>CM072996.1:186533655-187158655 GCA_037038555.1 Rhynchonycteris naso | reverse complement strand
GGAATTTTTAAGAAAGGGTATGTGATATTGTGATTTATAAGAAGAAATATATATTTTGGTCTTCTTCCATTTTCTGACACAGAGTAAAACCCTTGGAATTCCTTAGTAGTACGGGCAATAGAAGTGTCTTTTCATATTCATACCTGAGTTTATGCTAATGGTGTGCTTTCAGAAAGCCCCCAAGGATGGGACCAATCTTGATTAGAGGGCTGAAACTTTTAATCCCAACCACCCACTTCCAGGAAGTGGAAAACAGGTAGAGATTGAGTTCAGTCATCAATGGCCAATGACTAAATCACACTAGGACAGGAGCACGGGGTCCTGGTTGGCTTGGAAACAAAATAGTACCATACCATGTGGAAACCTCGTGGTCAGCCCAGAAAGGAACAGGCCTATGGCCCAGACCTGATGACATGAGAGGGGCTGGCTGGGCCATCCTGGTGTCTGCCTGGGTCACAGAATTAGAGTGGAAACATGCAAGGCAGACACCAGCCCTGGCCTCATTTTTAATTAAAATGTAACTTCATATAGTCTGACTGAAGAGCCCACGCTCATCGGCACAGTCTCCCGATAGCTTGAGCAAACATATAGAAAGGGAAAGCAGAAGACATATTAAGGGAACTGTCACTTACAGTTAGGATAAAATAAAAGGTAAATGTTGAAACGAGAGTGAGAGCTAAGATTAGAAGAACACACTCCAGAATGCCAGCCGACGGCATTGACGTGGAGAGGTAGCAGGAAGGAAGGGATGTGTGCAGGACTATGCCTCGGAGATTAACTTGCTGGTACCACCATGGAAGCCTAGAAGGAGAAGACTTCAGAAATAAAAACAACCCTCATCTCTAAATGCTGTCAATATTATGAAATACAAAAGTACTGTTGAGGCCCTGGCTGGTTGACTTAGTGGTAGAGTGTCAACCCGGCATGTGGAATTCCCGAGTTCAATTCCTGGTCAGGGCACACAGGAGAAGCGCACATCTGCTTCTCCATCCTCCCCCGTCTCTTTTCTCTCTGTCTCTCTCTTCCCCTCCCGCAGCCAAGGCTCCATTGGAGAAAGGTTGGCCCGGGCGCTGAGAATGGCTCCATGGCCTTCGCCTCAGGCGCTAGAATGGCTCTGGCTGCAATGGAGCAAAACCCCAGATGGGCAGAGCATTGCCCCCTGGTCGGCATGCCAGGTGGATCCAGGTAGGGCGCATGCGGGAGTCTGTCTGACTGCCTCCTGCTTCTAACTTCAGAAAAATACAAAAAAAAAAAAGGTACTGCTGAGAAGTATCCTCTCTACTGGTTTTATCAGAGTGGAGGTTACAGGTGGGAAGATAGGTGAAGGGCAGAGACATACCTGAGGATAGAATAGTAAGTGCACAGAGAAGTAGAGAAGTTATCAATGAACTGGAAGTGCTGTGGAAAGAGAACCCGGCAGTATACATGTCTGATCAGGAAGTTATACACAAAAACAGGACAAACTAAAATTCCCAGAGTACCCAAAGGGTTTTTGTTGTTGCTATTTTCTTTTATTGTTTTTCAGAGAGAGACAAGAAAGGAGGGAGCTGGTAGGAGAAAGATGAGAAACATCAACTCGTAGTTGCTTCACTGTAGTTGTTCATTAATTGCTTCTCATACATGCCTTGACTAGAGGGCTCAAGTGAGCCAGTGACCCCTTGCTTAAGCCAGTGACCTTGGGCTCAAGCCAGGAACCTTGGGCTTCCAGCCAGTGACCTTGGGCTCAAGCCAGGAATCTTGGGTTTTAAGACAGCGACCTCTGGGTTCAAGCCAGCAACCTTGGGATCATGTTGATGACCCTGTGGCTCAAGCTGGCAAGCCTGCGCTCAAACGAAGAGCCTATACTCTAGCTGGAGATCCCGTCTCAACAAAGGGCCCTCAGCATCCCCAACCTATGTTCAATCCACTGCACCACTGCTGGTCAGGCTATGTTTAAAGACAGGTAGACCTGAGCCAATAGATTAAAAACACAAGAAAGAACATGGGGTCAATTACAGGGTGCTTAAAGGATCAGAATTCTGAGCTCAGCTCACAATAAATAGATAAATTCCATTTTAAATCTTTTTTTTTATGGACAGTTTTCTCAGTGTAAAATCCCCAGAAGTGTCTCAATGTGATAATGTGTCTGTACCATTGTTCAATAACCACGTAATACAGGGTGGGGCAGAGTAGGCTTGCAGTTGTAAAGATGCAGAACACAGTTCATTCCTGTGTTATTATTAATTGTATTATTTTCCATATGAACAAATGTAAACCTACTTTTGCCCCATCCTGTATATAAAAAAGCTTTAAAAAACTTTATCAAGTTAATACTAAATTTTAACACAAATTATGCTTCTTTTTATAAAATGTGATGAGTATTATAAGGAAGAAAAGAGTGGACTTTAGAATTATCCAGATCTATGTTTCCTTTTTTTTTTCTTTCTTTCTTTTTTTTTTTTTTTTGAGAAAGAGAGAGATGGGGGCAGGGAGAGAGAGAGAGACAGGAACATGGATCTGCTCCTATATGTGCCCTGACCAGGGAATCAAACTGACAACCTTCCTGTTTTGAGACAACATTCTTAACCAATTGAGCTCACCCAACAGGGACACCACTGTATTTTTAACACATTAACACAACTACTTCATTGCTCGAAAATTTATGAGCATGAAACTTACACACTAAGTGATTTGCAAAACTATTTTGATAATCACAATAGCTTTCTTCAAGGGCCAAAAACTTGTCCAAGTCCAGAAAGAAATAGAGCAGGATCTGAACTTCAGTCTAGCTCCAAAAACGATCCCTTCACCAAACCCAAACTGTAATGCCAAGCTCTGTGTCCTCCCATGATTCTCTGAGCTGCAGGTCCTCATAATACCCCTCTAATACCTTCAGCACAGTTTTGCTTTGAAGAAGTAAAAAAGGTATTATGTGGACAGTTCTTAGCACATAGAAGGCCTGCAATAAATGTTGGTTTTCTTCTCCATTTCATAATTACTTTACTGAAACCTTGATCTTTCTACTAAATAATGCTGTCCCTTTGATATCCCTGAGTCCCCATATGCATACTTTCAATAGCACTGATGACTCTATTACAATCATTGGCTTACCTGTCTCACCAGTGGGTAAGCCAGGCCTTTGCCTATCATTGTCTCCTAATTTCCAGCATGTCTGGTGTGTATTAAGTGCTCAACAACTAATCCTTATTTCAATTAATTCTGGTCAACATGTGGCTCAAGTGCTCTGTTTATGTTGCCTCCTGCCTAAAAACTTCATCTAAAACTTTAGTCAGGCTTTACACAGAAGGCAACCTAAGCAGACACACAATTTGCAATATGCTGTCTTTTCTGCTTTGTATATTAGTTCAGAGGCCAGCAAACTGGCCGCCACCTATATCCATAAATAAAGTCTTACTGATACACAGCCCCATCCTTCATTTCCATGTTGTCTACGGCCACTATGTGTTGAAATGGCATAGCTAAGTAGCTGCAACAGGGGATCACAGAGATGGCAAAGCTTAATATATTTATTATCAGGTCCTTTATGCCAAAACTTTGCTGATCTCTGCATTAGCTGGCTCCATTCAGGGAATCAACAAATATTAGAATATTTACTAAAAGCCAGCCGCTACCTTTCGGTACTGCATGTGTTACAGTGAGCATAACAGACATGGCCCCTGCCTTTGTATACCTTACAGTCTAATGAGTACAAAAGAAATAAAACATACAAGTAGTTAAAGAAATAAATAACAAATAAATACGCTACTCACTGGAACAGCACAGTGAAGGAGAAGCAGATGGTACTACTGGAGAGAAGAGGAATATGGCAGAGTAAACAGCTCCCACACTGAGTGAAATGAGAAATCTCTATAAGAAGACATGTGGGGAGGAAGGAGCAAGATGGCGACGGAGAAGGCGGACGTATCAACTTCCAACTCCCAGAACCAAAGTGGATTATAACTCAATTTTAAGAACCATCATCTGGATAAACCAACTTTGAACTAAACTAAGTGGACTCTTCAACCAAGGAACACAGAAGAAGCCACATTGAGACTGGTAGGAATAGCGAAAACACGAAGAGGGCTCCCCAGCTCCCCGGAGCAAACGGCAGCCCGGAGAGACCCGCGTGGCGGGAGGAGAGTTTGGCAGAGAGGGAGAAACCTGGGTCCCAGGAACCAAGCCCCAGCCTACACTCCCAGAGTCTAGAAGAGGCGTTTGGACAGTTTTGACCTGTGAAACAAGTGAGGAAGCTCCCAGGCCTACAGTGTGGAGTATTAGGGCCCTTCCTACTCTGCTGAGGGTTGTTGAAGGGTATGGTGGCAGCAGGACACTGAAACACGGTTCTGTCAGCGTGGGCGGAGGCCAAGGCGGAGTGAGCTTAGTCTAGCCCAGCAGGGGCGGAGGGGACTAGCGAAGTGGTCGGGCAGCTGAGGGCCCGCCTGTAATCCCACCTGTGGGGACAAAGCGGGAGTCCAGGAACAGGCAGAGATCTGCTCTGCGACCCTGCGCAAGCCGGCCCTGACCACGGGGACAGCGCTAGGGCCAGGAACGGGCGGGGGCTCGCGGCTAAGCTCACGCTACTAGCCCCGCCCGGCCGGAGAAACCGCAGTTTGCCATCAAACGTGCACGAGCGGGTTCCGAATGCGGGGGCGGGATAGAGTCCGGGATGAGGGGAAGCTCGCAGCTGAGCGGAAGCCAGCAAACAAGCCCAGCCCAATAAACCGAGGTTTGTGACCCTGCGCAGAAGGGCCCTGGCCTCAAGGGTGGAGCTAAACTCCAGACGGGGAAAGGCTCATAGCTGAGAGCATGTCAAAAGCCGCACCCAACCCAAAAAACTGTGGCGAGCAGGCTCTGACTGTGAGTGCTGGGCGGAAGTCGGGAAACAGGCTGGGTCTGCAGCTCAGCAAAGGGGCTCACCTCTACCCTTGGTGCTGAGGCTTGTGGCTTGAGTGACAGCCCATCGCGCAGAGGAGAGGCAGAAATCACAGCAAAAGCCTCAGTGGGCTGGCGCTGGCAAAGCCCATTCCCAACCACCCTAGGCAGCGGCAGAGGGAGTGGAGGGACTGCAGACAAACCACACCTAGAGAACACAAAGGCAACACCTACTGGACTCCAGTGGCCACAACTTGCTTATACACAGACAAAAATGGGCAGGCAGAGGAATGAAAACCAAATGAATCAAGAGAAATCACCAGAGAAGGACCTGAATGAACCAGATATAACCAAATTACCAGAAGCAGAATTTAGAATAATGATAGTTAGGATGTTCAAAGAAATTAGAGCAACAATGGATAGTCATTAAGAACACCTAAATAAAGACATGACAAGTATAAAAAACAAAATTGAAATAATAAAAAAGAATCAGACAGAAATGACAAATACAGTATCAGAACTGGAGACCACAATGGAAGGAAATAAAAGCAGGATGAATCATGCTGAGGATCGAATCACCGAGTTAGAGGACACAACAAACAAAGGCACAGAAACTGAGAAGAAAAAGGAAAAGAGACTCAAAAAATGTGAGGAAACTCTAACAGAGCTCTGTGACAACCTGAAGAGAAACAACATTCGCATCATAGGGGTTCCTGAAGAACAGGAGAGAGGACAGGAAATGGAAACTTTGTTCAATCAAATCATAGCAGAAAACTTCCCTGAACTAATGCTGGAAAACACTCCAATGTTCAAGAAGCACACAGAACTCCATTAAAGAGAAACCCAAAAAGATCTACACCAAGACACATCATAGTTAAAATACCAAAGCTAATGGATAAAAAAAAATATTTTAAAAGCTGCTAGGGAAAAAAAGGCTATCACCTACAAAGGAGCCCCCATAAGGATGACATCGGACTTCTCAACAGAAATACATGAGGCCAGAAGGGAATGGCAAGATATAATCAAAGTAATGTAGAACAAGAACCTACAACCAAGACTACTCTATCCAGCAAGGCTAACGTTTATAATTGAAAGAGAAATAAAGAGCTTCCCAGACAAAGACAGCTTCAAGGAATTTATTAAAACCAAACCAATTCTGCAAGAGATACTAAGGGGCCTGTTGTGAACAGTTTAAAGGGAGGAAAGAATATAGCAAAAGAAGAATACAGCTTTAAAGAATAAAATGGCAATAAACAACTACATATCAATAATAACCTTAAATGTAAATGGATTAAATGATCCAATCAAAAGACATAGGGTAGCTGCATGGATAAAGAAACAGTAACCATACATATGTTGTTTACAAGAAACACACCTTAAAACAAAAGATGCACAAAGACTAAAGGTAAAAGGATGGAAAAAAATATTTCATGCAAATGGAAATGAAAAAAGAGCCGGGGTAGCAGTACTTATATCTGACAAAATGGACTTTAAAACAAAGGCTGTAGTAAGAGATAAAGAAGGACACTACATAATGATAAAGGAAACAATTCAACAAGAAGATATAACTATTATAAATATCTATGAACCAAATATAGGAGCCCCGCCATACATAAAGCAGACTTTGATGGATATAAAGGGCGAGATTAACAGCAATACTACCATAGTAGGGGATTTCAATACCCCTCTAACAACACTGGATAGATCCACAAGAAAGAAAATTAATAAAGAAACAATAGACTTAAAGGAGACACTAGATCAACTTGATTTAATAGATATCTTCAGAACTTTTCACCCTAAAGCAGTAGAATATACATTCTTCTCAAGCACTCATGGTACGTT
This sequence comes from Rhynchonycteris naso, assembly GCA_037038555.1. Classification (NCBI taxonomy): domain Eukaryota; kingdom Metazoa; phylum Chordata; class Mammalia; order Chiroptera; family Emballonuridae; genus Rhynchonycteris; species Rhynchonycteris naso. Next base: position 187,151,962 of record CM072996.1, on the reverse strand, counting down.
TTCTAGGACAGACCACATGTTAAGACACAAAATTGGTCTCAATAAATTTAAGAAGATTGAAATTATATCAAGCATTTTCTCTGATCACAATGCCATGAAACTAGAAATTAACCAAAAAAGAAAAACTGAAAAATACTCAAACAATAGGAAACTAAATAGCATGAGATTAAATAATGAATGGATTAACAATGAGATCAAAGAAAAAATAAAAAAGTTTCTAGAAACAAATGATAATGACCACAATGGAAGAAATTAAAAGCAGGATGAATCACGCTGAGGATTCAACTCAAAATTTATGTGACACAGCAAAAGCAGTTCTCAGAGGTAAGTTCATTGCACTTCAGGCATATCATAAGAAACTGGAAAAAGCTCAAATAAGTAACCTGACCTTGCATCTAAAAGAACTAGAAAAACAACAGCAAATAAAACCCAAGACAAGTAGAAGGATGGAAATAATAAAGATTAGAGCAGAAATAAATGACATAGAGGCTAAGGAAACAATACAGAGGATCAATGAAACCAGAAGCTGGTTCTTTGAAAAGGTAAACAAGATTGATGAACCTTTAACTAGACTCACCAAGAAAAAAAGAGAGAGTACCCAAATAAATAAAATTAGAAAGGACAGTGGAGAAATAACAACTGACACAAGAGAAATACAAAGCATTGTAAGAAAATACTATGAAGAACTATATGCCAAAAAATTAGACAATATCGGCGAAATGGACAAATTTCTTGAATCATATAACCTTCCAAAAATCAATCTGGAAGAATCAGAACACCTAAACAAACCAATTACAACAAATGAGATAGAAACAGTTATCAAAAAACTCCCAACAAAGAAAAGTCCTGGGCCTGAAGGCTTCACAAGTGAATTCTATTAAAAATTCAAAGAAGAACTAACACCTATCCTCCTCAAGTTATTTCAAAAAATTCAAGAGGAAGGAAGACTTCCAAACTCCCTTAATGAGGCGAGTATAATTCTGATCCCAAAACCGGGCAAAGACAACACAAAGAAAGAAAATTATAGGCCTATATCCCTGATAAATTTAGACCCTAAAATTCTCAACAAAATATTAGCCAACCGCATCCAGCAATATATGAAAAAAATCATACACCATGATCAAGTGGGATTTATTCTGGAGAGGCAAGGCTGGTTCAATATTCGCAAATCAATCAATGTGATTCATCACATTAACAAAAGGACAGAAATCACATGATAATTTCAATAGATGCAGAAAAGGCATTTGATAAAATCCAGCACCCATTCATGCTCAAAACTTTCAGTAGAGTGGGAATACAGGGATCATTCCTTAACATGATAAAGGCCATCTACGATAAACCAACAGCAAACGTCATACTAAATGGACAAAAATTAAAAGCAATCCCCTTAAGATCAGGAACCAGGCAGGGATGCCCACTTTCACCACTTTTATTCAACATAGTTCTGGAAGTCCTAGCTACGGCAATCAGACAAGAAGAAGAAATAAAAGGCATCCATATTGGAAAAGAAGAAGTAAAACTGTCACTATTTGCAGATGATATGATATTGTATATTGAAAACCCTAAAGTCTCAGTCAAAAAACTACTGGACCTTATAAATGAATTCAGCAAGGTGGCAGGATATAAAATTAATACTCAGAAATCAGAGGCATTTATATATACCAACAATGAACTGTCATCAAAAGAAATTAAGGTAACAATTCCCTTCACTATTGCAGCTAAAAAAATAAAGTACGTAGGAGTAAATTTAACCAAGGAGGTTAAGGACTTTTACTCGGAAAATTATAAAACATTGATAAAAGAAATCAAGGAAGATATAAACAAGTGGAAGCTTATACCGTGGTCATAGCTAGGAAGAATAAACGTCATTAAAATGTCTATACTACCCAAAGGAATTTATAAATTCAATGCAATACCAATTAAAATACCAATGACATACTTCAAAGATATACAACACATATTCCAAAAATTTATATGGAACCAAAAAAGAACACGAATAGCCTCAGCAATCTTAAAAAGAAAAAATAAAGCAGGAGGTATCACTCTTCCAGATATCAAGGTTTACTATAAGTCCATTATACTCAAGACAGCCTGGTACTGGCATAAGAACAGGCACATAGATCAATGGAACAGAACAGAGAACCCAGAAATAAACCCACAGCTTTATGGACAACTGATATTTGACAAAGGAGGAAAGAACATACAATGGAGTAAAGACAGCGTCTTTAACAAATGGTTTTGGGAAAATTAGACATCCACCTGCAAAAAAATGAAACTAGACCATCAACTTACACCATTCACAAAATCAAACTCAAAATGGATAAAAGACTTAAACGTAAGCTGTGAAACCATAAGCATCTTAGAAGAAAACATAGGCAGCAAGCTCTCTGACATCTGTAGCAGCAATATATTTGCCGATTTTTCTCCACAGGCTAATGAAATAAAGGCAATATAAACAAATGGGACTATATCAAACTAAAAAATTTTTGCACAGCTAAAGACAATAAGAACAGAATAAAAAGACAAACCACACAATGGGAGAACATATTCGACAGCACATCTGATAAGGGGTTAATAACTAAAATTTATAAAGAACTTATAAAACGCAACAACAGGAAGACAAACAATCCAATCAAAAAATGGGCAAAAGAAATGAATAGACATTTCTCCAAAGAGGACATACAGATGGCCAATAGGCATATGAAAAAATGCTCAACATCACTAATCATTAGAGATATGCAAATTAAGACCACAATGAGATATCACCTCACACCAGTCAGAATGGCACTCATCAGCAAAACAACACAGAATAAGTGCTGGCGAGGATGTGGAGAAAAGGGAACCCTTCTGCACTGCTGGTGGGAATGCAGACTGGTGCAGCCACTGTGGAAAACAGTTTGGAGATTCTTCAAAAAAATTAAAAATCGAACTGCCCTTTGACCCAGCTATCCCACTTATAGGAATATACCCTAAGAACACCATAGCACTGTTCGTAAAGAAGAAATGCGCTCCCATGTTCGTGGCAGCATTTTTCACAATAGCGAAGATCTGGAAACAGCCCAAGTGTCCATCAGAAGACGAGTGGATTAAAAAGCTATGGTACATATATACTATGGAATACTACTCAGCCATAAGATATGATGACATCGGATCATTTATAACAAAATTGATGGGCCTTGGTAACATTATACGGAGTGAAATAAGTAAATCAGAAAAAAAGAAAACTGAGAACAGCATGATTTCATACATAGGTGGGACATAAAAGTGAGACTATGAGACATGGACAAGAGAGTGGTGGTTACGGGGTGGGGGTAGGGAGGGAAGAGTGGGATAGGGAGGAGGGGAAGGGCACAGGGAAAACCAGATAGAAGCTGACAGAGGACAATTTGACTTTGGGTGATAGGTATGCAACACAATTGAATGATAAGATAACCTGGAGATGTTTTCATTGTACATATGTACCCTGATTTATTGGTGTCACCCCATTAAAATTAATAATAATAATAATAAATAATAATAGTAATAATAATAATAAGACATGTGGTACAGACCTAAAGACCTGAATCATAGGAAGTGGTGAAGGGAGATGGGACAGGCAGGAGAAAGTTGAATGCATCCAACAGTGGGTCTGTCATAAGCTTATGCTCTAAGGAAAAAAACCCAAAATATTCAAAGGAAGGTATGGCTAAGACACAATGAGCCAGAAATGAATTCTGATAAAATAAGGAGGAAAATATATAGGCTAGCTATATTTAGATCCTATGATACCCTGTAAGCCATTTGAAAGTCCTTACTTTAATTTTAAAGTTCTAAAAAGCATATTATAAAAAAGGTTGGAGGCCCTAGATGGGAGGCTCAGTGCATAGAGTGTCATCCCAGCATGCGGAGGTTGTGAGTTCGATCCAATCAGGGCACACATGAGAAACAACCAATCAGGACAGCTAAGTAGAACAATGAACTGATGTTCCTTGCTCTCTCTCTCTCCCTTTTCTCTCTCTCTCTCTCCCCCTTCCTCTTTCTCTCTCTTGCAAATCAATGGAATAAAAAGTTTTTTAAAGACTAGAAAATGTTGGCTAATATTTCAGACTCACAGAATTCCTCTTTCTTATTAATAACAACAATAATAAGCAACCCCACCTTAATTACATCTAGCTTTTGCTCAAGAGTAAGGACTTTCTTTTCCTATCACCATCAGGACTTCCTTAAACATTTTGATCACCTTTAATTATCACCCCATATAGTTATGATTAGTAAAACATTCAGCCTCCCAAAAGAATTAACTAGAGAAACAGCTTTCTCTCAGACAGAAGTGCTAGAAGAAACATTGTTCCTTCGTTGGGATCTACCCCAACTCAGCCTGAACAGCACAGTTGGGCAACACATCTGAGTCTCCATCAACCCAGCTAACACCATCTGCCCTTCACTGATTCCCTGAGCTACTGCCCCAACTAGCATGTGGTCCACCCAAGCCACCCCCAATGCCTTTTCCACACAAACGGTCTGTTCTGGCTCATGCTGCAAATTTTCCTAAAATCTCTCAAATGTTCACAAATCCCAAACAACAAGAATCTGACCTCAATGTGCCCCATACCTCTTGCTAAATGACCCCAAACCCAGCACAAGCAGCATCTGTCTGCAGATCACTTTTTAGCTAGGACTAGATTGCCCCGGTCAGGGCACAGGCAGCAGCTGAACTTGGCCAACATTAGAGCCCCTCCTAAGAGGCCCCAACAACCAATACACCCAGTGACCAGCTTCAGACCTCACCAGAGGACCACCCAACCACATCCACAACAACACATCCATAGGGAAGATTCCTCAGCAGTATCCTCAGCAGTATCCTGCTAAAGCTAATCCTACTCCACAGGGTCTACCCTTGCACATGAGCTCCCCCACTGTAGTCACTGCCAGTCCTCACAACTAATCAACCTGAAGAGTCAATCCCTCCCAGTGACATGACAATAGCAATCAAGATTCAACTACGACATGAAGGCACACAACCCACACAAGAAACACACCTGGGCACCTGGCTCAGGTGACCAGGAAGAACATGCCACTGGGGCCCACAGGACACCTACTATATAAGGTCACTCTATCAAGACCATAAGACATAGTAGCTCTACCTAACACAGAAACAAATGCAGGGAAGCAGCCAAAATGGAAAGACAAAGAAACATGCCCCAAATGGGAAAAAAAAAACTCCAGAAAAATAACTAAACTAAATGAAGACAAGAAATCTACCAGATACCAAGTTTGAAACACTGGTTATAAGGATGTTCAATGATCTCAGTGAGAATTTCAGCAAAGAGATAGAAAAAGAAAGAAAACAGATAGAAAACATAAAAAAGAAACAGTCAGAAATGAAGAATACAGTAATTAAAATGAATATTTCAGAGAAAATCAACAGTGGAGTAGATGAAACACAGGATCAAATCAGAGATTTTGAAAGTAAGGAAGCAGAAAATACCCAATTAGAACAGCAAAAAGAAAAAAGAATCCAAGAAAAATGAGGATAGTATAAAGACCCTCTGGGACAACTTCAAGCATACTGACATTCGCATCATGAGGTGCCAGAAGGAAAAGAAAGCAAGGAATTGAAAACTCATGTGAAAAAATGAGAGAAAACTTCCCTAATCTGGAAAAGAAAATAGACATACAAGTCCAGGAAGCACAGAGAGATTCATAAAAGATAAACCCAAAGAGGCCCACACCAAGACACATAATAATAAAAAATTTCAAAAGTTAAAGACAAAGAGAGAAACTTAAAGCAACAATAGAAAAGCAGTTAGGAAAAAAAAGAAAAGAAAAGCAGTTAGTTATCTATAAAGGCGCTCCCATAAGACTGTCAGCTAATTTCTCAACAGAAAATTTGCAGGCTATAGAGATTAAACATGAAATATTCAAAGTGACAAAAAAGCAAGGACCTACAACCAAAACTACGCTACCCAGCAAAGCTGTCATTTGGAATTGAAGGACAGATAAAGAGCTTCTCAGGCAAGAAAATGCTAAAGGAGTTCATCACCACCAAACCAGTATTACAATAAACGTTAAAGGGATTCTAAAAGAAAACAAATCAGAAAAATAAATAAGCACATGGTAATAACTACATATCAATTAATACTTTAAGTGTAAATGGATTAAATACTTCAACCAAAAGACATATAGGGTGACCGAATGGATAAGGAAACAAGACCTTCACATATGCTGCCTACCTGAGACTCACTCAGATTGAAAGATACACAAAGGCTGAAAATGGAAACATCAATAAAAAAGGAGAAAGGGATGAAGGGAGGGAGGGAGAAAAGATGAGACAAGATGAGAAAAGAGAAAGAAAAAGAAAAGCTGGGCCCTAACCAGATATCTCAGTTGATTAGAGCACTGACCCAATAGTCAAAGGCCGTAGGTTCAGCCTATGGCCATACCACACTGAATGCGCCTGATCTCATCACATGTTACAGTTCCATCCCTGGTCAGTGCACATACAAAAATCAACTAGTGAATGCATAAATAAGTGAAACAACAAACCAATATTTCTCTCTCTCTCCCTCTCTAAAATCAATAAATTTAAAGAAAAAGCAGTTTAAATTTTAAAAACTGGGGTAGCAATTCTTATACCAGACAAAATAGACTTTAAAACAAAGGCTTTAACAAGAGACAACGAATGACCCAGCAATCCAACTTTTGGGTATTTATCTGAAAAAACCCAAAACACTAATTCGAAAAGACATGCATCCATATGTTCATAACAGCATTATTTACAATAGCCAAGATGTGGAAGCAACCTAAGTGTCCATCAATAGAGGAATGGATAAAGAAGTGGCACAAAATGAATTAACTCTCAGCCAAAAAAATAATAAAATTTTGCCAACTACCAGAACACAGATGGACCTGGAAAATAACATGCAAATTGAAATAAGTCAGTCTGTGAAAGACAGACACCATACAACTTTACTTATATGTGGAAACTGAGAAACAAAAAAACATGAACAGACAAAACAGCACACATACCAAGAACACTAATTTTTAAATGAGAAGAGGGAAAATAAAGAGAAAAACTCCCACATGCACCCTAAACGGGATCTACCTGGAAACTGCCATCTGGAGCCACTGCTCAAAACACCCGAACTATCCTCAGCACCTGGGGCCAATACTTGGACATACTGAACCTCTGGCTGCAAGAAAGGAAAAAAAGAAAAGGGGGAGAGGATGGGGAAGAGAAGCCAATGGTTGCTCTCTTGTGTGCCCTGACCGGGAACCAAACCCGGGATGTTCGCAGGCCAAGCAGATGCTCTATCCACTCAGCCAACCAGCAAAGGCCACCAAGAACATTTTGATGGCTCCCAGATGAGAGGGAGTTGGAGGATGGGTAGAAAAGGTGAAGGGATTAAGAAATACAAACTGGTAGTTACAGAATAGTCACAGGGATGTAAAGTACAGCATAGGAAATATAGTCAATAATATTGTAATAACTATGTATGGTACTAGATTTATCGAGGTGATCACTTTGTAAGTTATATAAATGTCTAATCACTATTTTGTGCAGCTGAATCTAATATAATATTGTATGTCAACTGTAATTTAAAAAAAAAGATGTTAAAAGGATGATATTAGCCCCTGGCCAGTTAACTCAGTGGTAGAGCATTGACCCGGCGTGTGAAAGTCTGGGTTCAATTCCCAGTCAGGGCACACAGGATAAGTGCCCATCTGCTTCTCCATCCCTCTCTTTCTCTTTCTCTCTCTCTCTCTCTCCTTTTCCCTCTCCCTCTCCCTCCCGCACCAATGGCTCGAATGAGCAAGTTGGCCCGGGTGCTGAGGATGGCTCCATGGCCACACCTCAGGAGCTAACAGAGCAGCAATTCCAAATGGGCCCCAGACAGGGGTTGCCAGGTGGGTCCTGATCGGGGTGCATGTGAGAGTCTGTCTCTCCACCTACCTGCCTCTCACTTGATACAAAAAAAAAAAAAGAGATTAATATTTGTTATAGAAAACTATTGAAGCTTGTGATTTATTCATTTATGAATCAGAACCAAACAGTTTCTCAACAAATAACAAATAGAAATTTCAATAATGGTATTCCTATCAAAAAACTATTCTAAGCACCTTATCAATAAAAAATCAATGCCCATAATAACCATCAAATAGGTTTAATATATTTTCATTGCTGCTTTATAGAAAGAATATTTAGGCAAAGATGGGTTAAGGAGCTTACCCAAAGATTTTAACTCCTTGGCATAAACCTCCCAATAATGATGTCACTCTCAATTTATCTACGCTCAGTCTACTTTCCTGAGAGCTGGAATTTCAGTTAGTGTCAGATATATTCCTGGAAGCATGTTATTATCCCTATGAACTTAATTTGTGCCATAAGAAAAAAACGGCTAAGAATCATGCTATTATAACAGGGGGAAAAGACTAAGAAAATCTAAGTATATTCTGATTTTTATTTCCTCAACTACATACATAATAAGAAGAAAGCAACAATAACAGCAGCAACGATTTATTAAACATCTCTTATATGCAAGCCTAGGCACTTGACCTTAGCAACTTCCTGGGATATTCACCAGCTGTTAGCAGTCCTAATTCATAGATAGATAAAGAAAACAATATTCTGAGAGGGTCAGTGTCCATATTCTAAAGCTCCTGTCGAGCTGACAGCACACACTGTCTACAGGTCAAGACAATCTCCTCTGCACTGCTGGGTTCCTGGAGTCTGTGATTACATAAATACTTCATTTCTATAATAACTGTTCACCTGACTGATCAAGATTCTCTGACAGAAGGAAAGGAACCTTCCCTGCTGTTCTAACCCCCTTGCTCTAGCAATAGAAATGAAAAAGAACAAATTAGGAGCTGCCCCTCCCACAGGGTTTTTCAATGCCATGTCCTCGATGCCCAAACAGGGCCTGACAACAGTAAATACTCAATATATTATGGTTGATTTTAAATGAAATTTCCAAGAATCTAACATTACTTGAGCCCAACCTGGGTAACCATATGTCCCCCATCCTCCATAAGTGAAACCACAGATTAAGCAAGGAAGTTAATCCATCATCATTTATAAAGCACCACCAACATAAAGTCGTTAGTTATTCAGAGAAATTAATCTTCAAAGTTTGACTATTTAAAATGTAAAATTAGTTAGTGCTTCAAATTACACAAAATCAGATCACTGTACTTCTAATTTTGGTCGACAAGAATGCATAAGGTTGGAGTATTCAAAGAGGATGGGATACGAGAATGGAAGAGACGTGGTCTGGAGTAAAGGAATGTGAACTCCAGTAATGGTTCTACTGGTTCTCCAAGTAACAACAATATGGCCACAGACCCTGGCACACTCCTCTAGGCCTCAGGTCTGCAGAATCTCAGTGACCTGAGACCTGTTATAGCTTTTCCAGCTTGGTGGATGCCACTGGACTCTAAGATGGCCAGTGAAGGAGAAAGCAGTTATTTAAACTAATCCTTCAGGGGTGTGAAGACCACAATTACGAAAGTATGAAGTTAATGCAAATCTCAGTCGAGTGAATCAACGACCACACTTCTGCTTACAAAGTCAGTGGTTTTCCTTCAATGCCAAATCATCTGCATGGCTGTAGTCACAGTATACAGGTGCCCCGCAGTTCAGAGACTTTAAGTCATGTTCAAGAATCATTAAGTTAATTTGAAAAACAAAACAAAGTAAGAAAGAAAGGAAACAGTAAGGACAGCAGTCTACACCTTCCTTCCGGGGCTGGAGGCAGGTGGGGTATGCTGCCTGCTTCACAATTCTGCCCATGGAGCCTCCATATCCTCCCATACCGTTTCTTTCTAACTGTTCTGCAGAAAATGAAAGTGAAGTATTTATTGTAAAAGATGTATAAAAATATCAAATGATGACAAGTTAAAAACGTCTTTGAGGAACCTGCTGATTTGGACTTTATCAAATATTACCAGATGTCCTGCAAGGCCTGCTGTTTTGATGTGTTCCAAGAGCTGTTTTGAAGAACATGGTCCTTGAAATAAGTGCAGGTTACTTTTCCCCTAGTGACATTAAAGGACACTGAAAACCTCTTGTGGGACTGGCTCCAACCCCCTGCTTTTTGGGCATTTAATACACTCATAAGCTAAATATCTGGCAGGATCAGCAGAAACAGACTCATAGTAATTTAAGGTAGAACTGTTATACCCTGTCAAGAACTACATACAACTGGTTATGTTTACATGTTTTACAGAATTATACTAACCAAAATGGATCACAGACCTAAATGTAAAATGCAAAACTGTAAAAGCCCTAGAAGATAATACAGGAGGAAAACTAGATGATCTTGGGTACAGCAATGACTTCTTAGATAAAATACCAAAGTCATGATTCATGAAAGAAATAATGGACTTCATTAAAATTGAAAACTTCCGGCCTGACCAGGCGGTGGTGCAGTGGATAGAGTGTCGGACTGGGATGCAGAGGACCCAGGTTCGAGGTTTGAGATCCCGAGGTCGCCAGCTTGAGCGCAGGTTCATCTGGATTGAGCAAGCAAAAGCTCGCTAGCTTGGACCCAAGGTTGCTGGCTCCAGCAAGGGGTCACTCGGTCTGCACGCAAAGAAAAACTGATGATTGATGCTTCTCATCTATCTCCATTCCTGTTTGTCTGTCCCTATCTATCCCTCTCTTTGACTCTCTGTCAAAAAAAAAGAAATTTTTTTTGAAAACTTCTGCTCTACAAGACAATATCAAATGTCAACAGAATGAGAAGACAAATCCCACACTAGGAGAGAATATTTGCAAAAAACTCATCTGATAAAGGATTGCTATACAAAACATACCAAAAAAGGTCTTAAACTGAACACTAAGAAAGCAAACCACCAAATTTAAAAATAGGCCAAAGATCTGAACAGACACCCCACCAAGGAAAATATACAGATGCTAAATGACCATATGCAAATATGCTCCATAGCATATGTTATCGAGAAATGCAAATTAAATAAGATGAGATACTACTACACACTCATGAATGGCCCAAGTTAAGTACTGACAGAATAAGCCAAATTCTGAAGGACATGGAGCAACAGGAATTCTCATTCACTTGCTGGTGAGAATGCAAAACTGTACGGCCACATCAGAAGACAGTTTGGCTGTTCTTTACAAAACTAACCATTCTTAACAAACAATCAGTAATTATGCTTGTTGGTATTTACCCAAAGGAACTGAAAACTATGTCCACACAAAAACCTGTACAAGAATGTTTACAGTATCTTTATTCATAAATGCTCCAACTTGGAAGAACCCAAGAAGTTCTTCAGTAAGAGAATGGATAAACTATGGGACATCCAGACAGGAAAATTTTATTCAGAGCTTTAAAAAAAGAGCTATCAAGCTATGAAAAAATACATAGTACACTTAGATGCATATACTAAGCAAAAGAAGATAATCTGAAAAGGCGACATACTGTATGATTCCCACTATGTGACATTCTGGAAAAGAAAACTATGTAGACAATAAAAAGATGAGTAGTTGGCCAAGGATTGGGAGGTAAGGATGAATAGGTAAAATGCAGAGGATTTTTAAGACAGTGAAAATACTCTGGAGGATTTTTAAGACAGTAAAAATACAATACTCTATGTGATACCATAATGATAGATACTTGTTATTATACACTTGTCCAAACCCATAGAATACACAACATCAAGAATAAACCCTAATGAAACTATAAATTTTGGGTGATAATAATTTGTAAACATAAGTTCATCAATTGTAAGAAATGTACCTCTTCGGTTGGTAATACCTGATTTGGATGTACCTCTAATGATGGGAGCTTATCCACATGAGAGGAACATATGGGGTACATGGGAAATCTCTGCTCCTTTCCACTTAATATTGCTGTGAACATAAAACTGCTCTAAAAACATCAAGTCAATAAAAAAAAATAAAGATTTTTCATGTACATAACTTAAAAAGACACAAAAGAACTCAAAATTAAGTTTTCTAAGCAAAAAGGATTTAAGCAAGATTTGCATCGTGCCTTTTTCTCTCTGCAGCTGAACTGCCTTTCTTTTTGAAAGAAGCAGGAAAACCTGCAGAATATTTCACTTAAGGACAGATAATAGTCACAGACTCTGAAACCCATTTGCTTTGAGTAGAAAAAATATGATGTGATGGGGACAGATAATCTGTATCACCTCTACAGGATTCTTGAGTGTTGTCCATCACAGTGACACTCATACCACACCAATTAACATTTCAATGAAAGTCTGTTGGGGCCCTGACTGGTTAGCTCAATCGGTTAAAGCGTCCTCTAGAAACATCAAGATTGTGGGTTTGATCACTGGTCAGTGTATATACAGGAAGCAACTAATAAGTGCATAACTAAGTGGGAACAAAGAAATGCTTCTCTCTCTCTCTCTCTCTCTAATCAATTTTGAAAAAAAGACTGTTGGTGAGTCAATAAAAATATAACATAAGGATACTGTACTTTTGCTAATATAACTTGATCCAGGGGTGTATTTTAAAATATCTAGTATAATGTATGATCTACGTATCTTTTATGCACTCCTTCCTAAATATTGCTTCTTTCAAACAAGACTGACAAATGCTGAATACAGGGAGCACCTGCTTGTCCTTTTTGGAACACATCTGGAGATCACCTGTTCAAAGCTGCCAGACAAATACCAATCCATCTACTTTCACAAGAAGTCTAAGGGCAGGGCTAAGATTCTTCTAGAAAGCTAAAAGAGTATAACAATACAGCTTGAATAAAAAGCCAGCTCACCTCAGTTTTGGAGAAGCTAAAGGAGACACAGTCAAGATTCTCCTCCAAAAAGTAGGCAGACTAATGCTGATGAAGACTCTAACATCTGGTCCATATAGCTGGACCTTGAGTATCTAAGTAAGAAATATAGCTGTGAGAGAGGAGAAATCAGAAGAATGCAGGAGAAGGGGCCTGCAGGAATGACTGGCCCAGATAGTTAAAGAGTTATCCACATCCTATAGATCTCTAACTGATCCCCTGGAGATTTTTACAATACTCACAAGATAAACAGGATCTATAAATAGATAGAACCAGGGGTCCAGAAACCTCTTCCCCCTTGCTGCCCTGCCAAAACTCCCCCACCCCACCTTGAGTCATGAGTTGCACATAGGAGCTCAGACACAGGAATCACACGCCCCTTGCATGGACACTGTAAAAGGTATATAAGATGTAAGAAATCTAACTTCAGGGAGCTCATGCTTTGGTGCTACTAACTCCACATGCTCCACTAGCTACTAATAAATTCCTCTTCCCCTATTAAGTTTTCTGAGCATCTATTATCCTCCATTTGGGTGTCATTTTCCTGCAACACCTGAGGTAGGAATAACCAGACATCCATCTTCAGCTAACCTAATATACACCTTAGATTCATGACTTACATCAATGCTTCTTTCACACACAAGGAAAAGAATCTGTAAAATAACTTCAAGAGGTGCTATTTACCAGGTGTGTAAAATTCTGAAAATTCAAACTATATACTTACATGAGCACTTTTCTGTATGTACTTTACTTTTTCAAGTTTAATTTATATCTGTAATATATTAGATGTGCATATATATATATATATATATATATATATATAATAATGAACAGAAGTATAAGGTATGGCTAGATCTTCAAATAAGGAAAAGAGGTGATATATTTATAAAATTATTATTTACAACCATTTAAAGGCTGAACAGACATAACTTCTAGAAAATAATTTCATTTCCATAACACCTGCTGATGAATAAACATTGGATATAGGTAAATGACTCAGTCAACTAGATTTCTCCTTTTCATTAACAAAATTTTCATAAAGATCTGCTTGCATTTTAATTTTATATTCCTCTTACTTTTAAAAACATATAAATATTTTCTTTAAAGAAAGAGAAGAGGGAAATGATAAATGGGTGCTGATGCCTGGAGATGCTGGAGTAGTTTCATTTTTGTAATTTGATATACTTACTTCATTTTACTTTAATCATTATTTTAATTTAACATACTTAATAAATCTTACTCATCTATTACTATTATCTTATAAAAAATAATGATTTTACTATCAACCAAATGGAACAACCCGACATGTCATTTTATACCATACACAAAAGTATCTGGTATTAACAGTTCAAAAGGAACCTGGACTAGTCTCCAAGAGACTAGCAAATCAATGTGCCCTAAATTAATCAGGAAGTCTTTTCTGTGTCTCTGGTACAACTACAAAAGAATTCTATCCAGAAAAGGCACACAGCCTGAGGAAGATTAAAAGCATTCAGGTCAATATATTTTGCCAAGACTTCTTAGGTGACCTGTTTTCTGGTAGTTACCAGGTATTTGGAAACATATGTAAGCAATTAATCAGCAGAGCCCCTCCTATAAGCTCAATGAACTCTGAAATGAACTACAAAAATTCTACCCACCCTCACATGCCAGTTGACTCACCCACATCTACCCTAATGCTTAAGGAATAAGCACTGAGAAACAATGAAAGCAAGGGAGTTAAGTCTTCAGACTACTCTGAGACAAATGACAGCCAGAGTGCAAAGTGTAAACACACCGCAAGAAGTCCCTATCCACCAGAACACTGAAAGCATTGCATTTTTCAGAACTCAGGATTTTGATTCCCATCCCTGTACAAACAATCAAAGCCATATATGTGTATATTAAGTATTCCTGATCAAAAAGACTATCACATGACTTTTATCCCAGCATGAACATTACCAAATAGCAAGCTTTATGGAGTCATTACTGAGTACTCAGCATTGGTCAGGCTACCAACCAGAGCAGTTCAAAACAGAGGCCCAGCCCGGAAGGGACTTATAACTGCGCTAAGGAAATAGCTTCTAACAAACAAGATGACATTATATAGAGATAAACCAACTAAGCTATTACTGTGAGCTACTGTTGCCAAAAAACAAAGCCAGAAAAGAAGCTTTTGTGTTGGGTTTTTTTAAATGATGGGTAGAAAATAAAAAAGAAAGACACTGTATATGAAAACCCAAAGAAGTGAGAGGAGAACCTGAGAGGAGGTGTGTACTCACGGGGGCATGTCTACACGCATGCACAGGTTTGCTTTGCAGGGAAAGAAATTTTAAAATAAGTTGATCTGATTACACAACAGGTTTATATTTTTAAAAGGTTAAAGCTGAATTATTTATAGAGTGGCAAGATATAAAGAACAATGAGATCTGAGTAAAGGGATTAAGGCATAATATTGTTAGGAACAACAGCCCTAACACTTGTCTGTGCCACCCACAGTACTATATCAACAAGATTAGGACTCACTTCATGGTGGTATTCTGGAACCAAACCCGATATATTGAGATCTGCCTGTACTCTCTGATTTAAAGCCTACAACAGACTGACCAGGCAGTGGCACAGTGGATAGAGCGTCGGACTGGGACATGGAAGATCAAGGTTCGAAACCCTGAGGTCACCGGCTTGAGCATGGGCTCATCAGCTTGAGCACAGGGTTGCTGGCTTGAGCGTGGGGTCACAGACATGACCCCATGGTCACTGGTTTGAGCCCAAAGGTCACTGGCTTGAAGCTCAAGTGCTGGCTTCAGCAAGGGGTCATTTGCTCTGCTGTAGCCACCACCCAGTGCCCCTCCATACCACCTCCTGTTCAAAGGACATGTGAGAAAGCAATCAATGAACTAAGGTGCCACAAGAAAGAACTGATGATTCTCATCTCTCTCCCTTCCTGTCTGTCCCTATATGTCCCTCTCTCTGACTCTGTCTCTGTCAAATAAATAAATAAATAATAAATAAATAAAGCCTATTACAACCCTAAAACCTAAATACATACTTTTATTACTGCCTCTAGTTTATATGTGAGAAAACTGAGTCTTAGAAATATTTACAACTTACTCAAGGTTTTACAGACAGTTGGTAAGTGATAGAACTGGGGCCTGAACATAGCCACTTCAGACCCCTTAGAAGAGCTCAAGGAAGAAGCCCTCTTCAAAAGAACTGTAACACAAGTAATGTTTTAAAACCTGGTAATAGGATACAAGGTCAATTGAAGGCTGCACATCCACCAAAGCAGCAAGTACAGTAACACCTGGGTGAGGGGCTAAGTGTATTTTGATTAAATGACAGCAATGAGATTAGAGTACAAGGGATTAGTGGAGCAGATAATGCTAAGGGGGAAAGCAGGTCTAAATGTGAAAAGTTAAAGAGAATGTTGGGATTCAAACAGGACTCACAGTTCCTAATCATAGATATGAAAAGACGAGTGGTACCATAAACAGAAATTGGGTTAATTAAAAAGTGGACCTGTTTTCCCAAGGTAAATCTTTGAGACAAAGATGAGACATCCAAATGAAAATGTCCAACAGACAGTGAGAGCCATGAGACCAAAGCCTGATTTAGAAGAACAGGGCTGGATTAATTCCGAGCACTAATTTTACATTTATATATATTTCTAAACCAAAAGGGACATTGCTTTAATAAAGAAAACTAACAACTGTTGCAAAAAAAAGAAAAAGAAAAAGCTTGTAATAACATAACACTTCCCCATGCAATAACACATTTCCAAAGCAGCAACAGCACTTCTGCCCGTCAGTTGAAGACAAGAACTCTGCCACCTACTCACATCCCCTGCAGACTATCTCACCTTCTACAACTGTTTGTAGCCTTTCTTGGAACACAAAATATTGAGACTGCCTGCTAAAATACATACAGAAATTTAGCCAAAATTAGTCTTTCAACTTAATGGTATCAATTTTTAAAATTCTAATCAATTTAACGTATGTAAACAAATAGGGATTTTTATTAAAGGTCAGGAAGCCTATGGTGAATTTACATTAGGAACCAGGCACATAAGGAAGACATCTGCAGATAATACAAAGTATGATGATTGGAAATGTCATCAAGTCTGTATCTACATGGCTAGATACTGCCAAACAATTTTTAAGAAGCAACAGAATGAAACATGAAGTGTATCATTTATGTTAATAATCATTTAACACTGTGTATGTTCTTAATGTTTCAGACATACCATATACAAAAGCCAACTTAAGCCTGAGTGGTGGTAACACAGTGCACAGCCCATTGACCTGGGAGGTCCCAGGTCAATAAGTACAGTTGTCCCTCGCCATATCGCAGTTCACTTTTCGTGGTCTCACTGTATCGCAGATTTCTCACAATATCGCAGGATTTTGTAGTATATATTTTTATATATTTATTATTTTAATGATTTTTGTGATAAAATAAGCAAAATAAAGTGTAGGAAAGGTTAATAACAGTGTAGGAAAGGTTTATAAGAGTGTGAAGAGGGTTTATAAAGTCTTACAATATATATGTAAGGTAGCTACTCTGTGGATTTTCACCTATCTGGAACCTAACCCGTACGATAGATGAGGGATCACTGTAAATAAAAAGCTTGAAGGAAACACACACAAATTCATACTAGCAATGGCATGAGGGGAAGAAAGGGAAATAGAATTTAGAAGGGAAACAAAATATATTTCAACTTTATCTACAGTGGTTATTTCATTAACTAAAAAAAGTCTGAAATAAATATGCCAAAATGTGAATAACATCTGTTAATATGGGGTGAAGGTCATATGGTGTTTGTTTTCTTTACTATTCAGTATTTCTGAAATGTCATCCAAATTTTTAAAGGGGGGGGGGAGGAATACAAATCTCTCATCTAATGAAAATACCACACAAAATGTATCTGACATCACTTATCTGAATAACTCCAGGATGAACAGGGCTAATCTAATGTTTTCACCAAACAGCCAACTTCTATATAAACTTCTAACATATTTTTTGAAACAGAATGGCCTAATTAAGAGATATAAACTCTAGCTTGAATCCAGAAATTCATCTATAGAGTGGGCCTTAACTGTATATGGGTAAATTCTCCACTAGGAGAGGTCACTAGCCTCAGTATCGCCTAAGGAAGCTAGAGGAAGGTTCCAGGAGGAAGAAGCAACTGAAGACAATTTTGAATAGAGCCGCCTTCTCTCCCACTCCCATCATTATTCCCACGACCTTTACAACTCCGTCCTCAAAAGCCAGCCACCTGCAGAGACAATCGCTGAATAGTGGCTAATTGAGAGGAAGTAAACCTCTCAATTAAGTCCTTATGGATAGTTATTTGCTCGTTATAGAAAGGCACAGCATGTTCTTTAAGAAATCCACACATTTACACCAGTTGTTTTCAACCTTTTTGCACTTGGGGACCTGTGAAAATAGGAGTATTTTGAGAACCACTAATGCAGAAATGACCCTGAGCATAGGTGATTTCGACTAAGATCACTGGGTCTGTAATCTTCATACAACATTAGGGTGGTGAACTCTTTCGTGGACCAGCATGAAATTTCTGGAAGATCTATATATTTTCGGATTGGCAGTTGAAAACCACTTGATTTATAACCACATGGGCATCAAGGACATAAGAATAAGGGCAAAACTCCCTTACAGAACCTGTATTAATTCTTCCTCCTCTCAATTTCCTATCCTAAAATGCCCCCACCAGCAAATCCAAAGAAATTCAAGTCTACACTGGCTGACTTATCCCTTAGAAGTAGTACAGTAGTCCCCTCATCTGCCAGGGGTGCACTCCAAGACGCCCAGAGGACACCGGACACTGCAGATACCACCAAACCTTTCAGATTCTGTTTTTCCTATATACACATACCTATGGGCAGGGAATGCACACAGCGGAGACACTGGAGAGGGATGATTCAAGACCTAGACAGAACGGAACAGGAAAGCGTGCAACTTCATCCTGCTATTCAGAATGATGTACAGTAGAAAACTCATAAATTGTTCATTTCTGGACATGTCCATTTAATATTTTCAGACTGTAGTTTTTGAGTACTGAAACCTCAGGAAGTGATACTGGGGGAGGGGAGGAGACAACTGTACTATCACGAGCAAATGTAAGGAGAACATGTGACTGAGGTGACGAGGGTTCACATGAACAGCCCAAAAGCTTAGGAAGTTCAGTGCTCCCCGACAGCACCCCCGACAACAGGCCTGACCAGGGCCACACCCAGGGCAATGCAAATGAACAAAAACGAGGGAAATGCAGGCTTATACATTGTGGATTTTTGTTAACCAGTAAGAGATTCATTTTAGCCACTAAGACCCTTTAAACTAAGAAGACAAAAATAAACAAAACTGTCCACTTGACTGTTTTAGGCATAAGATATAAAGAAATAATATTGGGATGCACAGCGCCCACACTTTTCACTGGGGCTGAGGGATAAAGGGGCTGGTGCCATACCCAGCACTCTCGACTCTAGATTCATAATGGCAACAGGCTGATGAACCTTCTTCAATCCACACCTCTCAAGACAGGTTAGGGTGCAGTCACACCAAGGGTGTGACCAGCAAGGCCCTAATCACCTCAGACCCGGCAAAGCACAGACCAGATTGAAGTCACACTGCAGCCTTCATGTGGTAGGGTCACAATGTCCCACAAGAGACAGATAGGCATGTGCCTGCAGGAGCAAACGAGGGTGATGATTCAGGCAAGACAAGGAAAATGCATGTTTTAGAACACATTCCTATGAATAGAGAGTAAGTAAAAAATAATGGAAAATAACCATCTTTGGGACTAATCAGGATAAGCTTTGTAAGCCAGGTAAGAGTCATTTAGTCTCAGTGTTGTAAAGACAAAGAATCAATGACCATTTCTAGAAAGAAAGATCACTTCTGTACTGAATGAAGGGGAATCGCAAAGGCCGGTCAGCTAAACGCTGATTGCATCTTAGATGGGGTGCACAAACATCTGCCTAAGGTGTAGAAGCAGCAATACAGAAAGGAAGGACACCAAGAGACACTGAAAAGAAATGACAGCATCTGGTTACTGACTAGACAGCAGAGATGGGAAAAAATCAGCTTTTCAGAGTATTTAACAACATTGTTAATTAGTAATAAATATCAACTACCATTTGTGCCAGACACTGTATTAGTACTTTCTAGTATTAAATTACCTTGCCTAAGTCTCATCACCATCATCTGAGATAGGTACAATCGGCCTGTTTCAAACAAGAAAATTGAGGCACAGAAATAAAATTCAAAAGACGTAAGTTCATAGGACCATCAATGAGCACAGGTGGAATCTGAATCCAAAAATGTTTAGACTATTCAGCCTTAAAATAAAGGAAATTCTTCTATTTGCAACAACACACAAAAAAAACAGGACATTATACTAAGTGAAATAAACCACATATATATCACATGATAACACTTATACAATGAATCTAAAACAGTCAAACCCACAGAGGCAAAGAGGAGAATGGTGGTTTCCAGGCACTGGAGAAGGAAATGGGGGGGGGGGGGGGAGGATACTAGACAAAGCTACAAAGTTTCAGTGATGCAAGATGAATCAGTCCTTGATATCTATGGTATAGCACGGTGCCTGTAGTCAACAGTACTGTGCTGTATACTTAAAATTTTGCTAAGAAGATAAAACTCATGTTGAATATTATTTTCACAAAATAATCATAATAATAAAGAGGGCAGAAAGAACCTTTTGGTAGGTGTATGGCATAGATCGTGGTTTCTTGATATATACAAGTATACCTTGCAGATTTTGTGGGTTTGGTTCCTGACCACCCCAATAAAGCAAGTGGTTTTGTTTGTTTGTGTTTTTCGGTAGTGGGAGGTCTTGCCGTCGGTTTGTAAAAAATACAACACCCGTGTAGCACAGTAAAGTGAGACACACAAAGTGAGGTATGCCTGTACTTATCTCCAAACTCATTAAGTTGTATACATTACATATGTACAGCCTTCCATATATCAATCATATCTCAATAAAGTGGTTATTTAACAGTATTGCTTAGGCCCTGGCTGGATGGCTCAACGGTAGAGCATCGTCCTGGCGTATGGAAGTCCTGGGTTCAATTTCCAGTCAGGGCACATAGAAAAAATGACCATATACTTCTCTACCCCGCCCCCATGGGTTGAATGAGCAAGTGGGCCCCGGGCACCAAAGATGGCTCCATAGCCTTGCCTTAGATGCTAAAATAGCTCGGTTGCCAAGCAATAGAGCAGCAACCCCATATAGGCAGAGCATCTTCCCCAGATGGGGGTTGCCAGGTGGATCCCGGTCAGGGCACATGCAGGAGTCTGTCTCTCTGCTTCTCACTTAATTTTTTTAAAAAAAGTGCTGCTTAATTTTACAGTCCTCATTCATAATCACTGGCATGTATGATTCAGTAACTGAGGCATAATCATGGACTAAACAAGAAAGAGAACTGGAGAAACAGACTGTCCAGAACGTCACCCCTTCTTCTCACAGTCAGGTTCTGGGCCTTGAGGAAGCTACATGCAGTGAAAGAACCAGGAGCACAGGCTGTTTATGAACATTCCCTTAAAAAGAAATACACAGAAAGTTCCTGTTAGTTCTACTGGAACCGTGTATAATCCTGACATTATCAAAGGAAGCTGCACGCCTCAAGGGGAACCAAGGAGCCAAACAAAGGAATGCCACTTTATGCTGTTCCAACCAATGTGCCCCTACCTCCCAGTGAGTTCTGTATCCATAGCTAACAAAATGAGGATCTGAGTCTAATCCACCATGGATGCAGAAATGTCCTCTTCCTACCAATCTGTCTACCACCTACAAAAGTTACCACTGGTTTTAGAGTGAAGAGCAGTTGAAATCAAACCTGCCAACTCTAAAACACGCAAGCACCCAAGAGAAACCACTGAGCAACCACACGCCTGCTTCAGCAAAAGGGCTCGGATTGAATGAACTGCCGCAGAGAGGAACCACGCACGGCCAGTTTAGAAGTCATTCAGATACAGAAAGGATGGCCAAAACCATCAACACAAAGGGGTAAAGCCCAACTCCAGGGGAGGAAACCCTGAGTAAGTGGATCAAGGACTAAAGACACTCCCACTGTTAAGGGACAGGAGCAAGAAGAAAAACCAGTGGCAGATACCAAGAAAACAGTAAACTATCTGAGAAACAGGAGAACAGAGCTCCTCATATTCAGTCATCAAATCTATTTCCTCATTTGACCCAAATCTTTATTAAATTTTCCCCTGCCCCATCACCCCTAGTCCTCAGTTGTCCACCCCTGATGCCTTGTCCACTTAAACTACGTCAGTAACCTCCTCGCCATCTGACCGCCACCCTACCGACACAGCGAATTATCTAAGCTCCACATTTGATCATGATACCACTGCAAAATCGTATAGACTTGTGTCTCAAACTGAGGCATGCTGTGGAGGTTCATGGGTGGACATAAAAATGACATCTTTCTGGAGTGTCAATTTTCTACAATCGGAAGTGATTTTTAATCTATTAAACATAAAACTCTGGAAGAGTTTCACACTTGCAGTGAGCTACTTTTGATGTGCCCTCAGATTTCTCCTGGGCAAACTCTCATCCTTAGGGGCACTTCAGTGGAAAACTTGGGAGGCACTGGCCAAAGTACGTTGGACTTGTGTTTGTCTAGAGTAAAACAGGGAGCCAATGACAGAAAAACTGAGGACATACAAAAGAGAAAAAAGTCACAATATGAATTCAAGTCATCTAATTGTCTCCCATATTGGTCTCTGACGTAAGCACATGGGTAGCTGGGTCTGAATCCCGGCTTTACTTCATCCTGGTCACATGACTTGGGGCAAAGTATTTAGCTACTTCATCACTTGGTTTCTTCTCCATTTGTAAAATGAAAATAACAATACTCAAAGGACTACTGTAAGAATTAAACATGAGCCCTGGCTGGTTGGCTCAGCGGTAGAGCATCGACCCGGCATGTGGAAGTCCTAGATTTGATTCCCAACTAGGGCACACAGAAGAAGTGCCCATCTGCTTCTCAACCCTTCCCCCTCTCCTTTCTCTCTGTCTCTCTCTTCCCCTCGCACAGCCAAGGCTCCATTGGAGCAAAGTTGGCCGGGTGCTGAGGACGGCTCCATGGCCTCTGCCTCAGGCACTAGAATGGCTTCCATTGCATAGAAGCAATGCCCCAGATGGGCAGAGCATCACCCCCTGGTGAGCATGCCGGATGAATCTTGGTTGGGCACATGCGGGAGTCTGTCGGTCTGCCTCTCCCCCCTTCTCACTTTGGAAAAATAAAAAATAAAGAATTAAACATGAATATTTATGCACAGTGCCTGGCACATAGTAAGGGATCAATGAATGGCAGCTATTATCTGTAAACTCCAGCCTCTCCCAACCTGTTAGAGCAGTCCAAAGCTTTTATTAAGCCCCAAATTATTCTCAGACAGAAAAATGTCTACTTTGATAAGCAGTCTTGCTATAGTATTCATAGTCTGTTGCTAAGGCAATTTTAAGTTCCATGTGCAAAAATAGGAGAAAATTTCCCAGTTCTAGATTCATCTGGAGATTAGAAACATCAAAAACAACAGAAGCCAAGTCAAAATCACTTGTTACTTTATTAAGTGTTAAGACACTGAAATAGAAACTGTATCGATCTTGGTAACCAGTTGAAGAGTATGTGCACCAGTAATGAAGAAAAGTACTTTACTGAGGAGATACCACTCTAAAACACATGAGAGAAAGAGTACCCAGCTGTGTTAGGAAGAATCCCACTGCTGAGCATCTACACCTGTTCACCAGTCCCCAGGAGGGGTTCCACAAATGTGCACAGATGTTTACACAGCTTTTGTTGTCTTGGTACTAAGTACAACGTATCCAGCAATCATTCGAATTATGAGAAGGAATTCAGGAGGGAGGAGCAGCAGCTTAAATAAACAGGTCTGGCCTGAAAATTGGGGTGAAAGTCTGTTTAAAGGAGGCTTTCTCCCTTTTTCTCTCACCCTAATTCCAGCTGACTTGCCCTTCCCACAATCAGTTTCACCTACTACTTCCTTTTTTTCCCAAGAAAGCTTTATTTTCTATCATCCATATCTCAATATTATGAATTCTTTTTAACATTATCAAGTTTAAAGAAGGGGAAATGCTGTAATAACTATAACTTTTATCATTCAACCCACCAAATGCCAATAACAAATATATAAAATAATGGTCAACTTGTCACCTATTTTATTACACTATAAGCACCCTGAAGGCAAGGATACCCTATTTATTCTTAAATCTGTTCTCAATACAATACAAGCTACACAAAAGGATAATTACATGCAATAAACATATCATACCAGACTCAAGAAAAAAAAATTTTTATTTCAATTTCTTAAATAGCCCAACATGTGTCTACCATGATCTTTTTATTTCAATGAATTATGATAAAAGGATGTTTCTTTTAACAGTTTCCTTTTAGTTTACTAGTAAAACCTATGAAACACTGAATCTGGCGACCTCACTAGGCCGCACATTTCTTTCACTGGCCTGCGCGACCCCCAGTACCCCTGGTACACCTGGCTACCAGCACCCCCAGGTGGTAGTCCAGTTTTGAATGAGTTGGCTATAGCAGACAGGTTCTGGCTCCAGCCTAAAAACTCATGGGCTGAACCAGAAGACTGAGATGGCCTGGTCTGCACCCACCCCCAGGACACACTGGCTACCCTGCTCCTGAGCTGGTGGCTGGATATGCAGGATCAGACCAGCAGGCCAGTGAAACCCAGCTCCACACTGGCAAAACATTTCTCTATGGAAGGGTCGAGATTCAAGGAGCCTCAGATGGCTGTGCTGGCCACACAGCATGGCCCCACATTGCAGCAGACCCAATGCTGGGTCTAGAGACGCTGGAAGCAGGACCAGCCCTGCATGACCAAGTAGTTCAGTGAGGCCAGCTAGAGGTTGGTTTCTATCTGTGCTCCCTCTCTGGTGGCCTCTCAGTCCACCACCAGTGGAGGCCAGCAATGCGCTGGGACAATTACCCAACCAGCCCCACCAGCCACCTCTGTACTGTTGGCACCGCCTCAAACTGAGTTTCCACATCTCCCTGCAGGTCACATTGCTGTTGGACATCAGATACAAGGATTTCAAGGAACAGACGGCGTATCACCTCATGACCAGCGCCTTCTCCTGTGAGTACCCGCTGCACACTGGTTCCCGGGAGCTGCACTGCACAGCTCCCAGCCTGCCTGCTGCAGGCCTGTACGACATTCCACTGTGCATACCCACAGCGAGTGTGCAACTCTTCCTTGTGCCCTCCTTGGCCTTCTCCCCTCGCTCTGTGTTCTTCCCCACCAGACCCTACAGATCACATATCAGGAGGCTATCCATCACCAACTGGAGCCCCTTCTTTGGCCATTACTTCTTCAACTCTCTTCTGGTGGTGCTGCAGCTGCTGCATGTGTGCTGGTCTTACCTCATCCTCTGCATGGCCCACAGCTTCACGAAGAAAGGCCAGATGGAGAAGGACATTTGCAGTGACGTGGAAGAGCTGGACTTGAGCAAGGCAAGGTGGCCCAAGAGCTCTGAGGCTGAAGAATGGGGTAGCTCAGGGGCCCAGGGAAGCCACCACTGATGGCCCTCAGTGCTGGGCAGCTAGCTGGCTGGTCAATGCACAAATGTCACCACATAGTTGACAGAGGACTGGTTGTGAGGGGCTGAACCCAGTGCCTTAGATCTGTGAGGCACCTGGACTGGCAGCCCATGGGCCAGTTCTCCCCAGGGTGAGGAGGAGGGCAGATGATCTGTCTCTAGCCCCTTCCTTCTGCCCACCCTCCCTCATTCCCTCGGGCCACTGGACAGAGCTGTAGGTACTACAGCCCACCAGAGCCACCATCAGACTGTATCCTGGGGAAAGTGAAGAGCCCAATGAAAGGGGTCCAATAAAACTTGAATGAAGCCAAAAAATAAATTAAAAAAAAAAAACATGAAGAAATCAATTTAATTTATTCATCCTGAACAGACTTGTCCTCTAGTCTCATAATGTTGAAAACTGATTTTTTAAAAATCAAACATTTAGGCTCTGGCTGGATGGCTCAGATGGTTAGAGCAACATTCCACTGTACAAAGGGTTGTCCTCTGGTCAGGGCGCATACTGGAACAGATTGATGTTTCTGTCTTTCTCTCTCTCTCCAAAATTAATAAATACATTAAAAAATAACCAAACCTGCCTGACCTGTGGTGGCACAGTGGATAAAGCGTCGACCTGGGAACACTGAGGTCGCCAGTTCAAAACCCTGCACTGGTCGGGTCAAGGCACATATGGGAGTTGATGCTTCCAGCTCCTCCCCCCTTTCTCTCTTTCTCTCTCTCTCACTCTGTGTCTCCTCTCTAAAAATGAATTTAAAAATTAAAAAAAAATAATCAAACCTTTAGCCCTGTCCAGTTAGCTCAGTCAGTTAGAGCGTCCTCCTGAAATACCAAGGCTGCGGGTTCAATTCCCAGTCAGAGCATACACAGGAAAAGACCAATGAACGCACAAATAACAACTGAATGCTTCTCTATCTCTCTTTCTCTCTCTGTCAAGTGACTCCAGCTAGAGGTACACTTCACCACCTATGAAGCAGCTTTACCAAAAAGGAGATAAGATCCAATCAAGATCTGATTACTACACACAGGAAATAAAAGAGCAGAATATATCAAACCATGTATTAAATAAAAAGCATCACACAGATTAACACCTATTATAATTCTCCTTTATTATGATGACGCTGCCAAACAAATATTTGTTGAGAAATGTACAGATAAGCTGTCGTGATTATCTTCATCTTAAAAGATGAGGAAAGTCAATCAAGTATTAGCATGTTTATAGGTGTATTTATTGTGATTGGATAGCAAAATTAACAGCTTTAAACAGGTCTGGAGTTGCTAATCTCAGAAATATTTTCTTTCCTAGTGTTACTAAACTTTCCTTCACTTGGAAAAATATAGCAGAGCAGAGCCAAAAAGTAGCAAGTCCCTAATTCTAAGAAGACAGCTTTAGGAATAAGTAAGTGAAGAAGCTGGATCTGGTTTAGCAACCTCAGGGGAGACAGATAAGTGTGAGCTGACACTCAACAGCACTGGCGAGAGATGCTATAAACCAGTTGTCAAGATGATCCGTGAAACCTAGGCTCCTCAAGAACTTTTCAGGACACCAGGACATCAAAATTATTTTTACAACCATACTGAAAAGTTACTTGTGATTTTCACTGTACTGACATTTGACTGATACTATATAAACAAGGGTGTGTAAAGTGGCTGGTTACCTTTCCAGGTAGATATACTTCAATACATTTTTTAAATTTATAGTTTAGGATGCATAATAATTTCCATTTTGTTTTTCCAAACACATGATGGCTTTCAACTAACCAGAGTCATTACACACAACTCACTTTGGAAGAGCGTGACAAAAATAATTCAAACTTTTTAATTTAATAATCTAATTGTTGGGCAGATAAGTTAATTTATGCCCACCTCATTAAAGATGGCCGCTGCCCAGGTGGGGTGGCTGATTGCCTTCTTGCTTGGGAATGGGCATGGTTATGCTAATGTGTGTTGGGGGAGGGAATTTCACGCTGAAAAGTTTTAAAACAAGGATCTAGGAGGCCATTTTGGGGAGAGAAACTACGTTCTTAGAGAGAGGAAGAGCCCACGTGGTAGCAGGGCAGGGAGGCCATGTTGAGGAGACAGCCAAAATGGTGGAATGGTGAAGGAGAAGTCAGTTTGTGGAGGAGAAGAAGATGGGGAACAGAGGTAAATAAGACTGGTGAGGTAGAAGCCTTTGATTCTAGGAAAACTTGGATGAGTCAGTGGCTTTGGGAGCCCTGAATGGAAAGGGAAGTGATCTCCTGCTGTGTGTTTTTACTCACTTGCCGAGTGCGAGTCTAGAATAAAGGTAATGGCCCACCAGTTCTTGGCTCTGTTGTTTCATTAGCGTCTGTCTGAATCAAATGCGAACCTGCATGGGCCAGGCAGCTGTGATGGTGGCTGCAGCTATTGGCCCTACACTAATATACACTCTATAATAGCTACCTTATCAAAACCAAGAAGAGAAGTCTATGCTTATTTGTTAAATTTTCAAAACTAACAAAGTCATAATAATAAAAAAATAAAATCAACTACAATTTAGAAAATAAAATCTCCCAATTAAAAGAGAAACTAAAGAGGAATTCCCTTTAAGGTATTAAAGTGATGAAGAGGCTACTATCTCTGCTACTCTTCAACATATCATTACAAATCTAGACAAATGAAATAGGGCAAGGAAATACAAAACACAGTAATATGAACTGGGAGAGCCTGACCAAGCGGTGGCGCAGTGGATAGAGCATCGGATTGGGATGCAGAGGACCCAGGTTTGAGACCCCAAGGTCACTAGCTTGAGTGCAGGCCCATCTAGCTTGAGCAAAAGCTCACCAGCTTGGACCCAAGGTCGCTGGCTCCAGCAAGGGGTTGCTCGGTCTGCTAAAGGCCCGTGGTCAAGGCACGTGTGAGAAAGCAATCAATGAACAACTATAGCGTCACAACGGCAACGAAAAACTAATGGTTGATGTTTCTCATTTCTCTCTGTTCCTGTCTGTCTGTCCCTATCTATCCCTCTCTCTGACTCTCTCTCTGTCCCTGTAAAATATAAATAAATAAATAAAAGAACTGGGAGAAAAAGACAAATAGTTATTATTTAAAATGAAATAATCATCTTCATAAAACATCCAAAAGAAAAAGTAGGCATTAATACTGTAAGAGTTCAACGAGACTAAAAAGTATTAAATATAGAAAGATTAGCTAATTTACAGCTACACATATGCTGTATATTACATGCTATATATAGGGTCATATACTGTATACCAATAGATTCCACTATAGTGAGATAAGAATTCAGAAAAAGCATTTTATTCACAGTAGAAAGAAAAACTAAGATACTTAGAAATTAAGGCACAAGACTATGGAGAAAAATTTACACTCTATTGGAAAAATAGAAATATCTTTGATACCTGGTTTCAACCATGACTATCAGTATCACAAGAGGAGGTTTTTTTAAACAATAAAACAAAAACAATGGCTGGGTTTTACTCCATAGAATTACTGTTCAGTTCATTTAGAACAGTATATTTTTAGCCTCTGGTCCATGGTGTTGGTCTGCAAAAGAGTTAACCACTGAGGCCTGATCAGGTGGTGGTGCTGCAGTAGAGAGAGTGTCAACCTGGGATGCTGAGTACCCCAGTTTGAAACCCTGAGGTGGCCAGCTTGAGCGTGGGATCACAGATATGACCACATGGTTGCTGGCTTGAGCCCAAGGTTGCTGGCTTAAGCAAGGGGTCACTGGCTAGGCTGGGGCCCCCCAGTCAAGGTACATATGAGAAAGCAATCAATGAACTAAAGTGACACAAAACTATAAGCTGATGCTTCTCATCTCTCTCCCTGTCTGTCTCTCTTTCTCTCTCATTGTAAAAAAAAAAAAAAAAAAGGTTAACCATTCAGATGCTGTATAAAGATTACAGACCACCAGTCCCCAAGTGTAAAAAGGTTGGAAACCACTGATCTAGAGAATATGGGGCAAATAATTTTAAAAAGCTACTATTGGGCAAACCAATATGTTTTGTATATGTTAGGTTTGCTTGCTTGTGTTTTGCCTAATTGGAGCATTGGCAAGGGGCAGCAGACTGCAAATAGGGATGGTCTTCCTGCGTGGGAGGGGCCATTGTTTGCTACCATTTGCTGGAGAAGGTTTTTTTTACCCCCTGACTGTTTTGCTAGGGAGTTCAGAAAGAGGGAGTGCTGAGGGGCTTGGGATCCCTGAGATTTCAGCCCAGCCTGTTTGGCTGGGGAATGCTGAGACTGGTGGGGTCCTGAGATGGGAGAAAGGGGGTGCTCTTTCCTGCCTGTTTACTCGTCCATCATTATGAGATTTTAATAAAGAGAATGGCCCACCATTTTCTGGCTCCATAGTTTTTTTACTGTCTGCCCGAATCCAATGAGAACCTGCACAGCCATGGCGGCAACGGTCACTGGCCTTTCAGCTACCTACTTAATTCTAATGTAAAGCCAGCATTATAAAACACCAGCTTATACATGTTTAAAAAGACCACACTTCTCGATACCAGGATCTACAGGCAAGTTTCGGTAATGAAAAAAAGAAAACAAAAACCACTGAAAGATTTCAAACAGGAAGAAACAGACTGTAGAAACGTATCTGTGTTAACTAAGAACAAAGAAATATTTCCTAAACAAGACCTGCAAGGTGAAAAGATACAAATGAATCTAACTATAACCAAACTAAATATTCTGTTCCATAAATGATTTCAAAGAAAAACCTGACAGGTAAAAAGCTAAGATTTTGCACCACTTAAAACCTAACAAGGCTAACATGTGGAAAACACACACACAAAAACAACCTCCTGTAAATTATGGAAGGAAAGCAGAGAGAAGGATAAGAAAATCTAAAACAAGAAGCAAAGAACAGAGAAATGTCAATTCACAGAAAAAGAA
Organism: Rhynchonycteris naso; assembly: GCA_037038555.1. Lineage (NCBI taxonomy): Eukaryota > Metazoa > Chordata > Mammalia > Chiroptera > Emballonuridae > Rhynchonycteris > Rhynchonycteris naso. The sequence continues at coordinate 187,121,725 of CM072996.1, read as the reverse complement.
ACCCATACAGCTAGCAAACAAACATATGACAAGCTACTCAATTGCATTAGTAATCAGAGAACTGCAAGTAAGAAGACTAACTTCACTCCATCTGTTGCATCAGACTGGAAAAACAATAAAGTCAGAAAATATCAAGTACCAGCAAGAATGTAAACTAGGACGGCTATGCAGGATAATCTGCCAGTACTTGAGGAAATTATGTATATGCCTAAGAGAAGGTCCTGTGGAGGGAAACGGAAGCATGAATGGGCATCGGAGGTGAAGGGCAAAGATACAATAAAATGACAGGCTTTTCATGTACCAATATAATGTTAGTGGGCCATGAACTTGTTAGCAAAATCAAGGGGTTCACCATTTGAGGCATGCTATTCAAGAACAAGCTTTGGCTGTTGCAAGGTAGTTTTATTTTACTTGCAGCGAGTAAGAGACAAGGGGATTCATATCTAAAGCTCTGTCTCCCTGAAGGGAGGCTTAGCCATTGCTTAGAGCAGCGATGGGCAATCTTTTGAGCTTGGTGTGTCAAAATCTGCCAAAAAAACGAGCATAACTCGGGTGGTGTGTCACTTCGAGAAAAACGGCCTAACCGGAAGTCCCAGAACTAGAGCTCTGTGCCGGAGTTCTGTTGTTTTGGCCTACAGACCTCTGGCACAGAGTGTCTACACTCCAGCAAATGTTTTATCCTCGGCTACTGCACCTGGCCATGCAGGAGCCAAGGATGAAATGTCCTACTCGGCATGCGGCCCCATACTTCTCTGGTATGCGGCCTCATGCGGCCGCGTGTCATTTAAAATGGCTACGTGAGTCAGTGCTGACATGTGTGTCATAGGTTCGCCATCACGAGCTTAGATACACTATTTGGTCGATTACATGTTGACTTCTTCTCTGCAGTTGGCTACATTTTTGGATTGAGTTCCTTTCAAGCTCATCCTATTTAAATCAGGTCTGCAAAATATTGGTGTTTTTTGTTTATATTTTTCTGAAGTGAGAAGCAGGAAGGCAGTGAGACAGACTCCCACATGTGCCCAACCGGGATCCACCCGGTATGCTCACTAGGGGGCGATGCTCTGCCCATCTGGGGTGCTGCTCCACTGCAACTGAAGCCATTCTAGCTCCTGAAGTGAAGGCCATGGAGCCGTCCTCAGCACCAGGGCCAACTTTGCTCCAGTGGAGCCTTGGCTGCGGAGGGGAAGAGAGAGGTAAAGAGAAAGGAGAGGGGGAACAGTGGAGAAGCAGATGGGTGCTTCTTCTGTGTGCCCTTGCCAGGAATCGAACCCGGAACTTCCACATGCCAGGCTGACGCTCTAACACTGAGCCAACCGGCCAGGGTTAGGTCTGCAAAATACATACTGTATTACATTTTAACAGTTAATGATAACATTTACAAAGAATGGCCCAGACTTAAGAGTTAAGACCCCCGATTTATCTAACAGACTGAGCATCAACTCAAGTGTGCACACCTGATGTGGGGGCAGGGAGGCACAGGAGGGAGTTACAACCTCCTATATGCCTTCATTGAACCAGTGTATCACGTACTGTGCTGTGTTGGGGACACAGTAGCCAAGATCAGGACTTTGCCCAGAGTTTACATTCTAGTAAAAAAACAAAAAGTAAACAAATAAAGTTATGATAAGAGTGTGATAGCTGCTATGACAGATATGAGTGACTGGGACAGGGAGTCATGGCAAGGGGGTACAACTTTTCAGATGATTGCCAAGAAGAAGTGGCCTCTCAGATGGTCAGAAAGAAAAGTAACCAGGCACTCAGCAAACTGGGCAAAGACATCTCCAAGAACTGCATTTAGGGTCATCCAATACAAGTCACCGTACCACAGGTGAGAGTGTGTTCCGAGGATGACTTTCAGGGCTTTCCTGTAACTAAACTCCCAGGAACAGCATGTAAAAGTGCTGTCATAGAAATGGTGGACCACAATTACTGTGTGAATCCAACATATTTTGACCAAAGAATTCAACTATTTTAGGGGAAGAAAGGGGGGGAATATCATGCATGTGAATATTCAGTCTCTAAAAGATGTTTCTGGAAAATTACTACGATCCTCAAACTTTCAATCCATTTGTTAAGTAGAAACTGAGCGCCCGGGTGTCCCTGCCACAGCACAGTACGAGACATGAGGATAAAGTAGTTTTTGAGGTGCCACCTCCCTTTGTAAGATTCACAATCCTATCCGTTTCATACACTCTTTGATTTTCATGATTGAAAGCCAACATTTATTGCATGCTTGCAACCTGCCAGCCACTGTTCTACAAGCTATTACACACATTTGTGTTCATTTAATACTCCCACCAATTTAATACTACAGTATTTCCACTTTAGAAATGAGAAAATAGAGGTAAAACATTTGCCAGAATCAAAAATTTCTTGGCATAGTAGGGATTCAAATCCACATAATTCAAACTTCAAAGCCTGTGTTCTTTACCACTGTAATCACATTCCCCCTGGAATCTCAGTGGTTTTCAAAGTGTGCATTACTGTTACCTTGGAATTTGTTACAACAGCATTACTGTTACCTTGGAATTTATTAAAAAGGCAAAATCTCAACACCCATCCCCAAAACTACTGAATGAGAAACTTAACTTTTAAAGTGCCATCACGCCTGACCGGGCAGTGGCGCAGTGGATAGAGCGTCGGACTGGGATGCGGAAGACCCAGGTTCGAGACCCTGAGGTCGCCAGCTTGAGCACGGGCTTATCTGGTTTGAGCAAAGCTCACCAGCTTGGATCCAGGGTTGTTGGCTTGAGCAAGGGGTTACTCTTTCTTCTGTAGCCCCACAGTCAAGGCACATATGAAAAAGCAATCAATGAACAACTAAGGAGTCGCAACAAAAAACTGATGCTTCTCATCTCTCTCGGTTCCTGTCTGTCTGTCCTTGTCTATCCCTCTCTCTGACTTTCACTCTGTCTCTGTAAAAAAATAAATAAAAACAATAAAGTACCCTCCAAGCTGACCCAGAGGCATGACGTACTTTGAGAACCACTGGTCTCAAGTTCTCATTTTCAACTTAATTGTATGCATGTGAGAGGATTACCATTTTGAAATTTCCAAAATGTAAAATTTTGATCCTATTTAAAATGCTTCTAAACATGTCAAAATAATATTAATTCATTTCCTCATTGCCAACATTACAGCAACTCCTCCCCTAAATCTGACAAAACACTTCATCTGTACCCTGATCAGGTCATTCAAAAAACGAGGTCTACGTTGATGGGTCTCACCAGGAACTGAGCTAAATTCAAAACATGAAAAGATCACAGAGATCCAGTATCTCCAGAAGTTACATAATAGCCATATTAGGAAGAAGAAAAAAAAATCTATTTTTAGTATCAGCAGAAGCTTGATAATCTTGGTCCATAGTTCCATATTCCTTTTTATCCCTGGTTCAACTCCGATTGTTTACATCACTTCAACAAACTTCCAACTGGCAAAAGAAAAAAATGCTACAACACTCAGAAATATTTCTCAAGATTCAGACTGCTTTCAATAAACATACAGAGGAACTGTCTTTCAAAGAGCATGTTCTTATCATGAGTAAAGCACCAAATGCTTTTATCACGTGCACCATAGCAGAAAGTGCTAACGCTGTCCCACCAGCTAACACAGCTACACCAGCGCTTTACAGCACTTACCTGACCTTCTCTTTTCAAAGCAGTATTTAGAGCAAGTTCCTCCACAACTCAAGGTCTCAATCTGGAGCAGAAGTCTATGTATATTCACGTTTGCCTATTTCTAATAAAGCCTTTTTTTAGGGAGAAGACGGTATCAGAAGTAAGAATATCCAAACACCTACCAGAATTAAAACCTACCAAGTACCAAAATACTCTTTTAAACTAGTCACTTGGATACTCAAGTCATTTTATAAAGTTCAGTATTTTACTTTTTTATTTTAATTAAAAACAAATTTGAAGATTGGATAGGTAAGTAGCCCAAGTCAAGACTGTAGGATAGCTATAAACCCGAGTCTGAATGCTGACTGGCTTGATTAAAGTTGTCAAGGGTGCAGAAAGTGCTGGAAGCCCACACTAGGCAAGTTTTTCACCTGCTTGGCTACTTACTTACAACCACCCACCTGTGCAGGCTCACAGTCATCCAGGCCAGCAGTGCTGTGGGGAACTACCCTCCTAGGAGGAATGGCTCCTACTTATTTCCCCTCCCAGCCACCACCAAGTTCCCTGAGGAACTTAGTTGGTTCCAAGAAAATATTTGCCAAAGCTCTCCTCCCCAGAGTTGAGTGGAATGAAACAAACACACCAACCCCTAAAACCTTCTCATTTACATTCTCCTGTCTTTTAAAAGTTCAGCTGCTTTCTACAAAATATATCACAAAGTAGTCATCCCTCATCTTTCTTCTCCACAAACATTACCATTCTCATTTCTCTACCTAAAACAGATACTGCTTTTATTAAAACAACAACTTGGTTTTCTCATCTCCCTTCTCTAACAACCTCACCAAGCTATCCTCAGAACAAACAAACTTGATGAACAGCTCATACCGCCAGTAGGGTTCATAAGTGAAGCAGGGTGATGATCATGCTCTTCTAAAGGATTAAAAAGATGTAAATGAGCATTCAAAAAGAAAAAATTTCACATTTTTGATAAAGAACAATAAATCCACACTCTGGTCTGGATTTCTGACCACGAGGAGAACCAGAAAGCTTTTCAGTAGAAGTTGCTTCTAAAATTACTAACAATTTCCTTCACTTTAAATTAAGCTGTCATTTCCTTTTATCCCAATAATCTAATTTAATAAAACTGACTTTAAAAACTGATTGCAATTTTCTCAATTACAATTACGACAGAAACAATTGTAGTGCATTAGTACCTTTGTTAGTAAAATGCTCTAAGAAAAAAAAAAATCTGACTTAAATCTCCAATAGACAGCACCCAGTGCACCATCTAGTGAAAGTCCTGTAATGTAATTAAATTTTTTTAAAAGGACAGAGATCCTACATTAAGAACACAAGCAATTACATTATAAACAGCCTGAATTGCCTTCCATTTTCCCACATTCTAAAGTTGTAACCATCAGAAGAGAGGACTCTTCTGTACAAATTAACAGATTATACAGGTTTCTTTATGGAAATTTTTCCTTGGGTGCCTAGAAATTTTAATTCAACAGGAGAGGAAAAAAATAAGTAAAGGCATTAATGCAAAAACCAATAGAATCAGAGCTATATGACAGGGCTTGTGCAAGGGATGCTTTATATCCTACACAAATAAGTCACCTCAAAACATATATGTTATATGCAACAGGTGAATTTACCATGAAAACAAGGGATTACTTCACAATTAGAATCATTCCACTAATCCATAAGACATTTCCATGTTCTTGATGACCAATAACTTTAACATAACCTAACAATGCTCTAGAGTTCCCCAAGCCTTGACATCATTCAAGAGGTTCCTTTTATGTAACCCTGCTCTCCATTAACACCTATACTCCCTTCCTTGAGTTAATCCAAGGAAGAAATGATTTTTACATTTTCAACCTTTACACCAAATTTATGGCAAAAATTTTCCAAAACAAACTCATAAGTCGTGACCATAATGCTTTATATTTCATTTTTTATTTGCCCTATGCATGTTATTTCAATTCAAATTAAATAACACTTAAGTCCACTGATGCAAACATAAGTAAGGCTCTCTAATTGGGAACATCTCTCAAAGTGTACAATAGAGGTTTTCACACAGCACCACTTCGTTTTGTTTTGTTTTGCCTGTGTGAAAAATTACCTTTTTAGTAGTGTGATTCAAACTATCTCAGCAACCTTGAAATAAAAATAAAAACCAAACAGACAATATTTCTTCACTCAGAAATAACCAGCTCCATCTCTGACTCATGTGTATAGGATGAACTCCTTATGCAAAAGCTTGCTTGAAGGTGGGAATCTTGCTGGGTCCTGGACTGACTCTATTACAGGTACAAAATCGAGTAGGAGTCAAGTAACCTGTGGAAGAACTTCTTTCATCTCTAGGGCACTCAGTTTATGTATCTATAAAATAGGCATGATAAACACCACCTGCCTCCCAGGAGGGCAGGAGGACACTAACACTGATGTCATGCTCTGAGCTTCTCAATTAAAAGCCCTAAACGTAGGGCTTTTAATTGTAGGAAAGAGTCCACCTGGAAGGGGAGAACACTGCTCCAAGAGTCCTCACTATGCCATTACTGCTAAAATTCGGTGACCTTCACTTCTCTAGTGAACAAATAGTGAAAGGAAAAGGTTATTAAACACGTCACTGAAAAGGTGACAGCAATTCAGAGTGCTTCTTTATAACTAAATCAAATTATATAGTTAAGCGGCTGGGACTTATCTGCATGAGTAGCAGGTGCATCTCTAGAACCTAAAACCCAGAAATTGTTTTTAAAGAGGCTTAAAAAAATTCGAAAGCTGTGTAAAAAAGAATTTAGAGAAAAGAGGAATCTCCTCACCCGAGAAAGAAGAAACGAGGTCCCACCCCCACAATCCTTTCAACCTTGCACAGGAAACCATAAGCATTCCCCCCACCCCACCCTCGTTGCTATCGCGCCGCTCCCCACTTCAGCCCAGACAAAGGTGAGTCACCCTGCTGGGTCTGTCTACTTGTCAGTGAGAAAAAGCCCTGAAACAAGTTCACGTTAAAGGCTGCTTTTAATTTAAAATAAGTAAACACTGTTAATGTGTAAATCTCACTGCAAAGAACCTGTCTCCAGAAAATGTGTAATTAATACTGCCCAAGTAGACACACCTTTCTCAATTAAAGAGAAAAAAAAGCCACTCAGCTATCGCCACTACCAGTGGGTTCCTTTCCCTTGGGTGCCTGACACTGACTGAACTCAATGGTTTTGCCTCCACTTGCACGTCGTTCGGCCCTTCGTTGGGCCCAGCCGCCTCGCCCGCGGAGTCCAGCAAGGTTCCCAAGGGGTCCAGACTGCAGCTGCCAAGACCCCACGCCCTCCCGTAGCCTGCCCCGGCTCCGCCCCCACTTCCCCGCTAGGTGCCGCGGCCGCAGGCTCCCGAGCCCAGGCTCCTGGAGGCAAGCGGGAGGCTCGGGGTGACTGGTTCCGGCCGCTGCCAGCGGGAGCAGCAAGGGGAGCAGGTCCTCCCCGCCCGCCCCGCGCCCGTGCTCCAGTCGGCACTGCAGCCCCGGCACCTCCTTACTTGCTCTGAGCTGCCGCGAGAGGCGTGCTCTCTCGGGCCCCGCAGCCGCCGGCTCGGAGGCAAGGAGACGGACAGCAGCAGAGGCCGATGCAAAAGACAATCAGGTGCCAGCCCCCACCTGCAGCCCAGAGTAACCAACTCAACTCCCTCCTTTGGTGGGGCGGGACCACGGCGGAGGGGGCGGGGCGGGGCGAGGCCGCACTCTCCTCTGGGCGTGAACACCACCGATGCTCTGCATTAGGCGCCTGTTGACTGGCTTCAATAGGGGTAGGCGTCTCAGACTTGAAGACAACCCCCCCAGAAGAGCTCTCTGATTGGTCGGTAGGAGAAAACAAAGCAGAGGCCTTATTGGTGACAATTCTGTAACTCCTCTCCCTTACTTTCAATCATGGGAAGCCCCGCCTCCATTCGCTTATTTCCCAGGTGGCTGCAGAACAGGCTGCAGAGTGGGTTTCAGTTAATGAACCAGTAACCTACCTGCAAAGAACTCCGGATGCCTAGGTTCCTTTGTCAGATGCGAGCTTCTTAATTATACTGCGATTCTTTGATTTGTGTATGACCTTGATGAATAACATCTAATCTTTAACATCGCTTTGATTTTTTTAAATATTTTATTAATTTTTACCAGTGTGGGGAAAGTGGCAAGTATCAACTCATAGTTGCATCACTTTGGTTGTTCGTTGCTTGCTTGTTGTTTCTCATATGTGCCTTGACTGGGCAAGCCCAGGGTTTTGAACTGGAGACTTTAGCGTTCCATGTTGACACTCTATCCACTGTGCCACCATAGTTTTTTCTCTGTATCTATGAGTTTGTTTCTATTCTGTTTATTTGTTTTGTTTTAGATTTCACATATAAGTGAAATTATATGGCCTTTGTAGTACTCTGTCTGAATTTTTTCACATAGCATGATACTCTAGATCTTATCCATATTGATCCAAATGGTACAACTTCACTCGCTTGAATTTTGAGATGTCTCATGGACGTTTTTTAAATGCAGTGTAAGAGTCAGAGGGCAATTGTCATATGCAAAGAAAAGATATAAAATGTTTCACCGTCATAATGTGGAACTTTATTACTTTTCTGTGTTCCATATTAAGCATGTGTCACTTTTATAATTAGGAGGAAATTTTTTAAAAACTAAAGAAATGAGAAAGGTGCAGAGAATGGTAAAGGCAAACGGAGAGTAACCAGGCGAGCAATTCCTCCACAATAGAAGAAAATACAGTAAGATATGCAACAACTGAGGGCCATCAAAAAATAAATGTGTATTGATACCAGCCCTATTCAAGTCTCTTAAATAACTTTACAAGTACAACTGAGGGACCCCATACTCTTTAATGAGTGACATCATTTATCCAAAACACAGTGTGGACTGCACTGTAAGCAGATCCTCCCTACCGCAAGAATTTAGAATCCAAACTACCAAATAAATAAAGCTTTAATTAAAAAAAAAAAAGGAGCCTGACCAGGCGGTGGCACAGTGGACAGAGCGTCGGACTGAGATGCAGAAGACCCAGGTTCGAGACTCCGAGCTCGCCAGCTTGAGCGCAGGCCCATCTGGCTTGAACAAAAGCTCACCAGCTTGGAACCCAAGGTCGCTGGCTCCAGCAAGGGGTTGCTCCGTCTGCTGAAGGCCCGCGGTCAAGGCACATGTGAGAAAGCAATCAATGAACAACTATGGTGTCGCAACAGCAATGAGAAACTAATGATTGATGCTTCTCACCTCTCTCCGTTCCTTTCTGTCTGTCTGTCCCTTTCTATCCCTCTCTCTGACTCTCTCTCTCTGTCCTTGTAAAAAAAAGGGGGGGGCTACAGAAAGAAATTCAGAATATCTAAATTGGAAAATTCAGCCAAGGTCTGGAATTATAAGAAAACAATGTGACAGCTTCAAGATGCAACGCAAACTGAAAAGTGAAAGCAGGAGGGAGGAGAAGGAAGTTCAGATGATTATTAATGACCCATAATTAAATTAATCTGAGCTCTCAGACCACATCAGCCAAGCCCCGACTCCTAACATACCCCAGCTGGGGACCAGAGCCATTAACTCTGGCTGTCTTACCATTCTATTTGTTCTTGTTATTCTCATGAGGTTCTGAAATACATACACTATTTGAAATGAAACATTTTCCCCAAAACTCTATAAATTTAATGGTAGTAAAAAAAGGGGGGGGGGTAGTAAAAAAATCAAACCTAAGGAAGGAAGTTAATGTTTAGGTAAACATGAATTTGTAAAGAAGTAAGGACAAGAAACCTGATACAAAAAAGGACAAATCCTTTTTTCTGTCTTTTTCTCTGAGAATAAGGTAAAACTCTTTAAAGGACAGTAACTTCATTATTACCTAACAAGTATTTTACAGAACCTTTGCAGTACATGGACTCCTAAACAACAGTCTGAAATGTGTTTCAGAGCACTCTGAGCAGTAAGTTAGTGTTGAGATCAGATATTGTTTATATGAAAAAGAAAATAAAAAGAGATAATAAATTGAACTTAACATCATTCATTAGCTGACTTGGAAGAAGAAATCCAGCCCCACTGTAGCGGGCCAATCAGAGGGAATGCTGGTAAATGTCAGAGTATCTGAATGCATTCAGCTGATAGTGACAATTGAATCAAGAGAAGCAACAACTAAATAAATTTTTTAAAGTTTTAAATTTAAAATATAATCTTCAGTGCTTCAAAAGCCACTGGAAAGTAATCTCTGCATCCCAATAATAGAGCTCAAAAGTTAATTATAAAGATAGATAGAGTGATGTCTTACAAAATCCTAGAGCAAAAACAAGTCACTCCTCAATCTGGTTGCTGCTTCCATCCTTGGTTTCTGGTTCCCTGGAGGCCACTTTATCCAGATTATCCTGTTGGAGGGGAGCTGGGAGTGGTCCCTTAGACTCTCCAGGTGTTCCTCTTTTTTCTTTTCTTTCTTTTTTTTTAATTATTGCTTTTAGAGAGAGAGGAAGAGAGAGAGAGAGACAGAGGAACATAGATTCATTCCTGCATGTGCCCCAACTGGGGGCTAAACCCACAACCTCTGAGCTTCAGGAGGATGCTCACCAACCGAGGTAAATGGCCGGGGCCAGGTGCTCCTCTTGAGCAGGGTGAAAATGTCCAATACAGTTCTCTCTCACGAGTGGCTCTCATCTGGTCCTCAGGAAACACTGGTGCATACTTTAGTCCCATGACTAGTGAAAGTGCAGCTGGTTCCCAGAGCACTCAGGTCTTGAGTATTCTCTCTCCCTGTCCCTAGCTCTCTCTCTTTCTGAGCTGCTGCTTCAGAGCAGTACCTTCAGCCTCTCAACTTTGAATATCGCAGCTAAAAATCAGACACTCTAAATACCAGAGAACGCCAAACAAGTTGCCCTCATGGTCCTCCTGATACCCCATCTCTAGGGAGATTATGGAAAAAGACCTTGGGTGAACAGTTAGGTGGGATTTAGCATGCTTAAGAACGTTCTTCACACACTGACCACATAGTTCAGTTGGTTAGACGAGTATCATCCTGACACGCCAAGTTTGCATGTTCAATCCTGGGTCAGGGCACATACAAGAATCAACAATGAATGCATAAGTAAGTGGAACAACAAATTGATGTCTCTCTATCTCTTTTTCTCTCTCTAAAATCAATCAATAAATGGAATTAATAAAAGAAAAAGAACACTCTACAGATTCTTTACTAAACTCTGCTTCCTCTGTCCCTTTATGATACTATTCTGAGTGAGGGTTTTCTTTTTCAATCACAGTTTACATTCTCTATTATTTTGTATTAGTTTCAAGTGTACAGCATAGTGGTTAGACAATCATATACTTTATAAAGTGTTCCCCCAATATTTCCAGTACCCCACTGGCACCATATATAGTTGTTACAATATTATTTACTATATTTCCTATGCTGTACTTTACATCCCTATGACTATTTTGTAGCTACCTATTTGTACTTCTTAATTCCTTCACCTCATTCAACCAGTCCTCCAGTAAACCTCCCCTCTGGCAACCATCAATCTGCTCTTGACAGAGAGGTTTTTAAGAGTCACCAAAGGGCTATGATGCACCCTTTGAGAGTTGCTTCCTGCTCAGGGAATTACGTAAGAATTTCACATCTATTGTCCTCAGTCAAAACTTTACTTTTATATCTTGTCATACTAAGGTGGATCTGTAAAAACTGCTTTTGTTAATTGGCGCCAAGGACATAGGGCTAAGAAAACTTGTTCTTTAAAATCATAAGCTGTTGAAAACTTAGCTGTTTGAGCATCAATGAGAATGGAACACCCACTCTTGCCTGGATGGTGGGAGACTATGGGTCGCTGTAACACAGGAACACAGCCTTGATATCCAGCCCACATGTAGACCTTCACAGAAAAGATTTGGGGACACAACATTCCAAATTTCTCTTAGTTTCATAATTTCCAAGGAAATAAGACTCTGAATCTGCCTTTCAGCCCTGACCTGGTATCAGGGAAAATATTACTAAGCATTAATGAAATATTACTGACAACCTTGCTCTGCTTTGAGTGTATCACACACTGTTTCATCAAGTCTTACCTAACCTCCATGTTCCTACACCCTTACAATAGCCCTGTCTCTCCCTCTGTTTAGGGAAGCCCTGTGTGGGTCACTTGGAGCACTCTCCCTTATTACAAGTTCATAAACAGAACTACTTGGACTTTAGGTTTGCCTTTGGTTGTGTTTGACTACTGGGTTTCATCATCAATGATCAAGTCTTTCCAGAACAGGTCATCAGGTCCCACTTTCCCAGGTTCTGTCTTCATGCCTGCATCTTCCTGCAACACTAGGTCACACAAACTCATCACCACCATTGTACCGCCATCAGAGTCATCTAGAGTTCTGTAACTACGATTATATAACACTCAAAATACCTCAAACACATGCATATGCAGGAACAATAACATCTATGGATTCTAGCAAAATGATAAATTAGTAAAGGGTATTAAAATTACTGGAAGGGCTTTTTCAAATGACACATGGCCAGAGATACTGATACAGCCCTTCCTACTCTTCTCTCCCACACTGTGCATACTTGACTGACTCATCACAACAGTGATCCTACTTGCTAGGGGAGAGCACCTTCAAGGATGTTTGGGTGAGGTTAAGAAACTCTATCCCCCATCAATCTGATAGGTTAAAATTCTCAAAATTCCTAGTTGATACATTTGGGGAATATTTTTTTCTCTTAGCTAAAAATACAAGCTTGATCTCGCTTATAAATTAAAGAAAAACTGTCCTCATAAAGCGAGGGGCATTATCTGACTTATTCACCCTGGTAACCCCAGTGGCATCCCCAGCTCTGGCACCTAGTAAGTGCCCAGTGTGCATTTGCTAAACTTATTAATTTGGAGATTATTTTAAAATAGGAGAGTTTTGATCCACCAATTGTATTTGAGCAAGAAGCATTTGTCTGAACTAATAGCAGTGGACATGGTTCATTCTATTCATTTTTGTCTCTTCAGCAATGCTTCAAGTTTGGTTTCTGATGCAAGTGGCAATTGGCTACCCCCTCAAGGATGTGTGTGTAAACTAAGCACTGCCTAATAACTTAGGAACAGGGACAAGTAATGACAGTACGGTGCTGGGGTGTCTGAGCCTTGATTACTTATTATCCAGGCCCACCCTTGTACACACCTTTATGTGGGTCTTACCTCTTAGAGGATGAAACACATTAAGAAGGCTGAGGCCCTGGCCAGGTAGCTCAGTTGGTTGGAGCATCGTCCCGATAAGGCAAGGTTGTGAGTTTGATACCAGGTCAGGGAACATACAAGAATCAACCAATGAATGCATAAATAAGTGAAAAAACAAATTGATGATTCTCTCTCTCCCCCTCTCTCTCTCTCTCAAATCAATAAATGAATAAAATTAAAAACAAAAAAGAAAGATAATTGCTTAACTGCTGGTATGCTAACCTGAGGAGCCATAGCCTGTTGTGATCTATTGTTACTCAAACCAGATATGCCTTGGAATGCATAAGTCCACCTGACTATAATCTATATGTTTATCTATATCTAAATGAACAGATGTAAAACTTAAAGTTTCTCATACTAAACCAAATTAGTCTCCATCCTCCTACTCACCCAAGTCTGAGAAGCTGTAAATTTAAAGTAGTTTAGTGTAGTTTTAAAACATTCCTTAATCTGTGGCATTTGAAGTTAAGACAAGAAAATAACTTTTGTACTTGCATTTAGCATGTTTTAAAAAGATTCAGAGTCTTTTTGCCATGATTATCCAGTGAGAACAATTAAAACACTACCAAAAAAGAAAAAAACAAAACAATTAGTCTTGTCACTCACTATTTAGCCACTCTTATTGTGCAAGAACAGATCCAAGGAACAAAGAACACCTTCACTTTGTAATGCTTAGGATGAAATAAGTATTTCACACACAGAAAGAAAGACATTGATAGAAACATTCAGAGAAAATACACACAGTGAAACCAGTTACTCAGCATTTACATTTAATTAACCTCAGTTATCTTTGTACTTACCCTGTAGAGCTCACAAGAGAGCATCACAGTCAGAATTACTCCTGGGCTACTTTATGCTACTTATGTTCCCCAGAAACTGCCACACCCCATCATTTATTAATTAGCAATGACCTGGAAAGCAGAAACTTTCTCATCTCACTGCTTGAAAGCTGAGTAACTCCTTGTGCCTAGAAGACTAAGAAACATGCAAGAAGAAGCCATAGCAAAATAGAAAGCCATAAAGCTGCAGTGGGAGAAACAATTTATGTCTGTGCATGCACAGAGGGTATTCGCTGTTTAGGTTCATTGCCAGCAAAGATGGTACTTAAGGAGACTGGACTTTTGCTTCATTGCCTCAATTTTTTTTAACTTCTTTATGATTCTACTTTTATCAAAAAAATTCTCTCCCCCTAGTATATCAGCAGGGAACAAAACACAATAAATAAGTTTCTGATACATTTGAGTTTAAATTCTAAGATTTAAAAGAAATATAGAGACACACAAAATAGTAATAAATTTAAGAATTCAGGACACACATCACATAGCTGAAGAATTGACTAAACAGTTTAATGTCGTACAGAGAAGAATAATTTGTGATATTCATAATTTAAGGTTCTAATTATGTTCTGTAAACAACTGAATAATAACTTCTTTAAACTAAGAACTTCTGTGCTGTGTAAAATGGTCATTTTCTGTTAGCAAATCTCAAATATTTTTATTTCTACACTATTAGATTTGTCCTAGGTGCCCTTTATAGTATTGTATCAATACCTGATCTTACTTAAATCATTAATGATGTTCATTCATGCAACAAGCATTTATGGAGCACCTACTATGTGCCAAGTACTGAAAAAGAATACAAACATGTTTAAGGCAAAATTCCTAACCTCCAGGAGGTCACAGAATTCTGATTTGCACGTTTTCCAGTGTTATTGTCAATATGGGCGTTTGCCCCTGCCCTTATTCACCTCCAATGTGACATTGTAGATTATTCAAGCAAATGAACCATAGAACCTAGCAAGGAACACAGGAAGATAAGGCCAATTGTGCATGAGTACCATTGACGGCACCACTTAACTGGAGTGGGCTTGATGAAACAGGTGGTGTTCCAGGAGACCCCACTTCCATTATTTCATTAAAGGCAGCAAGTCTAGAACAAAGTCCAGGTGATTCTGAGGAAGTTAACCAGCGGTTAAAGAATCTCCAAAACAGAGGACTATACAATAATATTGGAGATCTGAATGTCAATCCCACTTTAGAAGACACTAAAGCTAATGGTGTGACCTTGGACATCTTGTTTACCTTTCTAAGACCATTTCCTTTCTAATAATATATGCAATTATTCATCTACCCAAGAAGTCATAAAGTGGGCAAGCACAAAGATTATAGAAATTTGGATTAGTTGCCATTTGAAATTCAGGAGATTTCATATAAAAGCCCAATTTACCAGTTTCTAGTTTTTGGGTTTTTTTTAATTAATTGATTTTAGAGAGACAGAGAAAGGGAGAGGAGGAGAGAGAGAGAAGCATTCATTTTGTTGTTCTACTTAGTTGTATATTCATTGGTCACTTCTCATATGTGCCTTGACCAGGAATAGAACCCGCAATCTTGGTGTTCTGGAATAACACTCTAATCAACTAAGCTAACTGGCCAGGGCCTCTATTTTTAAAGGAAGATATGGCAAGGCTGACCCACATTTCCATGTGGCAACATGTGCTTGGTTGGAGCAGAGAGTTGTGTCCCCTTTAGAGCTCTGTATGATTTTTAATCTGCCACAAGCTGAGTCCAAATCACTTCATTCATCCTCCCTGCTACCCACCTGTCCTCAGCAGGTATTTGAGTTTACATCTCATGAACTAGATGGTTTTTAGGGGCTTGTTGTTGTTGAAAGTTTCGGTAACTTTTTAAAGTTCATATGAATTTAAAATATATATTATGGGAAGAAGAGAGAAAGAAAGCCCCCATGCAGAAGAATTCCAAACAATTTATGTAGATGCTCCAACCTCAAGAAGGTTGAGCACACTTCCCCACTTCTTATGTGTGGGGCTGAGTAAGGAAGGGGAATGAGGAGGAGTAACTACAATGGAGAGACTTAAAACTACCTCAGCTTGGTGATTAAGGCCAACATCAATAGTGATGAGTCATGTTGACCATATGTACAGTCATCCTCCCCAAAACCAATAATTCCAGTCTAATCATGAGAAAAATATCAGAGAAATCCCAATAGAGGGACATTCTATAAAATACTTGACCAGTACTCCTCAAAACTGCCCAGGTCATCAGAAATAAGATAAGTCTGAGACTATCACAGCCAAGAAAAAGCTAAAGAAACGTAACAAGTAAATGAAATATGGTAATGTAGATAGGATCCCAGAAGAGAAAAGGAACATCATGTACAAACTAAGGGAATCTGAATAAAGTAGGCACTTTAGTTAATAACAATGTATTGATATTGGTTCATTAGTTGTAACAAATGGACCATACTAATGTGGGCTCACCAGCTTGAGCGTGGGGTTGCTGGCTTGAGCGTAGGATTATAGGTATGACCCCATGGTCATTGGCTTCAGCAGAAAGGTCGCTGGCTTGAACCCAAGGTCACTGGCTTGAGCAAGGAGTCACTCGCTCTGCTGGAGCCCCCCTGCCTCCCATTCAAGACACATATGAGAAAGCAATCAATGAACAACTAAGGTGCTGCAACAAAGAATTGATGCTTCTCATCTTCTTCCTGCCTGCCTGTCTGTCCCTATCCATCCCTTTCTCTTTCTCTATCTCTCTTGCTATAAAGAGAGAGAGAAAGAGAGAGAGAGAAAAACAAACTAGGTGCCAGGTACATGAAAACTTGTGCTATCTTTATAATTTTTCTGTAAATCTGAAGCTGAAGTACTTAAAGGCATCATGGAAGATTTGGGCACCCAAGTCTGAGAAGTCAGGTCAGCAGCAGCATCTCCCTTGTACAGTACCACCTTTATTATTTTATTTATTGATGTTGAGAGAGAGAGAGATTTGTTGTTCCATTTATTTATGCATTCATCAGTTGACTCTGTATGTGCCCGGTATCAAACCCTCATCCTTGGCATACTGGGATGAGGTTCTAACCAACTGAACTATCCAGCCAGGGCCTGTACAGCACTGCCTTTAGTGTGACTCAGCTCTGCCATCTCTTAGTCACTGTGTCTCTCAATCCCACATTGCATATTTCTCAAGGAGGAAAGCCCATTACTTCAGCCTGGATCATAGTCATTCTGCCCAGGGCTCTGTGGTAGAATCATGGCCACTACACCCACTCCTGTGTATACATGACCATGTTGATGAAAAGGGGAAGTGCTCTGAACCCAGACACATCCTTCTCAGCTCTGAATTGCTGAGTCAAAGAATCTAAGTGTCTTTTAATCACTGGTTTGTGGACCAATCCATCAAAAATTTTGTGCAGGTCTGCAAAGGAGTTACCCACCCTGATGTATGAAGATTACAGACCCAATGATCTTAGTCTAATCCACTTATGCTTAGGGTGATTTCTGCCTTAGTACCCCTGAAATAATTCTCCTATTTCCAGTGTAAAAAAGTTGAAAACCACTGGTCTAAGAGAAGAAGATTAGCTGATAAAGTCAATATCTTAGAAGTTACAGCAAGATATTCCAAATAAAGGAGCTCCATTTGCATATAGAATCTATAGATGGTAGAAAAGTTTCTGAGATGATTATGAAATTTTATAGAGTTGAGGTTTATAGAAATTGTTTTCTGTAAAAAAATAGTTTAACCCCCAAATCCTCAGGTCAACTTTCCTTACCTTTACCTACTTCTGGCAAGGGGACCAGCCCGATGCAGCCTGGCTAGGAGAGGCATGGGGAAGTTAATGGCTTAAGGGCCACCACTGCCAGCCATGCAGTTGACCGCTTGGCACATATTAGAAGACACTCTTCCTCAAGATGCTTCACTGACACCTGCCAGAGATTTGTCAGAATGAAAATACAAATGTCAGATGGCTCTGATGTGACTACGGGCTCCTGTGTACTGCACAAGCTGTACAACCATGTGCTGTTGCACTGGCAGCCGTTGTCCATTATAAGAAAGCATCATCTACTTAGAGTTTTGTGAAGCCTAAGCTTACTGTGCTGTCTCATTACCTATAATCCTCCCAACAGAATGGGCATTCCAACTGTCCTGGGTAATCATTATGTTGTTTACCGTGGACTGAAATGAAGAATCCAACTCTTGACCTCGCCCTATAATTGCAATTTCCTTAACTATAACAATTGGGTAATAACATCTTTTGTGCTGAGGTGTTACAATCACTAGGTGAGACCACACATCAAAGCACTGTGCATGGTTCTTGACAGATATCATGAGGCCTCCATCCATATGTGGTTCCTCTTTCTCTACTTAAAAGTATTATAGGCCAAGTCAGGATTCTCTGTTGAAAGATCACAGGGTTATTGTGAAAATCTCGAATATGTAGCCCAGCCATTTTGCATGCAGAAATATGGAGCAATTTTTACCTGCCATGCTTAATGCTTACGTGAAGCAAAGTCTAAGTATCGCCCTGGCTGAATAGCTTAGTTGGTTAGAGAATCATCCCAAAGCACAAAGATTGCAGTTTGATCCCTAGTCAGGGCACATACAGGAACAGATGTTCCTGTCTCTTTCCTGCTCTCTCCCTCCTTATAAGATCAATAAAGTAAACAATTTTTTAAAACTCTAATTCTCATAT
Organism: Rhynchonycteris naso; assembly: GCA_037038555.1. Taxonomy (NCBI): domain Eukaryota; kingdom Metazoa; phylum Chordata; class Mammalia; order Chiroptera; family Emballonuridae; genus Rhynchonycteris; species Rhynchonycteris naso. Next base: position 187,103,396 of record CM072996.1, on the reverse strand, counting down.
ATCATCTGTAAACTATGCTAATAAACTAAAGAACCAATTTCTAAATGTACTATGATGAAGCTTTAAAAGTTTATTTCAAAGACATTTTTTTCCTTGAAAAATATTTTTTTCTTTCATTTATCTACTAAAACTGAGATTGTGCATCTTTTCTAAGCAAGGGGAGATAGACTCCTGCATGTGCCCCAACTGAGATCCACCCAGCAACCTCCATCTGGGATCAATGCTCTGCCCGTCTGAGGCCATGCTTGCAACCAAGCCATTCCTAGCATCTGAGGTGGAGGTTCTATGGAGCCATCCTCAGCACCTGGGGTCAATGCATTCGAACCAACTGAGCCATGGCCACAGGAGAGGAAAAGAGGAAGAGAAGGCAGTGTGGGAGGGGTAGAGAAGCAGATGGTCACTTCTCCTGTGTGCTCTGTCCAGGAATGGAACCTGGTACATCCACACACTGAGCCAACACTCTACCACTAAGCCAACCAACCAGGGCCAAGATTGTGTATCTTAAGTTAACTGCATTGTGTATTACATTTGGCTGCAGTGAAATAAATTAAGGACATAAATCCAGAGGGGGTATATAAATATTGAAAACTGAAAATGCCTTTCACAAACATTTACATTCTGTCCATCCAAATGATTCCCCTGGAACCCTTTGTTGCTTCAGGAAGGGAAACTGTTCAACTTAGGGTACAGTGGCAACCCTTTACTTATAGACTCCAGTCACACATAGGATGTTTCTATGCACAGGAGTCAGTGTCATGGGAACAGAAAAGTGTGAGAGCAATATGAATTGAAAAAAAATAAATGAGTTGGTCAAGAGAGCTATCTAGACTGATAAGGTACTTTGGTGGTCTTCCTTTTGGGGTTCAGCATAAACAAAATCTCTGAGGCAGCAATGAGCTATATATATGTTTGAAGGAAAGTAAGTATACCAGCTAAAATGAAATATTTCTGTAGGAAAGAGTTAGATAACAGTAGAATGACCTAGATTTCCAGACTAAGAAATTTGGACCAGATCCTAAAACTAATAGGAGTTGCTAAAGGTTTTTAGTTTGTGAGGAAAATGGTATTTTAGGAAAATTAATCTGGCCAGAGAAAAAAAGGACCATTTCAAAGTAAAATAATTGAAATAATTTTTATTTTAATTTTTACAATATTAGTGTGTAAGAGGACCTTTACAATAAGCCTACTTAAGAAAAGACAAAAAAATCTGTTGACTCAAAGATGTCAGCAGAGTAGATGGAAGTTAACACTCACCACCTCCCAGGCCAAAATTGGAATTACAACTAAATTATGCAACAATCAACCTGTATAACCAACTGAAGAGTAGCTGAACATTACAAAAGAAGCCACAGCTAGTCTGGTAGGAAGGGCAGAGATGAAAAAATGGGCTGGCCCCACTCAGCTGAGCTGCAGTTGAGAATCTGGAAAGAAATCTTAGCTCAGAGTTAGTTCCAGGAGCTTGGGGTCTCAGCCCCAGGGCTAGCACCCATATGACATCTGGTTGTGAAAATTAGTGGGGATTCAGCCTGCTGGTGAGAGACTGAAGTCTGCTGAAGAGCCAGATATCCTCTTAAAGAGCTAGTGCACAGAATCTAGTTCGCATTCACACTAGGCTCCGGTAGAGGAACAGCAGCTTAGACTGGTCTAGAGTCTTTGTGTGACTGAACCCAGGGAAGGCACAGCCACCAGGGTCCCTGTGCTGAGTGCCTCTCCTGCACTGTCCACAGAAGCCATCTTTCTTAGGTCAGGTACCCCACCCTCAAAACTGCATCTCATGGGGGCTGCACAAACCCCACAGTCCCACTCCCTGTCACCCTGCCTGGCCCAGGTCACACACACCCTGTGGAGAAGTCTGCTGCCTGGACCTCTGGTATAGACTTTCTTGAAGGGATCTTGAGGGTGCTCTCAGGGAAAATTAGAGACAGAGCTGTGGCTCTGGGGTGGGGACTATTTCCCTTGCTCCCCTCCCAGCATGCCAGTGCAAGAGTGACATAGCCGCCTCCCCCCCCATACACACGCACAAAAGATCCACTGATCCCACTGGGGAGAACCACCAGCTCCACCCTTCTGACCCCAGTGGTCCCAACCTGTTGAGCTTGTACTCAAGCAGTATTCAGTGGGCTCCGGCCAGCTGGCTCCCTGTGCAGAAGACCCTCCAGGAAGTCCAGGCAGACTCTGAGGAAAATGGAGTTGTGTGAATCTTGTGTGGGCCGTTTTTCCCACACAGGCCAGACCGGTGTTACTATTCCTGTGCAGAGCCCTCCTTTCACACGGCCAAATCTTTGTCTGCTTGGGCCTGATGAACGCTGCTGGCCTTACGCTGATGATTCCCTGAGACTATGACCCACTACAAAGGTCCTCCACATGCCAGTGACAGCTGACTTTTGTGTAGCCTGAGACTGGAGCTGAGGGGCCTCAAACCCAGCACTGGCACCAAGTTTGAATCTGTGTCAGTCTGGAGAAAACCACTTACCCATACCTGGTGACTCACCGAGAACCTCCCTTACTTCGCACATGTCCTGCCAGAGGCTCTTTTAGTGACGAAGCCTAACAGGCAGTAACAGGTGAGGGCAGATTTCAGGGAGACTGGGTCCTTCTGCTGACCTGCACCTGGTGCACAGCTAGGCCCCACCCATGCACACCCAGGCCCAACAGAGGCAGCCACATATTATGAATCACTTTGTAGCTCCAAACAGGCAGCTCAGAGCCTGTCATTGGCAGTGCCTGGCATTAACCAGCACTGGATCCCCTACCAGGGGCTCCCAAAACCAGCACAACCAGAGATTCAACCACATCAGGACATGACCCAATTAGCTCCACAAGCTGCACACACAAAGGAAGATCTTGGCAGATGCCGGACCCTGCTGAAATGAATCTGGCCTTGCTGAGCCAGCCCCTATACAGCAGCTCATACATTGTGCCCAGTGTCAATCTTCATAGCTAGCCAAAGGGACAGCCCTACCCACAGACAGGCCAATAGCAATCAAGATTCAACTACAACAGGAGGACTCACATAACCCCCTTAAGGGACATTCCTAGAGCAACTAGATCAGGAGACACTCCTCTGATACCTACTCTGTAAGTCCACCATGCCGAGACATAGCAAATCTACCAAACACAGGGACATATACAGAGAGGCAGCCAAATTGGGGAGACAAAGAAACATGCCCCAAAGGAAAGAACTAAAGAAATCCCCCCCAAAAGAACTCAATGACATGGAGGCAAGCTATTTACCAGATACAGAGTTATAGACAATGGTTATAAGGATGCTTGAGGAACATAGTGAGAACTTCAATAAAGAGATAGAAAGCATTAGAAAGGACATAGAAACCATAAAAAAGAACCAATTACAAATGAAGAATAGAACATGTGAAATAAAGAATGCCTTAGAGGCCTGACTTGTGGTGACTAGTGGATAAAGCACCTACTTAGAACACTGAGGTCGCAGGTTTGAAATCCCACACTTGCCTGGTCAAGGCACATATGGGAGTTGATGCTTCCTGCTCCTCCCTCCCTTCTCTCTCCTTCTCTCTCTCCCCAGCCTCTTTGAAATGAATAAATAAAATATTTTTTTAAAAAGAATACATTAGAAAGAATCAAGAGCAGGTTAGATGAAGCAAACAACTGAATCGGTGATTTGGGAAATAAGGAAGTAGAAAACACCCAATTAGGGCAGCAAAAAGAAAAAAAAAATTAAATAAGAACAGTCTAAGAGGCCTCTGGTACAACATGAAGCACAACATTGCCATCATATAAGTACCAGAAGGAAAAGAGGGAGAGCAAGGGATTAAGAACATTCTTGAAGAAATATTGTAATGGCTGAGAACTTTCCTAACTTGGTGAAAGAAAAAGACACATAGGTCCATGAAGCACAGAGAGTTCCAAAGAGGCCCACACCAAAACACAATATAATTAAAATGTAGTAAGTCGTGGATGCATTTATAGCAGAATATGTAGGGGATAAGAACTATTTGCACCAGTATGAAGAAAATTCTGAAAGGGAAAACCAGGTGTGTAGCCATGAAGGCAGCTGGAGAGGACACAGCTGATTCCGCTCCCCGGAGTCTCTGCAGCACTATCTCACTCCTGCCTTGTGCACATGATTACCCCTCTAGAGTTCAAATCAACAGGCTTTGGAGGATGTGCTGGTAATGCAGAGAAATGTTATTGAGCAAATATCTCTTACTCTTATTTGTAGAATCCTGTATTCATTTTCAGGATTCTTCTGCATTCCAGTAGGCACTGTCACCAGAAGACTCATGGGACATAAACCGGTGAGGCAGAATAAAAAGAACACCGCTCCTCTCGCACAAAAGGGCTGCTCAGAAGGAAGGCAGCCGCTCTTCTCCTCTGCTGTTTTTTGTAAACTGGGAAACCAGCGGTGCAGCTGCAGTGGTGGTCCTTTTGGCACACTATAAGTATTAATTCAAAGCTGTTGTTAAGGTAAAGAAACGTGCACTTCTCTAAATGGTGACAGTCAACACTTTGGCTTCAGTTTTTAAAAGGAAAAGACAAAGGAGTCCAGATCATGGGAAAAGCTTTCCTGGTGCACAGGGTGACGGCCAACACAGCTCTGAAGCACTTTGGTTCCACAGGAGTGAGAGCAGCCCTGCCCGCAGCTAACGGAACATGGTAAGATGATTTCTTCTTCCCTTAAGTCTGCCTGGTAAAAGCACTTTTCTAATCGCCTGTCCACAGCATGTTTTTTACTGTGACAAAGCACTCAGTTTCTTAACCTACACCTAGCACACTGCTCCCACCAGCAAAGCAGGAAAGTGGCAGGAGGTACCCTCTCCCACCGTCAAGGTAAATGCCTTTTATGAACCCACATACCCAGGCTCTATCTGGGCTGCTTCTATTTATTCCCTTAGAAGAGAAAAAGCTCCAACAGTAACATGCAAGAGGGAACTGAAGTGCTGGTGGCCACTAACTGCGGCACTCAACCATAAGGATCAGGGAAGCAGCTAAGGGCAGACGGGTAAGGCAGGTGGGAGATGCCCCGAGACTGCTCACATTCCTCCCTAGGTCACCAGCCTTGACTTGGGAAAAGAGGATACGTGACCAGCCGCCCTGAAAAATACCAATGTGAACCTCCGCAAAGAAACCAGATGGCTCCGAGCCGGAGGTAAAAATAGCTCATCATGCTGCAAAGCCCAAACTAGGAGCAGGGCAGAGCCTTAGGGCCTCTCAGGTTTTAATTTCAACTTGCCAAAAAGGTAAAAAAAAAAAAAAAAAGTTTTAACAACTAAACTGTGAGAAAGCTGCTTTGGAAGAAAGATTAAAAATACAAACTATCCCACATTTTACCTGGCTTATTGCAAATTCATGTGACTGTCATCAGCAAAAGAATGAAAAATATTTCTCAATTAGGAAAAAATTAGTATTTGTCTTTCTTCTTTTTGAACATAACAAGAAAACTGGCAGACCAGCACAACAACTGGGTAAATAACTTCTTCAGTACACAGACTAAAAGAATTGAATAAAAAATAAATTAAAAAAGGGAACCTGTGCTTTTATATTTAGTGATTTTTAAAGGCTCAGCTTTTCAGTTTTATTAGAGTTCTAATTTGTTTATTTAACTTTTATTTTAAAGAAGCTCTTTAATCCATTTTCCATTGTTCCAAGTGAGGTTTCTATTTTTACCAGTGGGGCTGAATCATGCTGTGACCATTTAGGGACATGTCTAGAACATGATTTTTCAAGTCAAGACCCAAGTGAAATTTTGATTCCCAAACCACAGCCTTGAAGCTCAGCACACTAGCAGTCATTGTGTCTTGACATTATGTTGGCCTGTGTGCACTGATTGTATTACACAGAATATAAGTGATTAGAAGGGTTTCATGGCAAAAAAAAATAATAATAAAAATAAAAAAGCTCAGATAATAACTCTTTAAAGATAGAAGGAATTAAATGGCACTTGACTTGGAGTTCCCTCATTCCCCTGACCTGGTGGACAGAAAAATGCTTTTTTATCTCTCAGTTGTTGAAATTGATGCAGTCTTCATTATTCATCCAATCAGCAAAGAAGTGTTTGTCCTCATGTACAGTGTTGTTCTGTCCTGAGAGCCATGAATGCTTTTCTTATTTGATTCAAACTTCTGGTGCCTCATTAATATAATAGAGTCTTGATGCCTGCTTAATAAAAATCTCAGCTTTGTTTAATTTAATTTTTAATTTCTTACTAAACAATTAGACTGAATATAATTTAATTAGAACTAATTTTACCTACATACAATAAATAGGCTTAGTGTTCAAATACACATATTATAGCTTGATCAGTGGTAGCATATTGGGTGGAGTGTCAACCCAGAACACTGAGGTTGCAGGTTCAAAACCCAAGGTCATTGGCTTGAGCGTGGTGTCACTGGTTTGAGGGATCATTAACATGATCCCAGTGTCATTGGCTTGAGCCCAAAAGTCACTGCCTTAAAGCCCAAGGTTGCTAGCTTGAGCAATGGGTCACTGACTCAGCTTGAGCCACCCTCCTGCCTGGGTCAAGGCACATATGAGAAGCAATAATGAACAACTGAAGTGAAGCAACTACAAGTTGATGCTTCTCACCTCTCCACCCTCTCTCTCCCTTCCTGTCTTTCTCTCTAAAATCAATGAAAAATATATATATTCATCTTATAAAGTATAGAATGATTGTTCTTTAAGGTCTATTTTATTCTTTTTACAATTTGAACCTCTTGAAATTGAACATTCATTCTAGTATTACCTTTTTTTCAGTAAGACTAAACTTTATATATGACAAGGATAAGACTTAGAAGTTTATATAACAGCCCTGGCAGAATTCTTAGTTTTTTCTCTTTGGGTATCAGAAGCCTGCTCACAGTTAGTTCAGAGAAAAATAAAAATGTTTCTAGCTTAAGACTTTTCCTAAACTAGCAAGTATTTTTATTTTTACAAAAATTTTATTTCCAGCCCTGACTGGGTAGCTAATTCGGTTCTAGTGTCATCCTGGTGTGCAAGATTGTGGGTTCAATCCTTGGGCAGGGCACACAGGAATCAACCAATGAATGCATGAGTGAGTGAAACAACAAATCAATGTTTCTCTTTTTGTGGCTCAATCTCTCTTTCTAAAATCAATCAATCAAATTTTAAAAGTTGATTTCTATTCCAAATAGAGGAATTCATATTTCTGATCTTGTTTCTCTAACTAACAGAATAAACGTTTATATGCTTTTCTCTTACATTGGAAAATTTTCCATAATTATAAATATACCAATTCATGTTTTTTTGTAATACCTTGTAGTTATATTTTTAGCTTTTGCATTTTCTACTCAACTGGCATATATTTTGCTATAAAGATTAAAGTATAGCCTGACCAGATGATAGTGCAGTGGATAGAGCATCGGACTAAGATGCAGAGGACCCAGGTTCAAAAACATGAGGTTTCTGGCTTGAGCGTGGGCTCACCAGCTTGAGTGCAGGGTCACTAGATTGAGCGTGGGGTCATAGACATAACCCCATGGTCGCTGGCTTGATCAAGGGGTCACTCGCTTTGCTGTAGCCCCCCAGGTCATGGCACATATGAGAAAGCAATAATGAACAACTAAGGTACCCCAACAAAGAATTGATGCTTCTCATCTCTCTCCCTTCCTGTCTGTCTGTCCCTATCTGTCCTTCTCTCTGTCTCTGTCACAAAAAAAAAGAAAGAAAAGAAAAGAATAAAGTATAAATCTAGTTTAGCTTAATGGCTTTCCATCTGTCAAAACAACATGTGACACTAATTTGAAATACTATTATTATAGATTAAATTTTTATCTATATGTTAGCATCTTGATTCTTTCCCATTACTATGTCTCTTCTAATTACCAGTTTCACTAGTGTAGCTTCTATATTGCCACATTGTTTTAACCACTGTGATATATTATAACACATTTATATTTATGATAAGTATTAAAACATATCATAAAGTACTTTTGTTTTATTCTTTTCAAAAATGGCCCTGTAACTCCTTGACCCTTAGAATGACATATAGATTATCTATCAAGTCACCTTCCTTGCTCCCTCTCTTCTAATTGATTACAGTATTATTGGATTTATTGATTAATTTAGACAGTATCAATATTTCAAAATGTTGTTTTCTCTAAAGCAAAAAAAGAAGTCAATTTTCTTTGAAAACTCTAATAAGTTTATTCCAAAGTATTTTGTGTGGTTGGTATGTTGTTGTGGCTGAATCCTATCTCTCCTACTTGATATTTTCATTTTATATTTTTAATTTAGGAAATTATTACTTTTGCACATTACTTGAAAAAGTCAACTGCTTTATTCTTTTAAGATCTAATAGTTTTTTAGTTGATAAAATTTCCTTAACAGATAATGCAAAATTGAGTCACATTTGTAGTTTAAGTGATCATAATGTAGAGTTGGAAGCAATGAGGTTTTGCTGTAACTGAAGATATATTCATTTCTATAAGTGTTAACTGGCTTTATAAATTTTAACCTCACTTAAAGGAATATAAATGTGAAGACTTGGGATCTACTCCCAGCTCATTGGCTAAAATGCTCTGATCATAAACACTTTTCTCTCCTGTGTTCACTTTTGTACAGTGGAAAAAGTGGTACTTCACCTTCTCTCCCAACTTTGAAGTGTTGTTGATAAATAAGACAATGAAGAAAGGTGTTGTTAACAGCTTTTTAATAGATACTACATTGCCTCTACTAAATGCACCTGCCAATGCTCACCAATAAGACTACTACTCAAGAAGTTTTCGTGTTGGTTACAGTGAGTAGCTTATATTGTATTAAGCTTATTTTTTATACCCATGATAAACTCTGACATAATTCTAAAAATGACTGAAGGCACTGGAGAGTGAAGGCAGAGATTAAGTGAAAGTTTCATGCAGTGTGGGGTGGCTAGAATTTTAAAAAGTCACCATCTTATTGGATTGAGGAGTAGAGGATAGAGCATGGAGATGCATGAATGATTGGATATTGAGGGTGGAAACCCTGGAACAGAGGGAGCCGCAGAGAAAGAAGCTTCAAAATCTGAATATAAACGCCTCTCAAACCCTTGGCTGATTCAAATTATGCACATATTGGACAGATGGCAAGGAGCCCAGCAGAAAGTGTTAGCCAGAAGTCAGAAAGGGTTGAGCAGTGGTTCTCGCTGTTACCCACTGAGCAAACAAGGCTTGGTAAACATCTCAGAATTATTTTGAAACTATAGAATGGCCTTACCTTGCAAGTAAAGACTATGTTCCAGGACTGTGGGGTTTACCCTAGGAAAAAGGGCATAACTAAAATAGACCTCCACTAAATACATGTAAAACCAAGCCTCCACGGGTTATAGCAGATGAGTCAGTCACTTAACTGCCTGCTAGAACAAAACTCAGCACTCTTCAATAAATGCAAGAGATTCCAAAGTGTCCTCTATACCAAAAATTATTATATATGCCCTGGCCAGGTGGCTTGGTGGATAAAGTGTTGATCCAGAACACCAGAGGTCACAGATTTAACCCCTGGTCAGGGCACATAAGAGAAGCAATCAATGAATGCACAACTAAATGGAACAAGCAAGTGAAACAACAAGCTGATGCTTCTCTCTCTCTCCCTTCCCCTCTCCCTATCTCTCTCTCACTCTCAAATCAATGAAAATATTTTAATTAAAATAATTATTATCTGTGTGAAAAAAACAGGGAAGTGTAACCATAGTTAAGAGAAAAATTAATCACTAGAAACATATTCTGAATGACCAAGATGTTGGAATTAGTGGATAGTTGGAATTTTAAGACATATATTATAAATGTGGTACAAAATATTAAAGGGAAAGATGGTTTTAATGAGTGAGCAGATGGGGAATTGCAGTAAAGAAATAGAAACTATGGCCTAACCAGGCGGTTGTGCAGTGGATAGAGCATCGACCTGGGATGCAGAGGACTCAGGTTCAAAACCCCAATGTCACCAACTTGAGCTCATCAGCTTGAGCATGGGGTCACTGGCTTGAGTATGGGATTATAGACATGACCCTGTGGTCACTGGCTTGAAGCCCAAGGTCACAGACTTGAGTTCAAGGTCTCTGGCTTGAGCAAGGGGTCATTGGCTTGGCTGAAGCCCTCTGGTCAAAGCATATATGAGAAAGCACTCAATGAACAACTAAGGTGCTGCAATGAAGAAGTGATGCTTCTCATCTCTTTCCCTAAATAGAAATTGTAGAGCTAACAAGTATAATTAACAAAATGAAAAAAAAAAAAACCCTAGATGAGCTTCATAGCTGATGAAAACAAACAGAAAAAAAGCATTCCTACTGAACACACATCTAAATAGAAATTATCCAATCTGTAAAAAACAGAAACATCTGAAGAACAAAGAGAAAAAAGACCCAACTAAGTAAAGGGAAAATGTATAGCTGGATAGCTTTTGAGGATTCCATCCAAATGCAGTATTTGATTAATTAAGTTGTTTCTAGATTCCATATAGCTTGCAAACTGTCTCTCCTGGCTCCAGTGAGCTCTCTTAGAACTGTTTCCAAAGACCTCACTTCCTAGGTGAACTGCTTAATTCAGGCCACCTCTCTGCTTCCTTCCAAGGCCATAAATGATAGTTATTATCTTCATTGGTTCAAATGAAACTATCCTTAATAATGAGGAAAGCACCCTGGAGGCCCTGACTAGATAGCTCAGTTGGTTAGAGCATCAAACTAGCATGCCAAGATTGTAGGTTTGATCCCCAGCCAGGGCACATACAAGAAGCAACCAATGACTACAGTGTGTCCGTAAAGTCATGGTGCACTTTTGACCGGTCACAGGAAAGCAACATACCTATTCAGTGCAGTTTGATGTGGGCTCCATTTGTTGCCCTACACACATCCAAATGATAGTGAAGTTCTTGCCACACACGGGTAAAGACGTCTGGTGTAACAGAGTGAATAACATATGTGAGTCTCTGTTTTAAGTGATTAATGTCATTGATATGTTCAATGTACACATGTTGCTTCACATAACCCCAAAAGTAAAAGTCTAAGGGCGTCAGATCCAGAGATCATGGTGGCCATGGCTTGACAGAACCCCTGCCTATCCACCGCTGGGGGAATGTACTATCCAGAAACTCATGAACAATGGTGGCGTAGTGTGGAGGAGTGTCGTCTTGTTGAAAGATGACACCTTCTGGAAATTATAGCACTGCATACAATTCCAACATGTCAAGATAGGTGTTTGCCCTCACAGACTGCTCCGTGAAAAAAAATGGGCCTATCACCTTATCATGCATCAGGCCACACCACACGTTCACTTTAGGGGTGTTACGTTCGTACTCAACGTAGGCATGAGGATGTTCAGCAGCCCATATTCGGACGTTATGGCGAAGAACATGTCCACAGATATGGAAGGTCGCCTCATCGCTAAACACAATCTTTTGCAAAAATCTTGCATCATTGTCAATCTCATGAAGCATATCTATAGCAAACGCGCATTGTGTGGGTCTATCTGCTGGTTTGATAGCGTGCAACAGCCACAATTTGTACCCCATAAAACAGAGACGTTTCTTTAACACCTTATAAACTGTAGTCTTGCTTAGATGTAATTGTCAAGCACACGCACGCACAGATTTTTTAGGACTCCTTAGGTAGCTATCCTGTATAGCCTCTATAGACTCGTCACTGACTGATGGCCTACCAAAACGGGGTTTCTCCACCAAACTGCCTATTTCCTTCAACTGCTTATCCCACCGAGTAATGTTATTCCTATGTGGTGGCGCTTTGATATAAACACGCCAATATTCACGTTGCACTTTGGTCATGGATTTGAATTTAGCGAGCCACAGAACACACTGAACTTTCCTCTGTACCATCCACATCTCGATTGGCATGGCTGTGGGCTGCTCCACTGTATACACAGTGTTACGTCATCATCTGCACATGAGCACATACTGCCACATCATCCTACAGAAACTGGGAGGGTTTTCCTTTTACTTGGTGCAGATTTCACATTTCTATCGTCTTTTGTTGCTTTCCTGTGACTGGTCAAAAGTGCACCATGACTTTATGGACACACTGTATATAACTAAATGGAACAACTAAGTGGAACAATGAGTTGCTGTCTCTCTCTCTCTCTCTCTCTCTCTCTTTTCTCAAATCAATGGCAAAACCAAAAAGAAACAAAACCAATCAATAAATGCTTAAGTGGAACAACAAATTGATGTTCCTTGCATTTTTTCTTACTTTCTCTCTGAAATCAATAAATTAAAAAGTAAATTGGCCCTGGTTGGTTTCCTCAGTGGTAGAGCATTTGCCTGGTGTGTGGAGGTCCCGGGTTTGATTCCAGGCCAGGACACACAGGAGAAGTGCCCATCTGCTTCTCTACCCTTCCCTCTCTCCTTTCTCTCTATCTCTCTCTTCCCCTCCTGCAGCCAAGGCTCCATTGGAGCAAAGTTGGCCCGAGCGCTGAGGATGTGTGCATGGCCTCCACCTCAGGAGCTAGAATGGCTCTAGTTGCAGCCAAGCAATGCCCCAGATGGGCAGAGCATCGCCCCCTATTGGGCATACTGGGTTGATCCTGGTCAGGCACATGCAGGAGTCTGTCTGTCTGCCTCACCACTTCTTACTTCAGAAAAATACAAAATAAAAAAGGAAATTATAATTTATTTTCAGGCCCTGGCCAATTGGCTCATTGGGAGAGAATTGGACCAGCATGTGGATGTCCTGGGTTCAGTTCCCAGTCAGGGCACACAGGAGAAGCACCCATATGCTTCTCCACTCCTCTGTCTCCCTCTTCTCTCTCCCTCTCTCTCTTTCTCTCTCCACCTCCTGCAACCATGGCTTGATTGGTTTGAGTGAGTTGGCCTTGGGTGCTGAGGATGGCTTCAGTGGCCTCTACCTCAGGCACTAAAAAAAAATGGCTCAGTTGCTGAGCAATGAAGCAATAACCCCAGAGGGGCAGAACATTGCCCCCTAGTGAGCTTGCTGAGTGGGGTGCATATGGGAGTCTGTCTCTCTGCTTCCCCTCCTCTCACTAAAATAAAAATTTATTTATTTACAAAGAAAGTGCCCTGGAAGCATATACAATCTTTTCAGGGGTGACTTCTTGGTTTTATCTATAAGACTATACTTCTAATTCCCCAATAAGGTGGGGCATTCTATAAAGTTTTGCTAAATGGATGGTTGTACTGTCTGGAGCAGTGGTTGGCAAACTGCGGCTCGCGAGCCACATGAGGCTTTTTGGCCCCTTGAGTGTGGCTCTTCCACAAAATACCACCTGTGGGCGCTACCTCAATAAGAAATGTACCTACCTATATAGTTTAAGTTTAAAAAATTTGGCTCACAAAACAAATTTTAATTGTTGTACTGTTGATATTTGGCTCTGTTGACTAATGAGTTTGCTGACCACTGGTCTGGAGGAAAAAGAACATAGAAAATTGAGAGTAGTACTGAGAAAGTGGCTATTACTGACAACTGACTCAAGTTAGGTAGGAGACAAAGCATGGCCAGAAGCGGTCCAATGAAATGAGCAGAATATCAAGGATTTAGAAGGTGGAAGTTTCGAAGAGGTCAAGGAATTGATGTAATTGGAATAAGGGAAGAAAGGAACTGGAGAAAATAAAGGCTCTGCTCGGAGTGAACACAAGATTTGAGAGGCCAGGTACTTATAGAGAGTGACAAGATGCAGAGCTAGTCTAGCCAGTCTCAGTCCCTTCATGTGAAACTAGCACATCCTTGCAAACACTGTAGGGAAGCTCAGAAAATGAGGTACAGGCATTGGTTCTTCATCTTCTCCACAGCTGACCTTGAGTTCCTCGTTAAATAGAGAAGGCTCTTCTGCCTTCCTAGCAAATGGCACCTCCAAATTCCTAGTCATGTTCTATCATAAGCCTGGGTGTGACTTGTGATTCCTCCTTCTTCTTGCTCCCATATTTAGCCCACCAAGAACTGTTGATTCTTCTATCCCCACTGCCATCACTGACTCAAGTGGTCATCATCTTGGCCCTGCACTACTAAAATAGCTGCTAATTTGATTTCTCTATTTCCTACTCTTGTCTACCTTCATATTTCACTACACATCAACCACAGTGACAATGTTAGAATAGAAATCAGATCATTTTTTCCCTACTTACATCAATAGCTTCCGTAGGGTGGTCAGCAATGGGGGACCGTCACGTGAGGAACTCAGGCCCAGGAACTTTGACTAGGACCACCCACATTCTTGCGTGCCACAACTAAACTTCCCACCGATCATTGGGAAGAGAGCGACCATCCATCAGCCAGTGAGATTTCACCACGTCATAACTGCTCGCCCACCCTAGAGCACCCCTTTAAATACCTCTCATGCAGTCTAATTTGCGTGACTCCTCTGGGACCAGAGGACATCGGGCGGAATGCGCGGTACTTAATAAAGCCTTTAATTATTCTACACTTTGTGGCTCTGGCCCCCCTTTCTTCTTTCTCAGCGGGGAAAAATACCTTACATTTTGGTGCCGAAAATACGGGAAGGAGTTAGAAGTCTGCAAGGGACTGCTCCTCTCTCTCTTTCCCCTCCGAGAAAGAACCAGGATCTCAGGACCTCCGACCATCCACCTACTTCAGCGCATGGTACAATAAGTCCCATGCCTCCAAATTTCCTTCAGTTCTTTCCACTGAGGCTCCCTGTCAGAAACTGTAGCTACGTCAGGGAAGTATTTTCTGACCGAGTGCGAGTATACCTGAGGAGACGTCTCGAGCACATCCATTTTCCCTATTCATCCGTGGCCAAAGCTTGAGTTTTGGGATGCCAGTTCTCAACTCTGACCACTCTGAGGACTGAGAGTGGCCGTGGGGGCACAGGAATCCCAAAACACTGTGGGAGTTGCCTTATCCAAAATCTCTCCCTCCCTAAAGAAGAGGAAATTATTCTTCTCTGCTGTGGCCAGGCCACAGAACCCACTGGATAACTGGACCAGGTAGCCTCCTGAAAGGACTTTTGGTTTTAACACCCTCACCAATTTAACTATTGCCGAAGTGGCTGGGAGCTGATTGGAGATCCCTTACATACAGGGCTAATTATTCACGCGCCCGTCCTTAATCTCTCTGTGCTGCCTGTTCTACGCTCAGGCCCTTTTTTAGGCCAGAGAAACTTAAACCCTCCGCTCGTAATCTTTCCTTCTCTGTGGACTTCCAACTTTCTCTCCCTCCTGCCTGACCCCTGGGGGTCCCCCTCTCTTGGGACCTCTTTTGCTCAGGTCTCTTTCCTCCAGAGAGCCTCCTCCCCCTTCCTTTGCTAAATCCTGTTTCTCATTTACCTGCAAATACCAGTCTCTCTCTCTTCCCCTGCTGGCCAGGGGCCCCTCCCATCTGCACTGTGTTCCTAAGCCCCTCCTCCGTCCGGCTATTCTCTGCCTGTCATTGGCTCTTACACCAATTTGCAGAACGCCCAACCCCAATCTGTTTGCAGGAAGTTCTGACCCTGTCCTGTCACTGGCTCCAATATTTCTAGCTGGATTTGGATGCTGGGCTCCCTAGGAACCCTCCTCCTCCTTTTATATTCTCAATCACCAAACTCCTATCTGCTACCTGTGAACATGACATTTAAAGTTTTCAATGGTCGCAGCTAGTAGGAAACGGCCAAGGCTGTTCATCAGGCCCACATGCAGCAGAAGGTAATGCTCCAAACCCAGGCTCTTGTGGCAGTCCTGAGGTCAGCAGAGCAACAGGGACAGGCACAGGAAGTGCCTGGCCCAAGTCTGGACCGCAAGAGGAATCCCACCAGCAGCTTGCTTTAAGTGTGGCAAGCAGGACCACTGTGCCCGACAGTGTCCCTGCCCATGGCTGCCCACTGAGCCCTGCAAGCAGCCCGGTCACTGGTGGAGCAATTGCCCCTTTGGGAAGCAGGCTCATCCTCAATGTCTCTACGTGGAGGACAAGCCACCCAAATGGAGGCCAATCCAGCCAGGTGGGAGCATTGCTCAAACTCTTAGGACATGGCCTGGACGCAGAGAACCCAGGGTATGCTGCAACTAGTGGGTAAGTCTATCTCATTTCTTGTGGGAGCTACCATTTCTGTTTTGCCATCACACTCTAGACCTCTAATTCCCTCACAGGTCTCGGTTATGGGAATGGATGGGGCCCCTTCTTTTCCCCTTTGCATGCCACCCAACATGCAATTTGGGTGAAATCCCCTTTTCACACTTGTTCTTCGTTATGCCATCGTGCCCTCTACCCCTTCTGGGTCGAGACATTCTACACAGTCTCAGAGCCACTATCCAGCTGACAGCATCTTCCCACTTACTCCTGCCATTCCTCACTACCAAGGGCTCTCCCATAATCAACGCTATTCTCATTTCTAACCATGTCTTTTGCCTCAAGCTTGTTCCTATGCAGGATTGCTGGCAGTCAGAACCAGTGGGCCCTACTCATTTACGGCTCATCAAAAAGTTGGGCCCTGCAGACCCTCCTGTTGCTCCTGTCCCTCCCACCAGGAACCTGCCATCAGAGTGAGCTGAAGCAGGGAGCAATACTGTTCAGTAAGACTGGCCTGATGAAAGAAGCTTCAATCTCCTCAACCATCTGCGAGAAAATTAATCAAGAATCTCTCCTCCTACAACCTGCTTAACTCCTGATGGCAGCCACCCATTCTTACCTGGGCTGCCCCTATCCTAAATCTTCTAATTATCAGTGTATAACTCATATTTGCTTCTCTTTTTTAAATTCTTACAGAACTGCATCCACAAAGTTTCTCAACTCACAGCCAAACAGATGTTCCTTCTGACACCCCTCAAAGTCACCACTTTATGACCTCTCCTCCCCACGAAAGCCCTAACCAGCAGGAAGTAGCAGACGAATACACAGCGCCCCTTTTCTATTTAACAAAAACGGCTGGAATGTGGGGTGCCTAATGGGGACGGTCACATGAGGAACTCAGAACTGGGAACTTTGACTAGGGCCACCCACACAACCAAGCACATCAAAACTAAAGTTCCCAAAGGACCTTGGGAGAAGAGCGACCGTCTGTCAGCCAGTGAGATTTTACCACGTCATAACTGCTCACCCACCCTAGAGGACCCCTTTAAATACCTCTCATACAGTCTAATTCACGCGACTCCTCTGACCTCTGTAACCCGGGACCAAAGGACATCGTGCATCGTGGGGCAGGATGCACGGTACTTAATAAAGCCTTTATTCCACACTTTGTGGTTCCCAGCCCCCTCTTTCTTCTTTCTCAGGGGGGGGGGGAATACCTTACAGTTTCCATCACACCTAATACAAAATGCACATTTTTTTTACTACAAGATCAGGACCCAAATCTCCAATCTCATCTCTCACAACCCTTTACCTTCCTTATTATATTCCACCCACCAATGTTGTATATACTAACACTAACATGGTAAACTCCTCTCTGCATGAGCGCTTTCCCACAAGATGTTCTCTTGGAATGATACCTATCTCTTCAAATGACTGACTCCTTCTTTTCCTTTGGGTCTAGCTTTAAAGAGCCACTTGATCAGATTGGCCTTTCCTGACCTCTCTATCTTAAGTTGCTCTTGGTTATTCTCCAATACATCACCCTATTCATTTTGTTGCATGAATGCTAATTTGATATTAATGACTTGTTTATTTACTGTTTTCCCCACTGAAATATGCATTCAGTGAGGGCAGTCACATTACTGTTACCTACCTCAGGACCTAGCACATAGTAGGTACTCAACAAATATTTGATAAATGAATGTGTGCAGGAAACCATCTTCACAGTTTATTTACACTTTGTATGGGCCCTGCCTTCAAGGGATTTCCTCCTCCTTTCCCCCTAGTCTTACTGCCTGCAGGGCCTCAAGCAAGTAGAGCCACAGTGGGAAGTTCCTGATATCAAATGCAGGGGAAGGTTTTTAGAAACTATTTTAAATAACTTGAACAAAAAATCATGATACTATTTTTAAGGCAAAAAACTATATACTCCATATCATAGTACTCTATTTAACACCAATAACTGGTTTCATTCACCCAAAACTTAGCAAATAAGCCTGCAATAAACACTATAATATAAAGATGATATCCAAATGTAATTTTCAGTTTGTAGTTTTTATTTCTTTATGTTATTATTATTTATTTATTATTTATCATTTATTATTACTATTTATTAAAAGTGAGAGGAGGGGAGGCATGCGCCCTGACCAAGATCCACCCAGCAAGCCTCCTACAGGAATGCTCTGCCCTCCCCTTCAGCAGTGCACAACTGAGCTATTTTTAGCACCTGGGGGGGGAGGCCACAGAGCCATCCTCAGTATTTGGGGCCAACTCACTGGAACCAACTGAGTCATAGCTATAGGTGGGGGCAAGAGAAAGAGAAGGGGGAGGAGAGTGGAGGAGAAGCAGATGGTCGCCTCTCCTGTGTGCCCTGACCCAAAATCCAACCCAGGACATCCAGACGCCAGGCCAACATCCTACCACTTAGCCAACCAGCCAGAACCTAATCTGTACTTTTTAAATTATCTTTACATAAAAAATGAGAATAACTTTTATTGTCACATTTTATTACTGAGGTCACAAGATTAATTCTAGGTTTTAGAAACTTAGAAATGATATGTTATTCCAGATATATGGGACTAGGATGCTACTGGCTCACTATTAATTGAGCAGGCAGTTGCTGTGTTCATACAGCTGTGGTGCTGGTTTAGGTTGCTCCCTCTACCCTTTCCTGGAGTTCTCTTTCCAACCACCAGACATTGGGGAGTTTTTATTCTTACAGAAATCAAGTGACCTGAAAATCTGAGTTTCACTAGTACCATTTATTTAATACAGTAACTTGGATTTTTTTTTTTTTTTTTTTACAGGGATAGAGAGTCAGAGAGAGGGATAGATAGGGACAGACAGACAGGAATGGAGAGAGGTGAGAAGCATCAATCATTAGTTTTTCATTGATTGCTTTCTCACATATGCCTGGACCGCGGGCCTTCAGCAGACAGAGCCACCCCCTGCTGGAGCAGTGACCTTGGGTCCAAGCTGGCAAGCTTTTTGCTCAAGCCAGATGGGCCCGCGCTCAAGCTGATGAGCTCGGGGTCTCGAACCTGGGTCTTCTGCATCCCAGTCCGACGCTCTATCCACTCTCCCACCGCCTGGTCAGGCAGTAACTTGGATTTTAGTTGAGACACACACATTGCCAATTTTTTGTATGTGTGTGATTAATTGCAAGTGGCTTATCTTGGTATGGTATTTCTATTTTCCATTCACTCCCTAAGTGTTGTCTTGACCACATTCCACCCTCGCTCCATTTAAGTAATATATGATGTAAATTAAAATTAGAGACATACCATTTAAAAATTTTTGAAGCATTGGAAGGTTTTCATGGGGTATTTTTGTTTTTCTTTATTTGTTTTTGAGGGTTTTTTCTTTTGTTTTTTGAGAAACAGTTGAATTTCTGATGGAGTTTCCTTACAAATTAAAAGTATATTATTTAAATTATTTTGAAGCACCGGGGACTGTTGAAATTATTGTTTTACAGTTGGCAATTTATATACATTTTGTAATCAAATAGTAATTTCAAATATGAGTAGTATAAGACTATTAAATATTATAGCTAGGAAACTTTATCATAGTATTTCACATTTCACATGTGTGTAAAAAATCAACATTATTGAGCATTTATATTGTAACATAATGTACAATATTATTACATTGAACCCTCAATTAATTCTGAAAGGCACATATTATCATTTGCTTTGAAAAGACAGGTTAAGTAGCATGCCAGATGTCAAATCGCTGATTAGCTCATTCAAGATTTGAACCCAAGAGTTTGATTGCAAAGATTATGCTCTTGGCATTGTGAGAATTCTACTTAACTCAACGTGTTTAAATTTCAGTATTCTAGAATGTACTGTCCTAATTCCTGAGTTTTCCAATTATATATCCCTGTTGTAAGCATAACACAAAATTTTAGATAGAATAAATCTGTCACTCAGAAATAACAGCCTGACCAGGCAGTGGTGCAGTGAATAGAGCATCAGACTGGGATGCGAAGGGCCCAGGTTCGAGACCCTAAGTTCGCCAGCTTGAGCGTGGGCTCATCTGGCTTGAGCAAAAAAAAAAAAAAAAAGTTTACCAGCTTGGATGCAAGGTCGCTGACTTGAGCAAGGGTTTATTTGGTCTGCTGAAGGCCTGTGGTCAAGGCACATATGAGAAAGCAATCAATGAAAAACTAAGGTGTCGCAAGGAAAAACTAATGATTGATGCTTCTCATATCTCTCCGTTCCTATCTCTCTGTCCCTATCTATCCCTCTCTCTGACTCTCTTTCTGTCCCTGTAAAAAAAAAAGAAATAACA
This sequence comes from Rhynchonycteris naso, assembly GCA_037038555.1. NCBI lineage: Eukaryota > Metazoa > Chordata > Mammalia > Chiroptera > Emballonuridae > Rhynchonycteris > Rhynchonycteris naso. The sequence goes on along the minus strand of CM072996.1, from coordinate 187,083,172 downwards.
GAAGAAGCTTACATGCAGTCCTGCAATCTTCCTGTTACGCAACATTATGCATTTGTGAAACTATAACAACAAAGGAAATAATGTAAATAAAGTCATAAAAATTTGGCCTGCAAATCATTTAATCTTTCTTAGAATGTAATTTTTTTCAAGCCTTTCCAAAGACACAGTTTCCATTTGAAAAGAGACCCATGCAGATGCATTTTTTTTTTATAAAGAGACACATGTAAAGTAGCTGAAATTAATTTTTTAAAAGTCTATCTAGAAACAAAAGAAAAGGGTTCCTCCCAAACATTCGAACTCAGATATACAAATAAAATTTGGGCTGAGGGAAACTTGTGTATGTTCTGGTGGGGTGGGGGGGATGAAAATGACTGAGGCAGTAAGGCAGTGGGGAATCATCAGGGAGAAAAGAGAAAAAGAAGTGAAGGAGGAAGAAGTCCTAAAACAATGCTTTAGAACAACTGAAGAAGAGGAGTCTGAGTGAAAGTTCCACTTCAAATATTAAACGTAAGAAACATTTGATCTAGATAAAACAGAAGAGAAATCCCATAGTTGGGTTCCACCCCTCCCCCCAAATATTCAACTGTTCACCACAACAATTGAATCCAGGATAAGATGATGGTGTGTCTGATTGAAGGTGATCTTTTGTTTCTTTGCCCTTAGTTGCAACAAGTTCACCTTGAAGTTCTTGCCCATTACACTGGGGAACAATATATTTTTTATTTTCTGTTGCATGAGGTTTTAGAACTTTTTCTATATATGTCTGCATCACTGATTGCAAATATGAAACCTGTTTTTTGGTGCATGCTCTAGTTTTTATGCAATTTTAATTTCTTTATGTTACAGTTAATGCCATGCATTGGTTTTTAAATTGGAGTTAAAGGGCAAAGACTTTGGGATTGAATATAACCACAAGGCAATTAATGTTTTACAAACATCACTTTTACATAATTTTAGTTGTTTTTAAATGTAAAAAAATATTATCTGATAAGAACACCCTCTTATTTTGTTTTAAGATTGAATCATGGCTTCTTCGAGTAGTCATAAATGTAAGAATAGTCGTGACACCTTCTGTTATATATGTGGCTGTTACACACTCAACGTCAGAGGCACAATATTTCATCATTTGTGACACGTGCATATACTGCCTATTTTTAAGTTCCCCTTGGCAATCGAGACAAGAATTGGGCTCCTCATATTGTGTGTCATAATTGTGAGGAAATGCTTCATGACTGGACAAAAGGAAAACGCAAAGGAATGCCTTTTGTTATTTCCATGGTTTAGGGTGAATCTAAGGACCACAACAGTGACTGGTATTTCTATCTGATTCATACAAAGGGCAACGGCAAGAAAAAACGGCATATGATCACATATCCTAATATTCCTTCAGCAATATGACTTATCCCACACTCAGAAATACTCCCAGTTCCAGTTTTCAATGGTTTTATTTCTTCTAAGGACAAAGAAAGTGAACATGGTGATCAAGTGTATTTTGATAAGATGCATGAGGAAATGGTTGTAGAATCGGAAGGGTCTTCTTCTGATGCCAAGCAGTCATTAACCCCTCAGCAGTTTAGCCAACCCACATTTAATGACTTAGTAAGAGATTTGGACCTATTAAAGAAAGCAGCTATTAGCCTCCAGGCTTCAAGGAAAGAATGTACTTAACCAGTCAGCTAAAGTATCCCATTTCAGGAAGCGTGAACAGATTTTTGTGGACTTTTTTTCCGAAGACAAATACTTTGTTTACTGTCATGATATCAGTGGTCTTCTCAGCCAGCCAGGTGTTGCCACTTACAGTCCAACAGAATGGTGGCTATTTCTTGACAGCTCTAATCGAAGTCTAAAATGTGTTCTACACAACGTTAATGTTTATGCAATGGTTCCAATTTGTTATTCGACTCATCTGTGAGAAGATTATAATGACATAAAAATTGTCCTTGAATTTCTGAAGTATGAGGAGCATAACTGGATCATTTGTGTGGATCTTAAAATGAAAAATTTCCTGCTAGGACAACAGAGAGGTTTCACAAGTATCTTTGCTTTCTGTGTTTGTGGGACAGCTGAGCTTGGGAGAAACACTGGACACAGAAGGAGTGGCCAAAACGTGAAGCTCTGGAAGTAGGGATGCAAAATATTGTGACTGAACCTATAGTCAATCGAGACAGGATCATTTTACTCCCACTTCAAATCAAATTTGGCTTAATGAAGCAGTTTGTTCAGGCTTTGAATAGAGAAAGTGAATGCTTTCAACATAAAAGCAGGTGTATTCGATGGACCTCAAATTTGAACCCTCATATATGACAAAACATTTGCCAGGAAGATGAATAAAGAGGAGAAAGCAGCATGGCAATCTTTTGTGGCAGTTACAAAGAACTTCCTTGGCAACAGAAAAGCAGAAAACTATGAACTTCCGGTTCAAAGGATGCTGTTGGCTTTCTGTGACATTGGATGTAACATGAGCATTAAGATCCACTTCCTGAATAGTCACCTTGATAAGTTTCCCGAAAATCTTGGAGCTGTTAGTGATGAGCAGACTACTGCTAAAGCATCAATCGAGATTGTCCTCAACAAGTACACAAACACAAGAGCTACAAGCGCAAATTTTTGACTGAGTAGAATTTAAATAAGTTTTGCACAAATTTTATGATTAAAATAAGTGTTTTAACATGTTCTATTTCAAAATTGTAGACAAATTCTGATGCAATCATATCTTTTAGTGTATTAGCACATTTACTGCATTATATAAATTATTTTATTTTTACAAAGATGATGCCCAAGAAGACATTCTACTTCATTATGTTAAACTAAATGTTGAAAATTTTACAATAAGATGAAAACCTAAAATCTTGAATTGCAAAAACCACTGTAGCTTACAGAGAAAAATTAATGTCAGATTTGAGATCAGCACACTGAATTAGGTAAGAACAAGTGTTTTTGTGGATGCAACAAAAATTTTGTCCCCCAGTGTTATCAAATACTTATCTGCCATTAGCTGTAGATAAAATATAAATGTTTTGTGTGGCTTTTTCCAATAAAACTTTATTTACAAAAACAGAAAGCAGACTAAATTTGATCCATTGCCTGTAGTTGCCAACTCCTCAATTACACTGTCACATTTCTTGGCTATAAGATTTGATTTGGGGAAAGACAAATTAGGCAGTCAGATTAAATGAGGCTTAATTCTAGGACTTCATGTATTTTGGGGGAAGAGAAAATCACACTCATTGGTTGCTTCTCATATGTCCCTGGACCGGGGATGGAACCTGTGACCTCAGTAGGTCGGGACAACACTCTATCCACTGAGCCACCTGTCCAGAGCCCATCTATTTCTTTATCCCTTTCTTCCTTCAGCATACATTGAGTCCTCCTGGATACCAAGCACTATCCTAGGAGGTGGGAACATACCAGTGTGTGAGGCAAATGACTTTCCTACCCACTGTTATGGAACTTATATTCCAGTGGGAACAGTCAGGAAATAAACACATTAAATAAATAGATACTGCCCTGGTGTGGTGGCTCAATTGGTTAGAGCATCATTCTAGTATGCCAAGTTTGCAGATTCCATCTCTGATTAGGGCACATATAAGAGTCAACTAATAAATGCACTAATAAGTGCAAGAACAAATTGTTACTTCTCTCTCTCTTCCTCTCCTTCCCTCTCTTTAACATCAGTCACTCAATAAAAATTTACAACTAAATAAATACTGTGATTTCAGATTCTGCCACATGCAGCAAGGAAATGAAGCAAGTTGTGATAGTAGTTATTTGGAGAAGGTCCTGAAGACAAAGCTTTCCAAGGAAAGGTCAGGATGATGAGAAAAAGCCAGACACACAAGAACTCCACAGGAAGGGCATTTTATGCAGAGAAACCAAGTATAAAACCTGATGGCATAAAGAAGCCCAGAATGTTTAAGGAACAGTAAGCACTCTAGTGCAGAGAAAACAGCATGAGTAAGGCAGATGGTGATGCCGGCTGAGATTGGAGAGGTAGCTAGGAGACCCAGAGGGCATCAGGGGGTGTATATTTTTTAAAAGTAGAATGGGATGCCACTAGAGGATTTTTTAAAACTATGTGTGGTGATGGATATTAACTAGATGTAGTGTGGTAATCATTATGTCATATACATAAATATCAAATCATGATGTTTTACCCCCTGAAACTGATATAATGGTAAATCTCAATTTTATATATATGAAATATATACAAAATATAAATATTATATATACATATGAATTTTTTTTAATTCTGTGGTTGCTGTGGAAGTAAAAAAAATAAAAGCAGAGACAATTCAAAAGTTATTATAGTAGTCCAGATAAGAAGTGAAAATGGGGATTGGACCAAGATGTGAAGTGACTTCATGGTGAGCAGAAGTTGGATTTGGATGTATTTTAAAGAAAGAAAATAAAAAACGTATTTACTGATGGCTTGTTGTGGAAATGAGAGTGAGACGAATGCAGTTTTAAGTTGAAGTTGTGATGTAAACAACTAATAGTGCTACTGACTGCGGAAAAAGTGTCTACAGAGCAAGTGAGTTTGGAGCAGGGGCTGAGAATTGAGTGAATGCTGTTAACGTGATGAAGGTTGAAATGGCTATGAAATATCCAAGAGGATAAAAGAGCAGGCATTTCAATACTCCAGACAGCAATACAGGAAAAATACAAATGTGGGGATCATCAGCAAACATGTTGTACTCCAAGCCATGGAAGTAGACAGAGATGAGGGTTGAGGACTGAGCTCTCGGCATGCCAGGACCTTCCACATGAGAAGCCAAAACAAAGAAGAGGGGCAAGTAAAGAAAACAAAAACATAGTGGCTAATGAGGTGAAAACCAGACCAGAAGGACATGGTGTCCAGATGCTAAGAAGAGAAAAAGATTCAAGGAGAGATGGTCGAGTACATAACAAAAACAGCTATGGTGAGATGAGCACAGGGAACTGCCACTGGATTTGGAAAAACGGAGTCTTTAGTAGCTTTGGCCCAGTGGTTTCTACTGGATGAGGACAGAAGCATATGTGGAGTGGACAAAAGAGAAATGATAGGCTTGTTGGCAGAAACAACTAGTGTAGACAGGTTTTTCAAGGTGTTTTCCTTAACTGTGGGATTGTGTCAGATGTTTCAAGGACTGTAGGATCCACACGGTCATAAAATTGTTGAAAGAAAAGAGAGGTGTGTAGAAAATCGAAGAATTTTTTAAAATAGAAAATTTAAGAGCAGGCTGCAGAAGTTTCCTATTAGTATGTAGGAAAATATTCAAATAAAATGCCAGAATTCTCAGAGTAGCTACCAGAAACCTAGAGCAAACATCAGTCTTAATGGTAAAATATAAATAGTAAAATAAGGATCAATTAGAATGCCAAGTAACACGACTGTTATTGCATATTGTTCTAGAGTCCTAACCAATGCAGTAGATGCAAAAATGAAATGAGATGCGGTTTCTGAAAGTCAAAGACTTTCATTGTTTGCATGGTTTACATGCTTTAAAAGCAGTGATGTGATGATATGTGTGAAACTAATTTCTCTGAGTGTAGTTCCCCAATGACTATTGCCTAATATCTCAGTTATGTTAACTCTAGTTGTTGGCCCATGATGTAAGCCACTTCTTGATTAGATTAAAAAGTCTTCAGACCCTGGCTGGGTACCTCAGTTGGTTAGAGCATCTTCCCGATATGCCGAAGTTGTGAATCCAGTCAGGACACATAAAGGAATCAACCAATAGATGCATAAATAAGTGGAACAACAAATCAATGTTTTTCTCTCTCTCCTTTCCTTTAAATGCATAAACAAGCAAATAAATAAATAAAATGTAAAAGTCTTTAAATGCTGCAAGAGTATTTCCTCAATTTTTTTTAATTTTTTATTTATTCATTTTAGAGAGGAGACAGAGAGAGAGAGAGAGAGAGAGAGAGGGAGAGAGAGAGAAAGGGGGGAGGAGCTTGAAGCATCAACTCCCATATGTGCCTCGACCAGACCAGTGCAGGGTTTTGAACTGGCGACCTCAGTGTTCCGAGGTCGACACTTTATCCACTGCGCCACCACAGGTCAGGCTATTTCCTCAATTTTTTAAATAATATTCACAATGTGATGATTACAGATATGACACATTTTTAAGTATAATCTCCATTATTAACATTTCCTCCATTACTTGGTTAAGTCTAGATAATTAACAAAATCATAAGTGAAGACCTGATATGTAGTGTTTTCTGACTTTCACAGTGTAAATACTCTCATCATGGTTGCTTTCAAGCTACTAATGTGAACTGAGTGTGAAGTTGGAAGGGATACCCAGTAGCACACTGTTATAAAGCATTTCCATTATACAGAAGCATAACTTTAACAGCATATAGTTAAATAATCAAAACATAATAAGTGAGTTTTGAGCATTTATCTTTGTTTTTAATATATTTATTTAATTTAAACTTTTATAATTTAATTTTTAAAAATGGCTATGTCTAACAATTGGCCCACAAGACTCTGGCTGGGTAGCTCAGTGGAGAAAGTATCGAACCAGCCCAGTAGCGGTCATGGTTTTGACCCCCAGTCAGGGCATGTATGAAAAGCAATCAATGAGTACACAGCTAAATGGAATATCTAGGTGAAATAATAGATTGATGCTTTTCTCTCTCTCTCCCATTACCCCCTCAAATCAGTGGGAAAATTAAAACACCTGGCCCACAAAATTTCTTAAAACTTAACAAAAACTTCTGGGATTTTATTCTAAGAATCCAGAAACACTAATTTGAAAGAATAAATGCAGCATTATTTACAATAGCCAAGATCTGGATACAGCCCAAGTGTCCATCTGTGGATGAGTGGATTAAAAAGCTATGGTACATATATACAATGAAATACTGTGCTACCATAAAAAAGAAGGAAATCTTAACTTTTGTGACAGCATGGATGGACCTGGAGAATATTATGCTAAGTGAAATAAGCCAGGCAGAGAAATACAAATACCATAGGATTTCACTCATATGTGGTATTTAATGAACTAATAGGTAAAATAGAGACAGACTCATAGATAGTGGACTGACAACTGTGGAGAGTGGGATGAGAGAGGGTGGTGGAGAGATAGAGCAAAAAAGGACAAAAACAACAAACTCATGGACATGGACAACCATATGGTGACTCCTGGGGGATGGGGGGTGGGGAGGGTGAGACACGAAAAAGGGTGTAAGGGGAATAAACGGTAATGGATTAAATAATTTTAATTAAAAATAAAACCTCAGAGCTGAGCAAGTTCTGTTCTGCCCACTTCCAGATTTTTTATTATGTGAGAAAAAAATGTTCATAAGCTGATATAATTATGTATGTGTTACAGTATAAGGCCAGAAGTCACGGCCGTGGTGGCCATTCACATGCAGGTTCCCATTGAATTTGGACAGACCGTAAAGAAACAGTGGAGCCAGAAAATGGTACGCCATTTCTTTATTAAAGTCTCACACCAGCTGATGAGCAACACACAGGGAAAACACTTCCCTTACACTCATTCAGGGTTCCCAAAGTCCTGACACATTCTCTGGTTCCACAACCAGGAGAATCTTCTCCGGTTTCTCCTAGATTCAATGGCCTCACCAGTCTCAGCAGAGCTCGCAAAGTCTCTCAGTTCCAGTTCCACTTCTGCACACCTTCTCTTTCCCTGCCAAAATGGCTTCGCCTTCAGCACTCTGCTTTCTCTCTGCTCTCACTCTGCAAACATGGCTTCTCTCTCCTCTCTCTGCAAAATTCTCTTCTCTCTCTTTTCAAAATTTTCTGGTGTAAAAACCTCTCCTCCAGCAAACATTAGCAAAACAACAGCCCCCTCCTAAGCAGGAAGGTAATTTGCAATTTCACAGACCACATATACCTGGCACTGCCCACTGCCATTTTATAACAATAAAAGTGAGCAAACGGAAAATATACAAATTTTACAAACTCATTTGCCCAACATACAGGCAGCAACATTAAATTGCTAATCGATATGTCTTGAGAAGGAGGATTATCAAGTGTTAAGGAGTCCCAAACTTTTCATGGATTTTCTGAAGAGAGAAGCAAGCATGGACCAAGGATGAAGGGTCGTATGAGACATGCCAAGAGGATTGGGTTTATCTGGGTGTGATGGGGAGACTCTTAAGAATTAGTCAAAAACTGACATGACCACATTTGCATTTTAGAAAACTCTGGTGGTGTTTTGGTGAATAGATTAGAGCAGCGATTTTCAACCAGTGAGTTGCAAGAATTTTTAAAACATGCAATACCTGACTATTCAGTCAGGGGCATTAACCTCTTTTCCCTTAGATGGTCAAATAAGAAAATGACAACAGCCAACACAACAGCAGCAGTCTGGTGTGAATGAACCAAAATTTTACCTATTCTTTTGTCAAATTGGCAAAAAATATATTTTTTGGTGCACTGCATAATTTCAGTAATTAGTTTTTGTGTGCCCTGAGATAAAAATGGTTGAAATTTTCTGGATTAGGGAGTGGCAAGATTGAAGTCAAAGAAGCTGCTGCCACAATATAAAATAAATGTTAAGGTTCTCAGCTGTGGTGATGGTTGTAAAGATTGATTCATTTATTCCTCCATTCCATAAATATAGATTGAATGCTTACTGTTTGCCAGGCACCATACTAGGCATTGGAGGTTCAATGGTAAATTGCCAGAACAGTCCTTATGGGCTTTGGATCTAACACATGTCTAGGTCCTACTATACGCTAAATGCTTATTTTTTCCTTCAAAAATAACTTCATTCATGACAAACTAAAAATAAAAGAAATCCCACCCCCCTGGAAATTAGCTAAAAAATAAAGTCTGCCTCCCACCTCCCTGTGCCAACTTCCTGTCATTGCTTCCAAATAAAAGGGGAAAAGAGACAAGAAAACAAAACAAAATAAAAACCTGAAAAACAAAACACGCCCCCTTCCCAAGCAAGGTAGTGCTAGTGTGTTTCCCCAGAAGAAGGGAAATTTACACAGGAGCAGCTGGGAGCAGAAGGGAGATCTTCCTGCTACAGAAACCTACAAAGAAAGAGCAAGCAGAGGTTGCGGGTTGGATCCCGGGTCAAGACACACACAGGAAGAGCTCCATGATCCTGTTGCTCTGTCGCTACCTCCCTGCCTCTCTGTTAAAAAAAAAAAGGAGAAAAGAAAGACAATCAAAACAGTAAAAGAAACACAAAAGGAATTGAAGTAGATCACCAGGCCATCTGTAGGGGAAGGAGCCAGCAGAGAAGGGCGGGGTGGGTGGGTGACCTGGCAGGGCAGGAGCAGGCAGGAGGTCACTGAGTTATAGAGAAGATGGAGGGAAGGTAACAAGCAGAACAGTTTGATGTCCTTCCAGAGCCCTGGACAAAACAAAGCAAACAAAACCCCTCCTACCATCCGTGCCCACCTACCCTTGAGCTGCGCCCAAGGAGTGAAGTGGAACAGGAACATGGGGAGCAGTTTGCACAGTTGATTGGAGTCCACAGAGGTATCTCAGAGTGAAGAAGTGGCCCCTGCCCCCACCCTGGCTTTCTCTGGTACCCAAAACGAGTCCCTCTTCAGCAGTTAGTTATGGGATTTTACCCCTATATATAGAGCCAGTAGTCACCGCCATCACAGCTGCTAGGTATATGCAGGTTCCCACTAGATTCATACAGAGGTAAGGAAACTGCGGAGCTGAAAACTAGTGGGCCATGCCTTTATTCTAGCCTCACACCCAGCTGGCGAGTAAAAAACACACTGGGCACCAAAACCCACTCACTCAGCACTCACAAAGCTACTGACACATCCGGGTTTTCCTAGAATCAAAGGCCCCCCACCAGCCTAAATCTCCTCATGTTCCCCATCTCCTTCTCTCTGCACAAACTGCGCAAACTGGCTTCTCCTTCAGTATCCCACCATCTTGGCTGCCTTCTCTCCAAAAAATGGCCTCCTTCCCCTCCTTTCTCCTTCTTAAAACTTTTTGGTGCAATAAGCCTTCCTCTAGCACACATTAGCATAACAAACCCTCTCCCCAAGCAGGAAGGTAATTAGCCATTTCACCTGGACAGCCGCCATTTTTAACAATAAAAGTGAGCATAAGAATCACATTTTACAAACTTATTTGCCCAACAACCCCTTCACAGTAATGTGTGTGTGTGTGTGTGTGTGTGTGTGTGTGTGTGTGTGTGTATCACTAGCTGTACCCAGCCACTCGTTGCTGTGGCTCAGTCTGGTTAGATGGAAAAGAAAGAAAAGAGAAAGCACACATTTCTAATATGTTTAATTTCACAATGCTGTGGGTATACAGTATTTTTTGTTGTTCCATTGTCTGTGCAGATATAGAGATTGTCTGGTTTGCCAAGTCCAGAACACGCAACATATAATTGTCCATGTGAGAAGCAATCTGTGTCTAGATCTAAACTGCACAATTCTAAGGATCGGCCCTGAGCTTTGTTGATGGTGATTGCAAACGCCAATCGAATTGGGAATTGCAATCTCTTAAATTGAAATGGCATATCCATTGGAATCATAGAAATGTGAGGAATGAGGACATCTTCACCTTTGAAAGGTCCTGTCAAGATTGTTGCTTCTGTGACGTTGCTCATTAAGTTTTTTACTGCAAGATGCGTGCCATTTCAAAGCTTTGGCTGGTTGATATTACGCAACATGATAATTGGCACGCCGATTTCCAATTGTAGTACGTGCGGTGGCATCCCTGGCAGATCGAGTGAATTCAAAAATTCTGTTGAATAATTAACCACTTCATCTGCTTCCACAACAGTGTCGATGGACTTGTATGTGACTGCCTTGCTTTGAATGTTAGACTGAATAATATTGTGAAGTTCGTAGACATCTTTGTTCTTGGCCGCAAGAATAGCTCGTTCACTCAGCCATTCGTGATTCTTATAATTGGTTTGATTATTGGGAAATACTTTTTGAACCAATTCTTCTTTTGACATCACTAAATTGCAGAAGTTATGAGGCAATGAAATTAGTCCTGAGGTCAGATCAACCGGCACCTTTTTGTTCCCAGTTTCCAGCAAATGATGTGAAAATATCTCAGCTGATCAATCGTTTTGCAGCTGGACATGCATATTTGTAGTTAATTTTAACATCTTTATGTGTAGCCACAAAGTAGAGTATTTCAGGCAAGCATTTATTTCATCTGCTGGTGTCAATCGAGGAATTATAGGTAATGTTTGCCTGAAGTCTCCTGCAAGCAATATTGATGTGTTCCCAAATGGTCTGATGTTTCCACGCAAATCTTGCAATGATCGATCAAGAGCCTCAAGTGATTTTTGTGCACAATTGTGCATTCATCCGAAACAATAAGTTTTCATTTCTGCAATACTTTTCCCATGCTGGATGCTTTCGAAATGTTGCACATGGGAGTTTCAATGAATTGCATGTTCAATGGCAATTTCAAAGCGGAATGAGCAGTTCTTTCACCTGGTAGCAATATCACAGCTATTCCAGATGACGCAAGAACTAAGCCTATGTCATTTTGGGGTCGAATTGCTGCCAGAATCAATCTAATTAGGAATGTTTTACCAGTTACTCCTGGCACATCTAAGAAGATTTCTCCAACCTCATTACACTGGGGAACAAAATTTTTGTTGCATGACAAAAACACTTGTTCTTACCTAATTTGAGTGTGCTGATCTCAAATCTGACATTAGTTTTTCTCTGTAAGCTACAGTTTTTTTTTTCAATTCAAGATTTTAGGTTTTCAACCTGACCTGTGGTGGCGCAGTGGATAAAGCATCGACCTGGGAACACTGAGGTCGCCAGTTCAAAACCCTGCACTGGTCTGGTCAAGGCACATAAGGGAGTTGATGCTTCCAGCTCCTCCCCCCTTTCTCTCTTTCTCTCTCTCTCTCTCTCACTCTGTGTCTCCTCTCTAAAGTGAATATAATAAAAATAAAATAAATTTTAAAAAATAAAGCATCAAATTAAAAAAAAAGATTTTAGGTTTTCATCTTATTGTAAAATTTTCAACATTTAGTTTAACATAATGAAGTAGAATGTCTTCTAGGGCATCATCTTTGTGAAAATAAAATAATTTATATAATGCAGTAAATACACTAATACACTAAAAGATATGATTGCATCAGAATTTGTCTACAATTTTGAAATAGAACATATGAAAATACTTATTTTAATCATAAAATTTGCACAAAACTTATTTAAATTCTATTCAGGCAAAAATTTGCATTTGTAGCTCTTGCATTTGTGTACTTGTTGAAGACAATCTCCTTTGATGCTCCAGCAGTAGTCTGCTCATCACTACCAGCTCCAAGATTTTTGAGAAACTTATCAAGGTGACTGTTCAGGAAGTGGATCTTAATGCTCATGTTACATCCAATGTCACGGAAAGCCAACAGCATCCTTTGAACCAGGAAGTTCATAGTTTTCTGCTTTTCTGTTGCCAAGGAAGTTCTTTGTAACTGCCACAAAAGACTGCCATGCTGATTTCTCCTCCTTATTCACCTTCCTGGCAAATTCTTCATCACGTATGAGGGTTCAAATTTGAGGTCCATCGAATACACCTGCTTTTATCTTCTCGAAAGACAAGGCAGGAAAAGCAGAAATAATATGTTGAAAGCATTCACTTTTTTTATTCAAAGCCTGAACAAACGGCTTCATTAAGCCAAGTTTGATGTGAAGTAGGGGGAAAATGATCCTGTCTCCATTAACTACAGGTTCATTCACAATATTTTGCATCCCTACTTCCAGAGTTTCACATTTTGGCCACTCCTTCTGTGTCCAGTGTGTCTCCCAAGCTCGGCTGTCCCAGAAACACAAAAAGCAAGGATACTTTGTGAAACCTCTCTGTTGTCCTAGCAGGAAATTTTCCATTTTAAGATCCACACAAATGATCCAGTTATGCTCCTCATACTTCAGAAATTCAAGGACAATTTTTATGTCATTATAATCTTCTCACAGATGAGTTGAATAACCAATAGAAACTGCTGCATAAACATTAACGCTGTGTAGGAGAACACATTTCAGACTTTGTTTGGAGCTGTCAAGAAATAGCCACCATTCTATTGGACTGTAAGTGGCAACACCTGGCTGGCTGAGAAGATCATTGATATTATGACAGTAAACAAAGTATTTATCTTCAGAAAAAAAGTCCACAAAAATCTGTTCACGCTTCCTGAAATGGGATACTTTAGCTGACTGGTTAAGTACATTCTTTTCTTGAAGTCTGGAGGCTAATAGCTGCTTTCTTTAATAGGCCCAAATTTCTTATTAAGTCATTCAATTTGGGTTGGCTAAACTGCTGAGGGGTTAATGACTGCTTGGCATCAGAAGAAGACCCTTCCGAATCTACAACCATTTCCTCATGCATCTTATCAAAATACACTTGATCACCATGTTCACTTTCTTCATCCTTAGAAGAAATAAAACCATTGAAAATTGGAACCGGGAGTGTCTCAGAGTGTGGAATAGATCGTATTGCTGAAGGAATATTAGGATATGCGATCATATGCTGTTTTTTATTGCTGATGCCCTTTTTATGTATCAGACAGAAATAACAGTTACTGCTGTGGTCCTTAGATTCACGCCAAACCATGGCAACACCAAAAGGCATTCCTCTACGTTTTCCTTTTGTCCAGTCATGAAGAATTTCCTCACAATTATGACACACAATATGAGGAGCCCTATTCTTGTCTTGATCGCCAAAGGGAACTTAAAAATAGGCAATATATGTATGTGTCACAAATGATGAAATATTACACCTCTGACGTTGAAGTGTGTACCAGCCACATATATAACAGAAGTAATAGTATGACTATTCTTACATTTATGCCTACTCGAGGAAGCCATGATTCAATCTTAAAACAAAATAAGAAGGGTTTTTTTATCAGATAATAATTTTTACATTTAAAACAACTACAATTATGTAAAAGTGATGTTTGTAAAACATTAATTGCCTTGTGGTTATGTTCAATCCAAGAGTTGTTGTCCTTTAACTCCAATTTCAAAACCAATGCATGTCATTAACTGTAACAGAAAGAAATTAAAATTGCATAGAAATTGGAGCATGCAGCCAAAAAGGGATTTCATATTTGGAATCAGTGATGCAGAAATATATAGAAAAAGTTCTAAACCCTTATGCAACAGAAAATGAAAAGGAAATTGTTCCCCAGTGTTATTGACAGTTTGCATTATTTGATCATAAATGCCTTTTTGCTCAAGCATTAGCTTAGGAATATTTTATTGCACATATGACAAAAGATTCCCCGTATTGTAATTTTATTCACAACGCAGTTGTACATCGAATGAAGCAGCAGCCAATCAATTCGGTGACGGCATTCCCAATTGGTTGAGAAATTTGTTCACAATTTCTAAGCACAAATCTTCAATCATTATCAATGCTTTGTTTTGATTTCTGCTGGGAAATCCATGTTCATATTTGAATTTTCCTTGCGTATTTGATGAAAATATCTTCAGTCATGTGCGATTTGTATTTCTCCCATATCTCTATTGGAGATGAAGGAGAGCAGGCGGTCAATATGATTGCAAACAATGCATGAATTTTATTTGGATGTGACGTGCTGCACGCGTCATTAATGCATACATCCCAGTGTCGGTTGTTCTCCAATAAATTCAGAGCTTGACATGCACTGTGGAAAGTGGCATGTGTAACACCGGTGACAATTCTCAATTGCTGGAAAGATGTTGGACTGGGCACATTTACCAACAGCATGCAAAGAAAGAAGCATTCATCTTGATTGTGATGCATGGTGTACAGTCTGCCTATCGTAGTTTCTTTGAATATGCCAGGTTGTCCATCAACTTGCTCTCCTTGTTTGCACTGTTCAAATGATTTTCTACTCACATTCCATATGTAATATATACACACTTCCGAATACAGCAGTGCTTTCACAAACACGTCATTTTGACATAACGTGAAGCAAGCAGTTAATGTTGTAGCCGGTGGATGCAGGGCTATTTGTTGCACATTTGCAGCTGTGAAATAAACATGTTGTCCATTTTCTAGATGTACTGCTAAGTGAGCAACAGCTGAACTTCGTTCATGTATGGGAAATGAAAGAATTCCCCATACAGCTTTATTGCTGCTTATGTATTTTCCAGCCTGATACTGTGCGATTTGATTGATATGTATGTATGACTGCATTCCTATCACTTCTTTCTGGTTGCATGCCAAAAACTGCCATGTCACTGCCTTTATTCATGTACTTGCTTTTATGTCAACAGATGGCGCTGTTTTCCAAAACAACATGTTTATACCAGTCACAGGTGTGACATCTATATAATAGTAGGTATATAAAACAGAAAAACATGCACATATTTGAATGCAACATTGTGTCAAAATTTCAAAGTAATCGGTGAAGAACTTTTGGAGATTTAAGATTTTGAACAAACAAACATTTACATTTTTATTTACATAGATATATATATTTCTTTCCATCAAGGTCATCTGTTTTCTGTTAAATTTCCCTCCTTCTTTTCTCCCTCCCCCTCCCAATACACACTTTTTAAAGTAAGGGGAACACCAGGAAGCCACTTTAGCCTGTCCCCTGGAGACCAACCCTGGGGCCTGCTGTTAAAAACCACCATAGAATCTGGCTGATGGGAAACCAGGGTCAGTTGGTTCATTTTGGGCCCACCTTGGGTGTCTTCTTCTAAATAGGGAGACACCTACAGCCAGGGAAGTCCTTGCTTACTCAGTCTGAAAATTGTGTATGTGCAAACCCTATGGAATGGCCAGTGAATTTGTCCCAGAGCATCAGCATGTAGTTGACTGGATCACAGCCATGAAAGTGGCTTCCAGCTCCTCTGCAGTCACACTGCAGTCCACGTTGCCAGCACAGGAGACCCAAGCATCAGCCTCCAGCTTCTCCCCAGCAGACATGACTACTGGGCCAGCGCTCCACGCTTCCACCTCATTATCTAACTCCTTCAGCTTCACAGCTGCTTCCTCCAAAAGTCCAGGTCCAGCTGTTCCGTGTCTCTGTCCGTCCCCCAGGTCAACCACTAAACTGCTTGTTCTCCTCCTGGTTTCCCAGGGCTCCAGGAAAGGGAGGGGGAAGACAGACTGGGCGCCTCGGTCTTCAGTTCGCTGGGGTTCCAGTCCCTCAGACTTCAGGCTGTCCCCGTGGTCTCTGTGCCCTGCTCAAGTCACTCTCTGTGTGGAGGTGCTGGCTTACCTCAGTCTGGGCACATATAGAAACAGATCAATACAGATCAATGCTTCTCTCTCTTTCTCTCTCTCTCTCAAATTAATAATAATATTTAAGAAATCTTTAAAATAAATTTAAAAATGCACTGTCATCCCCAACGGGGAACCCCAACCACCTCAACCATCCGCAGCAGCCACCTGAGCCAGACGCTTTAGGTTCATTATCTCAATTACTCTGCCTCAAAACAGCTTGTGTGTGTGTGTGTGTGTGTGTGTGTGTGTGTGTGTGTGTGTGTGTGTGTGTGATATTGATCTATTTTCACACATGACAAACCTGAGGACATTAGAGAGGTGTATAAATGAATTGGTATTAAAGAGGTTAACCCATTGAATTTTTTACATAGACTGCTGCTGATGTAAGCTACAGAGCTTCACTCAGTCTGTACATGTTAAACTAGTGGTTTCTACAACATTTCCCGTGTTGGGCCCTCCCAAACACAAGCTTCATTTCTAAACCCAGCCCCCCAGCCCAAGTCAATTCCACCGCAGCTTTTGTCCTCAAACAGGTGGTTTTGTATAAAGTTAATTTATGCTTGGTGCTTTTAGGATGAGTATTTCTGGAGACATATCCATAGTCTCTATATACTCCAGGTAAGGCACACCAGAAGAATAGCATATCCCACTACCACCTACCCCCTCATCCCTTGGGCACTGCTCAAGGGTAGGTGGACACGGATGGTAGGAGGGTTTTGTTTGCTTTGTTTTGTCCAGGGCTCTGGAAGGACATCAAAATGTTCTGCTTGTTACCTTCCCTCCATCTTCTCCATAACTCAGTGAACTCCTGCCCAACCAGGTCACCCACCCACCTCACCCTTCTCTGCTGGCTCCTTCCCCTACAGATGACCTGGTGATCTACTTCAATTCCTTTTGTGTTTCTTTTTCTGTTTTGATTGTCTTTCTTTTCTTCTTCTTTTTTAACTACTTACTATACTTCTTCAAATATACATTCATTTCCATTTTATTGATTGATTTTTGAAAGAAACAGAAAGGGGAAGAGAGTGCTACACAAACATTTATTTGTTGTCTCACTTAGTTATGCATTTATTGGTCACTTCATGTATGTGCCATGGCCAGGGATCAAATCCGCAAACTTGGTGTTTCCAGATAACACTCTAACTCACTGAGTTAACTGGCCAGGGCCTGCATTCTTTTCCTTCACCCTTGATCTGTGTATTGTTAGTCAGCTGAGGTAACTCTACAATATCATTTTAACTATATAACTACGAAATCACCTGTAATCATTGCACATCAGTAATAAGAAGAGATTATAGTCTTTGTCCTTGGCCTGCCCTTTGGCACTGTGACAGAGTTCTGCTGGCAGTCTTCCTCTTTTTAGACTAACTCCTTAAGTAATAGATGGTAAATGGATCAACTCCTTCCATTTCCCCCTTGTGTGCCTGGCACTCTGGACCATGTGAAATACCTTTTAGAAACATCCTCTAGATCAGGGGTGCCCACACTTTTTCAGCTTGCGAGCTACTTATAAGATGACCAAGTCAAAATGATCTACCTACAATAAAAATGCAAAATATAAATTTATTTCTTCTATATTATCATTATTTAAGTTACTATTATTACTATTTAATATTGTTTATTCTTTTTTCACCTTTCTCCTTCTCAGCTCTCTTTTCGGAGGAAAGTCAATGTCATAGTTTTTATGAACAGTCCGTAAAAGCCGCTCCACATTTCCCTTCTTTGGAATAGCAATGGCACACAGACAGATGAGGCAAACGCACTTAGAATATGACATAGTGAAAAAAATCCCCTCTCATTCTGTATGAAAGTGGTAGGTTTTAGGCTTCTTACTCGGACCAGCTACAGCACTCATTTTTATACCCTTTGTTGTATTTAGTTTAAATAAATTGAAGGCTAACTATGCAGCAATGTAACTGAACAAGTTAGCGCGGTTTAACGCGCATGCATGTGTGTCAAAAGTTCAGACGTCAGATTGGCTACCCTGTATGCCAATCAAAAGACAAATGTCTTTTTAATGTCATGAGATCTACCCACACTTCCTTCGCGATCGACCATTAGATCGTGATCGACGTATTGAGCACCCCTGCTTTAGATCTTATAATCAAGGTTCTAAAGTTCACCTCTTGGGAGCTCATTAGAAACAACAAATTGTTCTTTGAATAGTCCCATGGTTTGTCCCATTTTCTTTTCCTGCTTTCTTTTTTCTTTTTTAACACCTGTTGCATTCCTTTCATCTGTTTGTAACCCCAAGAGAAACAGCAGACACCAGACCATTGTTGTTTCCTCTTACCTTTCGACTCCTGTTAACACAGTGTCTGCCTCGCTCATCTCTGCAGTATTTCTTCTATGACTGGCCTCTTTCTCAGCACCTGTCCTCCCCATCACCAGCTTGTGCCTGCTTTCTCACACTTTGCACACCACTGCCCTCCCCAGCCTTCCAAATCTTTCTCCTCCAGTCTCCCCAATTCTCTTGTCCCATGCCCTCCAACCCCTGTCCTCCATCCTCTTCAGTCTTCTCAGAAACCTTTCCTTTCCCAATAGGAAGCACATTTTACTTTTATGAAAATAGAATATAAAAGAATGTCATCACCATGATTATCATATGATACCTTGTTACCTTTTACATAAACCATTTAAATCATTTTTTTCCATTATTCATGAGCCTACAGAATTTAACATAAGAAAATATGGCCCTGGCCGGTTGGCTCAGTGGTAGACTGTTGGCCAGCATGTGGATGTCCTGGGTTCAATTCCCAGCCAGGGCACACAGTAGAAGCACCCATCTGCTTCTCCACCCCTCCCCCTCTTTCTTCTCTCTCTTCTCCTCCCCTCCTGCAACCATGGCTCAATTATAGCAAGTTGGCCCCGGGCACTGAGGATGGCTCCATGGCTTCTGCCTTAGGTGCTAAAAAGTTGGCTCTGGTTGCAACGGAGCAAGGGCCCCAGATGGGCAGAGCATCACCCCCTAGTGGGCTTGCTAGGTGGATCCCAGTAAGAGCACATGTGGGAGCCTGTCTCTGCCTCCCTTCCCCTCACTAAAATAAAAATAAAAGAACAACTCCCAGAGATGTATGTCATATTATAACAGAGCATAGGTAATTCCATATACTGTACATAGAGAGATTAATGTATTATAGAAGTGGGCTTACATAATTATGGAAGCCAGGAAGTCCCACCACCTGCTATCTATAAGCTGGAGAGCCAGGGAAGTTGGTAGTATGATTTAGTCTGAGAACCAGGGAGCATCAATGTCCAAGGGCAGAAGATGGTATACCTCCAACAGAGAGCAGATTTGCCCTTCTTCGTCTGTTTTGTTGAAGCCAGCAACGGATTGGATGATGCTAGCACCCATGTAGAGGGCCATCTGCTTTCCTCAGTGAACCAATTCAAATGCTGATTTCTGCTAAAAACACCCAGGCAGGCATACCCAGAAATAATGCTCCACCAGCTATTTGGGCATCCTTTAGACCAGTCAAGTTAAAACATGAAATGGACCATCACACCATCCAAGGCAGTAATATGGAGGGCAGCAAAAAAGACCTGGGCTACTCAAAGGGTTTTCTCATGAAAGATAAGAGAACTTGCACAAACAAGTGAAATAAAACCTATAATTAGGAAGCTACCCTGCATGTTAGCCTTTATTTTTAAAATAGCACAGAAACATTTACAATTCAAAAATTCTTAAATTTTGTTTTTAATAAATATTATAATACTGCAATTAAAAATTCTAGTGTAAAGAGATAATATGAAGATATAAAAGAGGTTTTATCTTAAGTATCACCTTAAGTCTCTGTAAAATTTTAAAAAAATTATTGTTTCTTGACCAGGCAGTGGTGCAATGTATAGAGTAGGGGTCAGGAACCCTTTTGGCTGAGAGAGCCATGAATGCCACATATTTTAAAATGTAATTCCGTGAGAGCCATACAATATGTTTAACACTAAATACAAGTAAATGTGTGCATTTTATGTAAGACCAACACTTTTAAAGTACAATAAGTCTGAATTCTTTTTAATAACATTGTTATGCTGTTGCTAACCAATGATGAATAAAGTACTTCTTACCATTAATGTGACTTCTGGTGCTGCATGGCTCTGCTAATGGCTTTGTAGTCTGGTTGATATGTGGTGAGGTTAAGCTTCATTCAGGCGTTGAGACTTCCATCCATTAAACATGATCGTAGGTTGGTCTTAACATTCTTCAGATGTGAGAAAGACTTCTCACATGCATACGGAGAGCCAAACATTGTCAGCACAGCAATACTCATATGCTGCAGTGTGTGGTCTGTGATGGGAAGCGAGTTGCAAGTTTTGACAATCAGCTGGTCTGTGAGTTGAAGTTTTCTCATTTCTCCCCACTTGTGTTTGCTCAACAACTCTGCTTACTGTTGTGCAAGTCTTTCCAAATCTTCATTCAGTGACTTGAACTTATTCACCCACATGTCTGAGGCCTTCAGGTCAGCAGCTTGTAGCTCAAAATCTCTGAAGGATACACCAGGGATGTAAATCAGGTTGACACTATCCACTGAACACTTCTGTGCATGGGTGACGAACTTAAAAAGATTAGTGCACTCACGAAATTCTCAAAAGCATGCTTTGAATGACTGCAGGAGATTAGATGTGAAGCCCGCTAGCTGCTGGAGATCAAGATGTTGAGCAGGGTCACTTGCTGTGCATGCATCTTTAAACTCTCCCAGTTTTTCAAAGTGTAGTAAATGACCTGTTTCAATGTCAGTGATGAAGAGTTCCAGCTTGTTTTCAAATGCAAACACTGCTTGTTGAAGGGATAAGACTGTATTTCCAGTGCCTTGCATTTTCACATTGAGCTGGTTCAGATATTCAGTCATGTCCATGAGATAGTAGAACTTCAGAAGCCACTCAGTGTTAGCTAACTCAGGATGCTAGATGTTTTTCATTTCAAGAAAAGTCGGATTTTGCTCAGACAAGTCATGAAACAGCTGAGCACCTTCCCTCTTGACAACTAATGCACATTGCTGTGCAGAAGCAGACCAGGATAATTATTCCCAACTTTATCCAGCAGTGTTTTAAACTGGCGATCATTTAAAGCTCGGGCAACAATAAAGTTGACCACCAGAATGACCAGCGACATCACTTCACCAAGCTGCTTGCCACACATCTAAGCACAAAGCGCCTCCTGATGTAGGATGCAGTGGAAACTTAGAATGGGTCTCTTTTCATGTTCACGAAGAAGTGCTATGAATCCTCTGTTTTTCCCCACCATGCACAGAGCACCATCAGTACACACTGAAATAAGTTTATTCATTGGTAGATATTTTTTCTTTAGCGAACTCGGTGAAAGACTGGAATAAATCCTCCCCTCTTGTTGTCTTTTTCATAGGCAAAACAGCAAGACTTTCCTCACGTAGTGTGTCATCGACAGCATACCTTGCAATCGCTGAACTGGGATAAATGGCTTACGTCTTTTGACTCATCCAAAGTGAGAGAAAAGAATGGTGCTGCATTTATGTCCTTCACTTGTGTTGCCTCAATTTGATTTGCCATCATGATGGTACGATGGTGAACAGTTCTTGCCGACAGAGGCATGTCTTTTATTCGTTTGATTATCTTGTCTTTATCTGAAAAGTCGTCAAAAAGTTCATTGGCAACATCGAGAATGAATGTTTTGGCATACTCCCCATCTGTGAATGGCTTTCCGTTTCTCACAATTGCTAAAGCACTAGCAAAGCTAGCCGAATTCCAGTCACCTTGTTGGGTCCAAACACGAAGTTGCTGCTGAATAGCTTGCACTCTGCACAGTAGCTCTTGACATGCTTTCTTCCTGCTGTCCCCCACTGGATATTTCAATGCAAATGTAGTATGACGTATGTCAAAGTGCCGCTTTATATTTGACCATTTCATCGATGCAATTTTATCATTGTATATTAGACACACTGCATAACCTGTTCTTTCCACAAAGGCGAATTCCTCTGTCTATTACTGCTGAAAGTACGATACTCCTCATCTTTTTATCT
Source organism: Rhynchonycteris naso (assembly GCA_037038555.1). Taxonomy (NCBI): domain Eukaryota; kingdom Metazoa; phylum Chordata; class Mammalia; order Chiroptera; family Emballonuridae; genus Rhynchonycteris; species Rhynchonycteris naso. The sequence continues at coordinate 187,061,047 of CM072996.1, read as the reverse complement.
TTTAGCCATCTTCTTTGTCAAAAGGGTTTCTGCAATTAGCTAGCTGACTACTTGATTAAAAGGAGGGAAGTTTACTTCCTGACCTCAAAACGACCCATGTATGTTATGCATTATTCAATAAAAATTTGGTCTTGTCCTGGAAGACAGATGTGATTGGCTCCAGCCACCTGCAACCATGAACATGAGTGGTAGGAAATGAATGGATTGTAATACATGAGAATGTTTTATATTTTTAACATTATTATTTTTTTTATTAAAGATTTGTCTGCGAGCCAGATGCAGCCATCAAAAGAGCCACATCTGGCTCGCAAGCCATAGGTTCCTGACCCCTGGTATAGAGCACTGGCCTAGGACACTGAGGACCCAGGTTCAAAACCCTATTGCTGGTTTGAGAGTAGGGTTGCCAGCTTGAGTGTGGGATCATGGACATGACCCCAAGGTCGCTGGCTTGAGCCCACAAGTCACTGGCTTGAGCAAGGGGTCACTGGCTTGGCTACAGCCCCCTGGTCGATACATATGAGAAAGTAATCAATGAACAACTAAGGTGCTGCAACTATGAGTTGATGCTTCTCATCTCTTTCCCTTCCAATTTGTCTGTCCCTGTCTATCTGTCTCTTTCTATCTCTCTCTCAAAAAAGGAGACTTTATTGTTGCTACCACATAAACAGAACTGGCTTTATAGCTTGTTCCAATCTTAGGCTATGGGACATGAAATCTAGAACTTTTTCGCATCTACTGCCTACTGGTGGGGAAAGAAATTATGGAGGAAGGAGATGCTAAAGGAGTAAACAAGGAAATCAAATAAGGAAGAAGGAAGACAAGGAAGGAATTAGAGGAGAAACAAATGAAACAGGTTGAGAAAAATAGAAGGGGAAAAGTTGGATGCAGGAGAAAAAGTGTGGTGTAAAGAATGTAGGAAAGAAACTGAAGAATGATCTGCTTATGCAGACAGTGTTTACATAGAACTGGCTTCTACCTTTACAGATTGGGGCATACCATCTCGTGGGTGTTTTAACTTCGCTTTCATTATATCTGTGCTTTAAAAAGCTAGGAATTCTTATCATTTTCCTTTCCTTCTTCCCCAGTCTCTTCTCACCACCACCTCCCTACAACATCAACCTAGAATTGGTGGGAGCAGAAAAAGGGGAAAGAGAGAAAGACACAGTTGGGCATCTGGAAATGTGAAGCTAGTCATTAGTGGCCCAGTTCTTACAGAGACTATGGGGAGAACATTTGCTTGGAAAAGGTAAGCCTGATGGAGTCTCCCCTGTGATGTGTGGTTTCTAAGGCACACCCTGCTGTCTGGCAGTCATAACCTATCTGCTCTGGACGGTGCATTTCCTTTGCACAGTCACACCTCTTGCCAAACCATTTTTCAGCCAAAAAAACCCAGTCATTTTCCTCTAATTTACAGGAAAGAGAGGAAGACAGAATCCCACCCATCCTCTTCAGAGCTGGTTATTTTCCATTTCAAATTAATGAGCTTCCCACAGTGTGTTGAAGTTGCTTGACTCAGATAATGAAATCAAACTTTTGTTTCACATGAGGTCATTCGAACTGATGTGGGCCTCAGCCACTTAGAGACAAAGCTCTTCATGTGACTGAGAAAGACCACTACTATTTTATTGAGATAAGAGTTATCTGCAAATTTCTCTACTCAGCATGGACATAAAAATCGACAGTGAAGAGTTTAATATTCATTCAGGGTATTTCAAATATGCATCTATATTTTGAGAGTCTTCTAGTGGCTGGTAAATGTTTTAGAATACACATTGAGCCCCAGTGGAGTAACTCAGTTGGTTAGAAAGTCTTCCTGATGCACTAGGGTTGTGGGGTCAGTCCCAGGTCAGGGCACCTACAGGAAGCAGCCAATGAGTGCAATGAATCAATGAATGAATGGAACAACAAATCAATGTTTTTCTCTCTCTCTTTCTCCTTTCTTCTCTTTTCTCTCTCAAAAATAAATAAATACACACACACACACACACACACACACACACACACACACACACTGAAAACACTGAACTGTGGTGATTCTAGACCAGGTATCCATCACCATCCCATTTCCACAGAATACTAACCTCACAGAAAAGCCATACCTTTCTGTGTTACTGTATGAAGAAACACACTCTGAGCGGAAATGTCTGAGCCTGTGCACCTGGTAATCATGACAGACTCACACCTTACAGGGAGTAACTCTCAGAAAAAATAAACAATGTGAGTCTTAGTGGTATAAATTCCTGTTTTGCTCTACCACCACCTTGGAGTCCTTAAAATGAGAAGAATTAAAAGCCAAGTTAAAATTTATTCCTGGGCACAAACAGAAATTACTTTCAGTTAGGAGAATCAGCAAACGTGACCATCTGTCTACTGGGGCACATACGTAATGAAAGCCCTCAAACCATACATATCAGAAGAACTATCTTCTTTGAAAAAGAAGGGAGCTGGTGAGGGTGTGGAGATTGTATACGAGAGAGTTCAGAAAGACAAAAATAAGGGTAGCAAGGGAAAAATCATGGTGGAGTTGAGGCCGGGGACACAAGTGGTTCTTCCTCAAATATTGACTTGAGGGATTAGAATAAAAATTAAGAGATTAGTTTTCAAATGATTAATGTGAAGTACAAGCATTTTTCATTGGTAAGCACGAGTTTGCAATCTGAATAACTGGTAGTTTTTCAGTTGAAGAAATAAAGGTCAAAGAGTAGAAATTTTACATTGGTCAATTTTTTTTAAGAATTTTTTTTTAGATTTATATTTATTTATTCATTTGTATTGAGTGGGAAGAGATAGAACAAGGGGAGGAGCAGGAAGCATCAACTCCCATATTTGCCTTGACCAGGCAAGCCCAGGGTTTCGAACCAGTGACCTCAGCATTCCAGGGTGAGACATTATCCACCGCGTCACCACAGGTCAGGCTACATTGGTCAAATTTAAGCACAATGATTCATTTTATTATATGCTTCATTATGTTTTAGCCACATCTTAGAAGATGGTGACACCAATAAGAAGTAGACTAGAACATGCCCTGAAGAACCACACTAATCACTCTCACCTTCACATCCATGCAGAGCCAGGGGGAAAACTAGACACAGAAGAACCCATGAAACACCTAAGCATTATATTGTGGAAGGCTGGTTTAACATGAGGAGGAAAGTTCACTCGTTCAACCAATATGTATTTAACATACACTATATGCTGAGGGTGCAGCAGCAAGTGAAATAATGTATGTATTGTCTAATGGGGTAGACAAATGGCAAACAAATAATACATTGTTAGGCAGTGAGAAGCTTAAAATTAAACAGGCCCTAGTCAGGTAGCTCAGTTAGTTAGAGGATTGTCTTGATGCACCAATGTTGTCTGTTCGATTCCGGGTCAGGGCACATACAAGAATTAACCAATGATGGCATGAAAAGGTAAAACAACAAATCTCTCTCTCTCTCTTTCTCTCTCTCTCTTTCTGCATGTGTTTCTCTCCTCTAAAAATCAACTTAAAATATAAATAAGATAAAATTAAGCAGAGTAGGAGAATAAAGTGGAAGGGTGATGCTAATTAAGTAGAATGATCAGTGAAGGAAGATCTCTCTAACTGGCTGCTCTTCCAGAAAAGACTTAAATGAGGTAAGGAAGGGAATCAGGTACTAGGTACAAAGAAAATGAAACACAGTGAGTGCACAGGTCCTGAGGTAGCAGGTATATGCTTGCGGCAAGAAGCATATGCAATATGAAATATGCATGTGTTACAAGCAAGAAGGCAAGCAGGGCTGGAATAGAGTTAAAGTGAGTTCACTCCTCTGAAGTCTCCCTTTTATAGTAAAGAAATTGAATGGCAGGGAAGTTAATTACCAAATACTCACAGCTTCTATCCAAAAGCATTACTGGTAACAAACTTGTAGAAGTGAACTGACTTATGTGAGTTTAATCCATTGGTCCTTGACAGAATCAGGACAAATCTTCTAAGACTGCTGCTATTTTATCTGGTAGCTTTGAGCAAATTAGATAAAGATGTCCTCTTAGAAAATGCCACCTTGTACTAGGATATACTACTCTGCCGATGAGGCTTGGCCTGGATTTCAGCTCTCATTTGCCCTCTCAGTCAGGCACCTGGGGCTGGGCTCAGCCTGCACAGTGTCATGCCCAGAATCAATAGTTTATTCCCTACACCATAATACGTCTCCTACTAACAATCATATAGTCCCAAGTAATCAGTGTCACGGTTGAACTCTTAGTGAATTCTGATCATATAGCTCATTGCTCAATAGTTGTGCAACACCACACTCCTTGGAACCCCTTGGTCTAGGCTGGAAATGGTTGACTAGTGGAAAAGATGAGATGGTTTAAGCATAGATGCAGTACAAGATGTGTCTAAGTCTGTTGCTGCTGTAACAGATTACCACAAATTTAGTAGCTTGAAACAACATAAATTATCATATGGTTCTAGAGGTCAAAAGTCCTAAATCAAGGTGTCAACAGAGATACATTCCTTCAGGAGACTTTAGTGGATAATTCATTTCTTTGCCTATAGAAGGGTCAGGGTCATTCTCTGGCCAGTTTCACCTTCAAAAAATGTTATCTGGCTCTGACTGGGTAGCTCAGTCGGTTAGAGTATCACCCGGAAACACCATGGTTGGATGTTTGATCCCTGGTCACGGTGTATGTGGGAAGCAACCAGTGAGTGCATGAATAAGTGAAACAACAAATGAATGCTTCTCTCCCTCTCCCTCCCTTCCTCTCTCTGTCTTTCTAAACTCAGTCAATTAAAGGAAAGGAGGAAGGAAGGAAGGAAGGAAGGAAGGAAGGAAGGAAGGAAGGAAGGAAGGAAGGAAAGAAGGAAAGAAAAAAGGGAGGGAGGGAGGGAGAGAGAGAGAGAGAAAGTAAGTCACTGAAGAGGGACCAGGACTGAGGTGGTCTGCCCCTGCATGGTCTGGAATGTGTAAGCCATTTGATCCCAAGTATCCTTTGTTAAGGAAGATAATATCTTATGGTTTATTTTCTGGGCTGTAAATTGCTTGGCCATTTAACTATCTGCCTCAATTTTCCCGTTCCACTTGCTAAAGAATTTTCCTAGCTTCTTACTATCCTGCCTCACTATCATTACCCCCATTTAACAGGTGAGGAGACTGGGGTCTGGGTCAAACAATCTGATAAAGGTCAGATAGTGAGGAGGTAGCCATGCTGGAATGTGAACCCAGAATCACTGAAGTCCAGGGTCTCTGCACTTTCTCAGTATAGACTTGTTTTCCTCTAAAGCATCAGTGGGAAACTGCACACCAACCTGGGTACAGGACTGGGCATGGCATTTTGGTGAGGATACAGAGATGAGGCTGAGAAAAGAAAGCTAGGCTATCTTGAAAATGACAAAGGCAGTAATGTCAGAGTGGTTGAGATTTGCAAAGGAAATAATTGTAGTCCCAGGGGTGACATTATGAGCCATTTTAAAATTCAGGCATCTGGGATGCAAATCAGCAGAGCTTGCCCTTCCTTCTACCCCTCTGCTCCTCCCTCCCCAACCTCGAAGCTTGGGAAGACCATAAACAATGGCCAGCTCCAGGGAACTACACAGTGATTTTGTTTTTAAATTATTAAACACTCAATTCAAGACTTTAGAAGAGAGGAAAAGAAAACAAGAAAATTCTGAAAATATCAGAAGGAAGAAAGTAATATGATTTATGAATGAACAAATTAGAAACAGTACATAATTTAAATTAACAAATGCACTCAAAAGGGGTTTCTTTAATAAGAAAACTTCCCACCAGAATAGACTAATCCTGAAATTTCCATAGAACAAAACACAAAGAAAAATAAGAAATAAGAAAAACCATGGAATAGATTACATAAGAGACTGTTATGAACAATTTTTTTTGTTATTATTGATTGATTTGGGGGGAATGGGGAGCATTTCTTTGTTGTTCCCCTTAGTTGTGTCTTCACTGGTCATTTCCATGTGTGTCCTGACTGGGGATGGAACCCGCAATCTTGGTGTTTCAAGATGATGCTCTAACTGACTGAGTGGACTGGCCAAAGCTGATCATTATAAACAATTTAATATATGTTTTACCTAGACAAATGTAATTTCCCAGAAATTAACAATAGAAGAGATGTAAAACAGGAATAGACCAAATAGGAATGTGTTCCCCTGGCCTAGGTCCCATTAAATCCTCCCATGAACATTCAAGAATGCTCTGTGCATCTCTGCAGCCTGAACTCCTAGCCCTGGCTTCCTCCTTTCTTTCATCCACCCTGCTTTTCCTGCCCAGACCCCTCTTGACACAGCCTTACATAGCACCACACTCCTGTTCCTCCTGCCCTTACTCATCTTGTGTACTGTGGAACTCAGGCTGTTCCGAACACAGTTACTTACAAGTTAATGTACTTCTAACTAGTTATTTACTTAAGTTATTGTGTTAATCATGAACATAAACAGAACAAAGTCCTTGTTCTCTGATAACTTATATTTTTAGTGGTGGAAGTAGGATTAGTGTGATACAGGTGACGAGGGAATGAAGGAAACTAAAGCTGGCACTGAGATTCGCCAGTGCTGAATGTCTGGCTGCTTGAATGTCAGTCAACAACTGCTAGATGGATTGCCTTCTGCCTCTTCTGTCACTGGATTCTCTCAAGATTCTCTGACACATCTTGGTCTGACTATATAGAATAAAAAGTTAACACATAGGTACAGCAGGTTCTCATGACAAGCTGGTAAGGTAAATATAATTGTCATCAGCACATTTTTTTACAGATGCAGAAACTGAGATTGTACAGAGGGATCAAGGAACTTTCTCCAGGTCTCGCGGCTGAGTGGCTGAACCGGTATTTGAACCAGAGTGCCTGTCCCAAGAGCCAATGCATGTCACTCCTACAAGTCGGTCTGCACGCCTGACTAAAGTAATCTGACAAGAGCTCCTCCCTCTGTCCTCTGAGCTTCAAAACTGCTATGTGTCTTCTTCTCCATATTTGTTCAAAAACCATCATTTTTCATCCTCAAGCTTCCCTGTACCTGTCCCTTTCCTTTGTACCTTCTGAGACCCTTTCACATTCTTCTTTTACCTTTTTAAAATAAGGAGCAGGGTACTAGTGTGAGATTAGTGTGCTGTCTTGTTCTTCTGCTCAAGGCAGAGGCCTTGGCTCTTGCTGTCTGGAGGTGTCTGTAAACTTGAAAAGAGATTAGGATTCTTATCACAATAATGGGAGCAATTACTAAAAGAGAGGCATAATCATCTTTTGACTTGCAACATAGGATGATACAACAAGAATGCAGTCTTTATTTGTCCCCACCCCTAGCAGTGCACTTAACCAACTCGTTCTAAGGGTTCAGCTCTTCAAGTTCTCCAGTGGGGTGGGGAAAACACTAGTCAATAGAAGGCTTATCAGAGCTCCAGGGAAGCAGAGTCAAAGAAGGAAAACTGGATTTAGGAGACTGTAAGAAGAAGAGGAATTTCAGAAGAAGTAGAGCAGGCAGACCTGTGTTTTCATTGCACCCTTTCTAGGATTCCGTCCTGAAAAGCAGAGGCAAACTTAACGGTGGGCACCCCAGGCATGCACCCTGGGCCCTGACTTCTGAAGGGCCCCACAAAACTCCAACTTTACACTTTTTTCTAATGACACCAAGTTTGGTTTTATATGTGCAATTTTAACATTAATAGTACATAATATTTTTATTTATTTAAAGATATGGTTAACTTGTATTTTTATTTTCCCCATCTCTCTCTCTTTTTTAAAAAATTTTTTTTCTTTTATTCATTATAGAGAGGAGACACAGAGTGAGAGAGAGAGAGAAAGAGAGAAAGGGAGGAGGAGCTGGAAGCATCAACTCCCATATGTGCCTTGACCAGACCAGTGCAGGGTTTTGAACTGGCAACCTCAGTGTTCCCAGGTCGACGCTTTATCCACTGCGCCACCACAGGTCAGGCCTCTCTCTCTTTTTTAAGGGACCCAATATTTTTCTTCTGTGTCTGGGGCCTCAACCAACCTTAATCTGCCTCTCCTGAGGAGCATGATTGTGTTAGGGAAGTGGCTGCTGCCGAATGCCCATCTGGGCTTCTGAGAGGCTACCTCTTGCTTCTGTTGCTAGTTCATGGGGCTAAGCCACTTTGACGGAGATTTGGTTTTCATGACAAAATATCACTTTACACTACAGTACTTTAGTTCTCCTGTCTGTTGGGCAGGTAAAGTATATTATGCTCACTTTGTTAAAGATGGTGCTGCCCACAGGGAAGCCCGTTGCCCAGGTGATATTGGTTGCCCTTATGCTTAGGATGGGCGTGATTATATTATTGTGTGGGGGGGGACAGGCTGTAAGCAGGCAGGGTCATTATGGCCCAAGGTTTAGTTTGCCAGAAGAAGCAGCCAAGATGGCGGAGTGCTGAGGGAGAAGCCAGTTTGAGCAGAGTTTGTGCTGGAGAAGGAGATGAGGAACAGATGTGAATAAGGCTGGTGAGATAAAAACCTTTGATTCTAGGAAACTCGGATAAGTCAGTAGCTTTTTGAGCACTGAATGAGTGGGTTTTGGAGCCCAGTGTGTGTTTTTACTTGCCCGCCAGGTGCAAGCTAGGATTAAAGCTGATGGCTCACCAGTTCTTGGCTCCATTGTTTCATTACCAACTGTCCGAATCAAATGCGAACCTGCACTGGCCAGGCGGCTGTGATGATGGCCCCGACTACTGGCTTTACACTGTCTTTCTTATTTCCGCTTCTAATATTTTACCTTTTCTTATACTTTCCCCAGTTCCACATCATTTTTTTGTTCTTGAAATGTGAGTATTCTCTAAAGTTTTGTCCTCAGCACTTTTTCTTTCCTTTACTGATCTCATTATTTTCTTGTGATATTAACTGTTACCTCTTAGGAAGATGTTTTCTTTTTTCTTTCCTTTCTTTTTTAGGCGAAAGGAGGGAAGATAGTGAGGCAGACTCCTGCAGGCGCCCTGACAGGGATCCACCCAGCAACCACAGCTTCGGCCGATGCTTGAGTACTGAGCTATTTTTAGTGCCTAAGGCTGACTCCAACCAACCAAGCTATCCTCAGTGCCCAGGGTCACACTTGAACCAATTGAACCACTGGGTGCAGGAGGGGAAGAGGGACAGAAGGAGGAGAGGGAAAGGGAGAGGAGCAGATGGTAGCTTGTCCTATTTTCCCTGATTGGGAATTGAACTCTGGATGTCTATAGGCTGGGCTGACACTGTATCCACTGAGCCAGTGACCTGGGCCAGAAAATGTTTTCCACATTCTCATAATACTTTTTTGAACTTCTGTACTGGATCTCTAAGCCCTCCTAGATACTTCCGCCATTCTTGTTGCCTGTACCTCCAACTCAACACAAGTAAAATTGCATAGGCCTGAGTAGCTCAGTGGGTGGAACATCATCCTGGCGAGCTGAGGTCATGAGTTTGATCTTCAGTCAGGGCACATAGAGAAGCAATTCATGAATGCACAGATAAGTGGAACAACTAAGTGGGACAGCAAGTTGATGCTTCTGTCTCTTTCTCCAATCCCACCCCCCTTTCTCCTTCTCTCTCTCTCAAATCAATGGGGGGAATTCACATATATGCCTTGCCATCTCCCAAACCATACTTCCTGCTTCCCTATAAATATTAACAACGTCACCATTTGTGAATTTCCCTACTTTCCATTTTGAGAAAAAACCCTCAAATATCTCAAGTTTATAATAACTTAGTAAAGTAACTAGCACATTATAATTATATGCCAGATTCTAAGAGGTTTCCATATGTTAACTCATTTAATCTTCATAACTCTATGAGAGGTGTTACTACTATCACTACCATTTTATAACTATGAAAACTGAGGTATAGAGAGGTTAAGGTCACTCAGCTAGTAAATGGCAAGTACTGGAACTTGAACCAAGGCAGTCTATGCTGGAGTTTGTATCCTGACACTGTACTATGCCACTTTTCACTAGGCAATGAATGACAAGCGGATATAAAAATTGTATGCATAACATAATTACAACTATGTAAAACAGTCAAACAACCTAACTAATTAGGTAAAGAAAAAAATTAAAAGAAAACATACCAGGAGTCTTTTTTCAGAAAAGGCTGAAAGCAAGTTTATTTTCTATCCTCTACTTTTTTTATTGACCAAATTTTATATTATAAATATATTTATAATGAAAAACACATGATATGCAATATATATAATTACCATATATTTTATATTCCATTTTTTAATACATCGAAACATGGAGAATACGATGGCAGCACACATTCTTCTCGAGAGAGAAATAACTTTCACTTCTCTTCCACATCTAATCCTTCCCTTCCGTTTCTCCGTCCTGGTTCTAGCGGTTATTGCCCACCCTGATAACTCCTATATGATTCCTACATGCCGGAGTAATCTTTTTAAAGACAACGTTTTCTCTATTATCACTTTCCCATTCAACGGTTTTAAGTCTTCAACTCATGGAATTCAAACTCGTTAGTCTGGCATTAGATTTGTCCACACTCTGGCCCTAACCTTCTCTGTAGCCTTTTCTTCCATTTTTCCTCCTATATGGTTCCTGTGACCCCCTCCCCTCCACCCCATTTCATCCCTTTGCCTTGCTCTTTCCCAGCTCCGGGCACCTTCCAGGTCCCGAGAGAATCCTGAGAGAAGTGACTAAGCCGGCGCGTGCAGTGCTTTGGAATTAGCTCCTGCTTTGCGGTGGCCAGTGTCTGCGGGTCCGGGCAGATCTCCTGGCTAGAGCAGGGATGGCTCCGCCTGCCACTCTTCAGTGTCAGAAGCCAGGGGCCGAGAGTGAGTCTCAACTTTGCCGACTCTCTTTCCAGATTAACTCTTAGCTCCGCCTGTGCGCTTGTCCTGCTCTTTGTTCTCCTCTGTACTTCGGCGTGGTTCCTTGATAGAAACGATGGCCTTGTGCTCTGCACGACTCTGGCCAGACTTGAGTTTGATTTTGCCCAGCTCTCCCGGCTACTGCATGGGACTAACAGCTGGATTTCTCTCCGGATGACTGCTGCTGAATCAGACCTTCCTGAATCACCTGACCCTGTTTAAGGCCTCTGGGTATGGAGAGAGCATAATTTGAACTACTTAACTGTTCACACTGACCTCAAATGCTATTGCCTTACACCGACTTTTCCAGACTTGTTCATAGTCACTGTCAGCCTCTGCTGCCAAAGGTCACATAAGGTATCTGGGAGTCTTTCTGAGATTGGTCAGTTTCTGCCAAAAAATATTCTCCTCAATCTTTTCTGCCCAGTGAACCTTTGATGATAGTGTTTCTTATGCCCAGACACCCCATGAATACTTATAAAGTTTCTACCTATCTTTTTTTGAGTGTGTGGTAAAATATATTTAACATAAAATTTACCGTTTTTAAATGTACAATTCAGTGGCATTGAGTACATTGTTGGACAATCATCACTATACCCATTTCCAGGAATTTTTCTTTTTTTTTTTTAAATGGAATTTATCAGGATTACTTTAGTTCACAAAACCATACAGGTTTCAAAGTGTACAACTTAATAAAACCTGATCTGTACCCGGCGTCATGTGCCATCAATACAAGCAGTCTCTTTCTGTCTCCATTTTTTCCCCTTTGCCCCCACCTCTACCTGCCCCAACCCCTTCCATCTGGTTATCACCTCATTGTTGTCTGTATCTGTGATATATATATATATATATATATATATATATATATATATATATATATATATATATATATATATATATATATATATATATGTTTTTTGGCTAATCCCTTCACCTTCTTTCATCCAGTTTCCTCATCCTATCCTCTCTGACAGCTGTCCATCTGTTTCATGTATCCATGCTTTTCCTTCTATTTTGTTCAGTTTACTTTGTTCATCAGATTCCACATATAAGTAAGATCATATGGTACTTGTCTTTCTCTGACTGGCATATCCAGGCCATCCATGTCACAAAAGGTATCATTCCAAACACAAACTCTATACCCAGTAAACAATAACCCCCCATTCCTTTCCTCCCAGCCCCTAGTGACCACCATTCCACTTTCTGTCTATAATGGATTTGCCTATTCTAGGTATCTCATATAAGTGGAATCATATGATTTGATGCATTGAATATATTGAAATGAATACAATACCCATTTCAAATGCCACATCCTCTAATAACCTTACCACACTGCAAACTTCAGAGAAAGGACCATCTTCCTATTTCCATGAAACCCAGCACAGTGCCTTTCACATAGTAGGTACCCAACAAATATTTAATGAATGAGAAGTTAATGAGTGAACATAATAAATACAAATAAGAATCCTTCACTTTTTCTACGTTTTTATTGAAAATGGCTAGATTTAGTCTCCCTAATCTTATTATTTAAAGAAGCATATGTATAGTCTTCTTATCAGCTTGTCAAAAATAATTATTCATTGTAATCATCTGATTATCTAAATATTATCTAATTGTTCTGTTAAGTCTAAATAAACCAGTGCTTTTTGTGGGGAGGAAAAGCTGACCCACATAAGTGATTATTTAAAGAATTTTATTTAACTATCTAATTATATATCTGATCCTTCTGAGAAGCCACACTCACAGCAAAGTTATTTAATTATGGAAAATGAAGAAGCCATATTGTTACTGCACAAAATTCAAAACCTTGCCTAATGTGAATGTTACCCAACAAAGTTTCAGATTGAGTAAAACAAGTTGTTCCTCAGTAAAACTCAATATGCAAGTTAAAATTTTTTTAGAGAGCTAATGGTGTGAAAGAAAGGAGAAAAGCAATGAATATTTTATTACTAACTAGAAATATACATTATTCCATGCACATTTGAATTCTATGATTCAAATTATGTGAACACTCTTTTGAGCTAAAAAAGTAAATGTGAAAAACAAGCTTAAAAAGCAGTTCAATACCCTTGCACGCTGTCGGTGAGAATGTAAATTGGTTCAACCACTATAGAAAACAATAAGGAAGGTTCTCAAAAACTTAAAAATAGAATTACCATGTGATCCAGCAATTCCACTTCTGGCTCTCTTCTCAAAGAAAATGAAAACAGGGTTTCAGAGAGTTATCTGCTCTTCCATGTTCATTGAAGTGTTATTCACACGAGCTAAGATATGGAAATAACCTAAGTGCACATCAAATTAACATGTACACCTTAAATTCACAATATTATGTGAAAAACATATTTCAATAAAAGTAAGATTTAAAAAGAAAAGATTTTGAACAAGTGAAGACAGAGATTTATATTGAAATATCTACCTCTGCCTTAACTATAATGTCATTACCACAATCCTGTAATTATTTCATAAACTCCTGGCAAATGGCAAACATATGGGACTAATATTTTCAGCTACTCTTTCTTAGTCAAGTTCCTGAAACTTATTGTACAAAGTATTAGTCTGCCATCCGCTGGTTCCCCCTAATATTCATGGGAAAGAAAGGGTGGAATCCACAGAGCTCTCTCCAAATCCTTAGTCTTTTGGATCATCACCCAGATGTGGTCATAGTAAACTGGAAGAAGAAAGTGTGGAGGCCTTTCATCTTGGTACCTGGTAATATACCCTGTATTTCCCCATGTATAAGATGCTCCTGTGTATAAGATGCACCTTAATTTTGGAGCCTAAAATTAAAAAAAAAAAAAAGTATTACATAAAGTTATTGAACTCAAGATTTTTTTCTTTCTTTTTTTTTTTTTTTATTCATCATAAAATTCATACGACTCCGCATCACTGTCAAAACTCCAATCCAGCCTGACCAGGCGGTGGCACTGTGGAAAGAGCGTCGGACTGGGATGCGGAGGACCCAGGTTCGAGACCCCGAGGTCTCCAGTTTGAGCACGGGCCCATCTGGCTTGAGCAAAAGCTCACCAGCTTGGACCCAAGGTCGCTGGCTCCAGCAAAGGGTGGCTCAGTCTGCTGAAGGCCCGTGGTCAAGGCACATGTGAGAAAGCAATCAATGAAAAACTATGGTGTCGCAACGGCAAAGAAAAACTAATGATTGATACTTCTCATCTCTCTTCGTTCCTGTTTGTCTGTCCCTATCTATCCCTCTCTCTGACCCTCTCTCTGTCCCTGAAAAAAAACAACTCCCATCCATTAGCTTGTCCTCATCTGTGTCTGATGATGAATCACTGTCTTCAAATATTGCTTTGTCCTCACTACCATCTATGGCATTTGAAATGCCACATTTCTTCTTTTATTATTATTAATTCTAATGAGGTGACACCAATAAATCAGGATACATATGTGGATCGAGGCTTTCCCTATGACCTCTGAAACCGTGGGGATGGTAGCTGACCGCCTAATTTGGGACATCACTCCTCGCTTCGGTTTGCCCTCCTCCATCCAGTCAGACAATGGGCCCGCCTTCATCTCCAAGATCACAGAGGCTGTCTCCACCTCCCTTGGCATACAGTGGAAACTGCATACAACCTACCACCCTCAATCGTCTGGTAAGGTAGAAAGAGCCAACGGGCTCATCAAGGACCATCTGACCAAACTCAGCCTGGAGCTCCGTCAGTCTTGGCCTACCCTTCTCCCCCTGGCTCTGACCTATCTAAGAGCTACCCCCAGGGGGCCTTCCCAACTTAGCCCCTTTGAACTCCTCTAGGGCCGACCTTTCCTCCTGTCAACTCCGTCTTCTCCACACCCACCCCCTCTAGCTTCATACCTGCCCTACCTTTCCCTCCTCCGTTCTCTTCTTAGGGAACATGCCAACTCTGCCCTTTCTGAACCCAGTCCTGGGGCCGGACCAACAGAGCGGATCACCCCAGGGGACCAGGTCTTTATAAAGAAAGACCCTTTCCCCTAAACCTCTTACTCCCAAGGGGGAAGGACCCTACACAGTGATACTGACCACCCCATCAGCGGTAAAAGTCCTGGGAATTTCAGCGTGGGTCCACCTATCCAGAGTAAAAAAGGGTTCCCCACCAAACGAGGCCCAATGGACCTCTATACCGACAGGCCCTTTGAAACTCCGGCTGGCAAAACAACCATGTCTATCCTAATTCTTACACTCACACTGTCTCTTTGTCCACTATCCTTCTCGGCACCTCAAAAGACTCATAACACTCAGTCAGTCTGGCGTTTCTTCTTTGAGGAGACCACGGGTCCTTATAACGACCAGGAGACCCCTTCGGTCCTCGGGACTGCAGATTGTTCGATGGACGGCTGTCAGTCCCGAGTAACAATGACAATCAATACCAGGCGAATACAAGTCCTAAACACCACCCGGACCAAACGGCCAACGGCAGCACCGGTAGTCTGTTTTCTTGAAATTCAGGGAAATCCAAACTGTAAGTCCATCCCTGCTTCAGGAGGGTGCCCTGGGGGTCCCACCACAGCCATGACTACCTGGGGGTGCTCCTCTCTCTGGTTACCATACCCTACCAATTTTATTTTCCACATCGATGATCCCTGGATCAACAGGTGGGTCACAGGCCAACATGGGGCCACATTCCCAAGTCAACGGGAAATTCATCCTACGGGATATATTAAAATATACCGTAAATGGGTCCGGATTAAACCCCCCACTGCCACCCTCGAGGAATTAACCAATACTATCCTCAATCATGAAGAAATCCTTCACTCTCAAGTCTCCCTCTCAGACTCTCCTATGAAAACTGAAACCCCCTTTTCATGGGTAAAACTAATTCAACAAGGCATTCCTATTCTAAATTTAACTTCTCTGTACAGCCCGTCAAACTGTTTTTTCGTGTGCTCTGCTGCAGCAAGCCCCTATAATGGCTGTTCCATTAACCTACTCTCTTTCTGGTCTGAGCACAACCCCTAAACCCTTCTCCCTTCCAGGTGTTACTCTATTCCAACCCAATATTTCCCAACCTATACCTGTTTGTTATAGCGCCCAAAAACATTCTTGTTGTAATCAAACTATTTCCCTTACCCAATTTCTAGCCACCAGTCCTAATGGTAAACACTTCTGGTGCAACGGCACCTTACTGAAAACCCTTACTCAACCTTCCTCTACCCCTTGTGTCCCAGTCATTATAGCTCCTCAACTCGTCTATTATAAGGAAGAAGAATTTGCTAACCACCTGTCCACCTCCCAAGCTAGATGGGCTGTCTTCATTTCTGTAATACTAGGACTAACCCTAGCTACCTCCATCGCTGCACTAAGAATAGGAAGTGCAGGCCTTGGACATAGCCTGGTAGTTACTAACCAACTAAGAGCAGACCTAGAGCAGGCCCTTGACAATTCAGCCACGTCTCTAGTCTCCCTCCAGAGACAGTTAACCTCCCTAGCTCAGGTATCCCTACAAAATCGCCGAGCCTTAGATCTCTTGACGGCCGAAAAGGGAGGCACCTGTCTGTTTTTACAGGAACAGTGTTGCTACTACATCAATGAATCCGGAGTCATCGAGGAGAATGTCCAGCCACTCCGAAAACTACAAGAAAAGCTACGAAAATACAACCAACAACAGGACACGTTTACCCCGGAGTGGTGGAAATCTCCTCTGTTCTCTATGCTGGCTCCTATCCTAGGACCTCTCCTAATAATCTGCATCTTACTCATGTTTGCTCCTTTACTTCTTAGGTTCATACAGACCCGCCTTCGTGAAATCACACGCATGGCAGTCCACCAGATGATGCTGTTACAGTACCAACCCCTGCCCACCATGGCAAATACGGACTGCTCTGGCCCTTTCCTACCTCTCCCCAACTCTGCCCCCGTACAGCAGGAAGTAGCCAGATAAGACCACGTTGCCCCACTCCATATACCAAAGACCCAGGAATGTTCGGTAGCACCCCCGGGGCAGGGGCTGGAAAATCCCTCATGCCTTTGGCACTTCTGCAATTACTAACCTTTAGCACACACACCCTGTCCAAAAACACAATAGAAATTCCTCAACCGTTAGCGTCCCTAGTTACGCAAACCAAATACCCCAGCCAGCCTGAAGGGGTATAAAAATCTTGAACCCCACTAGTTGGGCGCAGCTTCTCTGGCTCACTACTCTCCAAGTCACTGAACCCGCCTGAAGGTTCCAATGAAGTTGGACTTTTTAACTATTTGGTACTTTGTCTCATTTCATGCGGGTCAGACCTTACAAATACTATTCTGATTGCTAGGTGGAAAGTAGAAGAGGCAGTATGCAAAGTTGAAAGTGTTTCCTGACACTGAATATTCTTTTACATCTTGACGTTACTGTCCTTCAGGTTTGTACTGCTAACAACTGAGTTCTACCTAGATCCCTAAATTGCTCCATTCTGTATCCAGGTTAAAACTTTTTCATTTCCGCTGGTCCACATGGTGGCACAGTGAATAGAGCATCAACCTGGGATGCTGAGATCCCAGGTTCAAAACCCCAAGGTCGCCAGCTTCAGCACAGGCTCATCTGGTTTGAGCGGGAGCTCACCAGCCTGAGCGTGGGATCATAGACATGATCCCATGGTCACTGGTTTGAACCAAAGGTTGCTGGCTTGAGCAAGGGGTCACTGGCTTGACTGGAGCCCCCCGGTCAAGGCACACATGAGGAGCAATCAATGAACAACTAAGATGTCGCAACTATGAGTTGATGTTTCTCATCTCCCTACCTTCTTGTCTATCTGTCCCTGTCTCTCTTTCACATACATGCAAGATAAAAATAAATAAAAAATAATAAAAGGTATAGGCATTAGTTTACCATATATAGCAATAATTGATCAGAATATTGTCATGAGAGTAAGCATAAGTTTAAAAAGAAAGCACTGCATTTACAACCTGCTATACCCAAGACCCCATCACTTTTCTTTTTGTTAGGACCCCATCACTTCCAAGCTGTGTAATCTGTACAAGTTCCAATCACCTCCATGAGCTTCCATAGTAAACCCACTTGTAAATTCTAGGATAATAACAACCAAAAATATACATTTCAAAGCACTTGGCATAGCAGCAGGTACATAATAGATTCTCGAGAAAATATAAAATCCTTTCTATTTTCCATCTTTACTTCCCTCCTTTCTTCCTCTTTCCACAGTGAAATGGAAAAACACCAGTAAGCTTCCAAGACTGCGAGTCGTCAAGTAACAGTTCATATTCAGTTTTGTTTCTACAGAGGCAGGTGCTGGGCCACCCAGCCAGATGTCGCAAAGCAGATATTTAGAACCAGTTTTGTTACCCTTAACCCAATAACACCTTGAGGATGTAAAATACTTGCAGTTGGAGATTAGACAAAATATCTCAGGGGTTGTGACTTGATGTATTGTGAACGGTCCTTTGCCAATGATAAATGTCCAGGGCAGATGGTGTCTGATGTATACTTCAGAAATGGTCATCTACAGGCAACTGCATGGCTGAAACTGCCAGTGACACCAGGGTGGGCAAGGGGGCGTGTGGGTGTTGGGGGTGCTTTGGAAGTGACAGTACTGGGCGGTGTTGGGAAACTGCTTGTGCGCTCTGTAATGGCGGAGCAGCAGATCAAAGGGGAGCGTTTCCTATGGGCCAGATGGGGTTCATCTGGGAAAGTCTTGCTCTGACTGTCTTAAATCCTGTAAGACAGCATAGCCTGAAGAATCCAGCGAATCTCAGCAGAAGGAGACCGGAACTGTTCTCCCAGAATCAGAGATCCAGAAGGTAATTTTGCTTGAGTATAGGAGAACCGCTGCTGAGAGATGCCCAGTGATATGGGAAGGGCTCTGAAAAGAACCCACAAATAAACCCAAGAATGGGTGTGAGCAGGTTGGGGGAGGGAAATGGAGGAGAATAAAACTCTTTTCACACAACTCCCTATGAATTCTGCTTCTTCAATATGACTTTTCTTTTTCCACTGACTGTAAAGAGAAATTATGTAAGATTATTAAGATATTTTTCAGAAAAAGATAATTTTAGAAAACTTTGTTTAAAATTTTTTTATTGATTGATATTTAGAGAGACAGAGGAAGGAAGAACGAGACAAAGGAAAGCATTCATTTGTTGTTCCATCTAGTTGTGCATTCATTGGTCACTTTCCATATGTGTCCTGACTGGGGATCAAACCTGCAACCTTGGTGTTTTGGGAATGAGCTAACTGGACAAGACCTTAAATTTCTTAAAGAATGTAAAGCCTATTTAGTACCCTTTGACCTATAAAAATAATTTATTCACATTTTTTGTTCACAAATTCATGGATCCTTTTCCTTTCCTCATTCAGAGCTCACATATTTTATTCTACTTGTGTAACAGTAATATATGCTCACTGTAAGAAAATTCACCAAGTACAGAAAAGTTTAAGTAAAAGGTATAAATAGACTGTAATCCCAACAATCAGTGTTAAATACTAGTGACATCTTAAACATTGTTCTTTCAGACTTTTGAATTCATAATTCTCAGAGTTGGGAAAAATGTGCTCAAAGATGATGTACATTGAAGCCCCTCTGAAGGAAAGATGCCACCTGGAAGCATGCTGGGTTGCAGTGCTGTAAGGCAGTCTCTGTTGAATACTTCCTGACATAGCAAGTTCATTAGCTCACAATTCCTTCCACACAGGCAGGTGGACTTTGGGCTCAGTCTCTCTAAACTATGGTTCCACCATTCACTACTTGTGACCATGGGTAAGCTATTGAACCTCTCCTTTCCTCATTTTTGTCATCTGTAAAATGGGGGTGATAATATCAGACATCTTATCAGTATTTGGAGTATTTAATGAAATAATGAATATAGTTAACACAATGTCTGGCATATAGTAAACTCTCAAGAAATGTTGTTGGCTTTTATCAGACCTCTAGGCTGTTGTTTCCTGCCTGACTTCTGGACTTCTACAAAACAAATATAATCTCTTTTCTATGTGAGACCTTCAAGTACCTGCAGATTTTCCTTATGCTGTTTTGTGTCTCGTCTGGATGTCTACAAGTTTGTCAATGTTCTTAAAATAGGGGCTCTCTGCCTGGACCAGACAATGGCGCAGTGGATAGAACATCAACTAAGATGCAGAAGACCCAGGTTCAAAACCTCAAGGTCACTGGCTTGAGTGTGGGCTCACCTGGCTTGAGCGTGGGCTTACCAGCTTGAGCACAGGGTCACTGTCTTGAGTGTGGGATCATAGACATGACTCTATAGTCACTGGCTTGATCCCAAGGTCACTGGCTTGAGTAAGGGGTCACTCACTCTGTTGCAGCCCGCCAGTCAAGGCACATATGAGAAAGCAATTAATTAAGAACTAAGGTGTTACAATGAAGACTTGATGCTTCTCATCTCTCTCCCTTCCTGTCTGTCTGTCCCTATCTGTCTCTCTCTGACTCTGTCACACACACATTCAGTATCTGTGCTAAGTGCTGAAGAGCAGGTGAATAGTCACTTCTGTGTCTGCATACCATTTCTTACCATAGACTACTATTGATCTTTTTCCTGGGCACTAATTCTATCCATTTCTCCTTTCACAATTGTTTATGAAATAATATGAAACACTTATTATTATTATTTTAGATGAGAGGAGGGGAGACAGTGAAGCAGACTCCCAGGATCTACCTGGGAACCCCATCTGGGGCCAATGCTCAAGTGCTGAGCTATTTTTAGCACCTGATGTGATTCAATAGAGCTATCCTCAGTGCCTGGGGTAATACCTAAAGCTATAGAGCCACTGGCTGTGGAAGGGGTAGAAAGTGAGAATGGAAGAAGGAGAGGGGGGATAAGCAGATATTTTCTTCTCCTGTGTCCCCGGATTTTAAATTTGTAAATCTTAAAGAATATGGAACATGTGTGGAGAACAAGAGGCTTCATAATGATGAAGATAAGATTGCACAAGGTCAGTAAGTGATTAGTGAAAAATGTGGTTAATGGGATTTGAGGAGAAAATAGCTATATTATATGTTGTTAAAAACTTTTAAAGCATTTATCTTGCCCTTCAATAAAACAGCTTCTCTTGCTTGGATTTCAGTTGATTTATTTTTCATTTGCATTGTTATATTGGAAGAGTGAGAAACAAATGTTTGCCACACAATTAAGTAGTCAAATTAAGGAGTCTTTATTACAAAAAGAAAGTGACTACGAGTGAACTAGCATTCCAAAGAACTCGTGACCCCAACCATAATCAGGAGCCAGCTTTTAAAGAAAAATTGCATCCTGGATGAGATATGGGGAGGAGGGGGAGCCTAGCAGTAATACAAAGCAGAAATACAAACTCATTAAATATTTATGACTTTTTACAATGTTTATCTATAGAATTAATTTAGGGAGAAACATCCTGGGCACATCTATAACCTTGCAAAACTAGCCCCAAGGTCAGGGTTAGGGAGTCTTTTTTTAAAAGTAAATTCTGGGGTAAACTTACTTATGCTACGAGTCCCTTTGCTTCATTTCAGCATCAGACCATTCCATAATATTCCATCTTTCAGATAAAATCTGTACTATCCAGTTTGCCTTCCTTGAGAACCTGACATAAACTGTTAAGTCCTTCTCCAGTTACAAAATTATACCTTAAAAACCTCCTTCAGTCTGGCTGTCACATATAAAGATATCAAAACAATAAGCATTTATAAATTATAATGAAAAATACACTCTCACAGTGAAAAATGAAAAATCCCTTCTATATCTAGAAGTGGGCAGAATTTACATAAGAAAAACTTACCAAAAGCTAATGAGGGACATACAGTAAGACTTCAATAGAGACATAATATTTATCTGAATATGGTGATTGAAGAGATTGATTGTAAGTTAAAATTAATTCTCAGGCCAGTTAAAATTCTCACGATTACTTTCACCTTGGAATATTGATTAAAAATTATCTCATAATTTTGAGTAAACATTGCCAGGAGAATATTCAAAAAGAAGGATAAGGAGGGGGGACTTTGGAATTATAACATATTAAAATAAATCTTATAAAGAAATGAAAATAGTGGAGTACCGATGCAGCCACTCATTTAATGGAGAAGACCAAAAAACCCAGAAAAAAAGCATAACCTGAAAATTTCATGCACAGTAAAGTGATATTTTAAACTAGGTAAGGAAAGATGGTTTGTGACAGGTGAACAGCCATTTTTTAAAAAAGTTCTTACATTTTAACCCATACTCCAAAATAAATCTTGGATTGATTATAAAGATTTATTTGGGAGAAATAAAATGTAAATACAAAGGTGGGCCAAAGAGGGATGATTGAGTCATGCCGAAATATGCTTTCATTTCAGCTTGAGAACTCATACAGGTTTTACACAAATTTGCAGTTTCGAGGTTACCACAATCTCAGAAACCATGAACATCTTTCTGTTGTTGCATCCTGTGAATTCCCTGAAGATTATCTGGGTTCCAGATGGATGTGGAAGAGGAATAAACTAAGGGACAAGGAGATTTAGAAATTTTTTTCTAAAGGGATTTCTTTGGAAGTGGAGACCTTGAGCATCAGGAAGTCCCACACTACAGTAGCCCCAGTCATAGACAGACCATTTTTCCACTGGGGTGAGTCTGATTTTTGCAAGGATCTGGCAACACTTGGGCAACTCTCACAGATATTTGAACAGAACCCAGACCTGGCCGCAAGCAATCCCTGAGGTTTGCGATGCTTGGACCTGGCCCATATACTCTGGGTACCACTGGACCTTTGTGCACGTGTAGTGATGTCATTGGCTGAGGCAGGCGCATGCGCACTTGTGTTTAGTGGAGTTGCTTGGTTACTAAGACTAAGGGCAGAGATTCTAAACTGCCAAACTACCCTGCTGGGAAATGGTGGCGTGAGGTGATTGGCTCTTCAGAAGAGAGAAAGATGGTGCTCAGGAGGGGCAAAAAGCGGAGGAGGTGAGTCTTCTCTGAAGCCTATAGCTTCTTTGCGGTGAACATACCCCTTTGTGCAGAGGCAGATGTTAACAACCAGCCCCGGGAGGAGCACCGTGGGAGGCAGAAGACTCGCGCTCCTCATCCGAGGCAGAGATAGGGCATGATCCACAAAGCTTCTGGTGCGGCAACGTCGGGAGAGTGAAGCTGATTTTTTTTTTTTTTAATAAATGGCATGGATGATAGAGACAGAATGAACAGGTAATTGAGTCAGCAGGGCCAGCGGCCATGGGTCACCGGGAGGGGGCGGCGCACCTGGGAGAAGTGTTCACCTGCCAGGGCGCGGCCAGGTGGAGCTCAGCCTTCTTGTCACTGGCGCTTAGCTGTCAGGTCTCTCCGCCCCCACCCCTGCCCGCGTGCGCTTTGTAGCACTTCTGTGATGGAGACCTTTCTTGGGGTCTAGGGCTCAGGCTGTTTTTATGTGCAGCAAAAACCGAAACTTAAGGACCCACTCATAATTTCCCTTAAAAAGCACTTTGCTGAAGATTTTAAGGTGATTTAACTAAATATCAATAATTGAAACAAAGCCTATACAGCATTTATACTTGATGTTCACGTTTTTATACCGTGATATCACATATCATAGAAAAGTGCATAATGAGAGAGAGAATTCCCAAGTAGGTCAACTTCAGGGCTCACAGTTCTCTGGATAAAATTTATTAATCATTTTATATCAGTATCCACCAATGCATAGATGTTTTTTACTGAGAGACCTCAGAAGGGAACTGTGAAGTGGGAAGATGTCTGTGGCCTTCATCAGTGTAATGCTGGTGGCCGAGGCCAGGTAGTTTTACATTGGATTCGGGCAGACAGTAAAGAAACTATGGAGCTAGAAAGTGTCAGGCCATTTCCGTTTATTAGAGGCTCACAAGGACAGGCAAGCAAATAAACAACAAAACGGAAAGAGCTAATAAAGAAAGGAAAATCTGCTATTCGCAGTGAGGGCACAAGAGCAAGGAAAATCACACCTCATGGTAGTGGAAGAGTGATCTGGGAGAATCACTGCCTAGGGGAGGCACCCATAGCATCATATAGGCTATGCTCACCTGCCTCTGTCACGTGCTCACACACTAATCAAACAAAGTGCTTGCTGCTGGTAAACCCGCGAGCAAGCCTAACACAGCTGTCCCACAATTAGGAAGACCCAATTTCTCTGAATGTGTGTTCTCCCTATAATTTTCAACTTTACAATCCAAAGAAATAAGGTTTTAAATGTTTGTGTACATTATCTTTTATTGTGATGAAATTAAGAAAAATTGTGTATAGTTGACAAAGGTCTATCTTTATACAAACATGTGCTACAAATTATTTACTAATAGCTGAAAAGATAGATGAATGATTCTAACATAATGAAAAGTGACCACTGTTGAGCAGATAAAATGTATTATGCTCACTTTGTTATAGATGGTGCTGCCCACGTGCAAGTCTGTTAATATTAATGTGTGTTGGGGGACAGGCTGTGGGCAGGCTGGCTCATTATAGCCTAAGGCTTAGTTTTAAGAGTAAGCTTTTCCCCACACCCTTGACTGATTGGATGATATGGGGAGGTGCACTCTCATGAGGAATCCTTCCATTATGCCTCAGATAAGTGACTTTGTATCAGAGACTTCCTTGTTTATATAATTGGATTAAAGGTTTTGATTCTACACTATAAAGTGGGGCAGGCTGGGAGCTTACTCTCTCTCTGTTCCTGAGGTTAGCATTAGAGAGTGAAGCAGAGAAAGGCCGCGTGGAAGAGGCCAGGAGAAGCAGCCAAGATGGCAGAGTGCTGAGGGAGAAGCCAGTTCTGTGCAGAGTTTGTGCTGGAGAAGGAGATGGGGAACAGAGGTGAATAAATCTGGTGAGCTAGACGCCTTTGATTCTAGGACACTCAGATAAGTCAGTAGCTTTGTGAGCACTTAGTGAGTGGGGTTTGGAGGCCAGTGTGTATTTTTACTTGCCCGCCAGGTGCAAGCTAGGATTACAGATGATGGCTCACCAGTTCTTGGCTCCATTGTTTCATTACCGACTGTCCAAATCTAATGCGAACCTGCATGGGCCAGGCGACTGTGATGGTGGCCTTGGACACTGGCTTTACATTTGGCATAGTCGGCAGGATTCGAAGTTTGGTATGGAGCCACCACCACCTTTGAGCGGTGGAGTAGAGAATTGGCTGCTGTTATGGTTCCCCATGGCTGTCCTGTAAGGGGCCATAGGCTGGCTGACTTTTACAGCTATGCATGAGGAAACCAAGAACTTTGTGGAAGAGGCTGCCCAGGACCTGCAAACTAAGCGGTGGAAGGAGCTGGAGCAAACATGGGAGAAACAGATGCCGACCCTGGAGCTGGAGGAAGTGCAGGAGGAAGTGCTGGGGGAGGAGGCCGACCAGGTATGTGAGATTTGCCTGGAAATGGAGCAGCCGTTGTAGAAGAAATCACAGGTTCTTGAGTTGCAGATTGCCCTGGATGTTGTGGAGAGCCAGCAGTGGCAGGAGGCCAGGGCTGAGGCTGGGGCCAGAGCTGCAATGCCTGCAGAGCAGACAGCGGCAACAGACCAGGGCTCAAGCCCAGCAGCAGGAGCCGGTGTTTCTAGCTCCTATCCAGAAGATGAGGAGAATTGGGCTGGAGTTGTGATTTACAGACTCCAGAAGTTAAACAGTGGCAGCTGCAGTGGGAGGATGAATGGACATCCTAGGAGCCAGGCATGCATCACCAAGTGGTCACTGGAATGGCAGGAAGTGCCTGCTAAGCCACTTGTGGGTTCACTGATATTTTGGGATATAGGGGTGGTTGCCATCATGCTCCCCAGAGCAGAGATGGAAATGCTGACTGCCATTGCCACTGCTCCTCTTTAGGACAGTGGGAGACCTGCCAACATGGCAGGAATGAGTGGGGTGGCTAAAACCCCATGTGCATGGACTGATTTCCTGGACTACAACCAAAATGGGCACTGGCTCCTTTGTTAAATGGACTTACAGATTTTGGACAATGTGAAATACCCTGATGAGGGTGGGGGCGGCTTTGATGGAGACTTTTCTCTGCCCCGGGAAGCCTTTCAAATGGCAAGAGAGAAGGTTGAGGACATTTTGCACTTTTGGCAAAGTGCTCAGAGACTGATGAAATGTGTGTACCTTTGTAATTGTTGAAATTGTATGATTTGTCATGTATTTGTAATTTGTGTAATGTCCCTGATTTCCTTGTATAGGGATGCTGTTGGTGTAGATGGTGGGTAGTAAAGTGAGCATAGGGGTGGATTGTTGGGCAGATAAAATATATTATGCTAATTATGTTAAAGATGGCGCTGCCACATGCAAGTTTTAAGAGTAAGCTTTTGCCCACACCCTTGACTGATTAGATGATGTGGGTGGTGCACTCTCATGAGGAATCCTCCCATTATGCCTCAGATAAGTAACTTTGTATCAGAGACTTCCTTGTTTGTATAATTGAATTAAAGGTTTTGATTCTACACTATAAAGTGGGGCATGCTGGGAGCTTGCTCTCTCTCAGTTCCTAAGATTAGCATTAGAGAGGAAAGCAGAGAAAGGCCACATGGAGGAGGCCAGGAGTAGCAGTCAAGATGGTGGAGTGTTGAGGGAGAAGCCAGTTCTGTGCAGAGTTTGTACAGAGAGGAGGAGATGGGAAATGGAGGTGAATAAGGCTGGTGAACTAGAAACCTTTGATACTAGGAAACTCGGAGAAGTCAGTAGCTTTGTGAGCACTGAATGAGTGGGTTTTGGAGCCCAGTGTGTATTTTACTTGCCCGCCAGTTGCAAGCTAGGATTACAGATGATGGCCCACCAGTTTTTGACTCCATTGTTTCATTACTGACTGTCCGAATCTAATGCGAACCTGCATGGGCCAGGTGGCTGTGATGGTGGCCTTGGCCACTGTCTTTACACACTAGGAAACTTGGATAAGTCAGTAACTTTATGAGCACTAAATGAGTGGGTTTTGGAGCCCAGTATGTGTTTTTACTTGCTCACCGGGTGCAAGTTAGGATTAAAGATGATAGCCCACAAGTTTTTGGTTCTGTTGTTTCATTACCGACTTTCCAAATGTAATGAGAACCTACATGGGCCAGGCCGCTGTGATGGTGGCTTCGAATACTGGCTTTACAACCACCCACCCAAATATATGTAAGATATTAGCACTTTGTTGGGTAGATAAAATATATTATGCTCACTTTGTTAAAGATGGCACTGCCCACGTGCAAGTCCGTTGATATTGATGCGTGTTGGGGGACAGGCTGTGCACAGGCCTGGTCATTATCGCCTAAGGCCTACTTTTAATAGTAAGCTTTTACCCACACCCTTGACTAATTGCATGATGTAGGGTGGTGCACTCTCGTGAGGAATCCTCCCATTATGCCTCAGATAAGTGACTTTGTATCAGAGACTTTCTTCTTTGTAGGTTGGATTAAAGGTTTGGATTTCTACACTATAAAGGGGCAGACCAGGAGCTTGCTCTCTCTCGGTTCCTGGGATTAGCAGTAGAGAAGAGAGCAGAGAAAGGCCACGTGGAGTAGAGGAGTAGCAGCCAAGATGTTGGAGTGCTGAGCGAGAAGCCAGTTTGAGCAGAGGTGAATAAGTCTGGTGAGCTAGAAGCCTTTGATTCTAGGAAACTTGAATATGTCAGTAGCTTTGTGAGCACTGAATGAGTAGGTTTTGGAGGCCAGTGTGTGTTTTTACTTGCCCACCGTGTGCAAGCTAGGATTAAAGCTGATGGCTCACCAGTTCTTGGCTATGTTGTTTCATTACTGACTGTTCAAATCCTATGCGAACCTGCATAGGCCAGGCGGCTGTGTTGGTGGCCTTGGATACTAGCCTTACACACTTGATAGTGATGACATTTCATGTTCACAGGAAAAAGTAAATTACTTACAAATGGTGGAGAAATATCTCTTGAGTATTTTTAGAAAACAAGCTAGATTTTTATTTCTCCCAAATAAGTTTCAGATTAAAAATTTTAAATATATAAAATGAGAAAATTACCAGAAAAAAATCACAAATGCCTATTTATACATTTTTTAATGTTGACAAAGACTTCAAAAGCAATATTTCTACAGGTTGATTGAGCAATATAAAAATGTAAAGCCTTCTATCAGAAAATAATATTAGTAAAATAAAAGAAAATGTACTGTTATAAAGTGAATTACTTCAATTCTGCGTGTTATGTAGAGACACCAAGGCAGGATACAGAAGAAATTTTAGGAGGAGATTTATTAATAAACCGGCTACATATTTCTTACACGGGGTATAACTAACCCAAATCACTCAAGCTTGAATATAGCTCTGAGGCTAGTTATATAGACTTGATCATATACAGGTTGGGGGAAAAGGAGAGGGAGTGTTGGGCAGATAAAATATATTATGCTCACTTTGTTAAAGATGGCGCTGCCACGTGCAAGTTTTAAGAGTAAGATTTTCCCCACATCCTTGACTCATTAGATGATGTGGGGTGGTGCACTCTCATGAGGAATCCTCCCATTATGCCTCAGATAAGTGACTTTGTATCAGAGACTTTCTTGTTTGTAGATTGGATTAAGGGTTTGGATTTCTACACTATAAAGTGGGGCAGACCGGGAGCTTGCTCTTTCTTGGTTCCTGAGGTTAGGATTAGGGAGGAGAGCAGATTAAGGCCACGTGGAGGCCAGGAGAAGCAGCCAAGATGGCGGAGTCCTGAGGGAGAAGCCAGTTTGTGCAGAGTTTGTGCAGGAGGAGATGGGGAACAGAGATGAATAAGTCTGATGAGCTAAAAACCTTTGATTCTAGGAAACTCAGATAAGTCAGTAGCTTTGTAAGCCCTGAATGAGTGGGTATTGGAGGCCAGTCTGTATTTTTGCTTTCCTGCCTGGTGCAAGCTAGAATTAAAGCTGATAGCTCACCAGTCTTGGCTCTGTTGTTTCATTACCAACTGTCTGAATCCAATGCGAACCTGCGCTGGCCAGGCTGCTGTGATGGTGGCCTTGGCCACTGGCTTTACAGGGAGCATGACATAATGGTCAATCATTAACAAGCTTACAACATTTATTTATAGGATCTATTCAAAGGAAAAAGCATTCCTACACATTAAAACTTAAAAGGTAACATAATAGCGATAAGTGTTGTTTTATACATTCAAGATATTCCCAAATTTTCTAGGATCGTTGCCCCAACAGTGAAAAGTTTTAGCTTAGGATAAGGAAATAGAAAATTACCTTTGCTAAAAGTATTGAGGCTAGCTTTAGTTTACAAGTTTTATACATATAAAGAATTTCAAAAGGGATGATTATTAGAAAGCACATGCAGTTTTTTCAGGCAAGGGGAGTGGCCTTGTGATTCCTTTCTCTAGAGGTATAGTTACTCTCATGACTCCAGAAGGGGAGAAAGAGTTAAAATCAGTATAGAATATGTAAACATTGTCTCCTAAAGGATCTTATTGAAGAGGAAGAGGAAGTTCTCAGATAACCTTTATCTTCTTTGTTGTTGAGCAAGTAGTGGCCTCAGTCCTTCCAGAGAACTATAGTTAAATTATGACTAGATGACCCATTTGTCCTTGTAAGCCAGGAAGCTCCCGCATTCTTCCCCCTCCATTCTCCACAGAAAGTAGGGGCAAGAACCCTGACTTTTCCTCTTTAAAATGGTGTTGCCAATACTAAGTGTTGGGCAGATAAAATATAATATGCTCACTTTGTTAAAGATGGCGCTGCCCACATGGAAGCCTGTCACCCAGGTGATATTATTTGCCCTTATGCTTGGGATGGGTGTGGGGGAAAGACTGTAATGTAAGCAGGCCAGGTCATTATGGCCTAAGGCTTGGTTTTAAGAATAAGCTTTTCCCCAGACCCTTGACTGATTGGATGATGTGGGGTGGTGCACTCTCCTGAGGAATCCCATTATGCCTCAGATGGGTGACTTTGTATCAGAGACTTTCTTGTCTGTAGATTGGATTAAGGTTTTGATTCTGCACTATAATGTGGGTAGGCCAGGAGCTTGCTCTCTCTTGGTTCCTGAGGTATTAGAGAGGAGAGCAGACTAAGGCCACATGGAGGCCAGGAGAAGCAGCCAAGATGGTGGAATGCTGAGGAAGAAGCCAGTTTGTGCAGAGTTTGTGTAGAGAGAAGGAGATGGGAAACAGAGGTGAATAAGTCTGGTGAGCTAGAAACCTTTGATTCTAGGAAACTCGGATAAATCAGTAGCTTTGTGAGCACTGAATGAGTAGGTTTTGGAGCCCAGTGTGTGTTTTTGCTTGCCCACCTGGTGCAAGCTAGAATTAAAGCTGATGGCTCACCAGTTTTTGGCTCCGTTGTTTTATTACTGACTGTTCAAATCCAAAGTGAACCTGCACTGGCCCTGTGGCTTTGATAGTGGCCTTGGCCCCTGGCTTTACACTAAGTTTTACAGTTCTTTGGCATCTACTCACAGTACCTGCCAAATATTTACAATATATGTATGTAAAGCCAGTGGCAAGGCTACTATCAGAGCCGCCTGGCCAATGCAGGTTCGCATTAGATTCGGACAGTCAGTAATGAAACAACAGAGCAAAGAACTGGTGAGCCATCAGCTTTAATTGTAGCTTGCACCTGGGGGGCAAGCAAAAACACACACTGGGCTCCAAAACCCACTCACTCAGTGCTCACAAAGCTACTGACTTGTCTGAGTTTCCTAGAATCAAAAGGTTTCCAGCTCACCAGACTTATTCACCTTTGTTTCCCATCTCCACTCTACACAAACTCTGCACAAACTGGTTTCTTCCTCAGCATTCCACCATCTTGGCTGCCTCCTCTCCTCCACATGTCCTTAATTGGCTCTCCTCCCTAATACTAACGTCAGGAACCAAGAGAGAGCAAGCTCCCGGTTTGCCCCACTTTATAGTGTAGAAATCCAAACCCTTAATCCAATCTACAAACAAGAAAGTCTCTGATACAAAGTCACCCATCTGAGGCTGTAAAGCCAGTAGTCGCAGCCAAGGCCACCATAGAGCCTCCTGGCCCATGCAGGTTCACATTAGATTCGGACAGTCCGTAATGAAACAACGGAGCCAAGAACTGGTGAGCCACCAGCTTTAATTCTAGCTTACACCTGGCAGGCAAGCAAAAACACACACTGGGCTCCAAAACCCACACATTCAGTGATCACAAAGCTACTGACTTATCCAAGTTTCCTAGAATCAAAGGTTTCTAGCTCACCAGAGTTATTCACCTCTGCTCCCCATCTCCTCCAGCTCAAACTCTGCACAAACTGGCTTCTCCCTCAGCACTCTGCCATCTTGGCTGCTTCTCCTGGCCTCCACGTGGCCTTAATCTGCTCTCCTCTCTAATACCTCAGGAATCAAGAGAGAGCAAGCTCCCGGCCTGCCCCATTTTATAGCGTAGATTCAAAACCTTTAATCCAATCTACAAACAAGGAAGTCTCTGATACAAAGTCACTTATCTGAGACATACTGGGAGGATTTCTTATGAGAGTGCACCACCCTACATCATTCAATCAGTCAAGGGTGTGAGGAAAAGCTCACTCCTAAAACTTGCACGTGGGCAGCACCATCTTTAACAAAGTGAGCATAATATATTTCATCTGCCCAACAATCCACCCCTATGCTCACTTTACTATCCACAATCTTCACCACCGGCATCCCTATACAAGGAAATTATGTACATTACACAAATTACAAATACATAACAAATCATACAATTTCAACAATTACAAAGGTACATTTCACCAGTCTCTGAGCACTTTGCCAAAAGTGCAAAATGCCTTTTGCCTTCTTTCTTGCTGTTTGAAAGGCTTCCCGGGTCAGGGGGAGGGCCTCCAGCAAAGCCACCCCCCACCCCCATCTTGGTATTTCACATTGTCCAAAATCCATAAGTCCATTCAACAAAGGAGTCAGTGTTCACTCGGTCGTAGTCCAGAAAATCAGTCCATGCACATGGGGTGTTAGCCTCCCTCCTCATTCCTGCCATCATGGCAGGTCTCACACTGTCCCAAGAAAGAGCACGTGGCAATGGCAGTCAGCATTTTCATTACTGCTCCAGAGAGCATGATAGCATTTACCCCTATGTCCCAAAATCACAGACCTACCAGGAGTGTAGCTACTCCTTGCTGCTGGGCTCTCACCTGGAGGCTGCAGATTGCAACTCCAGACCAATTCTCCTCATTCTCCAAAGAGGAACTGAAAACACCAGCTCCTGCTGCTGGGTTTAAGCCCCAGGCCACCACTGCCTTCTGCTCAGCAGGCCTTGCAGCTCCAGCCCCAGCCTCAGCCCCGGCCTCCTGCCGCTGCTGGCTCTCCACAATGTCCAGGGCAATCAGCAACTCACGAGCCTATAATTCCTTCTCCAGCAGCTGCTCCATTTCCAGGCGAATCTCACAAACCTGGTCAGCCTCCTCCTCCAGCATTTCCTCCAGCTTCAGGGTCAGCATCTGTTTCTCCCACATTTCCTCCAGCTCCTTCCACTGCTTGGTTTGCAGGTCCTGGGCAGCCTCTTCTATAGAGCTCTCGGTTTCCTCACACATGGCTGTAAAAGTCAGCCATCCTACAGTCCCCAAAACAACAGCTATGAGAAACCATAACAGCAACCAGTCCTCTACCATGCATCTCAAGGGTGCCGGTTCCATACCTATCTGTATCGAATCCTGAAACAGACTACGCCAAATGTAAAGCCAATAGTCACGGCCAAGGCCACCATCAGAGCCGCCTGGCCCATGCAGTTTCACATTAGATTTCGACAGTCGGTAATGAAACAACAGAGCCAAGAACTAGTGAGCCATCAGCTTTAATTCTAGCTTGCACCCGGCGGGCAAGCAAAGACACAAACTGGGCTCCAAAACCCACTCATTAAGTGCTTACAAAGCTACTGACTTATCTAAGTTTCCTAGAATCAAAGGTTTCTAGCTCACCAGACTTATTCACCTTTGTTCCCCATCTCCTCCAGCTCAAACACTGCACAAACTGGCTTCTCCTTCAGCACTCTGCCATCTTGGCTGCTTCTCCTGGCCTCCATGTGGCCTTAATCTGCTCTCCTCTTTAATACCTCAGGAATCAAGAGAGAGCAAGCTCCCGGCCTGCCCCACTTTATAGTGTAGAAATCCAAACCCTTAATCCAATCTACAAACAAGGAAGTCTCTGATACAAAGTCACTTATCTGAGACATACCGGGAGGATTCCTTATGAGAGTGCACCACCCTACATCATCCAATCATTCAAGGGTGTTGGGAAAATCTCACTCCTAAAACTTGTACATGGGCAGTGCCATCTTTAACAAAGTGAGCATAATATATTTCATCTGCCCAACAATGTATATCAGAGAAAAAGTCTTATCTTCCTTTAACGAGAAGTCTTTGAACTCAACAAGAAAAAAACTAATTTGAAAATTGACAAAGTACTTTTTACATATCTACAGTGAATACATATCTACATACTAAAATATCTTGATGAAATAATTAAATTGCATACAATTTGTTTTTCTTAGCATTGCTTAAAATTGCAATGTATTAACAAAAAAATAAGTTTGATTATACATACATACAAACAGAGTATGACCTCACAATAGCCAAAAATATGTGTAAAGTGTGATAGAATTTATTTGTGAAGATTTGCGTTGTAGTAATATAAGGTTATAGTAATTCAATATATAGAAATAGAAAAATATGGAAGATATATAAAAGTAACTAAAAGGATATTTAAAATAATTATTAAAGTTATGCCATTTAGATAGGAATTAATATAGTGGCTTAGTGCCATAACTCTGTAATGTGATAAACAGACTCTGACTTACAAGCAGGACCCAGTTAGTATGTGTGTGAAGTTATACCTAGATAAGAAGTAGCTTGGTGTTAATTACGTTAACTTTGCAAACTGACATAAATAAGAACATCTAAAAAAGTGGTTTGATGTAAGCATTTCAGTAGAGTGACTTAAAGGAGATTCTCCCAAAAAAGTGGTTTGAGATGATAATCCTGTAGATTGACACCTGTTAGAAGGTGTTGGCCAGAAAAAGTACTAAAGCTGGGGGGCCCCCCTGCTGCAGTAGTCGCCCACACTCCAACATTGATGTGGAGTCTCCATGCCACTCTGAGCTCTGACCAAAGCCAGCTGAGAGGAGCATGCCGATGGGACCCCCTTAAGCTGTACCCAGGCACACCAAAAGGATTTGTGAGTAATAATTGCCTGTGTGATTATTGAAACTAATTTGTGTGTTGGTCGTGTCTTTCCTCTGGTGGCACTTATCAGTAGTATCCTCATAGCCACCTCAAGAGTAGTCTCGAAGAGGCTGCCAGCCCTGCTGATAAGCAGGAGTGTCCCACTGCACAGGGAAGTCAAGTCAGGGATGCCTGATCAACATAGAGCTTGTATTATCAGTGAAATTTTTCTTTTTAAAAAATATGATTCCTGCAATTGTAGTAAGGTACCAAAAGGCTGAAAATTGGTATTGATATTTGTAAGGTATTTTTCCCCACCAAGAAAGAAGGAAGGGGCTGAAGCCACAAAGTGTGGAATAATAAAAGGCTTTATTTAGTACAGAGTGCATCCCGTCTGACGAGGTTTTCTAGCCCTGGGGACAAAGGCTAGGGAAGTCCCATGGATTAAACTGCGTGAGAGGTATTTAAAGGGTCTCTAGGGTGTGTAAGCTAATATGACGTGGTGAAATCTCACTGGCTGACGGACGGCCACTCTTCTCCCAAGGACTTCTGGGAAGTTTCTTTTGGCGTGCTTGGTTGTGTGGGCAACTCTAGCCGAAGATCCCAGGTCTGAGTTCCTCATGTGATGATCCCCATTATCCATCAACCTTACATTCTGACCTTTTTTGTTAAATAGAATAGGGCGCTGTTTATTCATCTGGCTACTTCCTGCTGGTTAGGGGCTTCGTGGGGGGAGAGGAAGTAAAGTGGTGGCTTTGAGGGGAGTCAGGAGGAACATATGTTTGGCCGTGAATTGAGAAACTTCGTGGATGAGGTTCTGTAAGAATTTTAAAAAAGAAGCAGATATGAGTTATACGCTGATAATTAGAATAAGATTTAGGATAGGGGCAGCCCAGGTAAGAATGGGTGGCTGCCATCAGGAGTTAAGCAGGTTGTAGGAGGAGAGATTCTTGCTTACTTTTCTTGCAGATGGTTGAGGAGATTGAAGATTCTTTCATCAAGCCAGTTCTACTGAAGAGCATTGCTCCCTGCTTCAGCACACTCTGGCAGCAGGTTCCTGATGGGAGGGACAGGAGCAACAGGAGGGTCTGCAGAACCCAACCTTTGGTTGAGCTGCAGACGAGTAGGGCCCAGTAGTTCTGACTGCCAGTGATTCTGCATGGGAGCAAGCTTGAGGTGAGAGACATGGTTAGAAATAAGGGTAGCATTGATTATGGGGGAGCCCTTCGTAGTGAGAAATGGCAGGAGTAAGTGGGAAGATACTGTCAGCTGGATAGTGACTCCAAGACTGTGAAGAATGTCTCAACCCAGAAGGGGTATAGGACACGATAGCATAACTAAGAACAAGTGCAAAAAAGGGATTCCGTTCAAATTGCATGTCAGGAGTGGTGTGCGAAGAGGAAAGGAAGGGGTCCCATCCATTCCAATAACCGAGACCTGTGAGGGTATTAGAGGTCTAGAGTGTGGTGGCAAAACAGAAATGGTAGCTCCCATGTCCACAAGAAATGAGATGGACTTACCCACTAGTTGCAGCATACCCTGGGTTCTCCGAGTCCAGGCCATGTCCTAGGAGTTTGAGTGATGGGCCCACATGGCTGGATTGGCCTCCCATTCAGGCGGCTTATTCTCCACGTAGAGACATTAAGCATGAGCCTGCTGCCCCAAGGGGCAATAGCTCTGCCAGTGACCGGGCTTCTTGCAGTTAGGGCAGGGCACAGTGGGTAACCACAAGCAGGGACACTATAGGGGACAGTGGTCCTACTTGCCACACTTAAAGAAAGCTGCTGGTTGGATTTCTCTTTGCAGTCCATACTTGGTCTGGGCACTTCCTGTGACATGTCCCAGTTGCTCTGCTGGCCTCAGGGCTGCCACAGGAGCCTGGGTTTGAAGTGTTACCATCTGCTGCATGTGGGCCTGGTTAACAGCCTTGGCTGTTTCCTACTACCCGTGATTATTGAAAACTTTAAATGCCATGTTCACAGGTCCCGGATAGGAATTTGGGGGTTGAGAATAGTAGGAGGGTTCCTGGGGAGCCCGGCACCCAGATCCAGCTGGAAATGCTGGAGCCAGCAGCAAGACAGGGTCAGAACTTCCTGCAAGCAGATTGGGGTTGGGCATCCTGCAAACTGGTTTAAGAGCCAATGACAGGCTGAGAATGGGCTGACGGAGGAGGGACTTAAGAACGCAGTGGAGAAGGGAGGATCCCCTAGCCAGCAGGGCAGGAGAAAGAGAGATTGGTATTTGTAAGTAAATGAGAAACAGGATCCTGCAAAGGGAGGGGAAGGGGCTCTCTGGAGGGAAAAGACCCAAGCGAAAGAGGTCTGCAGAGGGACCAGAGAGAGGCTTGAGAGAGGGGCGCCCTCGGGGATCAGACAGGAGGGGGAGAGAGTTGGGAGTCTGCAAAGAAGGAAAGATTTTGAGTGGAGGGTTTAGGTTTCTCTGGCCTAAATATGGCCTGCGTGGTGGAACAGACTGCACAGAGATTAAAGATGGGCACGCGAATAATTAGAACCCCTGTATGTAAGGGATCTCCAATCAGGTCCCAGCTTTTTTTTGGCGATAGTTAAATTGGTGAGGGTGTTAAAACTGAAAGTCCCTTTAGGAGGCTACCTGGTCCGATTATCCCGTGGGTTCTGTGGCCTGGCCACAGCAGAGAAGAAGAACAGTTTCCTCTACTTTAGGGAGGGAGAGATTTCAGATAAGGCAACTCCCAGAGTGTTTTTGGATTCCTGTGCCCCCACGCTGCCCTCAGTCCTTGGAGTGGTCAGAGTTGAGAACTGGTGTCCCAAAACTCACACTCTCGCCATGGATGGATAGGGAAAGTGGGTGTGCTTGGGACATCTTCACGGACACACGCGCACTCAGAAGGAAAAAACTTCCCTGACGTAGCTATGGTTTCATACAGGGAGTCTTGGCAGAAAGAACTGAGGGAAGTTTGGAGGCAGGGGACTTACTGCACTGTGCGCTGAAGTGGGTAGAAGGTTGGAGGTCCTGAGATCCTGCTTTTTCAGAGGGGATGGGGAGAAGAGCGGCCCCAGTGGTCTTCTAACTACTCCAAGGTTTTTGGCACCAAATGTAATGTATTTTTCCCCGCTGAGAGAAAGGAAGTGGGGCTGGAGCCACAAATTGTGGAATAATTAATGGCTTTATTAAGTACAGAGTGCATCCCATCAGACAAGGTTCCCTAGCCCTGGGGACAGAGGCTAGGGAAGTCGCGCAAATTAAACCAAGAGAGTGGTATTTCAAGGGTCCTCTAGGGTGGGCGATTTAATATGACGTGGTGAAATCTCACTGGCTGACAGACAGTCACTCTTCTCCCAAAAACCTTGGGGAAGTTTCTTTTGGCGTGCTTGGTTGTGTGGGCGACTCTAGCCAAAGATCCCGGGTCTGAGTTCCTCATGTGACCATCCCCATTATCCACCAACCTTACAATATTCTGGGAGGAAAGGTCGGGTTTTCCAATCGGGCTTTCCTGTCCCATCCCTTGTTTGGGGAGAGGAGGGAGAAGTTTCTGGCTTGCAAGAACAATGGGTCATTCAGTTTTAAATCTAAAATAAAACTTAACCTAGAAACTTCTTCTCTTTCAATAGGAGGCAGAATTTACATACCACCTTGCATTGACTGAACTTCCTCCCCCTCCCTGGAATCTTGAGGCTAAAATACCTCTACACTAGTGAGGGAAGATGAACCCTAAAAGATTTGTAAACATCTTTGATTGTCTTACCTTGAAAGTCTTAATGTTTCTGTGTATCCCCTAAACAAATGTTGTCAGCCTATGCCATGATGTCATGCTCTCCCCCGCCTGTGTGTGATCAAGAGTATATTAGCACTCCCTCAACTATATTTGGGGTCTGCATGATTTGGGTCTGATGCCCCATGTCAGCCATATGTGGCCGGCATATTTAATAAATCTTCTCTAATAAAACTCTTCAAAATTCATCTAGACTGGGTGTCTCTGTAGGATCGATGGCTAATGGGAAAGGTCACATGAGGAACTCAGACCCCGGACTTTTTGCTGGGACTGCCCACATTGTTGCACACCAAAAAGAAACTTCCCAGAGGATCTTGGGGGAAGATTGTCCATCAGCCAGTGAGATTTCACCACGTTATATTAGCTCAACGATTCTAAAGGACCCCTAGGACCTTTAGGGGTCCTTTTATCAACATCTCACACAGTCTAATTCAAGTGATTTCCATAGCCTCTGTCCCCGAGGTTGCGGAACATTGTTGGGCAGGATGCGCAGTACTTAATAAAGCCTCTTATTATTCCACACTTTGTGGCTCTCAGCCACCACTTACTTCTTTCTTTTTTTTTTTTTTAATCAATATATATATTTTTTAATGAAAACATCTCCAGTTTATCTTAACATTCAATTGTGTTGCATACCCGTCACCAAAAGTCAAATTGTCCTCTGTTACCTTCTATCTGGATTTCCCTGTGTCCCTCCCCTCCTCCTTATCCCACCCTTCCCTCCCTCCCCCCACCCCATAACCACCACTCTCTTCTCCATGTCTCATAGTCTCACTTTTATGTCCCACTTATGTATAAAATCATGCTGTTCTCAGTTTTTCTTTTTTTCTCATTTACTTATTACACTCCGTATAATGTTATAAAGGACCATCCATTTTGTTATAAATGATCCGATGTCATCGTTTCTTATGGCTGAGTAGTATTCCATGGTATATATGTACCAAAGCTTTTTAATCCACTCGTCTTCTGACGGACACTTGGGCTGGTTCCAGATCTTCACTATTGTGAACAATGCTGCCACAAACATGGGGGCGCATTTCTTCTTTTCAAACAGTGCTAAGGTGTTCTTAGGGTATATTCCTAAAAGTGGGATAGCTGGGTCAAAAGGCAGTTCGATTTTTCATTTTTTAAGGAATCTCCAAAATATTTTCCATAGTGGCTACACCGGTCTGCATTCCCACCAGCAGTGCAGAAGGGTTCCCTTTTCTCCACAACCTCGCAAGCACTTATTCTGTGTTGTTTTGCTGATGAGTGCCATCCTGACTGGTGTGAGGTGAAATCTCATTGTGGTTTTAATTTGCATTTCTCTAATAATTAGTGATGTTGAGCATTTTTTCATATGCCTATTGGCCATCTGTATGTCCTCTTTGGAGAAATTTCTATTCATTTCTTTTGCCCATTTTTTGATTGGGTTGTTTGTCTTCCTGTTGTTGAGTTTTATAAGTTCTTTATAAATTTTAGTTATTAACCCCTTATCAGATGTGCTGTCGAATATGTTCTCCCATTGTGTGGTTTGTCTTTTTATTCTGTTCCTATTGTCTTTAGCTGTGCAAAAACTTTTTAGTTTGATATAGTCCCATTTGTTTATCTTGCCTTTTATTTCATTTGCCCGTGGAGATAAATCGGCAAATATACTGCTGCTACAGATGTCGGATAGCTTGCTGCCTATGTTTTCTTCTAAGATGCTTATGGTTTCACGGCTTACATTTAAGTCTTTTATCCATTTTGAGTTTGTTTTTGCTAATGGTGTAAGTTGATGGTGTAGTTTCATTTTTTTGCAGGTAGATGTCCAATTTTCCCAACACCATTTGTTAAAGAGGCTGTCTTTACTCCATTGTATGTTCTTTCCTCCTTTGTCAAATATCAGTTGTCCATAAAGCTGTGGGTTTATTTCTGGGTCCTCTGTTCTGTTCCATTGATCTATGTGCCTGTTCTTGTGCCAGTACCAGGCTGTCTTGAGTATGATGGCCTTATAGTAAACCTTGATATCTGGAAGGGTGATACCTCCTGCTTTATTTTTTCTTTTTAAGATTGCTGAGGCTATTTGTGTTCTTTTTTGATTCCATAGAAATTTTTGGAATATGTGTTCTATATCTTTGAAGTATGTCATTGGTATTTTAATTGGTATTGCATTGAATTTGTAAATTGCTTTGGGTAATATAGACATTTTAATGATGTTTATTCTTCCTAGCCATGAGCACGGTATATGCTTCCACTTGTTTGTATCTTCCTTGATTTCTTTTATCAATGTTTTATAATTTTCCGAGTACAAGTCCTTAACCTCCTTAGTTAAATTTACTCCTAGGTACTTTATTTTTTGGCTGCAATAGTGAAGGGGATTGTTTCCTTAATTTCTTTTGCTGACAGTTCATTGTTGGTATATAGAAATGCCTCTGATTTCTGAGTATTAATTTTATATCCTGCCACCTTGCTGAATTCATTTATAAGGTCCAGTAGTTTTTTGACTGAGACTTTAGGGTTTTCAATATACAATATCATATCATCTGCAAATAGTGACAGTTTTACTTCTTCTTTTCCAATTTGGATGCCTTTTATTTCTTCTTCTTGTCTGATTGCTGTAGCTAGGACTTCCAGAACTATGTTGAATAAGAGTGGTGAAAGGGAGCATCCCTGCCTGGTTCCTGATCTTAAGGGGACTGCTTTTAATTTTTGTCCATTTAGTATGATGTTTGCTGTTGGTTTGTTGTAGATTGCCTTTATCATGTTAACGAATGATCCCTGTATTCCCACTTTACTGAGAGTTTTGAGCATGAATGGGTGCTGGATTTTATCAAATGCCTTTTCTGCATCTATTGAAATTATCATGTGATTTTTGTCCTTCTTTTTGTTTATGTGATGAATCACATTGATTGATTTGCGAATATTGAACCAGCCTTGCCTCTCCAGAATAAATCCCACTTGATCATGGTGTATGATTTTTTCCATATATTTCTTACAATGCTTTGTATTTCTGTTGTGTCAGTTGTTATTTCTCTACTGTCCTTTCTAATTTTATTTATTTGAGTCCTCTCTCCTTTTTTCTTGGTGAGTCTAGTTAAAGGTTCATCAATATTGTTTACCTTTTCAAAGAACCAGCTTCTGGTTTCATTGATCCTCTGTATTGTTTCCTTCGCCTCTATGTCATTTATTTCTGCTCTGATCTTTATTATTTCCTTCCTTCTACTTGCCTTGGGTTTTATTTGCTGTTGTTTTTCTAGTTCTTTTAGATGCAGGGTCAGGTTACTTATTTGAGCTTTTTCTAACTTCTTATGATATGCCTGTAGTGCAATAAACTTCCCTCTCAGAACTGCTTTTCCTGTGTCCCATAAATTTTGAGTTGATGTATGCTCATTATCATTTGTTTCTAGAAACTTTTTTATTTCTTCTTTGATCTCATTGTTAATCCATTCATTATTTAATTTCATGCTATTTAGTTTCCAAGTGTTTGAGTATTTTTCAGTTTTTCTTTTGTGGCTAATTTCTAGTTTCATGGCATTGTGATCAGAGAAAATGCTTGATATCATTTCAATCATTTTAAATTTATTGAGACCATTTTTGTGTCCTAACATGTGGTCTATCCTAGAAAACGTACCATGAGCGCTTGAGAAGAATGTATATTCTACTGCTTTAGGGTGAAAAGTTCTGAAGATATCTATTAAATCAAGTTGATCTAGTGTCTCCTTTAAGTCCGCTGTTTATTAATTTTCTTTCTTGAGGATCTATCCAGTGTTGTTAGAAGGGTATTGAAATCCCCTACTATTATAGTATTGCTGTTAATCTCGCCCTTTATATCCATCAAAGTCTGCTTTATGTATGGCGGGGCTCCTATATTTGGTGCATAGATATTTATGATAGTTATATCTTCTTGTTGAATTGTTTCCTTTATCATTATGTAGTGTCCTTCTTTATCTCTTACTACAGCCTTTGTTTTAAAGTCCATTTTGTCAGCTATAAGTACTGCTACCCCGGCTTTTTTTTCATTTCCATTTGCATGAAATATTTTTTTCCATCCTTTTACGTTCAGTCTATGTGCGTCTTTTGTTTTAAGGTGTGTCTCTTGTAGACAGCATATGTATGGGTCCTGTTTCTTTATCCATGCAGCTACCCTATGTCTTTTGATTGGATCATTTAATCCATTTACATTTAAGGTTATTATTGATATGTAGTTGTTTATTGCCATTTTATTCTTTAAAGTTGTATTCTTCTTTGGCTATATTCTTTTCTTCGTTTAAACTGTTCACAACAGGCCCCTTAGTATCTCTTGCAGAATTGGTTTGGTTTTTATGAATTCCTTGAGGCTTTCTTTTTCTGGGAAGCTCTTTATTTCTTCTTCAATTTTAAATGTTAGCCTTGCTGGATAAAGTAGTCTTGGTTGTAGGTTTTTTTTCTGCATTACTTTGATTATTTCTTGCCATTCCCTTCTGGCCTCAAATGTTTCTGTTGAGAAGTTCGATGTCATCCTTATGGGGGCTCCTTTGTCGGTGATAGCCTTTTTTTCCCTAGCAGCTTTTAAATTTTTTTCTTTATCCATTAGCTTTGGTATTTTAACTATGATGTGTCTTGGTGTAGATCTTTTTGGGTTTCTCTTTAATGGAGTTCTGTGTGCTTCTTGAACGTGTGGAGTGTTTCCCAGCCTTAATTTAGGGAAGTTTTCTGCTGTGATTTGATTGAAC
The DNA here is from genome assembly GCA_037038555.1 of Rhynchonycteris naso. Lineage (NCBI taxonomy): Eukaryota > Metazoa > Chordata > Mammalia > Chiroptera > Emballonuridae > Rhynchonycteris > Rhynchonycteris naso. The sequence continues at coordinate 187,018,858 of CM072996.1, read as the reverse complement.
ATAGTTTCCATTTCCTGTCCTCTCTCCTCTTCTTCAGGTACCCCTATGATGCGAATGTTGTTTCTCTTCATGTTGTCACAGAGCTCCCTTAGAGTTTCCTCACATTTTTTGAGTCTCTTTTCCTTTTTCTTCTCTGCTTCTGTGCCTTTGTTTATTGTGTCCTCTAACTCGCTTATTCGATCTTCTGCGTGATTCATCCTGCTTTTAATTCCTTCCATTGTGGTCTTCAATTCTGATACTGTATTTGTCATTTCTGTCTGATTCTTTTTTATTATTTCAATTTCGTTTTTTATACTTGTTATCTCTTTATTTAGGTGTTCATAATGACTATCCATTGTTGCTCTAATTTCTTTGAACATCCTAACTATCATTATTCTAAATTCTGCATCTGGTAGTTTGGTTATATCTGGTTCATTCAGGTCCTTCTCTGGGGATTTCTGTTGATTCATTTGGTTTGCATTCCTCTGTCTGCCCATTTTTTCTGTGTATAAGTAAGTTGTCGCCACTGGAGTCTAGTATGTGTTGCCTTTGTGTTCTCTAGGTGTGGTCTGTCTGCAGGTACCCCAATCCCTCTGCTGATGCATAGGGTGGTTGGATATGGGCGTTGCCAGAGCCGGCCCACTGTGGCTTTTGCTGTGATTTCGGCCTCTCCTCCACGGGAGGGGCTGTCACTCAAGCCACAAGCCTCAGGACCAAGGATAGAGCTGAGCACCTTTACTCAGCTGTGGACCAGCCTATTTCCGGACTTCCACCCCGAACCAGCAGTTGGAACCTGCTCGCTACAGTTTCGCGGGTTGGGCGGGGCTTTTGACGTGCTCTCAGCTGTAATCCTTTGCCCGTCCGGAGCTTTAGCCCCACCCTCAAGGCCAGGGCCCTTCTGCGCAGGGTTGGAATCCAAGGTTTATTGGGGCGGGCACGTTTGCTGGCTTCCGCTCAGCTGCGGACTTCCGCTCATCCAGGACTCTACCCCGCCCCCGCGTTTGGAGCCCGCTCGTGCACATGGGATGGCAAATCGCGGTTTCTCCGGCTGGGGGGGATATTAGCGTGGGCTCAGCTGTGAGCTTCCACTTGTCTCGGGGTCTATCTCGTCCCCGTGCTCAGAGCCCGCTCGCGCACACAGAATGGCAAACCTCGGTTTCTCCGGCCGGGCGGGGCTGGTAGTGTGAGCTCAGCCGCAAGTTCCCCGCCCATCCCTGGTCCTAACCCAGTCCCCGCGGTCAGGGCCGGCTTGCGCAGGGTCGCAGAGCAGATTTCTGCTCGTTCCTGGCCTCCCGCTTTGTCCCCACAGGTCAGACTACAGGCGGCCCGCAGCTTCCGGACCGCTTTCGCGTGTCCCCTCCGACTCTCTGTGCTAGACCGAGCTCACACCGGCTTTGCCTCCGCCCACGCCGACAGAACCGTGTTTCAGCGTCCTGCCGCCCACCGTACCCTTCAGCAACCTTCAGCAGAGTAGGATGGGACCTAATACTCCATACTATAGGCCTGGGAGCTCCCTCACTTGTTTCACAGCTCAAAAGTGTCCAAACGCCTCTTCTAGGCTCTGGGACTGTAGGCTGGGGCTTGGTTCCTGGATCCCAGGTTTCTCCCTCTCCGCAAAACTCTCCTCCGGCCACACGGGTCTCTCCGGGCTGCCGTTTGCTCCGGGGAGCTGGGCAGCCCTCTTCGCGTTTTCGCTATTCCTACCAGTCTCAATGTGGCTTCTGTAGTGTTCCTTGGTTGAAGAGTCCACTTAGTTTTGTTCAAAGTTGGTTTATCCAGATGATGGTTCTTAAAATTGAGTTAAAATTCACTTTGGTTCTGGGAGTTGGAAGTTGGTACGTCTGCCTACTCCGTCGCCATCTTGCTCCTCCCTAAATGTTTTTCCTACAAGTCACTAATAGCTGTTTGGCTAGAAAGGTTCCATGGTGAAATATCAGTCTGCAGCTTTGGGGATGTGGTTGGCAAGATGTCGCTACTGCTCAGTCTCCGGCCTTTGCACTTACTTTTTTCTTGACTGGGAACAATACCTTACATTTTGGTGCCAAAACCCAGGAGGTTTCAGAAGCGTGCTGTGACCACTCCTCTCCCCATCCCCTCCGAGAAAGAAGCAGGATCTCAGGATCTCCGACCATCTACCCACTGTGGTGCACGGTGCAGTAAGCTCCATGCCTCCAAACTTCCCTTCAGTTCTTTCTGCTGAGACACCCTGTCTGAAACCGCAGCTACGTCAGGGAAGTCTTTTCCGTCTGAGTGTGTGTGTGTCCGTTGGAGACATCCCGAGCACATCCACTTTACCTATCCATCCATGGCCAGAGCTTGTGGGATGCCAGTTCTAAACTCTGACCACTCCAAGGACTGAGGACTGCTGTGGGGGCACAGGAATCCCAAAACACTCCGGGAGTTGCCTTATTCTAAATCTCTCCCTCCCTAAAGAAGAAGAAACTGTTCTCTGCTGTGGCCAGGCCACAGAACCCACTGGAAAATCAGACCAGGTGGCCTCCTGAAGGGACTTTAATTTTTTACACCCTCACCAATTTAACTATCGCCAAAAAAGCTGGGAGCTGATTGAAGATCCCTTTACATTCAGGGCCTCTAATTATTCACGCACCTGTCCTTAATCTCTGTGCTGCCTGTTTCACTGCGCAGGCCTTTTTTTGGCCAGAGAAAACCTCCATTTCTATCTTTTTCTTCTCCATGGACTCTCAACTCTCTCTCCCTCTTCCCTGACCCCCAGGCGCACCCCTCTCTTGGGCCTCTCTCTGGTCCCTCTGCAGACCTCTTTCGCTCAGGTCTCTTCCATCCAGAGAGCCCCCTCCCTTCACAGGATCCTGTTTCTCATTGACTTGCAAATACCAGTCTCTCTCTCTCTGTTCCCCTCCTGGCCAGGGGCCCCTCCTTTCTCCACTGAGTTCTTAAGCCCCTCCTCCGTCAGGCCATTCTCAGCCTGACATTGGCTCTTACACCGGTTTGCAGGATGCCCAACCCAATCTGCTTGAAGGAAGTTCTGACCCTGTCCTTCCTCTGGCTCCAGCGTTTCCAGCTAGATCTGGGGGCCAGGCTCCCTAGGGACCCTCCTCCTCCTCTTATTCACAACCCCCAAACCCTTATCCGGGACCTGTGAACATGGCAATTAAAGTTTTAAATGGTCGCAGCTAGTAGGAACAGGCCAAGGCTGTTCACCAGGTCCGCATGCAGCAGAAGGTAATGCTCCAAACCCAGGCACAGTAAGTGCCAGGCCCTAGTCTGAACCACAAAGAGGAATCCCACCAGCACAGTGGTTCTTAACCTGGGTTCTATTGAACCCTAGGGGTTTGATGAGTCAATCTCAGGGGTTCAGAGAAGCCTCTGCCACGGAGGCCAGAATAAAGTAATACCATAATTTATTGTGAGTTCATGCACTTTGTAGGTTTTGTTCCTTGAGCAAGGTGATGTTCATGCACGGCTCATTTTGTGCACCAGTAAAAAAACATATACCTATGTCTTGAATTTGGGGGAAAAAAATCGTATTTTATTTATCACTAAAGAAGGGTTCGGTGAATGTGCATATGAAACAACTGGTGGGTTTGGTAACTCAAAAAAGGTTAAGAACCACTGTACCAGCAGCTTGCTTTAAGTGTGGCAAGCAGGACCACTGTGCCCGACAGGGCCCCTGCTCGTGGCTGCCCATTGAACCCTGCCCTAACTGCAAGCAGCCCGGTCACTGGCAGAGTGATTGCCCCTTTGGGCAGCAGGCTCATCCTCAATGTCTCTACCTGGAGGAAAAGCCCTGAATGGGAGGCCAATCCAGCCACATGGGCCCATCACTCAAACTCCTAGGACATGGCCTGGACTTGGAGTACCCAGGGTATGCTGCAACTAGTGGGTAAGTCTATTTCATTTCTTGTGGACACAGAAGCTGCCTTCTCTGTTTTGCCACCACACTCTAGACCTCTAATTTCCTCACAGGTCTCGATTATTGGAATGAATGGGACCCCCTCCTTTCCTCTTCGCACACCACTCCTGACATGCATTTTGGACGAAATCCCATTTTCGCACTCGTTCCTAGTTATGACATTGTGTCCTGTACCCCTTCTGGGTCAAGACGTTCTACACAGTCTCAAAGCCACCATCCAGCTGACATCATCTTCCCACTTACTCCTGCCATTCCTCAATACCAAGGGCTCCCCCATAGTCAATGCTACCATCATTTCTAACCATGTCTCTCGCCTCAAGATTGCTCCCATTCAGGATTGTTGGCAGTCAGAACCACTGAGCCCTACTTGTCTGTGATTGACCAAATAGATGAACCCTGCAGACCCTCCTGCTGCATCCTGTCCCTCCCACCAGGAACCTGCCGCCAGAGTGAGCTAAAGTGGGGAGTAATGCTGTTTAGTAGGACTTGCCTGATGAAAGAAGCTTCAATCCCCTCAACCGTCTGCAAGAAAAACTAAGCAAGAATCTCTTCTCCTAAAACCCACTTAAGTCCTGATGGCAGCCACCCATTCTTACCTGGGCGGCCCCTATCCTAAATCTTCTTCTAATTATCAGCGTATAATTCATATTTGCTCCTCTTTTTTTTAATTATTACAGAAGCACATCTGCAAAGTTTCTCAACTCATGGCCAAACAGATGTTCCTCCTGACACCCCTCAAAGCCACCACCAGCTGACTTCCCCTCCCCACGATGCCCCTAATCAGCAGCAAGTAGCTGGATGAATAAATGGTGCCCCTATTCTATTTAACAAAAAATGCTGGAATGTAGGGTCAGTGGCTAATGGGGAAAGTCATGTGAGGAACTCAGACCCCGGACTTTTGGCTAGGACTGCCCTCATTGTTGCACCCCAAAAGAACCTTTGCAGAGGACCTTGGGAGAAGATTGACTGTCCGTCAGCCAGTGAGATTTCACCACATTATATTAGCTCGACAACCCTAAAGGACCCTTAGGACCCCTTTAAATACCTCTCACACAATCTAATTTGCGCAACTTCCATAGCCTCTGTCCCCGAGCTTAGGGAACATCATCAGTTGGGAAGCAGAGTACTTAAATAAAGCCTTTTATTATTCCACACTTTGTGGCTCCCGGCCCCCTCTTTCTTCTTTCTTGGCGGAGAAAAGTACCTTACAGTCTCTACATTAACTTGATAAAATGAGGTACAGTGCCTTTCAGAATCTGGGGTGTGGTACTTTATAACACAATAAACCTGTATAGAAATTCTAGTAAATGAAATATTAATATGAATGAAATAATCCTGGGGAAGAGCAGTCATATGAATCTTGCACATACAAAAATAATTTCTCAAAAAAAAAAAAATTTTCTCACTTTCTGTATTTTTTTACTTTTACTTTTTAGAGTTGGCATCTTCTGACAACTCTTAGCCTCTTCAGAAGTAATGGGAATCTTTATCTGTGCTTGTAGAATGTGTGTATATATCTAATTATATACATATGCTTTTTAATTTAAGTACTTTTATTCTATAAACATGTTAACAATTATAGATTAATCCTTTTAGTTGTATGCTTTTGAAAATAAAAAATAGTAACAAGTGATGATTACTATTGCGGAAGTATTGCTTTACTTTATAAGTTTTCTGTAAAAATATTGAACTTCATCTATGTTTATTTATTCTTTCAATCTCTTTATTCATGAACTATAACTGGAATGCCTGCTATGTGCCTGACATACTCTACTGAGGACCCCTCCAATCTCTCCCACAGGGCACTTTTCTTCTTTAAAATCTCCTTATTGCCAAGCAGACAAAATAAGAAATTTAAAATTAAACTATTAGGATCTAATCACAGTTGATGCTTTTTCTCCATTATTTTAAACAAACATGTATTTCTGAAGGTAGGAAATTGTAAAAGGTAACCTTTCCCTGCCCTCTGAAAATGTGAATAGCATTACGGTACATACTAATGTTGATCATTGGAAATATCTGATTTTCATACAATATAGAAATCTAAATATTAAACAAAATGAACCATTCCTATTCATTTGAGTCCCGATTTTCCTTCATTGTAAAGTACCTGTTCGGCAGATAAAATATAATATGCTCACTTTGTTAAAGATGGCGCTGCCCACATGGAAGCCCGTCATCCAGGTGATATTATTTGCCCTTATGCTTGAGATGACTGTGGGGGAAAAGCTGTAATGTAGGCAGGCCAGGTCATTATAGCCTAAGGCTTAGTTTAAGAGTAAGCTCTTCCCCACACCTTTGACTGATTGGATGATGTAGGGTGGTGCACTCTCTTGAGGAATCCCATTATGCCTCAGATGGGTGGCTTTGTATCAGAGACTTTCTTGAATGTATAATTGGATTGAAGGTTTGGATTATCTATGCTATAAAGTGGGCGGACCAGTAGCTAGATCTCGCTCTCTTGGTTCCTGAGTTCCTGAGGTTAGTAGTAGAGAGGAGAGCAGAGTAAGGCCACGTGAAGGCCAGGAGAAGCAGCCGAAATGGCAGAGTGCTGAGGAAGAAGCCAGTTTGTTAAGAGTTTGTGCAGGAGGAGATGGGAAACAGAGGTGAGTAAGTCTGGTGAGCTGGAAAGCTTTGATGCTAGGAAACTCGGATAAGTCAGTAGCTTTGTGAGCACTGAATGTGTGGGTTTTGGAGCCCAGTGTGTGTTTTTGCTTGCCCTCTGGGTGCAAGCTAGAATTAAAGCTGATGGCTCACCAGTTCTTGGCTCCTGTGTTTCATTACCGACTGTTCGAATCCTATGCGAACCTGCATGGGTCAGGCGGCTGTGATGGCTGCCTCGACTACTGGCTTTACAGTACCCAATCCACAATTTCGCGGGTTTTCGTAGAGGCACATAGTCCAAATAAGTTTTTGAAAAAGTTTTATTAAAGGAGGAAATTTATTTAATATGCTGGCCGCACATATCTTACATGGGGCAGTTCCAAAGTCCCAAATCGTGTGTCCCATTAATATTCTAGGAGTTGGTTATATACCGTTAATTATGCATGGGCAGGGAAAAAAACCTGACATCACAGTGTAAACTTATACCTTTTGTTTTCTCCTATACAGGTTTGGGAAAGGATGAAGGGAAGGGGGGATGGAACACTATTCATTAGCAAGTTTATAACATCTGTCTATAGGATTCATAAAAAACGCTTCTACATTAAAACTTACAAGGCAACATAATGGTAAACATATCACTTTACATTCCAAATGACATTCCTATAATTTTCTAGTATTCATTTGGTATTCCTTTGTCTAGAGATACATGCATTAACTACATGATTTCAAGAGGGGAGGGGTAGTTTCCATGGGGACAAATGCCTGTAAATGGTTCATTAGTATAAGAAAAGATTTAATTGAATCTTTTCTTCCTACATCTGGCTAGCTATTCACCCATTTCCCCATAGGTACTGGGGAAGGTCAGAGAATCCAAGTGTCCTTCCTCTTCTGCATTTACAACACAATGCCATCGGCCATCTTGTTTTATGCTAATCACATAAATACAGAGAGGTAATCCAAAAAGCCTCTCTTTGCATGCCTAGCCCAAACCAATAAAATGTTCTTTAAACTTCCTAAAATATTAATATTAATTCTGTAGCTTTTGGCACTGTTGGGCAGATAAAATATATTATGCTCACTTTGATAAAGATGGCGCTGCCACGTGCAAGTTTTAAGAGTAAGCTTTTCCCCACACCATTGACTGATTGGATGATGTGGGGTGGTGCACTCTCATGAGGAATCCTCCCATTATGCCTCAGATAAGTGACTTTGTATCAGAGACTTTCTTGTTTGTAGATTGGATTAAAGGTTTGGATTTCTACACTATAAAATGGGGCAGACCAGGAACTTACTGTCTCTTGGTTCCTGAGGTTAGCATTAGGGAGGAGAACAGATTAAGGCCACTTAGAGTCCAGGAGAAGCAGCCAAGATGATGGAGTGCTGAAGGAGGAGCCAGTCTGTGCAGAGAGAAGGAGATGGGAAACAGAGGTGAATAAGGTTGGTGAGCTAGAAACCTTTGATTCTAGGAAACTCGGATAAGTCAGTAGCTTAGTGTTAGGCTGATAAAATATAATATGCTCACTTTGTTAAAGATGGCGCTGCCCACATGGAAGCCCATCACCCAGGTGATATTATTTGCCCTTATGCTTGGGATGGCTGTGGGGGGAAAGCTGTAATGTAAGCAGGCTGGGTCATTATAGCCTAAGGCTTAGTTTAAGAGTAAGCTCTTCCCCACATCCTTGACTGATTGGATGATGTAGAGTGGTGCACTCTCCTGAGGAATCCCATTATGCCTCAGACAGGTGACTTTGTATCAGAGACTTTCTTGTTTATAGATTGGATTAAGGGTTTGGATTTCTACACTATAAAGTAGGACAGACCAGTAGCTCGCTCGCTCTTGGTTCCTGAGGTTAGTATGAGAAAGGATAGCAGATTAAGGCCACGTGGAGGACAGAGGAGGCAGCCAAGATGGTGAAATGCTGAGGAAGAAGCCAGTTTGTGCAGAGTTTGTGTAGAGAGGAGATGAGAAACAGAGGTGAATAAGTCTGGTGAGCTAGAAACCTTTTGATTCTAGGAAACTCGGATAAGTCAGTGTAAAGCCAGTAGTCGAGGCCGCTATCACAGCAGCCTGACCCATGCAGGTTCACATTAGATTCGAACAGTCAGTAATGAAACACCGGAGCCAAGAACTGGTGAGCCATCAGCTTTAATTCTAGCTTGCACCCGGGGGGCAAGCAAAAACACACACTGGGCTCCAAAACCCACACATTCAGTGCTCACAAAGCTACTGACTTATCCGAGTTTCCTAGAATCAAAGGTTTCTAGCTCACCAGACATTCACCTCTATTGCCCATCTCCTCCTGCACAAACTCTTAACAAACTGCCTTCTTCCTCAGCACTCTGCCATCTTGGCTGCTTCTCCTGGCCTTCACATGGCCTTACTCTGCTCTCCTCTCTTCTACTACTAACCTCAGGAACTCAGGAACCAAGAGAGAGGTCAAGCTACTGGTCTCTCCCACTTTATACCATAGAATCAAAACCTTTAATTCAATTATACAAACAAGGAAGTCTCTGTATAATGGGATTCCTCAGGAGAGTGCACCACCCTACATCATCCAATCAGTCAAGGGTGTGGGGAAGAGCTTACTCTTAAACTAAGCCTTAGGCTATAATGACCCAGTCTGCTTACATTACAGCTTTTCCCCCACAGCCATCCCAAGCATAAGGGCAAATAATATCACCTGGGTGATGGGCTTCCATGTGGGCAGCGCCATCTTTAACAAAGTGAGCATATTATATTTTTTGTTTGTTTGTTTGTTTCTTTTTAATTTATTGAAGTACACATTTGTTTTTTTAGGTGGCTAAAAAAGAAGTATTGCTTTCAGGCGCCAGCGTATGCAGATTGACGAACCTGTCCCTCCCTCTGAAGTCAGTTCCTATCCAGTGCCTCAGCCAGAGAACCCCTACATCGCAGACCTCCTGCAAGTGGATGATAACAGGTGCATTAAATAATTATTTGTTGATTTTAATTAATTGATTACTTGGTTAACTGTGAATTTCTTGACTTTAAAGCTTTGTCTTCTTAATTGTTGTATCTCCCACAGAACTTTGCCCAAGTACTCAGTAAATAACTTTCTGGATGTATTCTGAACATAGAATGTCTTCACTTGACTTGAAAATTTGATTATAGATAGATCATATGCCTGATGTTTCCGTCTATATTTGTTTTAAAATAGTTTAGTGCCATCCAGAACCTTTTTTCAGTACACTTGCTTTGATGTTTAGTTCCATCATCCAAAGTAAGGTTATATATATATATATTTTTTATATATATATATATATTTTATTATTATTAATTCTAATGGGGTGACACCAATAAATCAGGGTACATATGTACAATGAAAACATCTCCAGGTTATCTTATCATTCAATTATGTTGCATACCCATCACCAAAAGTCAAATTGTCCTCTGTCACCTTCGATCTGGTTTGCCCTGCGTCCCTCCCCTCCTCCCTATCCCACTCTTCCCTCCCTCCCCCCATCCCGTAACCACAACTCTCTTGTCCATGTCTCATATTCTCACTTTTAAGTCCCACATATGTATGGAATAATGCTGTTCTCAGTTTTTTTTTTTTTCTGATTTACTTATTTCACTCCGTATAATGTTATCAAGGTACATCCATTTTGTTATAAATGATCCGATGTCATCGTTTCTTATGGCTGAGTAGTATTCCATAGTATATATGTACCATAGCTTTTTAATCCACTCGTCTTCTGATGGACACTTGGGCTGTTTCCAGATCTTCGCTATTGTGAACAATGCTGCCAGGAACATGGGGGCGCATTTCTTCTTTTCGAACAGTCTATGGTGTTCTTAGGGTATATTCCTAAAAATGGGATAGCTGGGTAAAAAGGCAGTTTGATTTTTCATTTTTTGAGGAATCTCCAAACTGTTTTCCACAGTGGCTGCACCAGTCTGCATTCCCACCAGCAATGCAGAAGGGTTCCCTTTTCTCCACATCCTCGCCAGCACTTATTCTGTGTTGTTTTGCTGATGAGTGCCATTCTGACTGGTGTGAGGTGATATCTAATTGTGGTTTTAATTTGCATTTCTCTAATGATTAGTGATGTTGAGCATTTTTTCATATGCCTATTGGCCATCTGTATGTCCTCTTTGGAGAAATTTCTATTCATTTCTTTTGCCCATTTTTTGATTGGGTTGTTTGTCTTCCTGTTGTTGAGTTTTATAAGTTCTTTATAAATTTTAGTTATTAACCCCTTATCAGATGTGCTGTCGAATATGTTCTCCCATTGTGTGGTTTGTCTTTTTATTCTGTTCCTATTGTCTTTAGCTGTGCAAAAACTTTTTAGTTTGATATAGTCCCATTTGTTTATCTTGCCTTTTATTTCAGTTGCCCGTGGAGATAAATCGGCAAATATACTGCTGCTCCAGATGTCGGAGAGCCTGCTGCCTATGTTTTCTTCTAAGATGCTTATGGTTTCACGGCTTACATTTAAGTCTTTTATCCATTTTGAGTTTGTTTTTGTGAATGGTGTAAGTTGATGGTCTAGTTTCATTTTTTTGCAGATAGATGTCCAATTTTCCCAAAACCATTTGTTAAAGAGGCTGTCTTTACTCCATTGTATGTTCTTTCCTCCTTTGTCAAATATCAGTTGTCCATAAAGCTGTGGGTTTATTTCTGGGTCCTCTGTTCTGTTCCATTGATCTATGTGCCTGTTCTTATGCCAGTACCAGGCTGTCTTGAGTATAATGGCCTTATAGTAAACCTTGATATCAGGACGAGTGATACCTCCTGCTTTATTTTTTCTTTTTAAGATTGCTGAGGCTATTCGTGTTCTTTTTTGGTTCCATAGAAATTTTTGGAATATGTGTTCTATATCTTTGAAGTATGTCATTGGTATCTTAATTGGTATTGCATTGAATTTATAAATTGCTTTGGGTAATATAGACATTTTAATGATGTTTATTCTTCCTAGCCATGAGCACGGTATATGCTTCCACTTGTTTGTATCTTCCTTGATTTCTTTTATCAATGTTCTATAATTTTCTGAGTAAAAGTCCTTAACCTCCTTGGTTAAATTTACTCCTAGGTACTTTATTGTTTTGGCTGCAATAGTGAAGGGGATTGTTTCCTTAATTTCTTTTGCTGACAGTTCATTGTTGGTATATAGAAATGCCTCTGATTTATGAGTATTAATTTTATATCCTGCCACCTTGCTGAATTCATTTATAAGGTCCAGTAGTTTTTTGACTGAGACTTTAGGGTTTTCAATATACAATATCATATCATCTGCAAATAGTGACAGTTTTACTTCTTCTTTTCCAATTTGGATGCCTTTTATTTCTTCTTATTGTCTGATTGCTGTAGCTAGGACTTCCAGAACTATGTTGAATAAGAGTGGTGAAAGGGGGCATCCCTGCCTGGTTCCTGATCTTAAGGGGATTGCTTTTAATCTTTGTCCATTTAGTATGATGTTTGCTGTCGGTTTATCGTAGATGGCCTTTATCATGTTAAGGAATGATCCCTGTATTCCCACTTTACTGAGAGTTTTGAGCATGAATGGGTGCTGGATTTTAACAAATGCCTTTTCTGCATCTATTGAAATTATCATGTGATTTTTGTCCTTCCTTTTGATTATGTGATGAATCACATTGATTGATTTGCGAATATTGAACCAGCCTTGCCTCTCCAGAATAAATCCCACTTGATTGTGGTGTATGATTTTTTTCATATATTGCTGGATCCGGTTGGCTAATATTTTGTTGAGAATTTTAGCGTCTAAATTCATCAAGGATATAGGCCTATAATTTTCTTTCTTTGTGTTGTCTTTGCCCAGTTTTGGGATCAGAATTATGCTCGCCTCATAAAAGGATTTTGGAAGTCTTTCTTCCTCTTGAATTTTTTGAAATAGGTTGAGGAGGATAGGAGTTAGTTCTTCTTTGAATTTTTGATAGAATTCACTTGTGAAGCCATCAGGCCCAGGACTTTTCTTTTTTGGGAGTTTTTTGATAAATGAGCATATTATATTTTATCTGCCCAACAGTCAGTAACTTTGTGAGCACTGAATGAGTGGGTTTTGGAGCCCAGTGTGTGTTTTTGCTTGTCCGCCTGGTTTAAGATAGAATTAAAGCTGATGGCTCACCAGTTGTTGGCTCCATTGTTTCGTTACCGTCTGTTCGAATCTAATGTGAACCTGCACAGGTCAGGCTGCTGTGCTGGTGGACTCGGCTATTGGCTTTACGCTTAGTGAGCACTGAATAGGTGGGTTTTGGAACACAGTGTGTGTTTTTCCTTGCATGCTGGGTGCAAGCTAGGATTAAAGCTGATGGCTCACCAGTTTTTGGCTTCATTGTTTCATTACCATCTGTCCCAATCTAATGGGAACCTGCACGCACCAGGAGGCTATGATGGTGGCCTTGGCCACTGGCCCTACAATGACAAATCATACAATTTCAACAATTACAAAGATACACTTCACCAGTCTCTGAGCACTTTGCCAAAAGTGCAAAATGTCCTCGGCCCTCTTTCTTGCCACTTGAAAGGCTTCCCGGGGCAGGGGAAGGGCCTACAGCAAAGCCACCCCCCCCCTCCCAAAATCAGGGTATTTCACATTGTCCAGAATCCATAAGTCCATCCAACAAAGGAGCCAGTGCTTACTCCGGTCATAGTCCAGGAAATCAGTCTACGCACATGGGGCCTTATCCTCCCCCCTCATCCCTGCCATCCTGACAGTTCTCACACTGTCCTAAAGAGGAGCACATGGCAATGGCAGTCAGCATTTCCATCTCTGCTCTGGGGAGCATGATGGCAACCACCCCTATGTCCCAAAATTGCAGACCTACCAGCAGCTTAGCAGGCACTCCCTACTGTTCCAGTGGCCACTCGGCAATGTACACCTGGCTCCCAGAATGTCCGTTCATCCTCCAGCTGCAGCTGCCACCATTTAACTTCTGGAGTCTGTGAATCACAACTCTAGTCCAATTCTCCTCATCTTCTGTATAGGAGCAAGAAACGCCAGCTCCCGCTGGTGGGCTTGAGCCCCAGACCACTGCTGCCACGGGCCTTGCCGCTCCCACCCCGGCCTCAGTCCCGGCCTCCTGCTACAACTGGCTCTCAGAAATTTCCTCAACGTCCAGGACAATCTGCAACTCACCAACCTGTGAATCCTTCTCCAGCAGCTGCTCCATTTCCAAGTGAATCTCACGAACCTGGTCGGCCTCCTCTGGTGCTTGCTCCATCTCCAGGGTCGGCACTCTTTCTCCCATGTTTGCTCCAGCTCCTTCCACTGCTCGGTTTGCAGGTCCCGGGCAGCCTCTTCCACAGAGCTCTTGGTTTCCTCATGCATGGGTGTAAAAGTCAGCCAGACTATGGTCCCTAAAAGGACAGCCATAGGGAACCGTAACAGCAGCCAGTCCTCTACTCCACCACTCAAAGGAGTTTAAAGCCAGTGGCCAAGGCCACCATCACAGCTGCCTGGCCAGTGCAGGTTTGCATTTGATTCGGGCAGTCGGTAATAAAACAACGGAGCCAAGAACTGGTGAGCCATCAGCTTTAATCCTAGCTTGCACCTGGCATGCAAGTAAAAACACACACTGGGTTCCAAAACCCACTCATTCAGTGCTCACAAAGCTACTGACTTATCCGAGTTTCCTAGAATCAAAGGTTTCTAGCTCACTAGCCTTATTCACCTCTGTTCCCCATCTCCCTCTTTCTGAACAAACTGTCTTCTCCTTCAGCACTCCACCATCTTGGCTGCTTCTCCTGGTCTCCACGTAGCCTTAATCTGCTCTCCTCTCTAATGCTAACCTCAGGAACTGAGAGAGAGTAAGCTCCCGGCCTGCCCCACTGTATAGTGTAGAAATCAAAACCTTTAATCCAGTCTACAAACAAGGAAATCTCTGATACAAAGTCTCTATCTGAGGAATAATGGGAGGATTCCTCAGAGAGTGCACCACCCCACATCATGTAATCAGTCAAGGGTGTGGGGAAAAGCTTACTCTCAAAACTGAGCCTTTGGCTATACCAACCCGACCTGCCCAAAGCCTCTCCTTCAACACACATTAATATCAACGGACTTGCACATGGGCAGCGCCATCTTTAACAAAGTGAGCATAATATATTTTATCTGCCCAACAAACCTCTGTGACAATGATAACAGGACAGCTCCGATTAAGGTATTTGGTAGCCAACTATGTCATCGTGAGATAGATTTGATTTAATTATTTAGAATAAAAGTGAACTTAACTCATTTAACTATAAGTAATTGGTGAAACCTGTGGAATGTTTACTTTGAATTCCCAGAATTTACAATCTATTTCTTGGCATAACACTGATAGGTCGTGCAATGCCAGGAAGAGGAATGTGCAACTCTTCTGCTAGAGCGCGGTGCTGATCCAAATTTAATGGACATTTATGGCAACACTACTCTCCACTATGCTGCCCTTGGGGAAAATCAAGCCCTTGTAGACAAGCTGCTTGATTACGAGGCAAATATCGATGTGACAAACAAGGTATATATAGATCAACTAACTTTATTTACAACATATTCGAAATACATGTGTTTATTTTAGCCACAAGCCATTTCTTCCTCACATACATATAATGACTACAATCTGTCAGCCCCTGTCACCTTGGAAACAACTCCAAAGCTAAGTCAAGGAGGGCTGGAAAAACGTGGTGTCCCCAGAAAAGGCAAGGCTCTGTCTCCCAGCTACCCTTCTGCCCCAGGAGGAACTTCCTGTTAGCACCTGGGGGTGGGTGATGGGCTCAGAGCCTGCAAGGCACTGAAGGACTGAGGGGAATGGAGTGATGGTGGGGCTGTGGGTGGGTGGGAGGAGGAGACCTAGCACCCAGCAGGGGGAGCTGGGTCTGTGCAAGGGGAGGGGAAGCAGCAGTCCACAGGCTGTATAATAAGGGCAATGTGCCAGATAGGTGCTGGGACAGGAGCAGAGCTTCTTGGAGCCCGTGCTGTGAATGTTTGAAGTGAGGTTTGGAGAATGATGTTACAATTAAACTGCTGAAGAGGGAGAGGAGGGCATTTTAAAGAGAAGGAGCAGCAGATGGCAGCACAGGGACAAGGAGAAAGGAGATACTTTTTAGTCATTTTTTGTATTATATGTCTAAGTTCAGAGGATCTTTTATAAGTTTTAAATTCAGTTTGGATATATATAACTTGATAAGCTACAAATTGTTTTTGTTGCTTTACAGGATAACCTCACACCATTTTTGTGAGGTCGGTTGGCAATGGGGGAAGGTCACATGAGAAACCACTCACACCCATGACTGCCAAAAGAAACGGCCCAGGAACATTTTGAAAAAATCTGTCAGACAATGAAATTTCACCATGATCTATCACCCCACCACTACCCTACCAATACTATAAATTACACCTCCCCACTCCCCACTCCTGGGCGGGAGAAGCTGCAGGACTTCCCTGGCCCCTGTCTTGCAGACCAGTGAATCTCGCCCAGGAGCGCTCTAAATGAAGCTTTTGCTTGTCCACACTTGGTGTCTATGTCCTTCTTTCTTCCTCGGTGGAAAATACCTTACAACTTTCACTTGCTAAAAGTGAAAACTAGGAGCAATGGTGGAACTTTTATTGAATAGAGGGGCAAGGGTAAATCAGATGGAAAGGTACAGTTGTTTGTTTTGGGAGTTGGGGAGGGGGGTTAGCCCTAACAAGCTTCCCCTGCCCATTGCTTTCCTGGTTCCAAGTTTGTAGGGTCCCTTAGAGTTTTGGAGATCCATGTTGTTTGGGGAAGGAGTGGGGGAAGGGAAAGGTGAGGGAGTGCTCCTGGGAGGGAGAGTTCTCCCTCTCTTTTCTTTCCATTCTAGTGTTGTACTAGAGTGATAGCAGTAATTCAAGTCAGGAAGATTTAATTAATCAGAAGAGGATTAACATAATTGTGAAAAATAACACATCATCAGTTAGGTAGAAAAGCAGTTTTTCTGACTGGGCTACTGGAAGGACAGCACACAGCAGGATTTGTCCTCATTTGCTTTATTGACTGATGTCATTTGCAATCTGATCTTTTTGGTCATAGGATCTTACATTAGCTAGAGAGGTTTCATATTAGTTTTACTAATTTGATATTGTGTGGACTCTATTAGTTTTCTTTATGATGGAGCAGTGGGCTTAGTCTCCTTACTGCTCTTTAACATTTACTTTGTGTATATCTTTCCTTAAAGGTGTATGTAAAACATAAATAGCAATTGGTCTTATCTTTTGGATGACTCTTTTCTTTAAATTGCTTTCTGTGATGAATACTGATGTTATTAGGTTATCCCTAAGCCACTGTTAATATAACTGCTACCAGATAGTATGGGCTCATTAGTTTACCTTCTTTTTCATTTCTAGTATATTTTGACATTTTAACTTTTAATTGGTATGGTGGGAGGAAGAAAGGTAACTTTTTTATTTTTTAATTTTTTTTTATTTTTCCGAATTGAGAAGCAGGGGGGAGGCAGACAGACAGACTCGCGCATGAGCCGGACCAGGATCCACCCAGCATGCTCACCAGGGGGCGATGCTGGCCCATCTGGGGCATTGCTCCCTTTCAATCAGAGCCACTCTAGTGCCTGAGGCAGAGGCCACGGAGCCACCCTCAGCTCCCTGGCCAACTTTTGCTCTAGTGGAGTCTTGGCTGCTGAAGGGGAAGAGAAAGATAGACAGAAAGGAGAGGGGGAATGGTGGAAAAGCAAGTGGGCACTTTTCCTGTGTGCCCTGGCCCAGAATCAAACCCAGGACTTCCATACACTGAGCCGACGCTCTACCACTGAGCCAACCAGCCAGGGCCAGAAAGGTAACGTTAATTGAACAAACTTTTCCATTAATGAAGACAAGTCATAAGTGGGCGATAAAGAAAAAAGGGATGGACTTTCAGGTCACACAAGATGGCGTTTAATGCCTAGTGTTCCTACTTACCAGGTCTGTGACCTTGGGAATGTTACTCGTCACCAACTATGTTCCTGGTGTAAAAAAGAGAATAAGAGTATGTCCTTCCAGGGTGGTTGTGCATAACATTAGCATTTAATTTGATGTCTAGCACATGCTTATCAGCATCATTAACTCTAAGTATGATAATTATTATTATCATTATTATTGCTATTAATATTATTGTTTCAAGCCTGCCAAAGAGCTGCTACTTACCTGACCTTTGTCTGACTTTGAAGCACGGTATGTCAGACAAAGGATGAAACAGGAAATCCCACATTTAAGTCTTCCCTACTTAAATGAGACTACTATCCTCAGCATGGTTTCGTCTCTGTTAGAGGTCTTGAAGTTAGCGGCTTCTACTATGTAACACCCAAAAGAGACAAGAGGCTGCCTCTTGTCCCTTCATTTTAGCCTCGCAGACAATTTACAAAGAGGAACACTTCAGCATTTAAATGGCCCGTGTACACAGACAAGCAGGGTATTGACCTGGTGAGGTATATCCAGTTAGCAGTTTAAATAACTTAAAGTTCCTGAGGGTGCTATTGTCACTGTGCTGTAAGACAGCAGCCCTCATGCTGCTGGAAGTGACCAGTCCACCAATGCAGTCGGCTTCTCAACAAGGTGTGGATGTCTGTTCTCAGGGTGACTGTAGGTGGGCTGCAGAAGAATGTGCTTTTGGTGGTGGTTTTAATTTGTGTTTGCATTAAAGTGATAGTTTTCACTGAAGTGAGGTTGAAACTAATATAACTGCTACTTTTCATGGAACAGGTGAGATTTCATAGTTTGATTCAGGCAGTTTGGAAATGGCAGTGAGTTAGTCAATGTTATCTGCCAGAAACCAAGCAAAGGGCTAGACTAGTTAGAAGTTGCAGTGGGTATAGGTTCTTTATCTCAGAACTTTTAAGATCTTTATCATCAGGGACCCTGACATTATCTATTTCATTCCGTGTAGAACCCCTGTGCATGGGGTACAAATAAAGTCACATCTCTTTATGCTGCTGAAGTTCTCACAAGTTCATTGAGCATCCTTATAACCAGTGTTTTGAATTCTGCCTCTTGTAGATTGCTTGTCTTCATTTTGTTCTTTTTCTAAACTTTTGTTCTGTTATTTGGGATGTGTTTCTTTGTCTCCTTCTTTTCACAGCCTTCTAGTGTTTGTTTCTGTGCATTGGGTAAAGCTACTACATTTCCTGGGCTAGGAAGAGTAGCCTTATGTAGTAGTTGTTCTGTAGGGTCCAGTGGCACAGCCTCCCAGTCACATAAGTGAGGCACTTCAGGTGCGCACTCCCCCTTATGTGAAGCTGTGTGCAGCCTCCTGTTGTAGTTGAGCCTTGATTGCTTTTGGCACATCAATGGGAGGGAATACTGGCTGCAGCCCCCAACCACCATGGAGAATCAGCTGTGCAGGGCCCACCCCATGGAGCAGGACTTACTTCAGTGGGGTCTGCTGCCTGTAGAGTCCACCCCTTGAGTGTGTCACTGTTGGAGGAGGTTGGGTGGTGCTTTGATATGATCTGAAGCTGTCCACTGGGTGCACTGTCTCTGGGGCCTCCTGGGAGCTGCAGGCCAAGGTCAGCCACTGCCTATGTTCTGCCCGGGGCCACCTGAAATGAGCTGCAAAGCCATCTGCAGATGGCTGCTACTTGTGCTGGGCTTGCAGGTACCCTGGCGAGGCCAAACTGTGAACAAAGGCCAGCTGCTGTTCAGTGCTGGCACTGGGGCCCCTTAGCAAGATAGGGGACATGCTGAGGCTATGTGCTTGTTGTTTGAGGAATTTTAGTCAAGCTTGAAGAATGACACAAGTCAGGCCATTGGTATGGAAAAGCCACTGGAAACAGCTTAGGTGGACCCACAATTTGGGTAGAACAGGGTTTCAGGAAATCACCAAAGTTGGGCAAACAGTGAGAACAAAGTTTGTTTGTTTGTTTTTAGCAAGATAAGAGAGAGGCAGACAAGGACAGACAGACAGGAAGGTAGAGAGATGAGAAGCATCAGTTCTTCACTGCAGCTCATTAGTTGTTCATTGATTGCTTTATCATATGTGCCTTGACCAAGGGGCTCAGCCAACCCAGTGACCCCTTGCTCAAGCCAGTGACCTTGGGCTCAAGCCAGCAACCTTGGGCTTCAAGTCAGTGACCTTTGGGCTCAAGCCAGTGACCAGGGGGTCACGTTGTGATCCCATGCTCAAGCCGGCAACCCAATGCTCAAGCTGGCAACCTCGGGGTTCAAACCTGGGTCTTCAGGGTGCCAGGTCAATGTTCTATCCATTGCACCACCACCTGGTTAGGTTTGATTGTGATCTTTGTTATTATCACTAGAGGGAGCCTTGAGACAAACTATCCTTTGTTTTTCTAATCTCCATAAAGGCATGCATGCTAATAGGGAAAGATTAACACAGCAGTGGAGGGCAACATAATTGACAAAGAGGCTAACAATAATTAGGTGGTCTGCCCTAGGGGGGTGGCAAAGACAGGCAGATCCCACCTCCAGTGCCTTAGTGACAGTGTTATGACAGCCTTTGGGGCTGTTTTAGTTCATTTTGATCACCAGCTAGGCCATCTTGCTCTCCCTTAGAGGTCGTTGCTCTAAATTATGCCTCCTCAGTGCCAAAGGGTTAAAATCTCCAAGGCGATGAGTGTGCTGTACAGGGTGGTGAAAGCAGATCCCTGACAGTGTCTTTGAGGGGTGGTTTGCTTTTTAATCTTAACCTGGTTTACTAAACATGTCCAACTGCACCCTCATGAATCTTGTAAATACAGCCTTTCAAGAGGCAGCAGACGTTTTCCTGATAAACTGTTTACATCACTGACAGCCATCTCTTTCCTCCAAATTAACATGAAATTCGCCTCCCAAAACATATGTCCTTCTTTACAACAATTTAGAACCTAAACTTGTACATAGTAGGTCTGCTATGACACATTTTCAGTGTTAAATGTTTTTTAATGGAAAATTCCACTTACTATTGTGGCAACTTAAAAAAATGCAGATACCCTTAGGGAAAAATAAAAACACTTGTGTTTTACAATCTTCACAGGACTCAGGAGAAGCTAGCAGAGGTCAACACCGAACTTCTGCAGAAAGAGCGGAACACGGCTTTACTCAGCACTGTTAATAAGAGGCATGTCCCAGAGATGCCTTGTGTGGGAAATATTAGAAATAGTTGTGTACTCAATAGAATTTCTACTTCAGGAGAAAACCTGGTCATTCCTACCTCAAAGCCATGGACGGCAAATAATAACATGGAGACTTACTTAATCAAGGTTTGTTGTATTATCTTTTTTTCTCTTGGGTTTCAGATTTCTGATATAATTCTTGTATTTCATTTGGTGAAAATTTTTATATTTAGTGAGAGGAAGGGAGGCAGAGACAGACTCCCACATGCACCCTGATGGGGATTCACTTGGCAAGCCCACTAGGGGGCAATGATCTGCCCATCTAGGGACCTTGCTCCGTTGCAACCAGAGCTATTTTTCAGTGCCTAAGGCATAGGCCATGGAGCCATCCTCAGCGCCCTGGCCAACTCACTCCAATTGAGCCTTGGCTGCAGGAGGGGAGGAGAAGAGAGAGAGAGTGAGAGAGAGAGAAGTGAGAGAGGAAGGGGTGGAGAAGCAGATGGGCGCTTTTCCTGTGTGCTCTGGCTGGAATCAAACCCGGGACTATCACACACCAGGCTAGTGCTCTACCACTGAGCAAACTGACCGGGGCCTCATTTGGTGAAATTTTGAGTTAATTGGCACAGTAAGGAAAAGTCTTAATTATTTGTGCTAATAGTAGAGAAAGGAGACAGAAATTTTACAATATTTTTTAAGTCCCTGGGTCTCTCATTTTCAAGAGATACCTATCATTAACTTTATTCAATAAGTGAGACTAAAGTGACACATTTTAATGTTTTTGAAAAGTTACATTTAAGTACCATTTTAGAAATGAAGCATTATTACCCAATAAACAATGCTGTACTTGGAGATGCTTTGGTTTACTTTCTAATGGATTTTAGTTTGGCCGTGGTTCATAACAATTTAAAAGTTTTGCTGCACCCCAATTTTTTCAGCCCTAAGCATAAGTGAATAATTGACATCCAAACACTTAACCATATATGTAAGTTTATATTTTAAATAAAATGGAGATAAATTCTTTTTATGAATTAAATAAACTTGTAACACTAAAAGGATTAATTTTTGTTAACTGAAAATTTTTGTCATCTTATATGAGAGAACATTCTTAATTGCTATTTACTTACATTATTATTTCAATTTTTATAAAATGACTTGCAGAACTATTGTACATTTTCTAAATAGTAAAATTAAGCAAATATGTGAATTTTTATTTTTTCAATTTATTTTTTAAAGTATTTTAATTTTTAGCCTGACCTGTGGTGGCGCAGTGGATAAAGCATCGACCTGGGAACACTGAGGTCGCCAGTTCAAAACCCTGCACTGGTCTGGTCAAGGCATATATGGGAGTTGATGCTTCCAGCTCCTCCCCCCTTTCTCTCTCTCTCTCAATCTGTGCCTCCTCTCTAAAATGAATAAAATTTTTAAAAAAAATAAAAAGCTAAAAAAAAATATTTTAATTTTTAAAATGAAGGTCACTAATGTCTATATATCTTGCCAGCACTGGAATGATTGATGACTAAGATGGCAATGATGGGGAGTCTTGAAAGAACAACTATCTTTCATTGAGTATTTTTGTTATTAATATGCATTCTTCATCTTATTTGTTGACATTTCAGCTCCAGAATTTCTGTTTGGTTCTTTTTTATAGTTTCATCTCCTTGGTAAAGCATTCCCTCCGTACATTAATTTTATTCCTGAGCTCACTGCACTATCTTTTGAGTTTCTTTATGACTGCTAGTTTGATTGCTGGGATTTAATTCATGCCACTAAGAAAACATAAAATAATTGTATCAGAGGTGCTTGCATGAGGTCTAACGTGATAGAAGTATGTGGGTTTTGGGTGGAACATTATAAAACCACAGACTTCTAAAGGTTTTTAGCCATGATGCTAGAGAGTTAAGTTTTAAAAGTAACAATATGATTTGTTCATCAATCCTCTTTATTTATAAGGCTTTATTTAAAACTGTGGACTATTCCTATGGTGAAGTTCTATTGTATCCAGGATCGTTACTCTAACTATAAAAACAATAATTATAATATAGTTCTAAGTCTGTGATTTTAGTTGTTCTGGTTGCTGAAACAAGTTTATTCTGCTTTCAGAATATTGAGGTTTGTTGCCTCTCTCACCATGACATGGAGTTCAGCTTTGCCCACTGATTCCATTGTAGTGGTATAGGTGACTGCATATCTGTTTTGCTAATTTTTACCTTTAGTTTTCACATTCTAGTTTAATTCTGGGATGTTTGTCCTAAAATTAGAAGTAATTTTGCAGTTTTATTCAATTGTGTTATTTAATGATATTATAAAATACAGAAGTTAGTATTTGCATGAACATATATGGCACTATATTTTCTTGCACATAGAATTTTTTTCTTAGAACTGAAAACTTACTTCAGACAATTCTTTAATGTGAAATTTCTCTGGTTTCAAAAATTTATTAATGTTGAAGTGTTTTTCAATATTTGTGTCCCTAATATAATGCATGGCATGATGGTTTCTCAATCAGTGTCTTCAAATCTGTGTTAAACAAATAGGAAGACTCAATTTTACATTGATTGATTTGGACTTTTGGTCCATTCCTGACACTTTTGGAAAATTTGTTTTATTTAAGTAATTTTTTTACATTTCTCAATGTATATTCAATTTAGCAACTCTTTTTACACAAATTGATGAAAACTAAAACTGTTAATATTGATAAGATTTTATTTAGAAAATTAAATTTAACAGGTTGACATTGATCAACAAGAGTACATAGATTTTGGGTAAACATCTCCACATCATTTGGACAGTCGATTATGCTGTATACCCATCAGCCAAAGTCAGATCATACTCCGTCACCTCATATTTGTTCCTCTTTATGTCCTTTCCCCAACCCCCTCCCACATTTTCCTCACCCCCCACCCTGTAACCACTGTACTCTTATCTATGTCTGTGAGTCTCAATTTTGTATCCCACATATGTGTGGAATCATACAGTTTTTAGCTTTCTCTGATTTACTTATTTCACTCAGTATAATGTTATCAAGGTCCATCCATGTTGTTATAAATGATACTATGTTATCATTTCTATGGCTAAGTAATATTTCGTTATATATATGTACCACATCTTCTTTATCCAATCCTCTATCAAAGGGCACTTTGGTTGTTTCCATGTCTTGGCCACTGTGAATAATGCTGCAATAAACATGGGGGTGCATGTGACTTTACATACCTATGTTTTTGAGTTTTGGGGGTATATACCCAGTAGAGGGTTTGCAGGGCCATATCATAATTCTATTCTTAATTTTTTGAGGAACCACCATACTTTCTTCTAAAATGGTTGTACTAATTTACATTCCCACCAACAGTGGATGAGGATTCCTTTTTCTCCACAGCCTCTCCAACACTTGTTATTACCTGTCTTGTTGATAATAGCTCGTCTAACTGGTGTGAGGTGGTATCTCATTGTAGTTTTGATTTGCATTTCTCTGATAGCTAGTAAAGATGAGCATTTTTTCATATATCTGTTGTATTTGTATTTCTTCTTGGGAGAAGTGTCTGTTCATGTCCTTTTCTCATTTTTTTATTGGATTGTTTCCTGGTTTGTTGCTGATTTTTGTGAGTTCTTTTATATTTTGGATATTAACCCCTTATCTAAACTCTTGTTTGCAAATATCATCTCCCATTTAGTTGGCTGTCTGTTTTTTGTTTGTTTTGTTTTGTTTTGGGTATTTTTCTGAAATGAGAAGCAGGAGGCAGAGAGACAGACTCCTGCATGCGCCTGACCAGGATCCACCTGGCATGCCTGCTAGGGGGCGATGTGCTACCCATCTGGGCTGTTGCTCCATTGCAACTGGCGCCATTCTAGCACATGAGGCAGAGGCCATGGAGCCATCCTCAGCACCTGGGCCAACTTTGCTCCAATGGAGTCTTGGCTGTGGGAAGGCAAGAAAGAGATAGAAAGAAAGGAGAGGGGGAAGGGTGGAAAAGCAGATGTACGCTTCTCCTGAGTGCCCTGGCTGGGAATTGAACCTGAGACATCCACACACCAGGCCGATGTTCTACCACTGAACCAACTGGCCAGGGCCTAGCTGTCTGTTTGTTTTGATGTCAGTTTCTTTTGCCATGCAGAAGCTTCTTAGTTTGATATAGTCCCATGCATTTATTTTTGCCTTTACTTCCCTTGCCTTTGAGGTCAAATTCATAAAATGTTCTCTACAGCCAAGGTCCATGAGTTTAGTACCTATGTTTTCTTCTATGTAAGTTATTGTTTCCAATCTTATATTTAGGTCTATGATCTACTTTGAATTAATTTTGGTGCAAGGGGACAAACTGTAGTCAAGTTTAATTCTTTTGCATGTGGCTTTCCAATTTTCACAGCACCATTTACTGAAGAGGTTTTCTTTTCTCTATTGTGTGTTTTTGGCTTCTTTGTCAAAGATGATTTGCCCATGTATATGTGGTTTTGTTTCTGGGCTCTCGATTCTGTTCCATTGGTCTGTGTGTCTATTTTTCTGCCAATACCTTGCTGTTTAGATTATCATGGCTCTGTAGTATAATTTGAGGTCAGGTATTGTAATGCCTCTGGCTTCATTCTTTTTATTCAGGGTTGTTTTGACTATTTGAGATTTCTTTATGGTTTTATACAAACCTAGTGATATTTTGTCCCATTTCTTTAAAAAATGACATTGGAATTTTGATAGAGATTGCATTAAATTTGTATATTGCTTTGGGTAATATAGCCACTTAACTATATTATTCTTCCTATCCAAGAACATTGGATATTTTTTTATTTCATTGTGTCTTTTTCAATTTCCTTTAATAACACTTTGTAGTTTTCAGTATATATATATCTTTTACATTTTTTGTTATGTTTATTCCTAGGTATTTTATTTTATTTTTGTTGCCACTGTAAAAGGAATTATTTTTTTAGTTCATTTTCCAAAGTTTCATTGTTGGCATATATCAAAGCAGTAGACTTCTGTACATTAATTTTGTATCCTGAGATCTTACTGTATTGGTTTATTGTTTCTAATAGTCTTTCGGTGGAGTCTTTGGGGTTTTCTGTATACAAGATCATGTCATCTGCAAAAAGAGAAATCTTTATTTCTTCTTTTCCTATATGAATGCCATTTATTTCTTTCTCTTGTCTGATTGCTCTGGCTAAAACTTCCAAGACTATGTTGAATAGGAATGAAGAGAGTGGGTAGGCTTGTCTTGTTACTGATTTTAGAGGAAAAGTGTTCAGTTTTTCACCATTTAGTATGAAGTTAGCTGGTGGTTTGTCATATATGGCCTTTATTATGTTGAGGTATTTTTCTTCTATACCCATTATATTGAGTGTTTTAAACACTAAGGAATGTTGTATCTCTTTTTTTTTTTTTTTTTTTTTACAGAGACAGAGAGAGAGTAAGAGGGATAGACAGGGACAGACAGACAGGAATGGAGAGAGATGAGAAGCATCAATTATCAGTTTTTCTTTGCAACACCTTAGCTGTTCATTGATTGCCCTCTCCTATGTGCCTTGACCATGGGCCTTCATCAGACCAAGCAACCCCTTGCTCGAGTCAGTGACCTTGGGTCCAAGCTGGTGAGCTTTTGTTCAAACCAGATGGGCCCGCGCTCAAGCTGGCGACCTCGGGGTCTCTAACCTGGGTCCTCTGCATCCCAGTCTGATGCTCTATCCACTGCGCCACCGCCTGGTCAGGCTGTTGTATCTTATTGAATGCCTTCTCTGCATCTATTGATAAGATCATATGACTTTTGTTCTTTGTTTTGTTATGGTGTATTACGTTAATATATTTATGTATGTTCAACCATCCTTGTTCACCTGGGATGAATCCCACTTGATCAGGATATCTTATTTTTTTAATGTGTTGTTACATTCGATTTGCTAGTATTTTGTTTAGGATTAATATCTCTATATATTAATGATATCGGTCTTTAGTTTTGTTTTGTTTTTTTGTATTGTCCTTGCCAGGTTTTGGTATGAGTGTTATGTTGGCCTCATAACTGTGTTATGAGAAGTATTGCCTCTTCTTCAATTTTTTGGAAGACTTTGAGAAGGATAAGAACCAAATCTATGAATGTTTGAATTCACTACTGTAGCCATCTGGTCCTAGACTTTTATTTGGGGGGAAATTTTTGATAGTTGTTTCTATCTCCTCCATGCTTATCGGTCTATTTAGGCTTTCCGTTTCTTTGTGACTCAGTCTTGGAAAATTATATAGTTCTAGGAATTTATCCATTTCTTCTATATTGTTGAATTTAGTGGCATATAGTTGGTTTTTTTTTTTTTTTTTGTATTCTACAATGATTCCTTGTATATCTATAATATCTGTGGTAATTTCTCCTCTTTCATTTTGTATATTGTTTATGAGTCCTTTCTCTTTTTTCCTTAGGGAGTCTTACCAGGGTTTTGTCAATTTTATTGATCTTTTCAAAGACTCAGCTCTTTACTGTATTAATTTTTTCTATAGTTTTTCTGTTCTTTATTTTATTTATTTCTGCTCTAATTTTTACTATTATTTTTCTTCTGTTGGTTTTGGATTGCCTTTGCTCTTCTTTTTCTAGTTTCTTAAGATATGGTATTGTTTAGTTGGGCTCTCTTTTGTTTCTTGATATTCTCCTGTAATGATATGAACTTCTCTATTACTATTGCTTTTGCTGCATCCCAGAAATTTTTTTGTGTGTGACTGAGAGAGAGACAGATAGGGTCAGACAAACAGGAAGAAAGAGAGATGAGAAGCATCAATTCTTTGTTGTGGCTCCTTAGTCTCTTTGTTGTTCATTGATTACTTTCTCATATGTGCCTTGACCGGGGGACTATAGCAGAATCAGTGAGTCCTTACTCAAGCCAGCGACCTTGGGCTTCAAGCCAGCAACCTTTGGGCTCAAACCAGTGACCATGGTGTCATGTCTATTATACCACACTCAAGCCAGTGACCCCATGCTTAAGCTGGTGAGCCTATGCTGAAGCCGGATGAGGCCGTGCTCAAGCCAGTAACCTCGGGGTTTTGAACCTGAGTCTTCTGTGTTCCATTCCACTGTATCACTGCCTGGTCAGGCCTAGAAATTTTGATATATCATGTTGTCATTTTCGTTTGTCTGTATATATCTTTTGGTCTCTACTCTTATTCTTTGGCTCAGTCATTTTTTAGAAGTATGTTGTTTAATTTCCACATTTTTGTTGATTTCTTCTTTTTTTTGTAGTTGAATTCTAATTTCAATGCCTTATGGTCAGAGAATATGCTTGGTATAATTTCACTCTTTCTGAATTTGTTGATGTTAGTTTTGTGGCCCAACATATGGTCTATTCTAGAGAATGTACCATGTACACTGGAGAATACTGTATACTCTGAAGTTCTGGAATGAAATGTTCTGCAGATGTCTACTTTGTCCATTTTTTCTAGTGTTTCATTTAAAACCAATATCTCTTTATTGATTTTCTGTTTGGATGAATGATCTAGAACCATCAATGGTGTATTGAGATTTCCAAGTAGGATTGTATTTTTGTCTGCTTCTATTTTTACATCAGTTAGTAGATGTCTTACATATTTTTGTGCTCCCTGGTTTGGTGCGTATATATTAAGAAGTGTTATGTCTTTTTTATACAATGTCCCCTTTATCACTGCATAATAACCATCTTTGTTTCTGGTTATCTTTGTTGTCTTGTAGTCAGCATTGTCAGATATAAGTATGGCTGCACCTGCTTTTCTTTGAATACTATTTGCTTGGAGGATCACTTTCCAACCCTTTACTTTGAACCTATTTTTGTCCTTACAGCTTAGTTGTGTCTCTTAAAAGCAGCATATGCTTTTTGATCCAATCTTCTATTCTATGTCTCTTTATTGGTGAGGTGAGTTCAATACATTTACATTTAGAGTAATTATTGACATTTGAGGATTTCCTATGGCCATTTTATATATTGATTTCTGATAGCTCTGTGTCTCATTTTGTTCTTCTCTTTTGTTTTTCTATCAGTTTGTTTTGTTTTGGGTATTTTGGGTGGTATTCCATTCTTTCCCCCATTTTTACTTTTGTTATACTATATGTTTTATTAGTGGCATTTACGTGGGTGGTTACCATTGGGTTATTAAAAGAAAAATTGTCATATTAAAGAGTCCATTATCTCATGAGTGTTTCGGCACTCCATCCTCCTTTGCTACTGCTTGTCTTTATCCTCTCCCCTCTTATGTTATTGTTGCCACAGATTATCCTTGTTTTTATCATGATCTTTTTGGAGCTTTTACTTGTAGTTTTGTTTTGTTTTCTTCTTTGTATCTGGTTGGATAACCCCCTTTAGTATTTCCTGCAGTGGGGGTTTTCTGGTAAATGTTTTTATTTCTCCTTCATATTTGAAGGATAGCTTTGATGGATATAGTATTCTTGGCTGGTAGTTCCTCTCTGTCAGTACTTTAAATGTTTGGGTTCGCTCTCCTCTGGCTTGTATAGTTTCTGATGAGAAATCTGATGACAACCTAATGGGCCTTCCATTATGTGTTATATTCTTTTCCCTAGCTACCTTGAGAATTCTTTCTTTGTCATTGATTTGTGACAGTTTTATTACAATGTGCCTTGGAGTAGATCTGTTTGGGATGAGGTAACTCAGTGTTCTGTTTGTTTCTTAGATTTGAAGTTCTAACTCTTTCCACAGGCTTGGGAAGTTCTCATCAACTATTTGTTTGAATAGGCTCTCCATCCCCTTCTCCTTCTCTTCTTCTTTGAATATACCCATTATTCTTATACAATGTGTTCGTAAAGTCATGGTAGACTTTTGACTTTTGACCGGTCAAAAGTGCACCATGACTTTACGGGCACACTGTACTGCTCTTTCTGATGGAGTCAGACAATTCTTGTAGGGCTCTCTCATTTTCTTTAATTCGTGAGTCTCTCTTTTTCTCTCAGTAGTATCTCTAGTTGCCTGTCTTTGATGTCACTAATTCTCTCCTCTATTTGGCCTGTTCTATTAGCAAAGCTTACTACCTCATTTTTCAGTTTATATTTTGATATCTTCATTTTTTTTTGGTTATTTTTTATAGTTTTAATCTCCTTGGTGAAGTACTCTTTTTGTCCATTAATTTGTTTATTGAGCTCCTTAAATTGCATGTCAGTGTTTTCTTGTATCTCACTATTTTTAGAACTTCAATTTTTAATTCTCTGCCATTTAACTTCAGGGTTTCCATGTAGTTGAGATTTTTTTCTGGAGATTTTTCATCATCTATCTGAGCTATATCTCTGTCTTGTGTACCCATGATATTTGATTTCATTTTCTTTGATGGAACTTGAAGTTGTATTGTTAATAACTCTAACAAGAGACAATTAAGAAATAAAAATAAAAATGGAAAAAATACAGTAAAAAAATAAAAATTCTAAAAATGATAAGTAGGAAAAACTACAGAGAACATGGAGCAAGAACTGAGATAAAAAGAAAAAATGAAATAATTTGAAGAAAAATAAACTTCATAAGAGAATAAAAGAAAAAGGAAGAGAGAAACAAAGGTTTAAAAAGTATCAAAAATAGAATCCTCACATAAAATAAGAATATAAATATAAAAACTAAGGACCACAAAATTCATATGGGAAAAAGAGAAAGAAAAAAAAGGAAAGAAGAAAATGCAAAAAATATTTTTTTCCGTTTTGAGAGGGTACTTTTTTCTTTTTCCAGTAGGTGACTCTGTACTACAAGTTTTGGCTCTGTGAGATTCTTGGGCAGACCTCTGCTATGGCATTGTTGTCCTAATGATATAAGTAGGGTCACAGTAGTGTTTGTGGGTGGGGCTTATTGTTAGGACTTTACAGTTTCCACTTTACAGCTTAGCAGTGGTTTTGAAGTTTTATGGCTCTAGCAATGACCATCCTGGGCACTTCTCCATAGGTCCCAACAGACCAGGGGATCAAATGTGGAGGCCCCTTTGCCTCTCAGGGGAGAGAGTGGCCCCAGAGAGTCAGTTGTGGGAGATCTGCCATGGCCACTGAAGGGAATAGGGTCACACCTGGGAAGCTGGAGAGCCACACATTGGTCCTCTCTCCAACACTGCCCAAAGTGAAGATCATGTGTAGAGCTGGGGTTGCCCATTGCAAGCTGATGTTGCCAAGCATCATACCCGCTGAACTCAGCAGGCCAACCCAGTGCAGATTGAGCATGCCTCAGTGCTGCATAAGCGGAACTCTGCTGGGCTAAGTGAGAGAAGATTGAGGGCACACTGCAGGCTGTGGGTGCACCCAGGTACAGGGAGCTCAAGTGAAACCCAGTGATGCAGACAGACCACAGGAACCCTGAGTGTGTCCCTGCCCTTGGTTGCCCAACCTTATTTCAGTTTTTTCCCCTCTGTCCCTCAGTTTATTCACCTTTCCCTTCTCCAAAATAAAACCCATGCTAAATGTGTCTCACTCCCTCAGATCATTAAGGAAACAGAAAACTTTGGTCTGTCAGCTTCTCTCCTTTCCAGAGTCCACTGAGAATGCATTCTATTTACTGCCACCCTTTTAAACTCATCCCACCTTTAGTCCCTTCAGTGGGTGGATCTTTCAGACACTATTGTGAGCCCAGCTGGGGTTCCTTCTCTCTGTTATAGTTGTTCAATTTGTTGAAATTTTAAGGGGAGAGATCAGGAGTATCTCTCAAGTGGCCCTAAGACTTTAAAGTATACATGGCAGACAGAACATTGTGTTTCAACAGTATGCTGAGTCACACTTCTTCCCAACAGAAAACAGTCCTCATGTTTCCATCCCCAAGGTAGTGCTTCTCTAGTCAGAATATTAACTTGAGTCAAACTGTCACGGCAGGTATGCTACTTTCTCCTAAGGCAGAGACTGAGTTTATTAAGCTTGTTTATTGTAGCAATGATATGCTCTCTATAAATTCTCATGTCCCCACTTCACTTTGTCCACTTAGACAAATGCCCTGTAGTCATTTTATTTTTTGAGGGATACAGATAATTGCTCAACCTTTTCTTTTATTCATTTTCTCTGTAACTAAATTTTTAGCTCTTTGATCAACAAATATTTCCTCAGTCCTGTTCTCTGCAGCAAAATACATGTTTTAATATTTACAAACTGATAAATATTTTCTTCTAACATTTAACCTATTTACACTTGGATAAATTATACTTGGACACAGTGGTTCAAATGGGCAAATGTACTTGATTTTATTATTTTTTATATTACATTTCTTTCTAAAACTTGTAAAATAAGAATGGCATCAAATTTTAACTTGAATGTATCAATAGTTACTGAAATATATTAAATTTGGAACAGTGTATGTGTGTGCAGTTTGTGTGTGTTTATCACATTGGTCTTAAAGAGAGAATGCAACATCATTTTTGAACCTGTAATCTCAAATATAACTTAACAATAGCCTGTCAATAAATTAGTGTGATGTGAATGAAAATATATATGTATTTGTTGTGCTTTGCTGTTGTTATTAGCTTCACTATCTTTCTCTTTCTAAAATGTAACTTTTCCCTTCTTTAAAGTGGGGGTTGTTTTGAACAACGTACATTAAGTATAAAGTGAAGTAAGAGAAAACATTTCTCTAAGTGTTGTGCAGTCCTCTCCCTTGTTGGAGCCATCATGGGGTAGCTGACAAAATGACTCCCCTTCTGAGATGAGAACACAGGAGTCAGGCAGATGGAGATGAACTTACCAACCTGGTTACCAACACATAGTGACACATTAGAGGATGATGTTTACATGTGTGGCCACAGTGGCCTTCCGAACACTTATCCCAAGGGAGGCACTTCCACACACAGATGTCAGCGGAGGAAAGAAATGCTTGGCACCTGTCCCAGGGCAGGCTGCTTACTGTACAGAGGAGAGTAGACCCAAATTCACAGTACTGTGGGCAGACACAGCTTTTCAAAGGAGAGGTTTGGAACCAGGCGAGCACTCTTAGTTTCTTCTCTGAAATTCACCCATCAGGTCAACCTCCCCTCCTCTCATGAGGAAAGTAAGGATAGTCTAAGTCCTCATGTGGAAACTGGAGGACAGAGAAATGAAGGTACGCATTTCTGATTGGGTTTAAATCATAACTGAAATTAAGCTCATGTCTTTTGTACACACCAACTAAGGATGAGAGATGGACAGAAGTACGTTAGATGGTAAGAAGAAATCTTTTTTCTGTTTTAAATTTTACTGTAGAAAATCTACACCTCAATTCATTTGTTGATTGATTTGTGTAAACCAAGTTTTAATTGGAGGGGATAAATAGTTCTTTTAAGGAAGTTTTTTCTTGGCCCTGGCCAGTTGGCTCAGCGATAGAGTGTTGGCCTGGCGTGTGGAAGTCCCAGGTTTGATTCCCAGTCAGGGCACACAGGAGAAGCACCCATCTGCTTCTTCACCCTTCCCCCTCTCCTTTCTCTCTTTCTCCCTCTTTCCCTCCTGCAGCCAAGGCTCCATGGGAGCAAAGTTGGCCCAGGTGCTGAGGATGGCTCCATGGCCTCTGCCTTAAGTGCTGGAATGGCTCCAGTTGAAGCAGAGCAACACCCCAGAGGGGCCGAGCATTGCCCCCAAGTGGGCATGCTGGGTGGATCCTGGTCAGGCACATGCGGGAGTCCGTCTGTCACCTCCACCCCCCTTCTTATTTGGAAAAATACAAAAAAAAAAAAAAAAAGGAAGTATTTTCTCAATCTCAATTTGCTTGTTTTAACCAAAAGATTTTCTCCACGTTTCTTGTTCTGTGGTTTAAAAAGAATTTGTGATTTCTAACTTGAGTGTATTGAATCCTACTAATAAGAGTTATGATATTAATTTCTGTTCCTTTATTGTTTTTATGACTTTAAAACATAACTTATTTAGAAAGCTAATATTTTGTTTCTCATCTCTAAACATTATGGAGCTACATGACAAGGTTGTATGTATTCATGTTCTCTAAGTTAGAGTTAAAAATCTATGTATTTTTCCTGAATGTGGGAAATTAAGAAGACATAAATCCCATGTCTGCCCTGCAGCTCACTGGTTTTGTGACCTCAGGCAATCTGTAATATCTCTGAGACTTTTTTGCCACTTATGTAAAATTAGGCACTTAGACTAAACCAGTGATTTTCATACCTTATAGTTGTTTTTTTTTAAAGACAAGACTTTTACTTTTTAATTTTGCATGGAACAGTGTTATACAAACCAAAGACAAACAGAGCTGCCTAGCTGCAGGGGTGATGGAGACTCTGAAGCTCTGTAATCCTGCAGGAGTCCTGGGAGAGACAGGTTCTCATAGGGCACCGCTGGGGACCCACCAGTGATGAGAAAACCCTTCTAATTATAAATCCTTTGGATTAAAATTTCTGATCCATTTTTTATGTGTATAATTTTCTTACATTTTTATATTTTTGATAAATGGAAAAATAAAATGATAGATGTGTTCTCCTTATTAACATTGGACTTCAAGCTACTTCCACTGTTTGAATAGTCCTTACCTAGAAATAAACATAAATATCACAGAAGTAAATATTTAGTTAAAGAGCTTTAGGGGGGAATGATAACAATGTTATATTGGTAGTTTCTTCAAGTTGTATAAAAATGTGGTTTACTTTATACATAGTGTTTGTTAATTATAACAGAAAATTGATTCAATAAAGGCCTCTCTATTAATTAGTATTGAGTTATTTATTTTACAAGGCCTGTCTAGTAATGTTGTCACATTATTCATTTTATAAGGCCTGTCTATCATTCTTTATTTAAAAAAGTGTTATGGAGAGCAGCCTCTGAAAACACTGGGAAACATGTTATTCAACAAATTTGTCTTCACACCTAAAATTTGTAAAGACATTGGATGTCACATTGTCATTGTCATCAGTGTTTTATAAATTCAGTATACTATTTTAAACCCTATTTGGGGTGTTTAAGAGGATACCTTTTATAAGAATAGTTTAAGTCAGAACAATCTCAATCGGGACACTTGCAATATAATTTGTAATACTCCTACACATTTCATAATTATGTAGACTATAATTATAATTAGTTGAATGTTTCCAAATTTAGTTCTAATTACTAATAAGCAAAATTAAAATTAAAGAATTACAGTTTTTGTTCCTTAAATCAAAGATTTTCTGAAATCTTGTGTCCACATGAATAAAGAAGTGTTTCAGTCATAATACAGACAGCAAAATAGTTTTAGGTTTGTTGCCAGTGGAATTTTCACATGACCTTTTGACAGTACCACTTTCATTATTTTAGGCTGAAAAATTAATAGTATAGAATATACCTTAAGATTTTAATTTTTAAAAGTATAACAATAAGAAGCTCATTTTAAGAAAAATTCCATTAAAGTAAAAGAATTAATTAAACTTTTATATAGCGCAGTTTGTCTAATAATTGCAAAGTAATGCATTTGGCATGAAATATGACTTGACGTGTTTAAACTTGTTTGAACCAGGGGATCAAACATTATTTTCCTGAAGTTATGTTTATTCAGTAGACCAATATTAATTATATTTTTTATCAAATTAATTAAATAGCATTACATATATATATATACGTTCTCTATTATCTAAAATTCTAATAATAGGAATTTATTTATTTTATTTATGAGTTTATTTTTTTCTTTACACATTCCCCGAGTTAGGTCTAGTCTCTGAAAGTATTTTTTAAATGACATATTTCATAAGTTGTATCTTATTCTTATAATAATGTCTCTTGTTTAACTCAAATACTACAAATTATATTTGACTTATTTCAGATGTGGCAGGAGTTTCAAAAAATTCTAAGTAAAGAATTAAAACAAAGTATGTTTCCATAATTTATTAATTAAATTTAGAGGGCATGATTTCTGATATAAACTGCAGAGAGTAAATTGTATCCATTTCCATGTTTGGACAACAGATACTGTGTGAAATAGTACTTCCTTATACATAGTGAATGAGAAATATGAAAGCATAAACATTTATAAGAAAGATACAGTTAGTGTGTATCAATTCATCATGTTCCATAGCTTTCTAAAAATCTCAAAAGTCCGTGTATGTCTTTTCATTCCTGGCTGCCCCCTTCCTCCCCTCTCCACGCCAGTCAACCTGCACACGGAGCTCTGGTCAGAAAACCGGGCTCCATCCACCTCCCGTGTTCTTGCTAGAGACACAAGCCTAATTAACCCGACTCATCTAGTAACTCTTAGTCTGGCAGTTTCAGTTCATGTAGCTGTCACCCAAGGGGTGACATTTAAATCTCCAGTCATTACTCTGTCATTGGTTTACCTTTGACACCCAGGCAAAACTCCAAATTCATTTGCAGGGAGAAATACACATAGTCCTTACCAAATGATTCAGCCTTCTCTCTGCTACTTCCCCTCCTCTGCCCCTTTGCTAGCATGTCGCCAAACTGGACTTCTGAAAGCACCACTGTTCCCCCTCACGTCCATTCTGGGTGTCTGCTTCATTTCTCTTTCTGGCTACTTTTTTGTCCTTCAGGTATCAGCTTACACATCACCTCCACCAGGAAGCCAACAACATTGACACAAACCTGGGATGTCCCTTCTGTGTGTTTATACTTGCCCTGGCATACATGACTCAGTGGAAATTGCCGGTTCCCCTGTCTTTTCAGTTTATAGTACATGGTTGTTCAGGGGTGGGCTGTGTCAATTTTATCTTGTAACTCCAGTACTTGTCAACCTTAGCACATGGTTGTTGAATAAATGAAAGAAGGATGAGAAAACCAGAAGCTCTGAGATCAGCCACAACAGCAATCAATTCAGTGTGCTACCACGGGCAGGTTATGTTTCTTAGTAATCTTGTGTTGTGAGTTGTAGCCATTGTTTTCCTTCTTCTTAACACTTACTTTAAATAAAGAATGTAATTCTTTCATTTTCTTTCCAGAAGTGGCTGAATTTGAATATGAATGCAATATAGCATATCATGCAAAACAGTCTTACCAGTCAGATTCAAATAAAGATCGACTTTTGAAAGCACAACAAGAATATTCAAATATTTTAAAGAAAATTATATGACATAAAACAAATGGTATCATATATTACAAGTAGTAAAACAAATTTACTGTTTATATCACATTTTAACTGTTTTCCACTAAACACATCGCATATGAAAAATTTTAATAAAAAACAATCTTTTGGGGCATATGTATGTGATGTAAACTTGTATAGTATTTTTTTTTTATTCATTTTAGAGAGGAGACACAGAGTGAGAGAGAGAGAGAGAGAGAGAGAGAAAGGGGGGAGGAGCTGGAAGCTCAACTCCCATATGTGCCTTGACCAGACCAGTGCAGGGTTTTGAACTGGCGACCTCAGTGTTCCCAGGTCGACGCTTTATCCACTGCGCCACCACAGGTCAGGCTATAGTATTTTTTTAAAAAAAAGATTTTATTTATTCATTTTAGAGAGACGAGAAAGAGAGAGAGAAGCAAGAGGGGGAGGAGTAGAGAAGCAGATGGTCGCTTTTCCTATGTGCCCTGACCAGGAATCAAACCCGGGACATCCACACGCCGGGCTGACACACCCTACCACGAAGCCAACTGGCCAGGGCTAAACTTGTATAGTATTTTAAACTATGTTTCTTGGCATCTGTTTTAAGCAGATTTTGTTAATGAAAGCCAGCAGTATAGAGTTTTATACACTCCAGCTTCCCAATTTAATACCAGCTGTTTAAACCACATCCAAACAACCAAATTGTCATTCATACTTTAGTGCTGTATAGCTTTTTAATATATTCCAATTTTATCGCTCTATTTGGTCCTAAAGATTTAGACCTCCTTTTAATATCTGCAGCCATGGCTACTACCAGTGTTTGGAGGGATTACAATTTTTTTAAATTTTTTTTTTATTTTATAGAAAAGAGAGAGAGAGAGAAGGGGGAAGGAACAGGAAGCATCAACTCCCATGTGTGCCTTGACTGGGCAAGTCCAGGGTTTCGAATTGGCGACCACAGCATTCTAAGTCAACGCTTTATCCACTGTGCCACCACAGGTCAGGCAGGATTAAAATTTTTATAGTGCCATTAGACTTATGATATGTAATTTAAAACACTTATTCATAAATCTTCCCTCGTGGAGGAATAGTTTGTCAAAGTATTTTCACCTTTTCTATTGACTTACTGATTTTTTATTTATTTTTTTAAACAGTTTTTAAAATTAGAAGTTCCACATTTAGGTAAAGGGAACTCTTTTCTCCCAAACTATATGAGAGCAAATCTCTGACTTTATGCCGCCGTCCCTGATCCTTTGTTGTCCACTTCCTACCAGTACAGCCCACTTGCCCAGCACACCACCCTCACAGTCAGAGGGTTAACACTAGTACAGGATGTTATTTCATCCTCATAGTCTTTTCAATGTGTGCCACCTGTCCATAGTATGGGTTATAGCAAAATGATCCTGTTCAGATCCATGGATTCCATTTAGTTGTCTTGTCCATTTGTCTCCTTCAGTTGGTTACAGTCTCTTAGTCTTTCCTTGACTTTTCATGACTTTGAATCTTTTGAAGAGTAAGACCCAGTAATGTAGAATGGCCTTCAATGGGTATTTTTGGGTGTTTCCTTATGATAAGATTCAGATCATATGTTTTTAGCAAAAGCATCACAGAAGTGCTCCTGTACTCCTCATTGCTTCCTGTGATGTGACCCACACTTTCCAACATGCCATTCTTGGTGATGTGACTGTTGGTCACTGAAGGTAGTATCAGCCGGGTTTCTCCTCTGTAGGGTTTTCTCTTTCACTTTGCAATCAATTAATGTTGTATAGGAAAGTACTTTGACACTATGTAAATATCCCTTTAATAAACTTTTAATTTTTTTAACAAAGTGGATTCATGGTTTATTTTAGTCAATGGGTAATA
Source organism: Rhynchonycteris naso (assembly GCA_037038555.1). Lineage (NCBI taxonomy): Eukaryota > Metazoa > Chordata > Mammalia > Chiroptera > Emballonuridae > Rhynchonycteris > Rhynchonycteris naso. The sequence goes on along the minus strand of CM072996.1, from coordinate 186,980,623 downwards.
GTTTGTTAAAATATTTTTAATATATATTTTTTAGAAATATTCTGCATTGGCAATTTCTGACTTCCAGAAAAGTTGCAAGAATAGTAGAAAGAATTCCCGAATGCCAATCCCCAAATGTTAACATTTTACTGTATTTGCTTTAATCCTTTCACCTTCTTCTCTCTTTCTAGATAAATATAAATGCAGGTATGTTTTATATATATCAGTGGTTCTTAACCTTTTCTGAGGTACCGAACCCACCAGTTTCATATGCGCATTCACCGAACCCTTCTTTAGTGATAAATAAAATATGATTTTTTTTTCCAAATTCAAGACATAGGTATATATTTTTTTTACTGGTGCACAAAATGAGCTGTACATGAACATCACCTTGCTCAAAGAACAAAACCAACAAAGTGCATGAACTCACAACAAATTACGGTATTACTTTATTCTGGCCTCCCTGGCAGAGGCTTCTCCGAACCCCTGAGACCGACTCATCGAACCCCTAGGGTTTGATAGAACCCAGGTGAAAAACCACTGATATATATATATATATGAACCACTTGTAAGTTGTAGACAAGATGCCTCTTTACTCCTAAATACTTTAGTGTGCATTTCCTAAGAAAAAGAAATTATCTTACATAATGTAGAATATTTTATCAAAATCAGGGAATTAAAATTGGTTCAGTATTAATATTTAATCTTGGATCTTTTTCAAGTTTTCCTACAGTTTCAATAATACACTGTATAGTCAAAGAACATCCAAGATGGCGTCTTATGTCCAACTGTCCTTTTCCTTTAGTCTCCTTCAATCAGGGACAGTTCCTTAGGTTTGCTTCCCTTGCTTTCATGATGTTGATATTCTGAAGAGAATAGGCTAGTAATTTTGTAGAGGTCCTCTCAGGTTAGGTTTGTGTGACATTTCCTCCATTACGCCATTTGGGTGGGAATCTCACACAAGCAACAAGAGTTCTCGGTACAACACACCTGGAGGCACCTGCTCGATTCCATCACTGGCAGTGCTGAGTCTGGTCATGGGGTAAGAGTGTCTGCCAGGTTCATCCACAGTAAAATGACTATTCGCCTTCTGTATTTAACAAATGCTCATGAGGAGGTGCTTTAAGTCTCTGTCAATACTTGGTTTAGCCTCAGAATCCCCCCACCCCATTATAGATTTAGCATCCACTGATGATTCTTGCTTGAGTCAATTATTATTATTAGGTTTTTGCCCAAATGATCTTATTGTATCCTTCCTTCAGCACTGATAAGTATGTAAAATCAAACCAACCAAAGAATGAGGTAGATGGAAAACTTTATTTTGGTGCTTAATGTCCCCCAGATTTGGCCAGTGGTAGCCATTTCAAGCTGACTTCATGTCTTTTGACCTGTCTGCATTATTTCTTGAGCATGTCCTTACTCTCTGACAACAGAATGTTCTGAGCTCGTCCTATGGTTTTCTGCCCCCAGCCCTGGAGTCAGCCACTTTTCATAGAAGCTCTGATTCCTTTCAAGGGCAAATGATATTTAGAAACCAAGATCCAGGTACAAGTTGTGGTAGGTGTGCATATTGCTAGAGGGGTGTCATTGCTCACAGGCCCCCTCAGTGAGCAGCAGAGAATTGTGTGTGTACACATAAATACACATGCATACATTAATCTGTAGTTCAGAATCAATATTGAAAAGCAGAAGTTTTTACTAATACTTCCATTCTGATCCAATCCCACACGGTTCATTCTAGTTCTTTCCTTTCAGTTTCTACCTCCCCAAGAGTAAGCTGGCTCCCATCAGCAGAAGGTTAGTTATTTGTTCAATCTTTTTGTTTGTGGCCAGTGTCTGTTGTCCTGGCCCCTAGCACATGTCTGTCTCACTCCCACTTGGATTCCAACCCCCCACATTGGGTTGTCTCCACTGCTGTCCTTTTCAAGTGTATGCCCCCTTCACCCCATCCCTTCCCAGGCACCCTGTGCCAGGCTACCTCTTCTGCAGATGACTTTCCCTTGAGAGGCTCTGAAAACCAAGCTGGGTGGTCCTTCTGCCCCTGTTGGATGGCTCCTGACCTTGTTGTGACCTCGACCTCTTATCCTATGTCATTTACCTCTCAGGGTTGCTCTGACTTGAGCTCCAACACTGTGCTGGGGGCTTCCAGACTGACACGTGCCTCGTTCCAGCCATGCTCTAACCTCTCACTCTGGGCTACCACCCGGCTACTGTCCACATGCCCTTGGACTGACATGCTTGGCAGGGAGAAAGAAGAAAATGGAAAGGGCTCCATCTCTCTCTTATAATCTGTAAGGTATTGTTCCCTGCTGAGAAGGAGAAAGGGGCTGGAGCCACAAAGTGTGGAATAGCAAAGGCTTTATCTAGTACCGCGCTGCCTGGACGATGTTCCCTGGTCCCGGAGGGAGGGGGGTCAGGGGTCAGAGAAATCACATGGGATGATCCGTGTGGGAGATATTTAAAGGGTTTCTAGGGTGGTCGAGCTAATATGATGTGGTGAAATCTCACTGGCTGATGGACAGTCATTCTTTTCCCAAGGACTCCTGGGAAGTTTCTTTTGGTGTGCTCGGTTGTACGTGGCTCTAGCCAAAGTTCCCAGGTCTGGGTTCCTCACGTGACCTTCCCCCATTATCCACCAACCTTACATTCCAATCTTTTGTGTTAATTAGGGGTGCCACTTATTTGTCTGGCTATTTCCTGCTGGTTAGGGGCATTTTGGGGAGGGAGAGATCGGCAGGTGGTGGCTTTTAGGGGAGTCAGGAGGAACATCTGTTTGGCCGTGAGTTGAGAAACTTCACGGATGCAGTTCTGTAAGAATTTAAAAAAAGAGAAGCAAATATGAGTTATATGCTGATAATTAGAAAAAGATTTAGGATAGGGGCAGCCCAGGTAAGAATGGGTGGCTGCCATCAGGAGTTAAGCAGGTTGTAGGAGGAGAGATTCTTGATTACTTTTTTCACAGATGGTTGAGGAGATTGAAGCTTCTTTCATCAGGCCAGTCTTACTGAACAGCATTGCTCCCTGCTTCAGCTCACTCTGGCGGCAAGTTCCTGGTGGGAGGGACAGGAGCAACAGAAGGGTCTGCAGGGCCCAACCTTTTGGAGAGCCACAGACAAGTAGGGCCCAGTGGATCTGAATGCCATCAATCTTGCATGGGAGCAAGCTTGAGACGAGAGACATGGTTAGAAATGAGGGTAGCATTGATTATGGGGGAGCTCTTGGAATGGCAAGAGTAAGCAGGAAGATGCTGTCAGCGGATAGTGGCTCTGAGACTGTGTAGAATGTCTCGACCTAGAAGGGGTACAGGGCACGATGGCATAATTAAGAACAAGTGTGAAAGGGGGATTCTGTCCAAACTGCATGTCAGTGGTAGAGTACGAAAGGAAAAAAAAGGGGGTCCCAACCATTCCTGTAACCGAGACCTGTGAAGGAATTAGAGGTCCAGAGTGTGATGGCAAAACAGAGAAGGTAGCTCCCGTGTCCACAAGAAATGAGTTGCAGCACACCCTGGGGTTTGCTGAGGCTGATGGGAGTCTCTGAGTCCAGGGCGTCAGTCCTAGAAGTTCGAGCGATGGGCCCACCTGGCTGGCTTGTCCTCCACGTAGAGACATTGAGGATGAGCCTGCTTCCCAAAGGGGCAATCGCTCCGCCAGTGACCAAGCTGCTTGCAGTTAGGGCAGGGCTCAGTGGGCAGCCACAGGCAGGGACACTGTCGGGCACCGTGGTCCGGCTTGCTACACTTAAAGTAAGCTGCTGGTGGGATTGATTCCCTTTTGCGGTTTGGACTTGGGCCAGGCACTTCCTGTGCCTTGCCCCTCTTGCTCTGCCGGCCTCAGGGCTGCCACAAAAGCCTGGGTTTAGAGAGTTACCTTCTGCTGCATGCAGGCCTGGCGAACAGCCTTGGCCTTTTTCTACTAGCCGCAACCATTAAAAACTTTAAATACCATGTTCACAGGTCCAGGATAGGGGATTGAGGGTTGTGAATAAGAAGAGGAAGGCTCCTAGGGAGCCCGACCCTCATCCAGCTGGAAATACTGGAGCCAGAGGCAGGACAGGGCCAGAACTTCCTGCAAGAAAATTGGGGTTGGGACTTGGGGTCCTGCAAATGGGTGTAAGGGCCCATGGCAGGCTGAGAATGGCCTAATGGAGGAGGGGCTTAAGAACACAGTGGAGAAGGGAGGGGCCCCTGGCCAGCAGGGGAGGAGAAAGAGAGATTGGTATTTGCAAGTGAATGAGAGACAGGATTTTGCGAAGGGAGGGGAGGGGGCTCTTGGAGGGAAGAGACCCGAGCAAAAGAGGTCCACAGAGGGACCAGAGAGGGCTCCCGAGAGAGGGGTGCCCCCGAGGGTCAGGCAGGAGGGTGAGAGAGTTGGGAGTCTGCAGAGAAGGAAAAATCAGGAGCGGAGGTTTTAGGTGAGGCTTCTCTGGCCAGAAAGGGCCTGTGTGGAGAACAGGCAGCACAGAGGTTAGGATGGGAGCGCAAATAATTAGAATCCCTGAATGTAAGGGATCTCCAACCAGTACCCAGCTTTTTTGGCGATAGTTAAATTGGTGAGGGTGTTAAAACCTAAAGTCCCTTCAGGATGCCACCTGGTCCAATTATCTAGTGGGTTCTGTGGTCTGGCCACAGCGGAGAAGAAGAACCGTTTCTTCTTCTTTAGGGAGGGAGAGATTTCTGATAAGGCAACTCCCGGAGTGTTTTTGGATTAGGTTTAGATTCCTGTGCCCCCACGGCCACCCTCAGTCCTTGGAGTGGTCAGAGATGAGAATTGGTGTCCCAAAACTCAAGCACTGGCCACTGGACAGATAGGGAAAGTGGGTGTGCTCGGGACGTCTCCATAGGCACACAAGCATGGAAAAGAATGGAAAAGAGGTCCCTGACGCAGCTGCGGTTTCAGACAGGGAGCCTCGGCAGAAAGAACTGAGGGGAAGCTGCAGGCAGGGGATTTACTGCACTGTGTGCCTAAGTGGGTGGAAGGTCAGAGATCCTGGTTCTTTCTCAGAGGGGACGGAGAGAGGAGAGGTACTTGCAGAATTCTTACTCCTCCCAGGTTTCCAGCACCAAATGTAAGGTATTTTTCCCTGATGAGGAAGAAGAAAAGGGCGTAGCCATGGAATTTGGAATAGTAAAGGCTTTATTTAGTACTGTGCTTCCTGGATGATGTTCTCTGGTCCTGGGGGGCAGGGGTCAGAGAAGTTGCATGGGATGATATGCATGGGAGATATTTTAAGGGGTCTTCTAGGGTGGGCGAGCTTATATGATGTGGAGAAATCTTACTGGCTGATGGACAATCGCTCTTTTCCCAAGGACTTCTGGGAAGTTTCTTTTTGGCCCGCTTGGTTGTGGGTGGCTCTAGCAAAAGTTCCCAAATCTGGGTTCCTCACATGACCTTTCCCCATTATCCACCAACCTTACATAATCAACTGGTCAGGCTCTACAAATACAACTCAATAATTTTCATTGGACTTGAATTGAATCTATAAGTAAATTGTGGAGAAAGGGCTTTTCTAATACGGACTTTTTCAAACTATTTAATAGCCTTTCTCATTTATTCTCAATGTTTAAATATTACCCATAGAAGTCTTGCATACACTTTTAGATTTATTCTGAGTTATTAGTACTTACGATCCTAGTACAAATGTCCTTTTGAAAATCTATTGTCTTTTTCATTTTTTGCTAGTTTTTAGGAATAAAATTGCTACATTGCATTTTGAGCTTGAATTCACTATCCTATTAAACACTCATTTTTTTTAACTTGAATACTGTATCTTTCAGATTTTCCACATGAACAAACATGTAGTATATGTCATGATAGTTCTGTTTCTTCTTTTCCAGTTCATAGAGTTCTCTTTTTCTTTCCCCTTGCAATCAAGGTCTCAAAACAGTGGGGATCATGGGTATCCATGTCTTGTTAAAACTGCAAAGGAGAAACTGAGTATCATTCTATAATTCTGTAAATAGTGAATTTTTTTTAAAGTATAATTCTTTATTAGTGCATTAGTTTCTCTTCCTCTATTACAGGTCACCAACTACTTAGCATTTTAAAATCACACACATGTATTCACACTTTCATGGGTCAGGATTCTGGGCGTGGCTTAGCTGGGTCCTTAGCTCAGGGTCACAAGGCTGCAGTCAACATGTCAGCCGGGCTGCTTTGTCATCTGGAGTCTTAACTGGAAGAAACTGCTTCGAAGTTCATTTAGTTTGTTGAAAGAATTTACTATTTCAGGACTATGTGTGTATCTTCCCATTTGTTTGCTGGCTCTTAGGTGAAGGCTGCCCTCAGGTCACAAGGGTTGCCTACAGCTCCTGAGAAGCTTGTCTGAGGACGTTTGGACTGCTATGACAAGTACTACAGACTTATAAAAACAGAGATTGATTTCCCACAGTTCTGGAGGCTGGGAAGTCAAAGATGAAGCACTGGCAGGTTGTGTCTGGTGAGGACTCATGCCCCATTCATGGCGACTGATATTCCGTGGCGCATGGCAGAGAGTTAGGGATCTCCCTTAGCCTGTTTTATAAGGGCACTAGTCCTGTTCATGACATCTCCCAAGGCCTCCACTTCCAAATATGATCACATTGGACATTAGAATTTAATATGAATTCTGGTGTGGAAAAAAGACGCAAGCATTTGGTATACAGCAATGTCATTCAAGCTCTTGGTCATGTGGACTCACTCCATATGACTGCCTACTTCATGAGGCCAGCAAGGGGACTCTCTCACTGCAGGGAGGGCTCAGTGTTCTTTAATGGTTTTCACCTGATTAAATCAGGCTCACCAGAATAATTCCCCCTTTGATTAATACAAAATTAACTGAATTAATTACATTTGCAATATTTCTTTAGAGTTGCCATATTCTAATGACTAGGGCAGTGGTTCTTAACCTTTTTTGAGGTACCGAACCCACCAGTTTCATATGCACATTCACTGAACTCTTCTTTAGTGATAAATAAAATATGATTTTTTTTCCAAATTCAAGACATAGGTATATGTTTTTTTACTGGTGCACAAAATGAGCCATGCATGAACATCACCTTGCTCAAAGAACAAAACCAACAAAGTGCATGAATTCACAACAAATTACAGTATTACTTTATTCTGGCCTCCGTGGCAGAGGCTTCTCCAAACCCCTGAAACCAACTCAATGAACCCCTAGGGTTCGATAGAACCCAGGTTAAGAATCACTGAACTAGAGACAAGTCACAGACAAGCCAACAGTCAAGGGAAAAGGATTTAACGGATGGGAACACCAAAAGACAGATATTAGGAGGTCATTCTATTATGAGGTCCGTCTACTACAATTATGTTAAGGAGGTTCACTTACAATGCCAGTTATCTGAGTTTTATCATGAGTGTTAATCTTTTTTCTTTTTTTTTGTGACAGAGACAGAGAGAGGGACAGATAGGGAAAAACAGACAGGAAGGGAGAGAGATGAGAAGCATCAATTTTTCATTGCAGCACCTTAGTTGTTCATTGATTGCTTTCTCATATGTGCCTTGACCAGGGAGCTACAGCAGACAAAGTGACCCCTTGTTCAAGCCAGTGACCTTGGGCTCAAGCTGGTGAGCCTTGCTCAAACCAGAAGAGCCTGTACTCAAGCTGGCGAGCTTGGGGTCTTGAACTGGGGTCTTCTGCATACAGTTCAATGCTCTATCCACTGAGCCTAGTCAGGCTGAATGTTGAATTTTACTTGATGCATATTTTGCATCTATTAAGATTTTTAAAAAATTTTGTTAATGTGAATTACATTGGTTTTTTTTTAAAGCCAACGTTTTATTTCTCAGAAAAACTGAACTTAGTTATGATTTTTTGTTGTTGCTGGTTTGTTTTATACATTGCCACTCTTACTACGCAAATATTTTGGTGAGGACTTTTCCCTCTTTGTTCATGAGTAATGATAATACAACGAGTTTGTAATGCTCAACTCTGTTTACAATTCTCCAAACTTCTCTGTATTGTTACTTTGTGTTTGAATTCTGACTTGTACTTTATTTTATAGATTTTAATTTATTGTGTTTACATAGATTCTAGGGTAACCCTGACTGCATCCCCCCCACCCCGTCCTCCCCTCCACATCTCCCTTGCTCCCGTCCCTACAGCGCCCTCCCCCCTTCCCTTCAGGTTTATCCTATCCTATCATCCACTTCCCTCTGAACTCTTTTCCTCTGGTCCCTTTCTCCCATCTCTCCTCTATCTAAATTCTGTTCGTCAGTTCACATTGTTCATTGGATTTCTCAAATGAGTGAGGTCATATGATATTTTTCTTTCTCTGCCTGGCTTATTTCACTAAACATAATAGTTTCCAGGTTCATCCATGTTGTTGCAGAAGATAAGATTTACTTCTTTTTCATGGCCCCATAGTATTCCATTGTATATATGTACCACAGCTTTTTAATCCACTCGTCCACTGACGGACAACTTGGACTGTTTCCAGATCTTCACTATTGTGAACAATGCTGCCTTAAACATGGGAGTGCATTTCTCCTTTTGAAACAGTGCTATGGTGTTCTTGGGGTATATTCCTTGTACTTTTAAAAAGCACTAGACATATTTATAACTTTTTTTTTAAGAGTCAATGTTCATTTAGCCTGACCTGTGGTGGCGCAGTGGATCAAGCATCAACCTGGAACACTGCGGTTTCTGCTTCAAAACCCCAGGCTTGCCCCGTCAAGGCACATGTGGGAGTTGATGCTTCCTGCTCCTCCCCCTCTTCTCTCTCTCTCTTCTCTAAAATGAATAAATAAATAAAAATAATTAAAAAATAAAAATAAGTCGATGTTCATTTAAATTTACCTACATATTTAATTTCTTTCTTTTTTTTTTTTACATTTTTAATTTCTATCTGGAATAATTTTCCTTCTGATGGTGTGTACAACCTTTAAAATTTTCATCAGTGAGAACACCTGGGTCATGAATCTCTGTTTGAAAATGTTCTTATTTCTTCTTCTTGAGGCATATGTTTTAACTACACAGAGAAGTTCAGGCTGGTGGCTATTGTCTCTGATTGCAGGAAAGATGTCCTGCGGCCTCTGGCTTCCATAACTATTGTAGAGAACCTGGCTTTCCAAATGCTTCATCTTTGAACAGAATCTATTCTCTACCCTAACCCACAACTTGGGTTCCTTCGAACAATTTCCGATTTGTTTTTGGTTCATATAGCAGGAACAAAATAATATTCAGAGTCTAGGGCTTTTGTAGGGCTGGGTTTAGAAGTTTGCAGCACACTATTTTATGCCATCTGATTGTGGCAAATTTGTTTTTCTTTCTACCCTCTAATAATTTCTGGCTAATACTTTATGTCTTACACAATGTGAGGATAGACATGGTGCCTAGCAGAGCTGGCTTCAGAATTTAGATTACTATAGTTTCATTCAAAATACACTGATGTCATATACAAGTGTGTAAGGGAATTTTAAGATGTAGAGGTGTGGGTTGGCTTCCCCTGTTTTATATAGTTATAAACTGAATTCAGAGCCAAGGGAGGAATCTACGGAGGGGCCAACTCGTGAATTCATATGGCTTATAAATAGAATTTTAAGAGTTATTGCCTATAGAAAGGTGCTAGAACATTATTAACCAGCCTACTAGATGTGTCCTTTCTTATGTATATGCATATATAAAAACAATGGCACATTCTTGGTTTGAGATAGAGAAACACATCTGTGAAGCTATTTCAAGCCCCAAACCCCCAAAAGCAATTCAGAAATCCTGTGCCTGGAGGCCTTGATCTCAAGGAGTCAGTGTCCCAGTAGAGCCCAAGCTCTACGTTGATTAGGCATCCCTGACTCAACTTCCCGTGCAGTGGGACACTTCTGCTTATTAGCAGGGCTGGCAGCCTCTTCGAGACTACTCTTGAGGTGGCTATGAGGATACTACTGATAAGTGCCACCAGAGGAAAGACACGACCAACACACAAATTAGTTTCAATAATCACACAGGCAATTATTACTCACAAATCCTTTTGGTGTGCCTGGGTACAGCTTAAGGGAGCCCCGTCGGTGTGCTCCTCTCAGCTGGCTTTGGTCAGAGCTCAGAGCGGCGTGGAGACAGTCCACATCAATGCTGGAGTCTGGGTGACTACTGCAGCAGGGGGCCCCTCAGCTTTAGTACCTTTTCTGGCCAACGCCTTCTAACAGGTGTCAATCTACAGGATTATCATCTCAAACCACCTTTTTGGGAGAATCTCCTTTAAGTCAATCTACTGAAATGCTTACATCAAACCACTTTTTAAGGTGTTCTTATTTACATCAGTTTACAAAGTTTACATAATTAATATCAAGCTACTTCTTAGATAGGTATAAGTTTACACACATACTAACTGGGCCCTTTATGAAAGTCAGAGTCTGTTTATCACATTACAGAGTTATGGCATTAAGCCACTATACTAATTCCTATCCAAATGGCATAACTTTAATAATTACTTTTAATATCCTTTGAATTACTTTTATATATCTTCCATATTTTTCTATTTCTATATATTTAATTACTATAACCTTATATTACTACAATAGTCAGTTTGCAAGGTGAAACGGGAGTGTTTTGAAAAGTGTGTTTCCACATAGGTGGGATATAAAACTGAGACTCATGGATGTAGATAAAAGTGAGGAGGCTGCCATGGAGAGAGGGTTGTCAGGGAGGGAAGGTCAGGGAAGGAGAGTAAAGAGGGAAAAGTATATGGTGACAGAAAATGATTTGACTTTGGGTGATGTGTACACACATAATCAACAGTTAAAATACTATAGAGATGTTTACCTAAAACCTATGTACTCTTGTTGCAGGAGAGCAAAACCTCAGAGGATTGACACTCAGACAACTTATAAGAGGAAAAAAGAGAATTTATTAAGCTGGCGGAGCACGCAGGGCTATAGCTCCAAAGACACGTGCTCCCTGAAATTAGATTTCTTACATCTTATATACCCTTTACAGAACACAAGTTCACATTCATGGGTCTTGTGATTCCTTTGTCTTGAGGTACATTCCTCAATCACACGTTTTCAGGATGGGAGGGGGCTTATAGGATGCCAGTGGTTAATCATTTGTAAATCATCCATTAAGGAGAAAGAAAGGGGAGAGGAAAGGGCTACTCAAATCTCCCTTCCCTCTCCTAGATTCCTGGTTGTTTAACCTTCTTTCACCCAGGTATATAGAAGGGAAGGGGTCTAAACCTCCTTCCTCCTTCTATTCAAAACCTTCTAAGTACGAAAACCTCTTCATTTACATTATAACAGCCCTTCCTAAACAGGAATATGATCGGCCATCTTGAGATTTTATAAATTACACAAAAAATCATATTTACAGACTCTCTCTGAACACTTGGCTTAAATTATAAAATATCCTTGAAGGCTCTTATTTAAAGGGGGTCTCTTTCCTCACTCTTATAGATCAACTGTTTGTTAATCTAAACCTGGATTAGAATTCCTCTGTAGATTCAGTTTAAATAAACAGATTTGATGAGAGAGAGGGTCATAAAGCATCATATCACATCTTGGTATCAAGTTTAAGAGTTGCTACGACAACTAACTTTAAAGTAGTTCATACTCCAATATTTATTTTGAACAATTAAAGGATAAATAAATTCTCTAAATAAAAATTCTTTTTGCTATTTTACCCTTTTCCTACCAGTCTTTCGGTTTAGGAAAAAAGCAACTTGTAGACATATAGATTTCTAAATCCACCCCGCCCCCCCAAATACAGGCACATAACTCTTTCCTGTCTTGTAGTCATTTCCCAATGTTTTCCTCAAATTTATTGCTTTTTTAAAAACTATCTTTACGGCCTTAATAGCCACTTCATTTTTGTCAATGTCTATATTGTTGCCTTATGAATGAAGGATTGAAAGGCAAGGTCTAGCCACTAAATATCAATATGTTTTTATTTTTGTAGGTGGAAAGAAATAGGAAAGATAACAGGTATCAAAAATATAGTTAAAGAGATGAGCACAGTTGGGATTTTGTAAGTGGAAGCCATTAAGATCCTAGATGTGACTGTGCTACTGGAGAGTTGGTGTTTCTCGAAGATGTAAGTCAGTGATATCACGGAAGTCAAAGAACCACAAAGAGAATGTGTCACATGGGTCCTCAGTGTTAAGGGGACCAATCGTCCTCCATTAGGGAGGATAGTCCTTCTTTTGTAAGTTCCGTCATCCCTCAAAAAGTGTCCTCCTTCATGTCCTCCTTTTTGATATTGGAAGAGTAATGTGTAAATGTTCATATTCTATCGATGCAGAGTCGATCCATTGCGTGTGATGTGACATATTTGTATTTGACATGACGACTCGTCAAGGATCGGTATAGTGCAGTGAGATGTGATTATGAGATGCATGCACTTCACACGAGAGATCTTGAGAGAGCACACGATATACCGATATACCGAGTGCTCAAACGGCTTTGTGTACCTCTTACTGAAACACAACATGACACATATGACATTGTAGACTCACAATTATTCTTTCTCAGTGAATATTCAATCATAGACAGGTTCAATTCAATTGTAATCAAGCACAATTCACATTTCATTAATTTATTACCTATTTAATAATTTCCAAATACGTATAATTTTATTTACAAGTATTTCCCGAAATTCGAGTTTTTAAAATGGAAATCTAACCTCAAACCATATCTATTAATAATTCATTTTGATTAAATAGTTGCATAAAATAGACATTTTTAAATTAGAAAATGATAAGTACACTCTAATATCATTCCAAATTAGTGGTTTTGTTTGATATTTAGTTTTTTTAATTTAGTTTCTGAAAAATTTGCCTACCATGATGTAATATTTTCAGTTTCTAATGTGCTTGCATTGTTCATGTAGCTCTATATTTAATTTTTAATTTTTAATTTCATTTAAGGGATGAAAAAATCAAAAAAGAGAAAATGCCATTTCAATGATAAATTGAAAAAATGAATTTCCATTCCTTATATCAAAGAAACATACCACTGTTTTCTAGATATTTGCAGCAGAGAATTTTGTATTGCAATTGGGGGCAGAGCAGCGATAAGAAACACTTGACCACCAACAAACATAAGCAATCATTAGATGAATCAGCTTCCAGTTGTAAAGTAACAAGTTTTTTTAAAACTTTAAATTATTCTGAAGATGAAAAACAGTTGGCTGCAATGAAGGGAACATTTGCATTTCATACCGTAATTCACAATCAAAGTTTTCATAGTATGAATTGTACTACTAAATTATTGAAAAAGTTTCACAATGCAAAATTTTCATGTGCCAGGACAAAATGCGAGGCTATTTTGAAATGAGTACTTAAAAATTACTGTGACAAAATGCTTACAGAGGACTTGGAAACTGCAGCATTTGTAATGGTTTTATCTGATGCATCAAATCATAATGAAATTAAATTGTATCCAATAGTAGTCAGATATTTTAATTTTAATGTTACCAAGGGTGTTCAAGTAAAAATTTCAAATTTAGAATTCATTGAGGGCGAAACTTCTGAAATTTTGTCAAACCATCTGTACAGAGTAATAAAACAGTTTGAAATGCAAAGCTGTTGCATTAACGGCTGAGAATACAAACAGAAATTTTGGTGAGCAAATATGCAAAGGGGTGAATAATGTGTATGTAAAATTACAAGTTTCTCCAAAAGAAATACTAGGAATAGGTTGTTATGCACATATTTTGTCAAATGCAATCAACACAGCGTTATGTGCCATGCCTACTGATGTAGAAGTAATAATAACTACAATTTATTTGCATTTTAGTCATTTTACCATTTGTGTTGCTATTTTAAAATAATTTTGTGAAGAAGCAAATGTTGCATACAAAAAACTTTTAGGATATTTAAAAGTTAGATGGCGTGCTCTAGCAACTGCTATAGAGCATGTTCTACAATTATTTGAGCCTCTCTGTTCATATTTTTTAAGTTTAGACAAATGTCCTAGAATCCTGGAATTGTATTTCAATAATAAAATATCTGAAATATTAATGTATTTTGTACATAATCAAGCATATATTTTTCACAAAACGATTCAAAAGATTGAAGGTGAACACATTTCAGCTATGGAAGTTAGTTTTATTTTGAATGACTTTATCCATCAATATGAATCTTGTTTTGAAGAAAAATTTCTTCCTTTAATTATAAAAAGAAAATTGGCAGACTTAGAGGAATCAAATGCAGGCATAACAGAAAACATTATCAAAAAAGTGCAAAATATTTGCCAGACGTTTTCAATATATTGAAGAATAGTCTGAAACAAACATCATAGGAAATAACAGTTTTCAATGGTGTTTTTTATTTCATCACAAGTATATTGGACAGATTTGAATCTTGTCTTGAGTTTTTATCTAAAGAAATGCCAGACATCAAAATAGATGACAATTGTCTTCATGAAGAAATTAGCAGACTGAATGTATATTTAAATTCTGAAAAATTAATACAGTGGGAAAATGAACACATTGAAATATTCAGCCATTTCAAAAATGAACATATTCCATGTGAAAATGTATTTATTCTTGTTCAATTTACATTGTGCTGCCTGGAACTAATGCAGCAGTTGAAAGAGTGTTTTCAATTGCTAATAATTTTTGGACAAGAGAAATCAAGATTGAACGTTGATACTCTAGCTGCAGCACTTGCCGTAAAATTCAATACGAAGGATAATTCTTGTTCAGATATTTCCAATATATTGTTAAAAGATGATACATTGACAAAAAAATTCATTCAGTCTAAATGAGTACTTTTTTCTTACAATTATTATTAAAAATTAATAGGCATGTAAGCATAATTATAATATAAAATATTACAAATGATTTTATTCTGCATTTATCATATTATAGTGTATTATTGTTGCAATGAATAAAATGTTTCTTCTATTTACAATATTGTTTTCTTCAATTTATTTTTGTCCTCCTTTTCATTGTAAAAAGGTAGGTCACCTTGAGGAAGGAAATCCCCCACCCCTCGAGATAAGAGGCTTCAGGATATTTTGTAATTTAGGCCAAGTGTTCAGAGAGAGTTTGTAAATATGATTTTTATATTTGTGTGTAATTTACAACAGCTCAAGATGGCCGATCGTATTCCCGATTAGGAAGGACGATTATATTGTAAATGAAGAGGTTTTCATACTGTTGGTCAAATAAGTTTGTAAATATGCTATATATGTTTGCTCTCTTATAGTTTGAATTGGATGTGGGGGACAGGCTGTAAGCAGGCAGTCGTTATAGCATAAAGCATAGTTTTAAGACTAAGCCTTTCCCACCCTTTTTGATGTGGGGTGGTGCACTCTTATGAGGAATCCCATGTATGCCTCAGATAAGTGACTTTGTATCAGAGACTTCCTTATTTGTATATTGGATTAAAGGTTTTGATTTCTACACTATAAATTGGAGCAGAGGAGCCCATGCTGGAGAAGAATGAGAGCAGAAAAAGACCATGTGGAGGAGAGCAGAAGCAGCCAAGATGGCGGAGTCCTGAAGGAGAAGCCAGTTTGTGCAGAGAGAAGGAGATGGGGAACAGAGGTGAATAAGGTTGGTGAGGTAGAAACTTTGATTCTAGGAAACTCGGATGAGTCAGTGGCTTTGGGAGCCCTGAATGGAAAGGAAAGTGTTTTCCCACTGTGTGTATTTCTTGCCCGCCGGGTGCAAGCTAGGATTAAAGCTAACGGCCCACCAGTTCTTGGCTCCATTGTTTCGTTACCGTCTGTCCGAATCAAATGCGAACCTGCATGGGCCAGGTGGCTGTGATGGTGGCCGTGTTTTGGTCAAATAAGTTTGTAAATATGATATATATTTGCTTGCTTATAGTTTGTATTGCGTGTGGGGGACAGGCTGTAAGCAGGCAGGGTTGCTATAGCTTAAGGCTTAGTTTTAAGACTAAGCTTTTCCCCACTTCCTTGACTGATTGCATGATGTGGGGTGGTGCAATCTCATGAGGAATCCCATTATGTCTCAGATAAGTGACTTTGTATCAAAGACTTCCTTGTTTGTATATTGGATCAAAGTTTTGATTTCTACACTATAAAATGGGGCAGACCGGGAACTTGCTGTCTCTTGGTTCCTGAGATTAGCATTGGAGAGGAGAGGAGAGGAGAGAAAGACCACGTGGAGGAGAGGAGAAGCAGCCAAGATAGCAGAGTACTGAAGGAGAAGCCAGTTTGAGCAGAGTTTGTGCAGAGAGAAGGAGATGGGGAACAGAGGTGAATAAGGCTAGTGAGCTAGAAACCTTCAATTCTAGGAAATTCGGATAAGTCAGTGGCTTTGGGAGCGCTGAATGAAAAGGGAAGTGTTTTCCTACTGTGTGTATTTCTTGCTCGCAGAGTGCAAGCTAGGATTAAAGCTAATGGCCCACCAGTTCTTGGCTATGCTGTTCCATTACTGTCTGTCCGAATCAAACCTGAACCTGCACTGGCCAGGCGGCTTTGATGTTGGCCAGGGCTACTGGCTATACACATACTTAGAAGGTTTTGAATAGAAGGAGGAAGGAGACTTGGACCCCCTCACTTCTCCACATTTGGGTGAAAGAAGGTAAAACAGCCAGGAATGTAGGAGGGGGAAGGGAGATTTGAGTAGCCCTTTCCTCTCCCCTTTCTTTCTCCTTAATGGATGATTTACAAATGATTATCCTCTGGCATCCTATAAGCCCCCTCCCATCCTGAAATCGTGTGATTGAGGAATATACCTCAAGACAAAGGAATCACAAGACCCATGAATGTGAACTTGTGTTCTGTAAAGGGTATATAAGATATAAGAAATCTAATTTCGGGGAGCACGTGTCTTTGGAGGTGTAGCCCTGTGTGCTTCACTGGCTTTTATTAATAAATTCTCTTTTTCCTCTTATAGTTATCTGAGTGTCAGTTCTGAGGTTTTGCTGTCCTGCAACAACCTTATCAATGTATATGTTGGAATCACTGTGAAGGCTAAGGATGGAGCATATAGCAAGGACAGCAAGGGAGTGGAGGGAGTGGAGAATGAGCTCGTTGCTAAAGTTACCTAGGCAACAGATTGTGCTGAGGATTGCAGAGATAGGAAGAGGTGGCCTGGGCTTGGAATGAGAAAGGGGACCTTTGTCATAGAGATGAAGGTGTGGAAGCTGCATGCGGAGCAGGAAGTTGGCCACGCCCTCTTCTCTCACTGGGTCAAGGGTTATGTCAGAAGAGGCAGGCAGGGAGAAAGGCTTCTGTTGAGGCAAATTATTCAGTCACCCATTTAACAAATACATATCAGGCGCCTGTTCTATAGCAAGTGATATACAAATGACACAGTGTGTGTCACTGTGAAGGGTTTGGGTAGATAGACATATGCCTGTGAAAGTGGCATCGTAAAGCAGGGCAAGACACATGTGAGACAGTGTCTTCATTCCTGTAGAACTGTACTTGCTTAGGTAATGGTGCCATAATATTCCATTTTGTTTTATATTTTCCTGAAGAGCTGAAGCACCATCCTCTCTTCAGCAATGTGGACTGAGAAAAGCTGCAGCCTTTCATCCCCCAACCAGATGGTGAAACAGACACGTCCTATTTTGAAGCCAGGAACAATGCCCAGCACCTGTATCTGGATTTAGTCTGTAGCACATAGTTCACCCTTTAGTCTAACCTTGTCTTTAGAATAAGATACCACAATTATATACTCCATAATACTAGATTGATTTAAGGGGAGAAGTCATTATTTTACCAAGATCAATCAGCTTTTAATGTATGTTACAGCTTCACAGAGGTAAAGGGCTGTCAAGTATATAATCAATAACATATTAATCTCAGAGTTGTACATAGATCTTCACAGCTTCTTTCATCTTATTTATTTTGTCACTACACTTTATGAGAATTAATGCATCAATAAAACTAGGGCAGCACCACCACTTGAGAGAAAGTGAGCCTGGAGCTTCATGTTCTTCTTCATCTGTGCGTTTCAGTCCACCATTCAGTTTGGCGTTAAAATAATGAATGCACCATATAATTTTATTTTAATATAATTTATTTGTATATGATTTCCTCAAGGGCAGTCCTTGCAGGCTGGTCTTGTGACCTCCAAATGCATCTGGACAATCCTCCACTCAGTTGTGTGGCTCCTTTTGGAATGAGAAACAAACAAAAGGATTGCAGTCTTAGCTTACTGTCCTGTGAATACAGTTTTGCCTACTTAGCTGCTTCTGGAACTTTCTCTACAATGCATATTGTACAGTACTGAAAGCTTAGGTGTGATATACTGTAGCAATTTTAACAGCTTGTTCAGTTATAATAAAACCTGTGATGGCCTGACCAGGATTAGATAGAGCATCAGCCTGGGTCACAAAGAACACAGGTTTGAGGACCTGAGGTCACTGGCTTGAGTGCAGGCTTACCAGCTTGAGCGCGGGATCTCTGGCTTGAGTGTGGAATCGTCAGCATGATCCCCTGGTCTCTGGCTTGAAGCCCAAGGCTGCTGGCTTGAAACCCAAGGTAACTGGGTTGAGCCCAAGGCACTGGCTTGAGAAAGGGGTCACTGTCTTAGCTGGAGCCCCCTGGTCAGGGCACATATGAGAGGGCAGTCAATTAACAACTTAGGTACTGCAACAAAGAATTAATACTTCTCAGCTCTCTCCATTCCTGCCTGTTGGTCCCTATCTGTCCCTCTTTCTGTTCTGCAAAAAAAAATAAAATAAAAAAATCTGTGATAGTTTATAATTTGTTTAAAACATATGTAGTATTACCAGAGACAGCCTGATCCTTTAAAGAAATTTACTTTAACTTAATATAGTTGTAATGTAATATATATTACATTACAGAGACAAACCGTTATAATAAGTGCTATATAATTGAATTCATGGTTTAATGTTTCTACTGAGCTCACTTTAGTGATGACTACTTACTTTTAATAATCCTAATATCTCTTCTAAGAAAACATTCAACATAAGTTTTTAAATTTTTGTTTAACATAAATTACCTGTTATTCTTCTTCTGTGTTATTTTCAAGTAGTAGAAAGGACAATGACTATGGAATCAAGCAAAAGGTTTAAAGAAGCACATTTCAACTGATGTGCCACAAGAACTTTAACAACATGGATTATCTGACTATTCCATCAGAGGCACTTACCTCTCTTTCTTAGATTGTCAAATAAAAAAAAAATGACAACAGCCAACACAGCAATAGTTGTCCAGTATAAATGAATCAAAATTACACTTATTTTATGTCAGATTGGCAAAAAATTTAACATTGTTTGGTGTGCTGCAGAATTTTAATTAGTTTATGCGTGCCATGAGATGAAAAGGTTGAAAACCACTGGTCTTAACCATTGCTCTGCTACATTAAAAGACATTGGGCAGGTAAAACTCTTAAGCTACTGATTGTTTACCTGTACAGTATGGGTTAATAAGGAACAAGCAATAAAATATGAATAAACTTTAAAAATAAATAATAAGGAGACTGACCAGGCAGGGGCGCAGTGGATAGGGTGTTAGACTGGGATGCAGAGGACCAAGGTTCGAAATCATGAGGTTGCAGGCTTGAACACAGACTCACCTGGTTTGAGTAAGGCTCACCAGCTGTAGCCCCCCGGTCAAGGCACATATGAGAAAGCAATCAATGTACAACTACGGTGTCAAAATGAAGAATTAATGCTTCTCATTTCTCCCTATCTGTCTGACTGTCCCCTATCTGTCCCTCTCTCTGTCACAAAATGAATGAATAAATAAATAAATAAATAAATAAATAAATAAATAAAAAGGACCAAGCCAGTTTCTTAATGGAACTGCTGAGGACACTGGTCTCATCAGAGACTTGAAATATTCCTGAGTAATTGGGGAAATGTACAGTAACCCTATTCCCAAGGCAAGCAATGGTGCCTTTAAGCAGGAATGTTTGCTGTTATAGACCTACCATGTGCAGCTACAGTTACCTGAAACTCTGAATGCTGTAAAGGTGTTTACTGAGAACAAATGATTTATTATCTAAACGTAAACCCTTTAACACAACTAACTGTAAAATGTTCAGACACTCATTAAGAAAAAACCTGAGGCTTCAGATCAAGATAGCAAAGTGATTAAACATGATACTAGCATATTCCCATCAAAATTACAACTAAACTTCAGAACAAACATCATTGAGAACCACTTGAAGTCTGGCTGAAAAGAAATATCATAACTGAAAATACACAGAAATGTTCATTTAAACAGAACATGTACTAAAATGGGAACAATACAGAGAAGATTAGCATGGCCCCTGCACAAAGATGACACACAAATTCATGAAGTGTTCCTTATTTTTAAGACTGCACTAGAAAGAATCAACAAAAGGCTAGATGAAGTAGAGGATCGAATCAACAATTTGGAGGACACGATAAACATCATAAGCACAGAAACACTGCATCAAAAAGAAAAGAGTCTCAAGAAGGCTGAGGAAAGTCTAAGAGCCCTCTGAAACATCAAGCGAAACAACATCTGCATCACAGGGGTTCCTGAAGGAGAAGAGAATGAACAAGGGATAGACAACTTGTTTAAAGACATTATAGCTGAGAACTTCCGTAACATAGTAAAGAAAAAGTCACACAAGTTCAAGAGGCATAGAGAGTGCTATTAAAGATGAACTCCAAAAGGCCCACAATAAGATGCATTATAATTAAAATGAGAGATGCCCGGCACATATGAGAAAGCAATCAATGAACAACTAAGGTGCTATAACTATGAGTTGATGCTTCTCATTTCTCTCCCTTCCTGTCTGTGTTTCCCTGGCTATCCTTCTCTCTCTCTCTCTCTAAAAAAAAGAAAAGAAAAAAAGAAAGAAAGAACGAGAATAAAACCATGTTTGTATGATTTGAATTATTTTTAATTTATTGAATTCTGTTTTATAGCCTATGATATAATAACTCTTGAGAAAAGTTTCTTGTGCTATTTTAAAAGCATGTGTTTTCTGCCATGGTTCAGTGTACTGGTTTATGACTTGGGTTAAGTTTGTTAAAAGTTATTCAGATGTACATTATTCTTACTGATTCACTTGTTCTATCAGTTAGTGAGAGATGAACACTGCCATCTACATGATGTTGGGCTACAGTTGTAGATCTATTTATTTCTCCTTGCTGTCAGTTTTCTTGCTTCACGGATTTTGAAGTGCAGATATTAGCTACATCACATTTAGAGTTTTGTATCCTTGTGATTCATTGACCCTTTTATTGTAAAATGACTTCTTTATTCCAATTAATATTCTTGGCTCTGTAATTTACTTTGCCTGACATTTACATGGTCACTCCATATTTCTTGTGATTAGTGTTAATACTATTTTTTCATCATTTTACTTTTAAACTATTTATGTCTTTATATTTAAATTGTATCTAAAGGTTTTATTTTAAAAATGCTTCCTTTTATTTTGGGTGTTTAGAACATTTACAGCTAATGAAATTTTAAACTTATTTTGGGTTTAAATTTCCTTCTTGCTCTTTGTTCTAAATTTATCCTATCTGTTCTTCACTCCCTTTTCCATGTTATTATCCTTTTATTTTAACATCTTTATTGCTTTATTGGCATAGCTCTTTCTTTTGTATTGTTAGTATTCCTTATTATGGTTTAGAAATGACATCTTTAAATTATGACACTCTACCTTCAAATAGAATTTCATGTGACTACATTCCTTTTTTCTCAATCTTTACACTATTATGGTTATTCATTTTATCTGCACTTATAAGCACCAACATTCTTCATTACTCTTTTCCTTAAGAGTAAAACACATGAACAAGAAATTTAAAAATGTTTACACACATATTTACCATTTCCTATTCTCTTCACTCCTTGGTGTACATCCCAATTTGCATGTGGATGAAATCTTCCTCTGCCTAAAGAACTTCCTTTCACATTTCTATTTTTATTTTAACTTAAAATATATATTTACTTTGAACTGACTTTATATTTACAGAAAAGTTTAAACACTATTTTTTTCATCTGTCAGAAGAGTGAGAACATGAAGCTTAAAAAGTCATTCATTTTGTTTTGTAGCATCTAGGGCTAATAGTAGAATTGGATCTTAAAGATGGATCGTTAAAAGTGCACTATTCAGTCTGAGAGAAGTTCGTCAGCTTTCCACACTTGGCTTTGTTATTTCTGCCAAAATACAGCAAGTTACAAACATTGCACAGAAATTCTACAAGCAAGCAATTATTCTTAAACAGGCACAATATTATATTTTTGAAAACATGGCTATTTTGAGTTCATTGCATTAGAATATTTTAAGGGCTTCTAAAACTCAACATCAGAAAGGTATATAATCCAATTAAAAATGGGCAAAGGAACTAAATAGACACTTCTTCAGTGAGAACATACAGATGACCAATAGACATGAAAAAATGTTCCACATCACTAAATATCAGAGAAATGCAAATTACCAGATTCTTCACTCCATAAGACATTTTTTCCCCAAAAATGTGGAGGGGAAAATGCCCGTGAATCTTATGGAGCGAAAAGTATGGTATTTTATTAAGTGTTTTAACACACCATTTGGTTCAGAATTTTTTTTTCTTATTTTCCTCCTTCAAACCCTAGGTGTGTCTTATAGTTAGGTGAATCTTATGGAGCAAAAAATACAGTAAAACCACAATGAGATATCACCTCACACCAGTCAAAATGGCTATCATCAGTAAAACAACACAGAATAAGTGCTGGCGAGGATGTGGAGAAAAGGGAACCCTTCTGCACTGCTGGTAGGATGCAGACTGGTACAGCCACAGTGGAAAACAGTTTGGAGATTCCTCAAAAAATTAAAAATGGAACTGCCTTTTGATCCAACTATCCCACTTTTAGGAATATATCCTAAGAATACCAGATCACTGATTCAAAAGAAGTTATGTATTCCCATGTTTATTGCAGCATTGTTTACAAGAGCCAAGATCTGGAAATATCGCAAGTGTCCATCACTGGACAAGTATATTAAAAAGCTGTGGTACATATATACAATGGAATACTGTGTGGCTGTAAAAAAGAAAGAAATCTTACCTTTTGTGGTGGCATGGATGAACCTGGAGATTGTTATGCTAAGTGAAATAAGCCAGGCAGAGAAAGACAAATATCATATGATCTCACTTATATGTGGAATCTAATGAACAAAGTGAACTTAGGAACAGAATAGACACAGAGGCAAGGTCACAGGGAGCAGAAGAATAGCTGTCGGAGGGAGGGGTGATAAGGGAAGGGGAATCAGAGAAGGTGAAGGGATTAGTGAAATTATATATACATATCACACAGATACAGATAACAGGACAGCAACACCCAGAGGGAAGTGGGGAGGGTGTTATGGGGAGGGGGGGAAAGGGGGTATAATGGGGGACACGGGGATGGGGGTGAGGGAGCTATATTGAATGGGACACTTGAATCCATGTTAACACAATAAATTAAAATTAATAAAAATTTTTTAAAAAGTGATTTGCACACTGCACACAAAATAAGGAAAAATCAATTAAAAGAAAACATAACAAAGTGAATTTTAAGCTGGGAATTAAAGGAAGACTGAGTTTTTGAATCAGAAAGAACAGACATACTCAAAGAGGCAAATTTCATATGCTATTGAAACACAGGGTGCCATATGAGGGAAAGAGGTTGGTGGTGAAGGTCACAACCAGCAAGGTTAGTGCATAACGAAGAATGCTCTTGTACACCGTGTCAAGGAGACAGACAATGAGGTGATAATAGCTGGTTTTAAACAGGTAAATGATATGTGGCAATGTGCTGAACAGGTAGACTGTGGAAATGACCAAGAAGAGAGACCAGTGCATCACCCTGGTAATTCTCTAAGAATCTACCCTTTGAAAGCAGGCAGAGGACTCCTTTAAATAGAAGGTCCTTTAAGACCCATGCACGTAACATGGAATAAAAATGAAAAAGGAAAATATAATATTCTGTTTTTCTAAAAGTTTTCAAAATGAAAAGCAACACCTTAAATGCCTATTACAAAGTAAATTTTGTACCGTAGTCATTTAGCAAATCGATTTCACAAGTGTTAGTGGTGTTTTACTAGCCTAAAAAAAACCAAAGGTAGAAAACAAAGTCCTTTCACATTTCCTGAGGTGTTGGTCAGCTAGCAGTATTTATACATCTCAGAATGTCTTTATTTTACCTACTGTTGTGTGAGATTTTTTCAGTAAGTAAAGAACTCTTCCACACTAGGTAGCAAGCAGAGGCCTGCACAGGCTGCTGTCCCCCGGATGGGGACCTTGTGCCAGCCCAGCCCCATCTGCTTCATGTTGGGCTGTGGTTCCAGCTGGCTGAGGCCTCACTGCAGCACCCACCTGGGTGTCCAGACATTCCATGGGCAGCAGTTAGGGCCCCAATGGCAGGTTACAGCGAGGAGCAGCACAACAAGCTAGATGAGCTAGAGTCCATCTACAGAAGCTCCTTTACAGAATCATCAGATAGTCCTTCCAGCTTTGTTATTACAGTGACAGCTGAGGCTGGAGAAAATGATGGAACTGCCAGATAGCCCTCAGTTTACATAGAGTGAGAAATATCCAGATGGCACCCCCCTTTGTGAAATATTCTTCTAGGAAAGTCTACAAGATAATGATGTGTCAGGCATTTTAAAATTATTAGCATTAAAGGCAGAAGAAAACTTTGGTATGGTGATGATCTTTAGTGACAGATATGCAAGAAAAATTAAAGGAAATAGTGGAACAAATAAAAACTAGAAAGAAGAAACAATCAAACAAAAAAAGCAGAAGCCAAAAAGCAATTATTTCATGGCACTCCTGTTACAACTGAGAACACAGTTCTAAAGCCAAATTTGATGCAGAATTATTGGAAATTAAAAAGAAACGAATGAAAGAAAAATAAGCAGGAAAAAATAAATTAAGTGAGAAATAGCTATTTGAAACAGGACATAATCTTGACACATCTTTCCAGTTCTGGGAGGATGCTGAAAACAACGTGGAGGTAGATGATGAGCGTTTGTTCCAGGTACCAGATGACAAGTCGCTGGGGGATGAGGACAGTGGTCCAGGCTACAGTCCTGCGGACCCAGATAGTGACTTGTCAGGCTAATGGATTATCCCTGTCTGCAGAGAGGCTTGACTGCTACAGTATCTGTGGCTGTGCTGAGATAGTGTTGATTTTTCCTTTTTTTTTTTCCTAAGAAAATAGTTCAGGTTGTTTTCTGATAGTTTTTCTTATTGAACTTAATAAACTGACCTTAACATTTTTAAAAATTGTTTTTATTTATTTATTCATTTTAGAGAAGAGAGACAGAGAGATAGAGAGAGAAGGGGGGTGAGGAGCAGGAAGCATCAACTCCCATATGTGCCTTGTTTGACCGGGCAAGCCCAGGGTTTTGGACTGGTGATTTTCAGCAATCCAGGTTGACGGTTGATCAACTGCGCCACCACAGTTCAGGCCGTGACCTTAACATTTTAAAAATGAAAAAGAAAAAAGAATTCTAGGTTGGCTGTTCTGATTTTTTAAATTTTCATTGCTTTAAGGATATTGCTGTACTCTTTTCTGGTTTGCATTATTTCTGAGGAGATGTCTGTCTATTTAAGGTGTTCTTGTTTGTTTGTTTGTTTTCAAGTGAGAGGGGGGTGGAAAGAGAGACACACTCTCACAAGCGCGCCAACTGGGATCCACTGGGCAACTCAGTTTGGGGCAGATGCTGGATTGACAGAGCTATCTTCAGCACCTGGGGCCAAGGCTGGAACCAACTGAGCCACTGGCAGCAGGAGAGAAAGAGAGAGAGAAGGGGGAGAGAGAGAGGAAGAGAAATAGATGGTCGCTTCTCATATGTGACCTGACCCTGGATCAAGCCTGGTAGGTTTGCAGCGGGGCCGGCACTCTGTTCACTGAGCCAACTGGCCAGGGCCTCCTGTTTTTTTATTTATGCTATAATTTTTAGATGCTAGGTTTTGTGAATTTTCCAATATTTTTTTTCCTATAAATATCTTTGGAGCTTTGACCTGTGATGCAAGTAAGCATTTTGGCAACCATTTTTTGTGACAGAAATAAAGAGAAGGACAAATAGGGACAGGCAGGCAGGAAGGAAGAGAGATGAGAAGCATCAATTTTTCATTGCAGTTCCTTAGTTTCCTTAGTTGTTCATTGATTGCTTTCTCATATGTGCCTTGTGGGGGGGGGGTGCCCCAGCAGAGCTAGTGACCCCTTCCTCAAGCCAGCAACCTTGGGCTCAAGCCAGCGACCATGAGGTCATGTCTATGATCCCACACTCAAGCCAGAGACCCCGTGCTTAAGCAGGATGAGCCTGTGCTCAAGCCAGCAACCTTTGGGTTTTGAACCTGGGTCCTCCGCCGTCCCAGTCTGATGCTCTATCCACTGTGCAACCGCCTGGTCAGGCACTATTTGATTCTTTTGAGGCTTACTTTTACACTTTGTGAGAGGAAATCAAAAGAGCCTTTACCTAACAGCTTATTTGGCCCCTAACCTGAGGTAATACCCTTCTGAGTACTGAGTGTATTTCATGTCTTAATAGTTATGAGGTTTTCATTTTGGCTGGTGTTAATACATCCTCTTCCCAGCCCTGTTTGACCTCTGAGGATTGTTCTGCCTCATTCCTTCTTGTGGTCTTTCTCTAGTCTCAAGGAGTTTCCCACAGGTATGTGCTGATCAATACTCAGCTGAAGAGATGGAAGGGAGCCCTCCACACCTCTCTGAAGCTCTCCTTCTGTGCAGTTTTCTCTCCAGGGCTCCACCCTGCACATTCTAACTCCCTTTGCCTAGATTCTGTCATGTTCAGTTCTGGTTCCTCAACTCAGGAAATCCACTGGGTTTGTTTGGGTGTCCCCCCTCCTTGAGCTATAGCCTGGAAACTGCAGACAGCAAGCTGGGACAACAGGAGGGCCCACCTCATTTGTTTTTCTTCTTTATTTTTTTTTTTTATTTTTATTTTATTCATTTTAGAGAGGAGACACAGAGTGTGTGAGAGAGAGAGAGAGAAAGAGAGAAAGGGGGGAGGTGCTGGAAGCATGAACTCCCATATGTGCCTTGACCAGACCAGTGCAGGGTTTTGAACTGGCGACCTCAGTGTTCCCAGGTCGACGCTTTATCCACTGCACCACCACAGGTCAGGCTGTTTTTCTTCTTTAAGAAACAATGTCCAGCATCTGTGAACTTGTGTCTTATATATTTTTCCAATTTCTTAGTTAAGGTGGGAGGGTAAATTCAATTCTTGTTCTATTGTGGTCAGAAGCAGAAACTACGTTTTTTGGCTCTACTAAAATGACCTTATTCATAGTCTGATATCTAGTAATAAAACAAACAGGCCTATAATTGGAGTAATACACTCAGTTAGTTAGCCACTGTTTATTAGTAACATTTTTTTTATTATGTGCTACCAAAGAAGCACTCATTCCTTTCAAGTTTTTAAAAAGACTATTCTCTTCAGTTTTGGATTTTTTTCTCCCAACTTTTTATTTTGAAAAATGTACAGCCTATGGGAAATTTGAAAAAACTTAAACAATGAAAACCATAGTACTTCACCTAGATTCACAAATTACTAATGTTTTGCTACATATGCTTTATCTCCCTACACATTTTTATCAACCATTTGGAAGTAAATTTCATAGCTAAACATTTATTTTGCATCTCCCAAGAAAAGCACTTTCTCTTATATAACCCCAATAGCATTATCCCACCTAAGAAATTTAATACTGCTACAATAATATTAGGTAATATAAAGCTCACAAATTTCTCTAATTATTCATATCTTTTTCTAGAATCACAATCCACTTAAAAATCACTCTTATCTGAAATTATCTCCTTTCTATTACTATATTTTATAATGTTGGCAGAATTGAGGAGCTCAGGGCTGCTATCTTGCTTAATTAAGACTTTTTTAAAATTATTGATTTTAGATGGAGAGGTGGAAGGAGAAAGAAACATAGATTTGTCATTTCACTTCTTTATGCATTCATTGGTTAATTCTTGTGTGTGCCCTGGATCAAATCTACAATGTTGGCTTATCAATTGCATTAGTATTAGTAAATTTGATGTCAATTTGAGAAAGAGAAACTCCTCATTATTTTGGAATGTTATTCATCCTGACACTTTAAAGACTCTGATAAATTTTGAATATGAATAAATTGCATCTTATTTATTTACTTTTTAGAATATATTTTTAGATTTTATTTATTCATTTTAGAGAGAGAGAGAGAGAGAGAGAGAGAGAGAGAGAGAGAAGGGAGGGAGGGAGGGAGGAGCAGAAAGCATCAACTTCCATATGTGCCTTGACTAGGAAAGCCCGGGGTTTCGAACCGGCCACCTCAGCGTTCTAGGTCAATGCTTTTACCCATTGCACCACTGCAGGTCAGGCATAAATTGCATTTTAAACACTAATATACCTGAAAATTGTTCAATGACTCAAGTGTGCTATGACAGAACTTGTAAGTGGAAAATATCTAACACTGCATTTTTCCTGGTGAAGGAAAAAGCAACTGAGACACTTTAGCTCAAGTTTGTCTGTTTTGTTTCATAGCCATAAGGTTTCTTAAGAATTTGGCCCAACTTTATCACAAACACTGTTCTTATGTGATCATTATGAAAGGTCAACTCTTTCATCTACTCAGCAGCTGAACTTGTACACTCCCCAAAATGAAATGGAGTGGAAAAATGCTTGTTTTAGAACCCCAGATTATGCATGAAAGAAAAAAATCTGTACTTTAAAAAGAAAAGTTTTCTGTTGATGACAACTACTTCATTTTACCTCTGAAAATTTCAAACCGAACATCTGGTAGTCAACCCTGTTCTTCCACCAGATGGCAATAATCCATAATGGAGTGGCAGGATGAATGGAATGTACACAGGGCATGAGCTCTCAATGTGGTCATGTAGGAAAATGATGATTCCTGGGAGAAGAGGATAAATAATGGGTTGCTAAATCTGGCATGCTGGGAGCTTATAACAACCATCATAAAAGGATCATATCATTCATCTTTATTAGGATACAATTTAAGAATAAAACAAGTTGCTCCATTTGTGACATTTTTTGTTTTCAGAATCATATATTAAAGAACAGCTCATAGAGTAGAGAACTTGTTGACATTCAAGTAGAATTAGTCAAATTCAGCAGCAAAGAGACACTACGGTTCTAACAGAAGTCACAAATTCAGAAAGTACTTTAAGAAGAAAGATGAGGAGAGGAGTCACCAGGAACCATGGTGGGGAGCTGGAGGGCATTTCTCTACCTTGACCTGTTGAGGGACCCTGTTAATACCTTGTCATTGGTCTTCCAAAATCTGTTTAATTGGATATACCTATTTGACTTTTATTTCAGGTGTTATCATAAAAATTCAACCCAATGCTATGCTAAATTCCATACAAATAATTCCCAGCATGGTATAGACCAAAATTCCTGTACAATTCTATTCATTGACAGATTTTATGAGAAAGGACTTTTCCCCCGCAAAATATCTGCCATATTTTCCTTTGAGTTCTTTTTTCTAAATATTGAACACTCCTCTAACAAAGGCCATACTGTTCTTTTTGAAGACTGAATAGCACATACTTTTTATCATTTTTTAAACTGTTTTCCTTTCTTCTTGAAAAAAAACAATATGGTCAGTTACTTAAAATTTAAAAAGAAGTTCTAGCTTGTGAGATATGGATTCAAATTATTTTAAAGGCATTTTCTTTAAACAATTTTTTTACTTTATTGATTTTAGAGAGGAACAAAAACATCAATTTGTTGTTCCAGTTATTTTTGCATTCATTGTTGATTCTTTTATGTGCCCTGACTGGAAATTGAACTGCAACCTTAGTGTCTGGGGACAACACCCTAACCAACTAAGCTACCCGGAACAGGGATGAGATTTGAATTTTAAATCTCAATCTGAAAACAACTCCTATTAACATTTTAGGTAGTATACTTTCTTCTAAAGGTTTATTTCAGGATATAAGTTTTTCTTTTTCCATCTTAAAAAATATCTGTTTGTTTTTATGGTTGGTCCATGGTTGTATAACCTGATTTCTCACATTACGTGATAACATATGTGTTTTCCTTTGGAATTAGAAACACTTAAAAAAATAACTTAAATTGCTTTACTGTGTTTTGGTAAGGATGAGCCATCCTTTGAGATTTTGTAGGACATTTACTCAGTTACTCATTTTCTCCTTTCTGGTATTAAAATTGCCCCATGATAAACGTGTTAGTGTATACAAAATATTTTCTACATTTAGACTATCTTAGAATGAATTCCCAAGAGTGAAATTACTTGTTCAAAAAGCACAAAAGATTTTGATCCTTTAATTTTGATTTGTATTACTGCCAATTTTCTTTTGAACAGCTGAATGGGTTTACAGTGCTACAAGCAACACGCAGGAAAGCAGCTTTCACACGGATGCCGTTGCTGAGAACCATAAAACAAGACCACTTTGCTAAATGGTCTCTCATTAGGGTTTTAATTTACATATATTGGATTACTAGTGAAATGGAACCTTTTCCCACTGTATGTTAAATAGCTGAATTTCCTCTTTTGTGAATTGTTTATTTATGTTATTTGTCTGTTCATATCTTGGGGTCTCTGTTATACCCATTACAAAGAGGACTAACAAGCACAGCCCAGAGAAAGGTCTCGGTATGCAGTGCTGTGGAATTCCTTCCCTTTAAGTCATTCCAGACAGCATTTGAACAGCAACACAAAGGGACAACCAAGAAGAGTAAGAAAACTAAGTGATATATATTTCTCTCTGCTGAACAAGGAAAATGAAAGTTTGTGTTACCATGTAAAATGACACACTATTCCTTTACTCAACCCAGTACTCATTTTAATACTGCATTCAGTACGTTTTGAACACTTATTAAGCAATACGTTGTATGATATACCAGGAATACACCGCAACATGAATCACTGCAAAGCCATGGTAGTTCCCAAACTTGCCATTCCAGGGCCATCCTTTAAAATCACTTAATTAGATGTGATTTAATTTAATTGACCTTGGAGTGCCATCTTTTATTCTGTAGCCACATATTGAAAGGTTGGCACTTGCATGTTTACTTTTGCTTATGGAACCAACTAGAGCTAGGACCAGAAGGGGACTTCAATGCAGTCTCCCTGGTAGATCAGCTGAACTATCCTCATGCTGAGCTGGTGACTATCCAGACTCAGGCTCAAATAACTGGCAGTGGGAGGCTCAACACCATTAAATAGGATGCAGTGGCTAAAAATGGCTGTTTTTGTTCCATTTGGTCAAATAAGGAACCTCCCTATATCTCCCTATTTAAAAAATATATTATAATAGTTGTGCTTCTTAACCAAGGGATATTTTATTTTATTTATTTATTAAAAAAAGTTTTTTTACAGTGACAGAGAGAGAGGGAGGGATAGATAGGGACAGACAGACAGGAATGGAGAGAGAAGCATCAATCATCAGTTTTTCGTTGCCGTTGCGACACCATAGTTGTTCATTGATTGCTTTCTCATATGTGCCTTGACCACGGGCCTTCAGCAGACCGAGTAACCCCTTGCTGGAGCCAGCGACCTTGGGTCCAAGCTGGCGAGCTTTTGCTCAAGTCAGATGGGCCCGTGCTCAAGCTGGCGACCCGTAGTCTCGAACTTGGATCCTCCGCGTGCTAGTCCAACACGCTGTCCTCCAGCATGGGCTCCTCTGCCCCATTTTATAGTGTAGAAATCAAAACCTTTAATCCAATATACAAACAAGGAAGTCTCTGATACAAAGTTGCTCTATCCACTGCAACATCGCCTGGTCAGGTCCAAGAGATATTTTAAAGATTAGGTAATAAAAAATGTTTTGAGGTTGAAAGGAAGAGCATTATATTGTGGTAAATGTTATTTTAAAATATAACTCAGAATCCAAAATGACTTCCTGTGTCAAATATCTTGAGGTCATAAATAGAATCAAGGAATATCAGGAATGAATAGGATCTTAGAATCATACAAGCCAACTCTCTCATTCGACAGAGGAAGAAACTGAGGCTATGAGAGGTATCATCTAATACGACGCTTGTACATGACACTACTAATTAATGACAGCAAGAATGCTAATCTGGGAGCCCTGAATGCCCTCAAGAAATCATTCTGCTGCCTTCTTTGCCCCTATGCTGTAGGTAGAAAGTTACTAAGAACCATCAAGTAAAGAATTCAGTTTTATTTCCTTATCACCTTTAATAGAAACTGTTTCCAATGGCCCCTTTATGTCTATGAATTAAAAATTTGTTCATAGTAAAAGTAATTGTTCAATAGACTAAAATAGGCACATAAAATTTTATGATAATACAATGTGAATTTATTTTTTTAATTTTATGTATTAATTTTAGAGATAGAGGATAGGAGAGAGAGACAGAAACATCAATCTGTTCCTGTATGTGCCCTGGCTGGGGATTGAACCTGAAAACTCTGCATATCAGGATGATGCTCTAACCAACCAAGCTATCTGGTAAAGGTAAATGTGGATTTATTTAAATGTAAAACATTATATGTCTAAAATTTTAAGCATCAGAGAGCAGGTGTTAATCAAAAGCAGAAGGCTTATTCCACTTGAAGCACAATCCCTTTCTCTATCAGGTGGTGAGGTGCTGCAAACCTGCAGGAGAATGAAGGGCACTGAAAGGAAGTGGGACCGGTTTGACAGAGAGTGTGCAATCTTATTTCAACAGATTGATTATTATGAGAAGAAATAAATTTGCTAGCCACTAAGGAAGAGGACTCTGTAATCTTAGTGACTTCAGAGAACACACCCTTATTTTCAGCTAAGTGGAAGTGTGTGTAAACTCTGCAGAAATACTGTGGATTGAAATAAAGAAACTGGATATCAATACCTTGGAGAACCCTTTTTATCAAGGACTGTGAAAAGTTGGTATATTTGTGAAGCTATTGAAAATTTTATTAGTAGATACTTTTTTTTTTATTTCTTTTAATTTTTATTTTATTCATTTCAGAGAGGAGACACAGAGTGAGAGAGAGAGACAAAGAGAGAAAGGGGGGAGGAGCTGGAAGCATCAACTCCCATATGTGCCTTGACCAGACCAGTGCAGGGTTTTGAACTGGCGACCTCAGTGTTGCCAGGTCGACACTTTATCCACTGCGCCACCACAGGTCAGGCTAGTAGATACTTTTAAATTGTCAAGAACTCAGACATGAAATAATAAGTGGTGTTAGCAAAGCTGAAACGGACTTTGCCAAATCAAGGGGAGAGGGTTTTTCTCCCATACCTTTTTTAACTATTAAAGAACTTTTGCTTTCTTTCATATATTTTCCCTAACCTAAGTAGGATTTAATATAAACTTAGATAGAAAAAATTCTCTTCTCTTTCATTCTATACATATACACACATACTACCAATGAAATATGGCAAAAAATAGTTAAACAGAAAATAATGGTAAGAAGGTTCTTGTAAAGCCAGTAGCCACAGCCACCATTTCAGCCACCTGGCCCTTGCAGGTTCCCATTTCATTCAGACAGACAGTAATGAAACAATGTAGCCAAGAACTGGTGGGCCATTAGCTTTAATCCTAGCTTGCACCCTGGGGGCAAGAAGTACACACAGTGGGAAAACACTTGCCTTTCCATTCAGGGCTCCCAAAGCCACTGACTTATCCGAGTTTTCCTAGGATCAAAGGTTTGTACCTCACCAGCCTTATTCACCTCTGTTCCCCATCTCCTTCTCTCTGCACAAACTGGCTTCTCCTTCAGCACTCCGTCATCTTGGCTGCTTCTCCTCTTCTCCATGTGACCTTTCTCTGCTCTCCTACAGCATGGGCTCCTCTGCCCCATTTTATAGTGTAGAAATTGAAACCTTTAATCCAATATACAAACAAGGAAGTCTCTGATACAAAGTCACTTATCTGAGGCATAAATGGGATTCCTCATAAGAGTACACCACCCCTATCATGCAGCAGCCAAGGGTGTGGGGAAAAGCTTAGTCTTAAAACTAAGCCTTAGGCTATAATGACCCTGCCTGCTTATAGCCTGTTCCCCACACCCAATATAAATTATAAGTGAGTAAACATATATATCATATTTACAAACTGATTTGACCACAGTTCTACTATATGACAAGAACTTTTTGGGTGAGTTTTCAGAGTAGCTGTATTATTTGCTTATTGCTTATTTTAATTCCTTTTATTAAAATAAATCTTTGAACTTAGCACACTGTGAATACTCCATGTTTCAGATCATTAGACAGTTTATTCTGATTTTACGGATTTTATACAATATTTAAAGCACAGGAGCTTAAACCACAACTTAGATTTGAATTTGGTAGTTCTGACAATTTTAGATTCTATGAGATATCATAGCAGAAAATGAAGACAAAAATGATCTCGTTTTAGCCATTAATTTCAATCTCTTCTGCTTTCAAACAAAACTCGTAAGGTGGCAAAATAAGTGTTTTACTTTGTCCTTGACCTTGCATCCAAAAGATGAAAGTGAAGAATATATTGTAGATTGCCTATAAGACAAAAAGAGAAATAAAGGCCGCATAGTAGCGTAAAGTAAAAATCTGTATCAAAATCAGTGAAAATCAACTTACAGGAATATTTAATGAAGACAACACCTTGCTCTAGTAAATGTCACAGATCACATAGTGGCTGCATTTTACATCTCATTTAATGATGCCTCTATAATACTGAATGAGAGCACTGGTATTTTCCTGACTCACAGGACAGGAGCATGCTGCCTGAGGAATCATTCTTGCTTCCTGGAGTACCTGGGTATTTCAAGACATTAATGAAAGATTACATTATGATTGCCATGACAACTACCTAAATGCTATCATGATAATACCAACAGCTGTAGTATAGTGTTCCCTGGAAGTTGAATTTTTCCCTTCCAAAATATCAGTAACTTTTAATCCTTAAAGATTTTCAGTTACTATACAAAGTTGACTTAAAAATTGGTAATGTCTTTCTTTTCTTAACTAGATAGATTACCATATTAAGATACAGCTAGTGCTCAACTTACGACCACGATTGGTTCCAACAGACCGGTTGTAACGCAATTTGGTCATAAGTTGAGTAGGCTATATGTACAGTACTGTGAAATGATGTTATAAAAATCTTTAAATCATATTTTATCATAATTTTCTTTCATTATTGTTATATACCATAATTTTCTTTGTTTATTTTATGCCATTTGTATCATCTCTACACCATTTTGTTTCTTATTTTTACATTTGTCAGGTTTAAGTAAAACACTGCATTACCAGTACAACTGGTTTAATATTTGCAAAACATACAAAAATACAAAATACAAGTGTAAAAACCACCATAGGAAACATTTTCCCAATTGCAAAACATATAAAAATATATAAACATGTACGAAACATTTTATTGGCCGCTGGTGCTTGGCTGCGAATTGTTGATGTTGTCATCTGAGGCAGCAGTTGGGGTTACTGGAGTTGTTTTTTTCATAAACAGGGTGAGCTTTGTCTGAATTGTATGTTTCTTTTCTTCTTCATAAATTTCACAATACAGACGGAACACATCATGCGCCATCTGTTCAATCCTTGCAAATCGTTTGATGTTTAGGTCCATTGCTTCAAAATGTATAAGAAGTTTATTCAGTAAAAATAAACCTTCTGATAATCCCTTAGTGGTGAACTTTCTTTCTGGCTTCTCCTCTTCTTCCGCCACTCTTTCTACTTCCAGTTCGATTAGCTCTTCATTTGTAAGTTCTCCTTCGTACTGCTTAATCACCTTCATTTTCGGGTCGAGATCGATGGTCTTTCTTTCCTTCTTGGCAGGCTGAGGCGTAGACAAAGACAATTTCCTCTTGGTAGACATCTTGGGAGGGGTTTGGTAAAAAATATCCAAGACACAAAACATAAATTGCTGTACCAAGTCTGGGATAACAGTTGAAATGGTGCACGTGGAGATAGTAGTGCTGCCGGAAGCTGGTCCGCACTGTTGTATGCCTAACTGGGCAACGCTTCTGCTGCCAGATGCGGAGCAGTTGTGGCTAGCGATTGTGGTCATAAAGTCGAATGGTCTAAGTTTCATAGGTCGTAAGTCAATCAATACCTGTATAACTTATCTTTTTATTTAAAATTTACATAAGTTTATCTACAGATTTACTTGTTGCTGGATACCTGGTAAAACTATCAGTATAATGTTGACTAGAAATGGTGAAAGCAGATAACCTTGCCTTATTTCCAAAGTTAGGGAAATATCTTTATATAAATCAAGAAATATTATTTCTGTCTTACCTGTGTTTCACATGGAAACTTTGCACTACTGCCTAATTGTGACAAATACTAAAGTTTTTTCATGCAGTGTAACTAGGCTGATGAATTACTGATTATTGATTTTTACTAATTTGAGAGTCATTTCCATAGTGACTATATTTAAGTTTGAGTTATATATAAAACTGAAATGAATGCATATTTAATTTAAATTGATCTGCTTGTAAAGCAGATCATATTATTTATTAAAAGATATCTGAATTATTGATTAGCTAATTTTTTTCTTTTTACAGGAACAGAGAGAGAGAGAGAGTCAGAGAGAGGGATAGATAGGGACAGACAGACAGGAACAGAGAGAGATGAGAAGCATCAATCATCAGTTTTTCATTGCGACACCTTAGTTGTTCATTGATTGCTTTCTCATATGTGCCTTGACCACGGACCTTCAGCAGACCAAGTAACCCCTTGCTTGAGCCAGCGACCTTGGGTCCTAGCTGGTGAGTTTTGCTCAAACCAGATTGAGCCCACACTCAAGCTGGCGACCTCGGGGTCTCGAACCTGGGTCCTCCGCATCCCAGTCCGATGCTCTATCCACTGCACCACCACCTGGTCAGGTTGATTAGCTAATTAAATAGCTTAAATTGTAAGGCCAATTACAAATTTTCTTGTGTTAGGCAATCCTGGCTACAAAATTTTGTGAAACAGCCCCAGGGAGCAATTTTTCCTTTAGTTCTAAAACCAGGAAAGAAGAGCTGTTACAGGGATCTGTATTTGTGGAGCTGAGAAGCTACCATTCCACCAGAACTTTGGCAAGGCAGGGACTGGCGGTGAAAAATACCCCAGCCTTTCTCTCTTTCCACCTTGTCTTCTGTCAGTGCCTTACAACCAAAGCCACATGGGAGGGGAGTCCAGTTTTGATGTAATTTCTACGAGGTTAGCCTCCCAGGCATGGAACAGGAGAGAAAGGTAGAGAATTGTACCTGGGTCTGGTGGTTGGAGAAATGGAGAGTAACTAGACTGAACTCATCAGAACTTCAAATTGAGTAAAAGTTTTGTACTTAACTCTGTTCCATCTGAGCACTAACTCTGCTTTATTTTCTTTTCTTAGTTCTTGGTTCTTAGCTATTTGGATTGTTTCTCTAGGCAGATATCTGATTTGTAGTTGATCTGACTACAAATTATTTATGCCTGCACTTGTCTTTAATAACAGTGTAAAAAAACTGATTATCTAGTGAAACTGGTGACATTTTACAGGAAAACATTAATAAACTCTTAATATTCATTTTTTTGTATGTGACAGAGATGAAGACAGACAGAGAGAGGAACAGATAGGGACAGAAAGGAAGGAAGAGAGAGGAGAAGCATCAATTCTTTGTTGCGGCATTTTAGTTGTTCATTGATTGCTTCGTCATATGTGCCTTGACTGGGGGGCTACAGCAGAGATAGTGACACCTTGCTCAAGCCAGTAACCTTGGGTTCAACCAGTGACCATGGGGTCATGTCTATGATCCCATGCTCAAGCCAGCGACCCCATTCTCAAGCTGGTGAGCAGGTGCTCAAGCCAGATGAGCTAGCGCTTAAGCTGGTGACCTTGGGGTTTCAAACCTGGGTCCTCTGCATCCCAGTCCAATGCTCTATCCACTGTGCCATGCCTGGTCAAGCTAACCTCTTAATATTCTTAAAGAGATGGTGTAATGTAAACTTGAATGCGATTATAGTCTATGATTATAATTCTCTTTGAGATTTCTGGATATTGAGCCCCTAAATAAATACAATCAAATACTAACATATTAGGCAAAATAACTTCCAGAGCATCTGTGTAACCCATGGAAACAGGAGGCAGTTGACATTACAAAGTAGGCAAGTGAACAGATACACACAGAAACATATGTCTTCAGTATTTTTTCCCTGAATATATTTTTCTTGACCTTATTAGGAGATGAACAAATGGTCCATGAAATTCTAATTATATTATTTACAACAGAGTATCCAAGTTGTTAAAAACTTTTTTTTTAATTTATTCATTTATTTTTAGAGAGGAGACACAGAGTGAGAGAGAGAAAGAGAGAGAAAGAGAGAAAGGAGGGAGGAGCTGGAAGCATCAACTCCCATATGTGCCTTGACCAGACCAGTGCAGGGTTTTGAACTGGCGACCTCAGTGTTCCCAGGTCGACGCTTTATCCACTGCGCCACCACAGGTCAGGCTAAAAACTTTTAAAGTAAGACTCTATGTCAAGAAAAATAAAGTACTTTTGAAAATTTACATATTAAGTCTCAAATGTAGTATCTGGATCCTAAATTATTACAGTAAGGAATATATACGATACAATTTCAACTTAATGAAAATAACTGAAGTTTTAAAAATTTTACCTGATATATACACTGGCTAACCTGACAGTCTTATTCTCATCAGGCAAATTATTTGATAAAATAAATGAAGCTTGATTGTTTTAATAACAAAGTAGAGATACTAGGAACATTCTAAATTTAACATTTTTGTTTAAATTTTTGGAGAGGTAAATCATTCTGATGGTTTGGATATAAAAAGTTTAAATATAAATACAGTGAAAAGTTTCCTATTTCTTCCATCCACTGATTTCACATACCTCAACAGTTAGTTTGTCCTAGTTTAATGCATATATAAGCAAATATATTATTTGGCACCATTTTTCTTCCTATTTCTTATTTAACCAAAAAATGTTGGTGATCTTAATATTAAAGCATAAGAAAATTTGTCTTTTTTGTTAACAGCTATATAGCACATATTCAAAAGTATAACTATGTAATAATTTATTATTATTATTATATGAAGGTGGGGAGGTAGAGACAGACTCCAAATGTGTCCAGCTGGGATCCACCTGGCAAGCCCTCTACCAGGCAATGCTCTGCCCATTTGGGGCTACTGCTCTGTTGCTTGGCAACCTAGCTATCTTAGTGCCTGAGGCAAGTTCATAGAACCATCCTCAGCATCCGGGACCAACTTGCTTGAACCATCCGAGGCATGGCTGCAGGAGAGGATGGGAGGTTAGAGAAGCAGATGGTCACTCCTCCTGTATGCCCTGACAGGGAATCGAACCCAGGACTCATACATGCTGGGCTGATGCTCTACTGCTGAGCCAACCAGCCAGGGCTGATATATCATAATTTAACTAGTGTCCTGTTGACAGATATTTAGGTTGTTCCCAATAATTTGCTGTTTTCAGCAATAGAAGAAATCTCATCATTTTTTAGAAGTGAAATTCGAGGTTTAGAGTACATATACATTTGAAAATTTGGTAGCTACTGCCAAATTACTGGTTTTTTAATAGCGTAGCCAAAGCTGTGATGCCAGATACAGTTTTATGCTTTTTTGTTTAGAAATTAACAAAGAAAAATGGATTACCTATTAAAGAATGAGAAGGAAGGCAGGATAAGTTTACTCAGCAATTTACAAACTACATTTTCCCTCAAAAATACATTCAGGAGGAGCAAGATGGCAATGGAGTAGGCGGATGTACCAACTTCCAACTCCCAGAACCAAAGTGGATTATAACTCAATTTTACGAACCATCATCTGGATAAACCAACTTTGAATTAAACTAAGTAGACTCTT
The DNA here is from genome assembly GCA_037038555.1 of Rhynchonycteris naso. Lineage (NCBI taxonomy): Eukaryota > Metazoa > Chordata > Mammalia > Chiroptera > Emballonuridae > Rhynchonycteris > Rhynchonycteris naso. Next base: position 186,941,008 of record CM072996.1, on the reverse strand, counting down.
CAACCAAGGAACACAGAAGAAACCACATTGAGACTGGTAGGAATAGCGAAAACACGAAGAGGGCTGCCAAACTCCTCGGAGCGAATGGCAGCCCGGAGAGACCTGTGTGGCGGGAGGAGAGTTTGGCGGAGAGGGAGGGACCTGGGTTCCAGGAACAAAGCCCCAGCCTGCAGTTCCAGAGCCTACAAGAGGCGTTTGGACAGTATTGAGCTGAGAAACAAGTGAGGATACTGTTAATGAGAAAGAGACAGTTTTCTCAGACCCAAGATTCTTAAAAGGACAGCGAAGAAAACCTCTCTCACAGCCACTCACCCGGGGCTCTGGGGAAAGGGGTCAGAGGAGAGGACCAGAGCAGCAGGAAGAGAGAGCAAACTGGAAGCCACAGGGAGAAAAACTCTGAGGGACAGCAAGCATAACCCCTGCGCTAAATCACTTCTCAAATCAAAAACGAATATTTTCCCTGGAACTAGCAATACCAGCAAAGGGAGACAGGACACCAGCCAAACAAGCTCTCCCGCGGCACTTAGAGCAGAGCTGATTAGATGGAGAGATCTTACAGAATGGAGTGTTAGGGTCTGAACTGTGGGGCCCCTTCCTACTCTGCTGAAGGTTGCTGGAGGGACGCCAACGGCAGGACACTGAAACGTAGTTCTGTCGGCAGGGGCAGAGGCCCAGCTGATGTGAGCTCGGTTTAGCCCAGCAGGGGCGGAGGGGATGCGCGAAAGCGGTCTGGCAGCTGCGGGCCCACCTATAACCCCACCTGTGGCGGAAAAGCGCGAGGCCAGGTACAGGCAGAAATCTGCTCTGCGATCCTGCGCAAGCTGGCCCTGACCACTGGGACTGGGCTAGGACCAGGGACGGGTGGGGGTTAGCAGCTGTGCACATGCCAGCATCCACGCCAGGCCCAATAAACCGCGGTTTGCGATCCTGAGCAGGAGGGCCCTGGCCTCGAGGGCAGGGCTAAAGCTCCAGACGGGCAAAGGCTCACAGCTGAGAGCACTTCAGCAGCTCCGTCGAACCCGAGAAACTGTGGCAAGCTGGCACTGACCGTGGGGGCTGGGTGGAAGCCCAGAAAGAGGCTGGGTCCACAGCTGAGCAAAGGTGCTCACCTCCACCCTTGGTGCTGAGGCTTGTGGCTTGAGTGACAGCCCCTCCGGTGGAGGAGAGATGGAAATCACAGCAACAGCCACAGTGGGCCGGCACTGGCAACGCCCATACCCAACCACCCTGGGCAGCAGCAGAGGGGCTGGGGGGCCTGCAGACAGACCACACCAAGAGAACACAAAGGCAATACCTACTGGACTCCAGTGGCCTCAACTTGCTTATATATAGACAAAATGGGCAGGCAGAGGAATGCAAACCAAATGAATCAAGAGAAATTCCCAGAGAAGGACCTGAATGAACCAGATATAACCAAATTACCAGAAGCAGGAATTAGAATAATGATAGTTAGGATGTTCAAAGAAATTAGAGCAACAATGGATAGTCATTATGAACACCTAAATAAAGAGATAACAAGTATAAAAAACGAAATTGAAATAATAAAAAAGAATCAGACAGAAATGACAAATACAGTATTAGAACTGAAGACCACAATGGAAGGTATGAAAAGCAGGATGAATGACGGTGAGGATCGAATCAGCGAGTTAGAGGACACAATAAACAAAGGCACAGAAGCAGAGAAGAAAAAGGAAAAGAGACTCAAAAAATGTGAGGAAACTCTAAGGGAGCTCTGTGACAACATGAAGAGCAACAACATTCACATCATAGGGGTTCCTGAAGAAGAGGAGAGAGAACAAGAAATAGAAACTTTGTTCAATCAAATCATAGCTGAAAACTTCCCGAAATTAAGGCTGGAAACATTCCACACGTTTAAGAAGCACACTGAACTCCATTAAAGAGAAACCCCCAAAAATCTACACCAAGATACATCATAGTTAAAATACCAAAGCTAAGAGATAAAGAGAAAATTTTAAAAGTTGCTAGAGAAAAAAAGGCTATCACCTACAAAGGAGCCCCCATAAGGATGACATCTGACTTCCCAACAGAAACACTTGAGGCCAGAAGGGAATGGCATGATATATTCAAAGTAATGCAGAATAAGAACCTAGAAGCAAGACTACTCTATTCAGCAAGAGTAACGTTTAAAATTGAAGGAGAAAGAAAGAGCTACCCAGACAAAGAAAGCCTCAAGGAATTCATTAAAACCAAACCAATTCTGCAAGAGATACTAAGGGTCCTGTTGTGAACAGTTCAAAGGGAGGTAAGAATATAGCAAAAGAAGAATACAGCTTTAAAGAATAAAATGGCAATAAACAACTACATATCAATAATAACCTTAAATGTAAATAGATTAAATGATCCAATCAAAAGACATAGGGATAAAGAAATAGGACCCATAAATATGCTGTCTATAAGAGACACACCTTAAAACAAAAGATGCACATAAACTGAAGGTAAAAGGATGGAAAAAAGTATTTCATGCAAATGGTAATGAAAGAAAAACTGGGGTAGCAATACTTATATCTGACAAAATGGACTTTAAAACAAAGGCTGTAGTAAGAGATAAAGAAGGACACTACATAAAAATAAAGGGAACAATTCAACAGGAAGATATAACTATTATAAATATCTACGCACCAAATATAGGAGCCCCGATATACATAAAGCAGACTTTGATGGATATAAAGGGTGAGATTAACAGCAATACTATAATAGTAGGGGATTTCAATACGCCACTAATAACACTGGATAGATCCTCAAGAAAGAAAATTAATAAAGAAACAGCAGACATAAAGGACACACTAGATCAACTTGATTTAATAGATATCTTCAGAACTTTTCACCCTAAAGCAGTAGAATATACATTCTTCTCAAGCATTCATGGTACATTTTCTAGGAAAGACCACATGTTAGGACACAAAAATGGTCTCAATAAATTTAAGAAGATTGAAATCATATCAAGCATTTTCTCTGATCACAATGACATGAAACTAAAAATTAACCACAAAAGAAAAACAGAAAAATACTCAAACACTTGGAAACTAAATAGCAGGTTATTAAATAATGAGTGGATTAACAATGAGATCAAAGAAGAAATAAAAAAGTTTCTAGAAACGAATGATAATGAGCATACATCAACTCAAAATTTATGGGACACAGCAAAAGCAGTACTGAGAGGAAAGTTCATTGCATTACAGGCATACCAAAAGAAGCCAGTAAAAGCTCAAATAAGCATCCTGACCCTGCATCTAAAAGAACTAGAAAAACAACAGCAAATAAAGCCCAGGACCAGTAGAAGAGAAGGAAATAATAAAGATTAGAGCAGAAATAAATGACATAGAGGCTAAGGAAACAATACAGAGGATCAATGAAACCAGGAGCTGGTTTTTTGAAAAGGTAAACAAGATTGATGAACCTTTAACTAGACTCACCAACAAAAAAAGAGAGAGCACCCAAATAAATAAAATTAGTAATGACAGTGGAGAAATAACAACTGACACAACAGAAATACAAAGCATCATAAGAAAATACTATGAAGAACTCTATGCCAAAAAATGAGACAACCTAGGTGAAATGGACAAATTTCTTGAATCATATAATCTTCCAAAAATCAATCTGGAAGAATCAGAACACCTAAACAGACCAATTACAACAAATGAGATCGAAACAGTTATCAAAAAACTCCCAATAAGACAAGTCCTGGGCCTGATGGCTTCACAGGTGAATTCTACGAATAATTCAAAGAAGAATTAACTCCTATCCTCCTCAACCTATTTCAAAAATTTCAAGAGGAAGGAGGCGAGCATAATTCTGATCCCAAAACCGGGCAAAGACAATACAAAGAAAGAAAATTACAGGCCTATATCCTTAAACGTAAGCCGTGAAACCATAAGCATCTTAGAAGATAACATAGGCAGCAAGCTTTCTGACATCTGTAGCAGCAACATATTTGCCGATTTATCACCACGGGAAAATGAAATAAAAGGCAAGATAAACAAATGGGACTATATCAAACTAAAAAGTTTTTGCACAGCTAAAGACACTAAGAACAGAATAAAAAGACAAACCGCACAATGGGAGAACATATTTCACAACACGTCTGATAAGGGGTTAATAACCAAAATTTATAAAAAACTTATAAAACTCAACAACAGGAAGACAAACAATCCAATCAAAAAGTGGGCAAATGAATAGACATTTCTCCAAAGAGGACATACAGATTGCCAATAGGCAGATGAAATAATGCTCAAGATCACTAATCATTAGAGAAATGCAAATTAAAACCAGAATGAGATATTACCTCACACCAGTCAGAATGGCGCTCATCTGCAAAACAACACAGAATAAGTGCTGGCGAGTATGTGGAGAAAAGGGAACCCTTCTGCACTCCTGGTGGGAATTCAGACTGGTGCAGCCACTTTGGAAAAAAGTATGGAGATTCCTCAAAAAATTAAGAATCAAACTGCCTTTTGACCCAGCTATCCCACCTTTAGGAATATACCCTAAGAACACCATAGCAGTGTTCGTAAAGAAATGCTCCCCCATGTTCGTGGCTGCATTGTTCACAATAGGGAAGATCTGGAAACAGCCCAAGTGTCCGTCAGAGGACGAGTGGATTAAAAAGCTTTGTTACATATAAACTATGGAATACTACTCAGCCATAAGAAATGATGACATCGGATCATTTACAACAAAATGGATGGACCTTGATAACCTTATACGGAGTGAAATAAGTAAATCAGAATAAAACTGAGAACAGCATGATTTCATACATAGGTGGGACATAAAAGTGAGACTATGAGACATGGACAAGAGTGTGGTGGTTATGGGGTCGGGGGAGGGAGAAAAGGGTGGGATAGGGTGGAAGGGAGGGGCACAGGGAAAACCAGGTAGAAGGTGACAGAGGACAATTTGACTTTGGGTGATGGGTATGCAACATAATTGAATGATAAGATAACCTGGAGATGTTTTCTTTGAACATATGTACCCTGATTTATTGGTGTCACCCCATTAAAATTATAAAAAAAAGAAACAAAAACTAGCAAAAAAAGGTTGGAAAAAAATACATTCAACAGAAATTTGTGCATGCCAAGTGCTTTTAGTAACTTGGGATATATGTAATCAACCACACACACACAAATTAGAAGTCTCTTTCTTTCTGGAGCTTACATTTGAATTCTACACTTTGGAACTCTATGCTACTTCATAAGAAGCCAGTTAAAAGTCAGTATCTTGAACATGAATTGCTGAGATTCTGAGCACAGGGGCCAGATATATGCTATCACTCTTATTTAAAAACTAACTAGAGTCACTGTCGCATTATGATTTCACAGCTCCCCATCAGGTCCTTTTAAAACAACACACTTAAAACAACAGCTCTTTTTATCTGACTCCATCTGCTGTTGGTAGTGGTCAGCATATTGTGGTATCATCTGAGATTAGTTTGTGAAATAGGAAGTGGAGTTACAGGCAGATCAGCAAGTACATGCAGACTGTTGCTGAAACCAAGGATGTCCAATTCAGGTTTAGAGCGTAGGCAAGATAAGGTTATCAGTACATTCCCATCAAGGCACAGTTTCCCTTTTGTAGTCTGTCCTTGTTTTTATTCTATAAACAGATCACAAGGGAATTCAACAAGAAATAGTTTCAGAAGCATACAGCAGCAATAGTGGGTATACTGAACATACCAAGGGAATGAAAAAAGCAACGAGTTAGAAACTGAGGGAGACAGACCACTGGTGCCCTGGAAAGGGTGGTAGCAAGTACAAGAAAGGGACAGTATAGTCTCTGACTTATTTTAAGTATTTTTCCTTTGAAAAGGAGAATTACCTTAAAACTTTAGCCCTCTGTTAGATTCAATTTTATAAGAGGGTGGTAAACTACAGCTCTTCAAGTCTTGTCAATATCCTAGTGAGTTCTTTGCAGCCTTTAAAGAGCAATTCGAAATTCAGCTTGTGAAAAGAAAGCCAGACACAGTGTCATCTTCAAGTATGAGGTGAAGAACAGAAAAGAGCTAATTGAGTGACTCTTGATTCATATTTTGGCTGCCAACCACCCCCATTATTAAAATTTCATCCTGGCATCTTAACAGCCACAATCAACAACTGATTACTAAATGAGTGGTTTCTAAAAATCCTAATACTTATCAGTTATGTTTTTAGTCAGCCATTGAATTTTAGAACCAGAAAAAAGAGCCTTTGAATTCAATCAACAAGCTTCTTTGATAGCTGAGGTAGAGAAGGGTGAAGTGACAGTGGCAGAAGCCAGGTCCCTTTCTAGATTCCCAGTCCAGCAGAACTCTGCCGCAGGATCATAATGAAAATCCTTTAACGCCTCTGACTTCTGGGCTGCCATACTGCAAACTGGGAAGACTTTGGGCAATGTCATCGTGGCCCTTAGCGGGACTGTACACTGCAGACCCCTGGATGGCTAAATGCTGAAAGAGTGGTCGTGCTGCTCTGAAGCCCCTGACCTGGGTACCCAGGGGCCTCCAGTGGCCCTGAGTGCGCACAGCTGGCCCCGCACTCTTGCTCCAGTGGCTCCGGCAAATGACGGCTCCGCATAGGCCGGGTAGTGGACTCAGTCTCCAGAGTTCCATTTCAACGCACTAGGGTAGCACATGACACTTTCTCTGCCTGACCTAGCTCAGAAGCGGCTCCTAGTAGGCCAGGGGCAGAGGACGGGAGTGGCGGGGGCCACCGCCCCACGATCTCAGCCGGGTCTTCAATTCTGCCACTCCAGCGCTGGGTTCGTTTCCCGCTCAGCCGTTCCTTATTTCCCACCTGAGCGTTTTCTCAGCGCTTCCCACTCCGTGTTTACCAAGTAAGTGCTCACACCCGCTAAGTCAGCAGCGCCCTTGCTGCCCCTCCCTCTGCTCTCTGTCCCCTCTCGGTGATCAGCAAAGGCCGCCTCACTCCGTGCCCCGCTGTCCCGTGGCCTGAGCCCCGCCCCGCGTCACGTGAGCCGGCGCCCCGCCCCCGCGCCGGCGCGCTCCGACGTGCCCTGGAACTCACCCTCCTGTGGAGACTCGCCTGCTGGAGCCGGACGGAGGTGGCTGTTGAGGAGTGAGCGCCCAAGGGTCGTTGCAGCGTCCCAGGCTCGGTGCTGGGTGAAGGGGGTGCTGCCCCTGGGAGTCCGCCAGGTCTTCGGTAAGGTGATGGGCGCGGGTCCTGTGGACGGCGGGCGGTTAGCCGAGCGCCGCACAAAGGCGCGCGAGCGCCGGGGCTGCGCCCGCTGAGGGCGACGGAGTTGGGGGAGGCGTGTGCGGGAGGGGCGTCGGTGCTCGGGTGCGAGAGGTGTGGCTGGCGCCGCCGGATGGCTTGGCCGGGCGCGGGGGTGGAGGCGCTGCAGCCGGCCCGGGGCTGACGTGGGCGACAGGGTTTAAGTGGCTGGAGGTTGTGGCTCCCCTGCCCCCCGGGTTTCCTGACTTCCTGTGTGAGGGCAGTGCCCGCCCCGCCTCGGGAAGGAGCGTGTGTGCGGGTTTGTGCGCGTGTCTGTGTAGTGCGTGTGCGCCTGGTGTGTGTGTGTGTGTGTGTGTGTGTGTGGTGTGTGTGTGTGGTGTGTGTGTATGTGTGGTGTGTGTGTGTGTGGTGTGTGTGTGTGTGGTGTGTGTGTGTGTGTGGTGTAAGGATTCAAGGCTGCCTGGTGCACCCGCCCGGCCTTCTACCGTCGGGTGCGGCTCCCCGCCTGCTGCAGGTGTTGAACCTCCGCTCAGCGAGGAGCCCCGGGGCCCCGACGCGGGACTGTGGACCGTAACCGGGGCACTAGCCGCTCTGGGGTCTGGAGGCGCCGCCCCTGCGCAGTGGGTGTCTGCTCTCCCCCACTTTCCTGGGGACAGTCTCCTCCAAGTCCTTGAATTGAAACCGTCTTGGCCCAAGCCGGCCGCCCTCTTCCCGTCTTAGGGAACTCTCGGGTGTTTTTCATGACAGTCACTGACCCTGCGTGTATTGTGTTTGAGGTTGCTGCCGACCCGTGAGAAGACATGCCCACAGGTCATGGTTAGAGAAATAGGCATGCTTTCCGTTCGAGGCCTGTAATGTTGCCTCTGGTTTCTGCAGCGGTTTTATAAGCTCTTGTAAAGGCCAGAAAGGCAAAATGTTTACAGCCTGACTATGGAAGTTCTAATGTGAAGAGTTTGTTGTGGGTAAAGGCTGTCCAACACTTGCATTGCTTTATGGGTAAGAATGACATGGATGTAGGTGTTATTGACCATTTATACACATATTACTGTGGGGAGGTAATGTGGAGAAAGGAGCATGGAGTGACTTGGGAGTGACTTGGGTCACTTGGGAGTGACTTGGGAGGAGTCACTTGGGTTCTGGTTCAGATTATCCCATCCATTTCTAAGGTGAGACCTTGCAAGACTGTTACAATGGAGGTTGTTAAAAAGTATATAGTCCCCAGCCAGATCTCTTTCATACTTAAAAGTTGGGAAATGGTGACCTGGAGATGTAGTTGTCTTTATCCAGTGCTCCTTATCTAATCTACAGGAAGGTGTATTAAATAAAGAATGGTCATCTTTCTCTACCTTTTCTGGCCTGGCTGTTGTCAGTATTTTTCTTTCTCTTTGTTCTAAAAATGCTCCTGAAGACGTTTTAGAGCAGGAATTAGGGAGCCCAGAGCAGTGCCTAAGAGCAGGCTGTGAAGACTTGACCCTGAGCCACCGAACCTTAAGAGCCAGACAGGCTGGGCATGTAGGTGTGTCCCATAGTTGCATGTAGATCTGTTGCTCTGGAGGTGTTTCTCAGTGGTGAAAAAATGTACCATACTATGGGTGAGTGTTATGTGTGTAAGTGTATGCTCCAGCTTTTGTTGATAGGTCTCTATTTTATCAATCATAGGAGTTAAAGAAGATTGCTAGCTCACTGATTCTCAATGCCATCTGTATACATCAGTTCGTATATGGTCACCAGTTTACGTAACTTCATAAATTTATTACTACACTGCTCGTTGTGACACACAAGTGCATGTATGCATGTATGTAAATCCTGTAGAAAAACAGCATATAATTTGTAGTTGATCATGTGGCTTTTCTAACATTAATAAGAAAGTACCTGCTGAGTGCTTTTTGTAAATGGTCATGGGAATTGGGCTTTACAAATTTAAGTACTTTAATTGATGCAGTTGACATTTTTGAAAATAAAAGGCTAATAAAATTTTAACTTGACTAAGAGTGAATATGGCATGTGTAAAATTATTAACTGATTGTACTAATGTTTTGCTTATCTTAGAAACTTTGGTACTAGGAAAAATCAGCTTAAGGTGAATCTGCCTAAACAGGTATTATAATTTTATTATAAATAATAGGAGAGAAAAGTGAAACTAGACCTTTATCACAATTTTAGTTTTGTATTGCAGATAGGCACTATTTCGGGGATGCAATAGGCACCATTTCGGGGAGTGAGTCAGATATTATGTTATCATGTGGTATCACTGTACTTCAAACCCCTCTCTTTTGAGGAGCCCATTTGGCCACTATCTTTGTGGTTTTTTATTTCTTCAATCAGTAACTGGTCTAAATCATCCTCATTTGTGGATGGCTTTGCAGTGATTCAGCCATTTTCCTATTACTGTTATTGACTTATTAAAAATCCTGAGGTTTCAGTTTGCTGTTGATACAGCTTTTTCTTTGAACTGAACTGCTAATTCTGACGTCTTTTAAGTCCCCCCCCCCATTGGTAATCTAGTGCTTCTGTGGTGGGAGGGGGATGGATCAATCACCTGACCTCTAACAAGTCCCCAGGTGATACCCATGCTGTTCTTCTGCCCAGAACACAGTACACTGCTGTTGGTTAGAAATAAATGCCAGTCACCTGTGTAATTTTGAAGTTTTAAGTAGCTCCATGATAAAAATTAAAATATAACAACAAAAAAAACCCCAAGTAAATTTATATCATTTTATCATGTAATCAATATGAAACTATTAATGAGATATTTTACATTTTCTTTTTCAGACTAAGTCATCACAAATAAAGTTTTTTTCTTTTTTCAAGCAGCTCACTGGGTGATTTCATGGCTCACTAAAATTTTGAGCAGCAGTGATCACGATCAGTGGTTTTCAACCTTTTACACTTGGGGACTAGTGAAAGTAAGAGAATTATTTCAGGGACTGCTAAGGCAGAAATCATCCTGAGCATTATGTGAATTCGATTAAGGTCACCGGATATATAATGTTCATATAACATCAGGGTGGTTACCTTTTGTGGACTGGTCTGTGGACTGATTGTTGAAAAGCACTGATCTAGATCACTAATATGACCTACACTACTGCAGCTTGGGTGGGCGGGATTAAATCTTGTAGGGTAGTAATAATAGAATTTTTGTAATAAGAGCTAAAACTTATAAAGCACTTACCATGTGCCAGTCATTATACCATGTGCTTTACACATGTCTAATGAGTTTTGTTTTACAAATAGAAAAAAGCTGAGGCTGTGACTTCGGTCACATAGCTAGCAAGAGGCAGAGACTGATGTTTGATGAGGAGGAGAGAGTAATTGTATAAGTGATCAGTTCATTTGTATTTTTCTACTCTCACAACTTTTGCTTCTTTGAGTAAGCAGTGATTAGTGTTATTTTGTATCATTCCTTATAGTTTATAAAATAGGTACTTTTTCTCTTGGGTTTCTCATAAATATCTTTTGAGGTTTGTCTGTTTCCTTTGTTTTTCAGGTAAGTTAAAGTGCTCATGATCTGAGAGCTGATACTGTGCTATATATTAGTGATTTGTTTTAATATTCAATTTTGTTGTGGTATGATGTATGTACGGAAGTACACTGACACGCAGCAATGAAGAGTACAGATATATACACCAACATGGGTGAGTCTCAGTATTCTACATGAAATGAGCCACATATAGAAGGTTATACACGATAATTTATGACTACTTTTCTGACACAATTTTGCTTCTTTGTTACTCAAGGAATATTTAGTGTGATGCTTTATAGTTAACCTTTTTTCCACATTTTTTATTCTTACAGGATTTTTTGAGATTTGTATTGTTTGTTGTTTTACAGTTGGATGTATCACAGCTTGTTTAGGCATTCACCAGACAATAGGTCTTTGGGTTTTTTACCATTTCTGATTCTTTTGAATAAAGCTGTCCATGTAAAGCCTATGCGTGGACTTTATTTTTTTCCTCTTAGGTGAACTACTAGAAGAGGAATTGCTAGATTATATGTTTAACGTTAAAAGAAACTGCTGAAATGCTTTTCTGAAGTGGCTGTATCACTCTGCATCCCCACCAGCAATGAATCAGAGTTTCGGGATGTTATCCTTACTGAATACAAATATATATGTTTAATTCCATTCTAGTAGCAGGATAGTGATATCTAGGAATTTTAATTTGCATTATTATGGTTTTATTAAACAGCCTTATTGATGTGTAATTACTATATAACAAACTGCATATTAAAGTGTGCAATTTGATGAGTTTTCACGTGTGTATATGTGTCTGAAGTGTATATCATTATCATCATTATTAAGATAGTGAACATATTTATCACCTCCCTCCAAAAAGAAAGTTTTTCTTCGTAATTCATTGCCCTTGTTCCCTGGTGACATTTTTTTAAAACAAATTTTAGAGAGGAAGTGAGAGAGAATAATACATTGATTTGTTGTTCTGCTTATTTCTGCATTCATTGGTTGATTTTTGTATGTGCCCATACAAGGGATCGAATTGACAACCTTGGGATATTGGAACAATGCTCTAACCAGCTTAGCTACCTGGCCAGAGCCTTCCTTGGTGACTTTTGATCTGCTTTCTGTCACTATAGATTAGTTTGTATATTCTAGAATTTTATGCAGATAGAATCTTTATGTATAGTATGCTCTTTCTTGTCTGTTTTATTTTTCCTTGTCCCAGTAGAGCCCAAGCTCTACGTATATCAGGCATCCCTGATTCGATTTCCCCATGCAGTGGGACACTCCTGCTTATCATCAGGGCCAGCAGCCTCTTCAAGACTACTCTTGAGGTGGCTATGAGGATGCTACTGATAAGTGCTGACACTAACTGCCACTGGAAGAAAGACACGACCCACACACAGAGTGAATTGCAATAATCACACAGGCAATTTATTACTCACAAATCCTTTTTTGTGTGCCTGGATATAGCTTAAGGGGGCCCCCGTCAGTGTGCTATCTTTGGTCAGAGCTGTGTGGAGACAGTCTACCTTCATGTTGGAGTCTGGGCGACTACTGCAGCAGGGGCCCCTCAGCTTTAGTACCTTTTCTGGCCAACACCTTCTAACAGGTCTCAATCTACAGGATTATCACCTCAAACCACCCTTTTGGGAGTTCCTAGCAGAGAACCCCTTTTATGTTAATCTACTGAAATGATTATATCAAACCACTTTTTAAGATGTTCTTAATTACGTTAACTTACAAAGTTATGACACTAAGCCACTTCTTATCTATGTATAATTTCACACACACATTAACTGGGCCCTGCCCTAAAGTCAGAGTCTGTTTATCACATCTGCACTCACTATATTAATTCCTATCCAGATGGCATAACTTTATTTAATTTTAAGAATTATTTTTAATATATTTTAATTACTTTTATATATCTTCCATATTTGTTTTTTATATTTCTATATATTTAATTACTATAACATTATATTACTACAACATTCCTCCACTTGAAAAAATTATTTTGAGGTTTATTCAGTTTTTTGTGTGTATGAATAGTTTATTCCTTTTTATTAGTGAGTGATAGACCCATTTTAAGGCCAGCAGCTGCTGCCGTTGTGGTCATGCAGGTTTACATTGAATTCAGGCAGACATTAAGGAAACAGTGGAGCCAAAAAATGGTGACCTGTTCCATTAAACTCTTGCACTGACAGCAGCAAACAGGCAGGGAAAACATTTCCCTTTCCTTCAGGGCTCCTAAAACCCTGACGCATTCTCTGGTTCCGCAACCAGCAGAATCTTCTCCGATTCCTCCCAGAATCAAAGGCTCCAACCAGCCTCAGTGGAGCTCCCTAAACCCCTCAGCTCTGGTTCCCCATCTGCACACCTCTTTCCCTGTGAAAACTGCCTGGGCCCACAAAGACAACCTCTTCCAGCAAACATTAGCAAAACGATAGCCTCTTTTAAGCAGGAATGCAATCCTCAGTTTGCAATCAACTGCCCTGCTCTGAGGCAAGCACATACGTGGCTGCCCACACCATTTTCTAATACTAAAAGTGAGAAAACTAAAAAAATACAAATTTTACAAACTCACTTGCCCAACAATTACAAATACATATTATTTGGGAACAACCCAAATGTCCAACAGGTGAGTATATAAACTAATTGTAGTATATCCATACACCACTGAGTAAAAGGGAAGTGTTTTCTCTGTGTGTTTGCTCATCAGCCGGTACGAGACTTTAATAAAGGAATGGCCCAACATTTTTTGGCTCCACTGTTTCTTTACCATCTACCCAAATTCAATCTGAACATGCATGTGAATGGCCACAACAGTGGCAGCCACTGGCCATATAGTAATATATTACAAATAAAGCTGCAGTGAACATTCACATATAGGTCTTTATGTTGTCATGTGCTTTCATTTATTTTGGATAAATACCTAAGAGGTTTCCAAAGTGCTTTTACTATTCTACATTTTTACTAGCAATGTGTGAGAGTACTAACTGCTCCATATTCTCAAAAACACTGGTATGATCAGTCTTTTAAATTTTAGCCATTCTAGTAGATGTGTAGTATTATTTCTTAGTGGTTTTAATTTTCATTTTCCTAATAACTAAAGATTTTGCACATCTTTTTATGGACTTATTTCCCATCTACATTGCATAAGTACCTGTGTATACCTTTTGCCCATTTCTATTGGGCTATTTGTGTTACTGACTTCTATAATTCTTGGTTTGCATTGCTGGAGATACTTGTTCATGAGGGATATAGTCTTGACTGGCCTGATGGAGAAGGAAGATGATCCTTGCATTCCAAAGGCATGTTATCAGGTGCATTATTGTAGATGCAGAAGACAGCAGACAGGCTTGAGTAAAAGCAAGCATGGACCTTTGCTTAGAGAAAGTTCCTCCCTAGGATATGACTACCCACCATAACCTGCTTACAGCTAGGTTTGATTTAGACCATCCTGTGTTTACCTTAGTTCCCTGAGTCTGCAAGGCCACCGTGCAGGTCCTCCCAGAGCCTGCCAGGCTCAGTTCATGGAGGCATCTTGATTTCTTAAAAAAAAAATTTTATGTCCACACCACTTTCGTTTTTTTTTTTTTTGAGATGTTTGTACAGAATATGTATTCTTTACATTTTTTGGTAAAATCACCAGTGAAGCCATCAGGGCAAGAAGTTTTTGTGGAAAAAATTTTAAAGACATGTTCAGTATTTTTAATAGATACAGGGTTATTAGGATTATCTGTTTCTTCTTAAGCAAGCTTTGGTAAATTGTCTTTCAAGAAATTCGGCCAGTTCATCCTAGCTATTGACTTTATTGGCATAAAGTTCATAATAATCATTTTATTTCCCTTATGATGTATTTAGGACCTATAGGTAACCTATAGTTATGTCCTATAGTACTAATATTGGTAATTTATGGGTTTTTTAAAATTCTTGGTCCATTTGGTTAGAGGATCGTCAGTATTATTGATCTTTTCAGATAACCAGCTTCTAGTTTCATTAATTTCCTCTAATATTTTATAGTTTTCTCTGTTATTGATTTCTTCTCTGACTGTATCATGTCCCTTCTTCTACTTAGTACTTTGGGTTATTTTGCTCTATATCTAGTTTTATAATAAAAACTTATATCATTGATTTAAGAACTTGTTTTTCTAATATGGGCATTTAATGCTATATATATTCATTAAGCACTACTACAACTGTCACAGATTTCGATGTATGTTTTCATATTCATTCAGTTTAAATTTCCTGTTTGATTTCTGCTTTGACCACTGAGTTATTTAGAAATGTATTATTTGTTTGTTTTTTTATTTTAAGAGATAGAAACAGGAAGGGAGAGAAGGTGAGAAGCATCAACTTGTAGTTGCTTTTACTTTAGTTGTAGTTGAGCTTCTCGTATGTGCCTTGACCAGGTGGTGCCCGTGCCCTCTTGCTCAATCCCATAACCTTGGGTTTTTCATGCCAGCCAACTTTTGGATTCAAGCTGGTGACCTTTGGGATTTTATGGACAATTTCTCCTGCTCAAGCCAGCGACCCTGTGCTAATAATCCTAGGCTCAGAGCCACTTCAGCATTCTAAGTGAACACTTGATCCACTGTGCCACCACTGGTCAGGCTGAAAATATGTTGTTTAGATTCTAACAACAAATTTAGGGGTTTTAAGGTATCTTTTTATTAATTTATAAAAGATTTTGTATGACTTCAGTTCTTTTACATTTATTGATATTTGTTTCATGGCCCAGAATATAGTCTTTAAGGAAAATATACTTTTATAAAAAACTACTGGCTGGCTGTATCATTAGCATTCTGTTTGAGTGTTTCAGTTGTTGGTATTTGATAATACCAACTTTGTTTTTAAAAAGAGTAACTTTATCCATTGTAGTTGGCTTGCAGTGATACCTTGTTTTGGTTTTAAGTTGCATTATTGGGTTATTATTATATTTTTCTTTTTGCTAGAGAGACAGAGAGAGGGACAGATAGGGACAGACAGGAAGGGGGGAGAGAGATGAGAAGCATCAATTCTTTGTTATGGCATCTCAGTTGTTCATTGATCCCTTTCTCATATGACACGAGACTACAGCAGAGTGTGTGACCCCTTACTCAAGCCAATGATCCTGGGCTCAAGCCAGAGACTTTTGCTCTCAAGCCAGCAACCCTGCGTTCAAGCCAGTGACCTTAGGGTTTCGAATCTGGGTCTTCTGTGTCCACTGCTCTATTCACTGTGCCACTACCTGGTCAGGCTGGGTTATTAATGTTTTGTTTTTTTTTTCAGAGACAGAGATAGAGTCAGAGAGAGGGATAGATAGGAACAGACAGACAGGAACGGAGAGAGGTGAGAAGCGTCAATTGTTAGTTTTTCGTTGCCTTTGCAACACCTTAGTTGTTCATGGATTGCTTTCTCACATGTGCCTTTACCGCGGGCCTTCAGCAAACCAAGCAACCCCTTGCTGGAGCCAGTGACCTTGGGTCCAAGCTGACGAGCTTTTGCTCAAACCATATGGGCCTGCGCTCAAGCTGGTGACCTCAGGATCTCGAATCTGGGTCTTCCGCATCTCAATGCGACGCTCCATCCACTGCGCCACCACCTGGTCAGGCTGGGTTATTAATGTTTTGTAAAATAATTTAAACTTCAATAAATTTAAGAATCATGGAGTATTTTTGTGTTTTTTCCAGTAGAGGACAGAAGGCTCTGCGGGATTCATAATGCCTTTCATTATCTGTGTGCTATATAAGTGCTACTTTTCAGTTTTCCAAATGTCTGAATGTTTATTTGCCTTTTAATACAGGATATGACAAAAGTGGGTTTACAGTTTGTCATATGAAAATAATACAGTAGCCTGGCTGGGCGGTGGCATAGTGGATGGAGCGTCGGACTGGGGTGCGGAGGTCCCAGGTTCGAGACCCCAAGCTTGCCGGCTTGAGCGCAGGCCCATCCAGCTTGAGCAGAAGTTCGTCAGCTTGGGCCCGGGGTCGCTGGCTCCAGTGGGGAGTTGCTCGGTCTCCTGGGGGCCCGCGGTTGGGGCACGTGTGGGAGAGCGGTCGGTGAGCAACTGGTGTGTTGCGACGGCGGGAGGGACTGATGGTTGATGTTTCTCACCACCTCTCTCCGTTTCTGTCTGTCTGCCCCTCTCTCTGGCTCTCTCTCTGTCCCTGTGGAAAAGGAAAAAAAAAAAAAAGAAAATAATACAGTAATTAGTATATAATAATACAGGATTAAACTGTGTTGCACATGCTCACAACTGTAAATCTACTTTTGTCTACCTGGTATTTACATTGAAG
This sequence comes from Rhynchonycteris naso, assembly GCA_037038555.1. Classification (NCBI taxonomy): domain Eukaryota; kingdom Metazoa; phylum Chordata; class Mammalia; order Chiroptera; family Emballonuridae; genus Rhynchonycteris; species Rhynchonycteris naso. Next base: position 186,924,092 of record CM072996.1, on the reverse strand, counting down.
GAGGATCTGTAAAATACAGGTGAGAATTTTAGTGACCTTTGTGGGTTTTGGATAGACAGTTATAAGGTGATTTAAATGGTGTTCTTCATTCTCTCTCTCTCTTTCTCTCTGTTTTAAGTGAGAGGAGTATAGATAGTGAGACAGACTCCTGCATGCGCCCGACTGGTACCCACTTGGCAACCCCTGTCTGGGGCCTATTCTTTTTTATTTATTTATTTATTTATTTTATTCATTTTAGAGAGGAGACACACACACACACAGACAGACAGACAGAAAGAAAGGGGGGAGGAGCTGGAAGCATCAACTCCCATATGTGCCTTGACCAGACCAGTGCAGGGTTTTGAACTGGCGACCTCAGTGTTCCCAGGTCAACGCTTTATCCACTGCGCCACCACAGGTCAGGCTGGGGCCTATTCTTGAATCACCTGAACTACTCTCAGCACCTGGGGTTGATGCTGGAATCAGTCGAGCCACTGGCTGCAAGAAGGGGAGAGAGAGAGAAGCGGGAGACAGTGGGAGAGAGAAGCAGATGATAACTTCTCATGTGTTCCCTGACTGGGATGTCCACAGGCCAGGCCGACACTCTGTCCACTGAACCAACTGGTCAGGGCCTCCAGTGACTTTAACGTGGCAATATATACCTATAATATTTCATTGTAGGTATATACTACTATTTTTTTAAGACATTCATCCACCTGTGGACATTAAATTTGCTGTTGTGAATTATGTGGCTATGAACATAGGTGTTCATATATCTGTTCAAGTCTCTGCTTTCAATAATCTTGGATGTTTATCTAGAAGTGGAATTGGTAGGTTGTATGGTAATTTTATTTTTAATGTTTTGAAAAAATTCTGTGCTGTTTCCTCCAGTGGCTGCACTGTTTTACATTCCCAGCAGCAGTGCACAAGAATTCCAGTTTTTCCACCTTCTCACCAACACTTGTTATTTCTTGGATTTCATTTTATTCCTCTTACAATAGCCATCTTAATGTTAGTAAAGTGGTTTCTTATTGTGATTTTGGTTTTTATTTCCCTAGTTCTTAGTGATGTTGAGCATCTTTTTCTGTGCTTATTGGCAATTTGTGTATCTTCTTTGGAAAAAGATGTATTCACATCTTTTGCCTAGAGCAATGGTAGTCAACCTGGTCCCACTAGTGGGTATTCCAGCTTTCATGGTGGGCGGTAGCAGAGCAACCAAAGTATAAATAAAACGGTAGATTTAACTATAGTAAGTTGTTTTATAAAGATTTATTCTGCCAACCTTAGCGAAAAACTGACAGAGTACTTGGTAAGTAATTATTATTATATGCTTTGACTTGCTGTAACTCTGATTTATAAATTTTATATAATAAAGTTACTTCCCTACTTTATAAATCACCATTACTGTGGAACCAGTGGACGGTTAGAAAATTTTACTACTAACAGAGATAAAAAAGCGGGTGGTAGATATAAAAAGGTTGACTACCCCTGGCCTAGAGTGATATTTCTTTTCTCAATGTTAATTTGAAGTAGATTGGCATGATTGGCATAAGCATTATGAAGAATACGTACTTTTTTCTGTTTTTAAGTACTGTATTTTTCACTATATAAGACGCACCTAACCATAAGATGCGATGCACCTGGGATTTTAAGGAGAAAAATAAGAAAAAAAATATTCTGAACCAAATGGTGTGTTGAAATATTTAATAAAATACAGTGTGTCCGTAAAGTCATGGTGCACTTTTGACGGTGTGACTGGTCAAAAGTGCACCATGAATTTACGGACACACTGTATACCACAATAATATTTCAACAATGTAAACTCACCAGCAGTATTAACAACCATTAGTACTGTTATTAACAAATGAGAAGAGACTTTAATGTTCAAATACTCTTCTAGTCCAGGAACCCCAGGAACTCATCATCGCTAGTGTCAGAATTTAAGAAGCTCAGTAGCTCACAATCACTGGTATCACTTTCTTCGTTATTTTCATATACGATACCACCTTCAGTGCCATCTAAGGCATTGCTAATGAGCTGGTGCTCATTCTACATATGCATAGTTATCAGCGCAGCACCCTGCAGCAGCTAAAAAAAAATGAACATTCGCTCCATAAGATGCACGGGCATTTTCCCCTCTACTTTTTTGGGGAAAAAGTCGTCTTATGGAGCAAAACATACAGTAAATTACAGATATCTGACTAGTACTTGGCAAAGGTCAGACCTTAATAATCACCACATTTGTAGATGTATCTACCTTTTTTTGTGGGATATATATCTTTTAAAACCATGCGATTTTCTAAACATTTGAAAGTGTTTAAATGTAAGTAGTCATTTAAAAGATTTTTCTTTGAGAGGGTAATGTGTAGTTTCAGAGGAATGTCTGAATGGGTTTGAGGGAGTGGTTATGCTTGGGTAACCAATAGAGATGGGCAGTTGTGATGTGAATGAAGTTTTTCTTCTAGAGTATATTGTTAGAGGTTTAGAAATTCTATTAAACTTCATAAAGACCAAGATTATGATTTTCTTATTAATATATAACACCTTTAATAAGGATATGGACTGAGACTGGGCATTGGGTGCTTATCCAAAGGAAAATCAAGATTTTGTTACTACAAGGGGGTGGAGGGGCAGGTGAGATGCCGCAGAGGCAACATCAAATTTATATAAAGCATAAAAGGAAAAAAAAAATTTTTTTTCTGTTTTTTAAAACAGATTGTTTTAAAAAGTTCTTATTAAGAAATTAAAATGTAGCACTTGCATGTTGAGGACATAGAAGGAAGAATCAATTGATTGGAGTCAATTTACTAGGAAGTAAAGAGCTGAAAAGTTTAGAAGCAGAATGGTAATCATAAAAGTGTTTTTAAAGTTTGTGAAGCTATTATTCATATAGGTAGTAGTTTTTGATGAAATAGAATATGAAGGAAAAGGAAATTAACCTTTTGGCTTAAGAAAATAATTCTTTTATTATTTTTTTTTTTTTTAGAGAGAGAGAGACAGGAAGGGAGAGAGATGAGAAGCATCAGCTCATAGTTGTGGCATGTTAGCTCATTGATTGCTTTCTCATATATGCCTTGACTGGGGTGGGGGTATACAGCAGAGCCAGTGACCCCTTGCTTAAGCTAGTGACCATGGTCTCAAGCTGGATGAACTCGCACTTAAGCGGCAACTTTGGGGTTTTGAATCTGGATCCAATGATCTATCTATCACACCTCTGCCTGGTCAGGTATCAGATCCTTTTTCTATGTAAACATTTTGGCTCATCTTGTTATTTTAAGACAGTGGTTCTTAACCTTTTTGGAGGTATTGAACCCACCAGTTTCATATGTGCATTCACCGAATCCTTCTTTAGTGATAAATAAAATATGATTTTTTTTCCAAATTCAAGACATAGGTATATGTTTTTTTACTGGTGCACAAAATGAGCCGTGCATGCACATCACCTTGCTCAAAGAACAAAACCAACAAGGTGCATGAACTCACAACAAATTACGGTATTACTTTATTCTGGCCTCCGCGGCAGAGGCTTCTCGGAAACCCTGAGACTGACTCATCAAACCCCTAGGGTTCGATAGAAGGTTAAGAACCACTGCTTTAAGAGTTCTTTGTGTATTTTTGGTACAAGTCCTTCATCAGATGTCTTTTACAAAAATTTATCCTTCTGTGGTTTGCATTTTCATTCTTTTAGCCACGTCTTTCACAGGGCAGAAGTTTTAAATTTTAGTACATTTCTACTTAATATTTTCTTTCATGGTTTTCCATGTGGTAGGTGTATTTAAAAATTCATTGCTAACTCTAAGGTCATATTCTTTTTCTTCTCAAATTGAAATATTTCTCCATTCTTATAACAGTCCAAGAAAAAGTCATGTTCACCCATTTCTGACTAAGAAAGACTTCATGGCACAAATCTTCCTAAAATACCTCATGCAAATGTAAATTTTATTGAAATATGCCTGCTTCCTCAAACACTTCTTTGGTTGTTTCCTCATTTTTGTTTCTGATTTCAATAATGGTTTTGAGTTTCTTTTACCAGTTTTCACTTGACTGATTTCCTGTTACCCAGTTATTTCCTGTATCCTATCCTTTCTGCAGTTTCTACTTTATTTCTTTATGGCCAGGATAGTTTATAATATTAATCACTATATTTTCCTTTACTTTTTTAGGCCTAAAGAAATGCCGTGTGTGTGTGTGTGTGTGTATGTGTGTGTGTGTGTGTTCTCCAAAAACAGGGATAATACATTAAGAAATTTATTTTTTGTATTTTTCATAAGTGAGAAGTAGGAAGGCAGAGTGACACTGACTCCTGCATGCGTCCGACCAGGATCTACCCAGCAAGCCCACTAGGGGGCGATGTTTTGTTGCAACCGGAGCCATTTTAACGCCTGAGTTGAGGCCATGGTGCTATCCTCAGTGCCCGGGCCAACTTGCTCCAGTGGAGCCTTGGCTGCAGAAGGGAGAGAGAGATAAAGAAAAGGGAGGGGGGGAAGGGTGGAGAATCAGATAGTCACTTCTCATGTGTGCCCTGAATGGGAATTGAACCCGGGACATCCACATGCCTGGCCAACACTCTACCACTGAGCCAACCAGCCAGGACCAAGAAAAACTTTTAAATGCCCTGTAGTGGCCTATGATGTCTTGGTAACTGTACAGTTTACAGAATTATTCGGTGGAGAATTTCTTTTACTGTTACTGTTCTTAATGTTTTTGTTGTACTCATTAAGTTTAATTGATTTCTTTAGCAGAGGCTTGTTCAAGGATTGTTAATTTGAAACAAATACATTTAAAACTGCTTGGATGACTTTGTATGGAGAATCAGTGATAAATTATGGTATTTGTAAGTTGGTTAAAATTTACCTGGGAGGGTATTATTATAACATTTTGTTGTTCATGGTATTAGAATTACTAAATAAGCAATTGTTATGTGTCTATATCTATTCTTATTGAAACATTAGGAAGAAGACTGGTAAGAGCTGTGAAAAACATAACTACTTAAAAAAATTAGGAGATATTTCAAAACAAATATGAAGCTATAAAGTATCCCCTAATTTTGTGAGCAGAATATAGGGGTATTTTTGAAACTGCAAATAAAAGCGGTTGGTTGGTCCTACGAAGTAGATATGCAAACACATTAAATGTGCTGGTGGTTAGGTATTTAATAGTTGTAACTGTGTGTGTGTGTGTGTGATGGAAATAGATGCAGGAATGTGGTGTTGAGTACAGAATATATATATATTTTTAAGTGACAGGAGGTAAGATAGACTCCAGCATGCACCCCAATTGGGATCCACCAGGCTAGTCCCCTACAGGGTGATACTCTGCCCATCCTGGGCTGTTGCTTAGCAACCCAGCTGACCTATTTTTAGCGCCTAAGTGTGGAGGCTCCACCTAGCCATCCTCAGTGCCTGGGGCCAACTGGACCAAACCAATAGAACCATGGCTGTGGAAGGAGAAGAGAGAGAGAAGGGGAAGAGGGAAGGGTAGAAAAACAGGTGGTCACTTCTCCTGTGTTCTCTGACTGGAAATCAAACCCGGGACATCCAAATTCCAGGCTGATACTGTACCACTGAGCCAACCAGCCAGGGCCCAGAATATATTTCAATTAGAGTTGTTGTTCTCAGTGAGTGCTGTAGTTGAATGAGTAATATTCCTACCAAAATCCTTGAGAGGCTACCAGGATGAACCGTTCTCAACCTAATCTAAAGAGAAAAATCTGTAAGTTTGGGTAATAGCTGAAGAAAGAAGCTAAACTTAAAACTATCAACATTTATTTCAATATAGCTTATGTTTATGTGTGTGTCTGTGTTTTGTTTTTTTCTGAAGTTAGAAGCAGGGAGGCAGTCAAACTCTCCTATGCACCTGACCGGGATCCACCAGGCATGCTCACCAGGAGGCGATGCTCTGCCCATCTGAGGCATTGCTCCGCTGTGGCTGGAGCCATTCTAGTACCTGAGGCAGAGACCATGGAGCCGTCCTCAGCGCAGGGGCCAACTTTGCTACAATAGAGCCTTGACTACGGGAGGGGGACAGAGAGACAGAGAGGAAGGAGAGGGGGAAGGGTGGAGAAGCAGATGGGCGCTTCTCCTGTGGGCCCTGGCTGGGAATCGAACCTGGGACTTCCACACGCCAGGTCAGTGCTCTTCCGCTGAGCCAACTGGCCAGGGCCTAGCTTATGTTTTTAAATAAAAATAGGCAACATCAGTTATTTGCACATTTGCAGATAATTTTCACTTAGATCTAAGTTCTTAATTTTTTTGGCTCCATAGTGTATAAAAAGGCTTTTATTTTCATTATTATTTTATCTAACTTTTTAAAACCTGGGATTATAATACATAATTACTACTGTGTGATTTTCTATAAGTTTATAATTTTAATAGTTTCTCTTAGGGGTTTCTCAGTTTCTTTTATTCCTCGTCATCCATCCCAGTATTACTGGGAAATCTACATCAGCTCCTGTTCTCTTATTCCATTGTGCCCACTCTTCCTTATGTAATGTGCCTTCATATCTAATTACTTTTTAAATATGTGTAGATGTCTTATGACTAGTTATATGTATTTCTTGTCCTCCTAATTCTCATTGCCTTTAAGTAAAACTTTAGATTAGATGTCTCATGTTGAACTGATTAAACAGACTTCTTTATTTTTCTTCCTAACACCTCCTTCATACTTACCTGCTAGTCACTGGGGAACTTGTAGTCATCAAGCTTGACAGTGAAAGAGACGAAACATGAATTGGCCTTTGAACTATTCTTACTCTCCATATCACAGCTGCTTTCTAAATAGCGTGCAATTATAGTTTACTTATTATACTTCATATGTTTCTCCACTCTTATGGATACCTGTCTTATCAATTATAGTATGTCTGAGCTACTGTAACCTTCGCAGATTCCCTTGTTTCACTATCTTCAGCAGTATTTTATCAATCTATCTATTTTTATTTTCTTTTTTTTTAAGTGAGAGGAGGGGAGATAGAGAGACAGACTCCTGCATGCATCATGACTGGGATCTACCCAGCAACCCCTGTCTGGGGCCAATGGTTGAATCTGCTGAGCTATCCTCAGTTTTTAGGTCTGATGCTTGAACCAGTCGAACCACTGACTGTGAGAGGAGTAGAGAGAGAGGAAGGGGAGAGGTAGGGGAAGAGAAGCAGATGATCGCTTCTCATGTGTCCTCTGGCTGGGACACCACTGGCCAGGCTGACACTGTCCACTGAACCAACCAGCCAGGACCTTCAACAGTATTTTAGAAGTTATTTTATTATTTTCCTGGGAAGGAAAAGAGTGAAACGATTCAAGATTGTGGCAGAGTAGGTAGAACATACAGTTGTCTCCTCCCAGGACTAACCTGGACTTAATTACACCTAAATTATAGAACAATCATCCAGATTAACCAACTGAAGACTAGTTTAAGGGAAATGTTATAAAGGAAGATTTTCAGAAGAAGCTACATTGTGACTGGTAAGAAGAGTGGAGATGTGAAAAGGGCTGGCTCTGTTTCCACCATGACAACTGAAGTTCCAGAAAGATATCTCAGCTGTGGGGGTTTCCCTCAGAATAGTAGGGTCTAAACTCCAACTTGGCTCCTCAGGTAAGAGCACCAGAGCTAGAAAGAGGTGTCCATATATCTGACTATGGAAAACAGTGGAGTTCTCTAGGGAGAGTATGGAGTCTATTAGAGACAAAGACATTCTTTTAAAGAGTCAACACAGAAAATTTTGTTTGCAGCCACTCACCCTGGGCTCTGGCTAGAAGAAGAACAGAATGGACTAGAGTTTTATGAGGAGAGCCTGAGGTTTGTGGCTCTTAGAAGGGTACTCAGGGAAACTGTTGCCATGATTCCTGTGCTAAGTCATTCTCCCATACTGCAGATGCCATCTTTCTTGAGTATAGCACTTTTCTCTGTAGTATCAGCCTGGGGGAAGATGATAGTCCTATCCTCTGGATTCCCTCTCACCATACCCTGTGTAGCTTAAACCCTACTGAGGAGTCACCTGCCTTTTGGACATGGTGTAGAGAGGTCTGGGCAGACTCAAGGGTTATTGGTGACTGAGTTGTGTGGCTTTGGAGTGAGGTCTTTCTCCCTACATTCCCGTGAACCTGACTGGCACTTCCTACTCACAGGAGAACTGCTAGAAATACCATCTGAGTTTCAGGCAGATGTACCCCCCAGGCTCCTCTGGAGGCCCCAACTGCCTGGCTTTTCATGCCTCTGCCCTGCCAAGCCAAGTTTGGGGCAAAATCTGGGACAGACTGAGTAGTGTGGATCTGGGATGATAAGGGCCATCCATACCTTCCCTGAAGCCTAACTGGTACATCCCCTTTTCAGGAGATCAACTAGCCCCATCCTCAACCCTTGGCAGCCTCATCCTCCTGACTCTTGGCAGCCACCCACCATATAAGATCCAGTGAGCTTCATGAACTGCATAACCAGAGGGAGATCTCAGCAGGCACGAAACCCGGCTGAGGTAAAATCCGCTTTGTGTGTGTGGTCGACACCTGTACAGCAGCTTGCATGCTGTGTTTGGGTTAAACCACCCAGTCAGCCATCCTGAGGGTCATCCCATGCATGAATTGGCCATAGCAGTCATGACTCAATTACAACAGGAGGGCTCACATCCCAATAAAAGACATTCCTGGAGTCCCCAGTTTAGGTGATCAAGGAGACTGTACCACTGGACTCCACACCACACCTGCCACATACAGCCACCCCATGAAGACTGGTAATGATAGCATATCTATCTTATATATAGAAACAAACACAAAGAGGCCAACCACACTGGGAGGACAAACAGGCCCCAAATGAAACAACAGGAGAATGTTCTAGAAGAAGAGCTAAATAAAATGGAGGCAAGGAATTTATCAGATATAAAGTTCAAAGCAATGGTTTTAAGGATGTTCAACAGTATGAAGAAGGGCATATAGAAACCATAAGAAAAGGACAAGTCAGAAATAAAGAATACAATATTTGAAATGAAGAATACAACTGAAAGGAATAAACAGTAGGTTGAATGAAGCAGAGGACTAAATCAGGGATTTGGAAGACAAGGTAGGAAGAGACATCCAATCAGAGAACCAAAAGGAAAAAATTAAAAAGAAAAGGAATAGTTTAAGCTGCCATTGGGACAAGATGAAGTGTAATAACATTTTCATCATAGGGAAACCAGAAGGAGAGGAGGCTGAGTGATCAAGAACCTATTTGAAGATATAATGGTGGAAAACTTCCTTAACTTGGTAAGAGAAAAAGACACACAAGTCCAAGAAAAATGGAGAGTTCCAAACAAGATGGACCCAAAGAGGCCCACTCAAAGATACATCACAATGAAAATGGCAAAGGTTAAAGACAAAGAATCTTAAAAGCTTCCAGAGAAAGTTACCTACAAGGGAGATCCCATAAGACTGTTAGTATATTTCTCAACAGAATCGTTGCAGGCCAGAAGGAATTGGCATGAACTGTTGAAAGTGATGAAAAGCAAGGACATACAACTACAACTACTTTACCCTGCAAGGCTATTATGTAAAATTGAAGAAGAAATAAAGAGATTCCCAGACAAGAAAAGGCTAAAAGAGTTTATTACCTCCCAACCACTATTACAAAAATATTAAATGTCCTGCTTTAAGAAGAAAAAGGAAAAAAAAGAGGAACATAGTTTAAAAGATCAAAATAGCAATAATTATGTACCTATTAGTAATCACTTTAAATGTAAGTGGCTTAAATGCTCCAGTTGAGACATAGCATAGTTGAGTGGATAGGAAAACAAGATCCATATATACGCTGTCTACAAGATACCATCTCAGAACGAAAGATACACAGACTAAAAATGAGGGATGGAAAAAAAATTTCACTCAAATGGAAAGGGAAAAAATAAGCTGGAATAGCAGTACTTATATCTGACAAAATAGACTTGAAAGAAAAAAGGCTATGATAAGAGACAAACAGGACACTACATAATGATAAAGGGAACAATTCAAATTCAAAAAGAGAATATAACCCTTGTAAACATTTATGTACCCAGCATAGAATGAAATTTTGATACACCTTAAGGAAGAGGTTGACAGTAATGTGGTTATAGTAGGGGATTTTAACACCTTGTTAAAGTCTATACCAAAGGATAGATCTTCCATATAGGAAATGATGAATACACTACATTAGTTGGAATTGGTATCGTCAGAGCATTTCAACTCAAAGCAGCAGAACATGCGTGTTTTTCATGTGCACATGGAACACATTCTAGAATAGACCACATGTTAGGACACAAAACAAGTCTCAATAAATTTAAGAAGTATGAAATTGTATGAATTATCTTCTCTGACTATAATGGTATGAAACTAGGAATCAATCATACAAAAAACCTGAAAAACACACAAAGTCAGTGGAAGCTAAATAATGTGTTACTAGCTAGCCTAAGGGTCCTCCAAGATATGAATGGCGCTTAACAATGATGATCAAGGAAGAAGACAAGATACTTTGAAACAAGTGATAAAAACAAATGAAAATGAGAACACACAACCTATTAGACATGTGAAAGTCCTTAGAGGAAAATTCATAGTATTACAGGCCTCTCTCTCACAAGAAAAAATCTCAGTCTTACTTTACACTTAAAGAAGTTTGAAAAAACAACAACAAAGTCCAGAGTGAGTAGAAGGAAGGAAATAATAAAGATGAGAGCAGAAATATACAAGAATCTAAAATATACAAAAGATTATACAACAAAAGATCATTGAAACCAAAAACTGGTTCCTTTAAAATATAAACAAGTGGATAAATTTTTAACCAAACTGAAGAAGAAAATAGAGGATCCAAATCTGAAATGGAAGAGGAGAAAGAAGTAACAACTGACACCAAATAAATACAAGATTGTAAAAAAAAATATTATGAACAACTAACTATATGCCAAAAAATTGAACAATCTAGAAGAAATGGATAAATTCCTAGAAACATACAACCTTCCAAAACTGAATCAGAGAAAATTATATAATCTGAATAGACAGGTTACAACTCATGAAATTGAAGCAGTAATCAAAAAACTTCGAATAAACATGACTTCTGGTCTGGATGACATCACAGGTGAATTTTCCAAAACATTCACAGAAGAACTTACATCTAGCCTTTTCAAACTATTCCAAATAATCCTAGAGGAGGGAAGACTCCTAAATTCATTGTAGGAGGCCAGGATTTTACTAATTCCAAAATCAGATAACGCCATTCAAAGAAAATAAGTTACAGGTTGATATGCTTAATGAGCATAGCTACTATGAAAAGATTCTCAATTATCAGTGAAATAAATAATTAAAAGCACAATGAGATACCACCTTCTATTTGCCACACATGGCTTTCATCAGTAAATCAAGGATGTGGAGATAATGGAACCCTTGTGCACTGTTGGTGGGAATATAGGTTGCTGCAGCTATTTTGTAAAACAGTATGGCGTTATCTCAAAAAAATTAAAAATGCAATTGCCTATGACCCAGCAATTCCACTTCTGGGAATTTATTCAAAGAAACCCAAAACACTAATTTGAAAGAATATATGCACCCCTGTGCTCATTGTGTTGGTGTTTACAATAGCCAAGATTTGGAAGCAGCCTAAGTGCCTATCAGTAGATGAGTGGATATAAAAGAAGGAAATAATTACTTTATGTGACAGCATGGATGGACCTGGAGAGCATTATGCTTAGTGAAATAAGCTAGTCAAAGAAAGACAAGTATCATATGATTTCACTCATATGTAGAATCTAATGAACAAAATGATTTGACAGGCAAAATAAAGACAGACTCATTGATAGCAGGCTGACAGCTGTAAGGGTTGGGGGTTGGAAAAGCACTCATGAACATGGACCAGGGGTCCCCAAACTAGGACCCCTCCGGCCACATGCGGCCCCCTGAGGCCCTTTATCCGTCCCCACCGCACTTGCGGAAGGGGCACCTCTTTCATTGGTGGTTAGTGAGAGGAGCACAGGATGCATCCGTCCCCATAGTTCCCATTGAAATACTGGTCAGTTTGTTTATTTAAATTTACTTGTTCTTTATTTTAAATATTGTATTTGTTCCCGTTTTGTTTTTTTACTTTAATATAAGACGTGCAGTGTGCATAGGGATTTGTGCATAGTTTTTTTTTATAGTCCGGCTCTCCAACGGTCTGAGGGACAGTGAACTGGCCCCCTGTGTAAAAGGTTTGGGGATCCCTGACATGGACAATACAGTAGTGTGGTGATTGTGGGGCGTAAAGGTATGGGGGCATAAGTTTGACCACTGGTTAAGCTCCTGACTGACAGATCTTTCTATTGTAAAGGAATATTTCCCCCCTTTATAATTAGTAAGTAATCTGTGGGGGACTATATTAGGGCTCCCAATTATTTTAACAGTTTTCATTCTGTTTACCAACTCAGTACTGTAAACTTGCAAAACAGTTTTGTCATTTTAATAATTTTTCAAAAGCTGTGTTATTGGAAGTTTAAAAAAGCTATTCTGTCAGAATGAAAACAAAGAGTAGAAATGAAGGAATGTGGAAATAAAGTAGGAGAGGCAGTAGCAAAGCATACCTGTGTTGGGAGAGTGGTGTTGGCACAGTGGTGATATATGGCAAATCTGCATGATCTTTCCTCTCTTCACAGTACTGTGTTCCCTATAACCTTATGGTTTATGCTTCTAAAATGTGAGCAACCTTGTGTATGTAGCTTTCTTTAAGCAGACCTGGCTGGGATTAATGAACTTTTTTTTTTTAATAGGTTTATATGTACTGGATATTTATTTCTCCTTTTACGGTAAGTTTTATTTGTATTTTTTGAAACATCATTAGTATATTAAATTTGTTATTCAGGTAGTTTGGCTAGAAAGTAAATTTTAGTTACTGAAATTGTATCACTAATTTATCACTTGGGCATATGGGTTTTTCTGTTACAGATAATAATTGTCCTCAGGGGAATGATTGTTGCTGCACATATAGCATACAACAATATCATGCCCAGTATTTAGGTGCTGAGGAAAATGGGCAGTTGTCATGAAACTGTGGATAAACATTTTTTGGTACATTTAATGCTCACAGTTGCTTAGATTTGTCTTATGATCCCTGAGCATTGACTGTGTTGAGTGTACTGATTTCCTAGGGCTGCTATACAAAGTGCTACACATGGGTGGCTTAAAAACTCATCCTCTCACGTTCTGGAGGCTAGCTGTCCAAAATAAAGGTGTCAGTAGATCTGTGCTTCATCTGAAGGCTCCGGGAGGATTCTTTCTTGCCTCATACTCACTAGCTTCTGCATCCCTGGCGTTTTGGCTTGTAGCTGAATCACTCCAATTTCTGCCTCTTTTTGTGGGCTTAGTTTCTCTATGTCTCCTTGTTTTCAAATCTCCCTCTCCTTAAAAGGCACTAGTTATTGGATTGGGGGGCTCTCCCTAATCAAGTATAACTTCATCTTAAATGGATGACATCTGCACAGACCCTTTTTCAAATAAGACCTTGGCAAGTCCTGGCATTAAGACTTCAGTGTAACTTTTTTGGGGAACATACTTCATCCCACAGTGGTTGGAGCTTGACTTGAGTTATGGGAATATTGAGATGCTATGATCATTTTGAAGCTTGAATGCTTGCTGTGTTGTATGAGGTACAAAATATTTTGGAATTGATATAAAAATTAAAGTGAAAACTAGATTTCTTAATCCAATTTAGGGCTATTTTTAATAGACTTCAAATGATGTGTGTGTGTGTGTGAGGTTTTAATATTTCCAAATACAAAGCCTGGTTATTTGTTGGCATTTGTGGGATTCAACCTAACAAGAATCATGGCCCTCCTGAGGTAGACATAATGGGGAAACAAAGTAAACTGGAAGTTTCTTTATCAGTGTCTTTTGCCTAACAATAACAATGCTATTTTTTTATCTTAAGGAATGAAACTTATGTTGTATACATATTTTTTTACAGGCTCCTTAATGCTCTTGATTATTAAAAAGAGAGAGAGTGAGGACAGGGTCATTGAAACTCAGCTTCAACTTCAAAGATGATTTTAGATAAGACATATAGTGAAACTAGATCTTGGTGCCTGACCCCTGGGAAGTGCCTAATACACGTTAGTTATTATTAGGGAGCCTTTCTAAGAAAGTGAAGGAGGTTTGAGATAGTCATGAAAAGAAGCAAAATTTTTCTCACTGCTTATTTCTGATAGTCTTATGTTGGGCTGGTTAGTGTATTTACTGTTCCAGTCATGGGTTTGGTATTGGTCATAAATGACTGAAAAATGTAGATTACAGAATTATGAGAGTTTTTAAATGTAGGACAATAGAAAACAGACCCATGTTTACTTTTGATTTTGAGGTTTGAAGATAATATTCTTTAAAAAGGGCTTGTAATTATGTGATGCTTGTGAGTAAATATTAAGGATCCAGAATGTTAACTTTTTTCTTCATTCTGTTCTTCCATTTAAATAAAAATAGCTGTATCAATCCAACAGACCATAAAGCCATAATGTGGCATACCATCCTTTTTGAGAGTTGAATATTATTGAATAAAAATGGCTGACAGAAGTGGCAAGATTGTTCCAGGACAAGTATATATTGAAGTGGAATATGATTATGAATATGAAGCAAAGGACAGAAAGATTGTGATAAAACAAGGAGAACGATACATCCTGGTGAAAAAGACCAATGATGACTGGTGGCAGGTCAAACCGGATGAGAATTCCAAAGCGTTTTATGTGCCAGCACAGTATGTTAAAGAAGTCACCCGCAAAGCTCTGATGCCGCCTGCTAAACAGGCAGTTGGACTGCCAAATAATTCTGTGAAAATGATACAGAATTTTCATCTTCAGAGATCAACAGAAAATGTGAACAAATTGCCTGAGCTTTCAAGTTTTGGGAAGCCATCGTCTGTTCAGGGAACAGGTCTTATTCGTGATGCCAATCAAAATTTTGGACTCAATTTTAATCCAGGTCAGACTGTCAACCTAAGCCTAGACCTGACCCATAATAATGGAAAATTTAGCAGTGACTCACTTTCTCCTAAAGTTTCTGGCCAGAATAGAACACGCTTATTTGGTCATTTTCCCGGTCTGGAGTTCTTGGATGTAGAGAAAACTAGCTTCTCCCAGGAACAGTGTGGAGATTCAGCAGGAGAAGGCTCAGAAAAGCTGCATCAGGATTCTGAGTCTGGTGATGAACTTAGTAGCAGCTCCACGGAACAGATAAGGGTAAGATTAAAAGTAGAACAATGAAGCATTTGTACCTTAATAAAAATATTAATTATAGGTTTTAATTAAAAAATTCTTTCTAATGTAAGAATAGTTTGTTTTGCTTTATGTTTTTAGAATAAATGCATCCTATCCTGAATTAAAGAGTTAGAGAATATGTGAAATAATTTGGTTTACTTTATGGTTTTTTTAAAAAAATATTATTATTAATTTTAATGGGGTGACACCAATAAATCAGGGTACATATGTATAAAGAAAACATCTCCAGGTTATCTTATCATTAAATTGTGTTGCATACCTGTCACCCAAAGTCAAATTGTCCTCTGTCACCTTCTATCTGGTTTTCCCTGTGTCCCTCCCCTCCTCCCTATCCCACTCTTCCCTCCCTCCCCCCATCCCATAACCATCACTCTCTTGTCCATGTCTCATATTCTCACTTTATGTCCCACTTATGTATGAAATCATGCTGTTCTCAGTTTTTCTTTTTTTCTAATTTTTTATTTTTATTTATTCATTTTAGAGAGGAGACACAGAGTGAGAGAGAGAGAGAGAGAGAGAGAGAGAGAAAGGGGGGAGGAGCTAGACTCATCAACTCCCATATGTGCCTTGACCAGACCAGTGCAGGGTTTTGAACTGGCGACCTCAGTGTTCCCAGGTCGACGCTTTATCCACTGCGCCACCACAGGTCAGGCTTTTTTTTTTTTTAATTTTAATTTTTATTTACTCTTTTTTTCTGATTTACTTATTTCACTCCGTATAATGTTATCATGGTACATCCATTTTATTATAAATGATCCGATATCATCATTTCTTATGGCTGAGTAGTATTCCATAGAATATATGTACCATAGCTTTTTAATCAACTCGTCTTCTGATGGACACTTGGGCTGTTTCCAGATCTTCGCTATTGTGAACAATGCTGCCACAAACATGGGGGCGCATTTCTTCTTTTCGAACAGTACTGTGGTGTTCTTAGGGTATATTCCTATAAGTGGGATAGCTGGGTCAAAAGGCAGTTCGATTTTTAATTTTCTGAGGAATCTCCATACTGTTTTCCACAGTGGCTGCACCTGTCTGCATTCCCACCAGCAATGCAGAAGGGTTCCCTTTTCTCCACATCCTCGCCAGCACTTATTCTGTGTTGTTTTGCTGATGAGTGCCATCCTGACTGGTGTGAGGTGATATGTCATTGTGGTTTTAATTTGCATTTCTCTAATGATTAGTGATGTTGAGCATTTTTCATATGCCTATTGGCCATCTGTATGTCCTCTTTGGAGAAATTTCTATTTATTTCTTTTGCCCATTTTTTGATTGGATTGTTCGTCTTCCTGTTGTTGAGTTTTATAAGTTCTTTATAAATTTTAGTTATTAACCCCTTATCAGATATGCTGTCGAATATGTTCTCCCATTGTGTGGTTTGTCTTTTTATTCTGTTCTTAGTGTCTTTAGCTGTGCAAAAACTTTTTAGTTTGATATAGTCCCATTTGTTTA
Source organism: Rhynchonycteris naso (assembly GCA_037038555.1). Classification (NCBI taxonomy): domain Eukaryota; kingdom Metazoa; phylum Chordata; class Mammalia; order Chiroptera; family Emballonuridae; genus Rhynchonycteris; species Rhynchonycteris naso. Next base: position 186,907,447 of record CM072996.1, on the reverse strand, counting down.
TCTTGCCTTTTATTTCATTTGCCCGTGGAGATAAATCAGCAAATATATTGCTGCTACAGATGTAGGAGAGCTGGCTGCCTCTGTTTTCTTCTAAGATACTTATGGTTTCACGGCTTACGTTTAAGTCTTTTATCCATTTTGAGTTTGTTTTTGTGAATGGTGTAAGTTGATGGTCTAGTTTCATTTATTTTGCAGGTAGATGTCCAATTTTCCCAACACCATTTGTTAAAGAGGCTGTCTTTACTCCATTGTATGTTCTTTCCTCCTTTGTCAAATATCAGTTGTCCATAAAGCTGTGGGTTTATTTCTAGGTCCTCTGTTCTGTTCCATTGATCTATGTGCCTGTTCTTATGCCAGTACCAGGCTGTCTTGAGTATAATGGCCTTATAATAAACCTTGATATCCAGAAGAGTGATACCTCCTGCTTTATTTTATCTTTTTAAGATTGCTGAGGCTATTCGTGTTCTTTTTTGGTTCCACATAAATTTTTGGAATATGTTTTCTATATCTTTGAAGTACGTCATTGGTATTTTAATTGGTATTGCATTGAATTTATAAATTGCTTTGGGTAATATAGACATTTTAATGATGTTTCTTCTTCCTAGCCATGAGCACGGTATATGCTTCCACTTGTTTTTATCTTCCTTGATTTCTTTTATCAATGTTTTATAATTTTCCGAGTACAAGTCCTTAACCTCCTTGGTTAAATTTATTCCTAGGTACTTTATTTTTCTGGCTGCAATAGTGAAGGGGATTGTTTCCTTAATTTCTTTTGCTGACAGTTCATTGTTGGTATAGAGAAATGCCTCTGATTTCTGAGTATTAATTTTATATCCTGCCACCTTGCTGAATTCATTTATAAGGTCCAGTAGTTTTTTGACTGAGACTTTAGGGTTTTCTATATACAATATCATATCATCTGCAAATAGTGACAGTTTTACTTCTTCTTTTCCAATTTGGATGCCTTTTATTTCTTCTTGTCTGATTGCTATAGCTAGGACTTCCAGAACTATGTTGAATAAGAGTGGTGAAAGGGGGCATCCCGCCTGGTTCCTGATCTTAAGGGGATTGCTTTTAATTTTTGTCCATTTAGTATGATGTTTGCTGTGGGTTTGTCGTAGATGGCCTTTATCATATTAAGGAATGTTCCCTGTATTCCCACTTTACTGAGAGTTTTGAGCATGAATGGGTGCTGGATTTTATCAAATGCCTTTTCTGCATCTGTTGAAATTATCATGTGATTTTTGTCCTTCCTTTTGTTTATGTGATGAATCACATTGATTGATTTGCGAATAGTGAACCAGCCTTGCCTCTCCAGAATAAATCCCATTTGATCATGGTGTATGATATTTTTCATTTATTGCTGGATCCGGTTGGCTAATATTTTGTTGAGAATTTTAGCGTCTAAATTCATCAGGGATATTGGCCTATAATTTTCTTTCTTTGTGTTGTCTTTGCCCGGTTTTGGGATCAGAATTATGGTCTCCTCATAAAAAGAGTTTGGAAGTCTTCCTTCCTCTTGAATTTTTTGAAATAGCTTGAGGAGGATAGGAGTTAGTTCTTCTTTGAATTTTTGACAGAATTCACTTGTGAAGCCATCAGGCCCAGGACTTTTCTTTTTTGGGAGTTTTTTGATAACTGTTTCAATCTCATTTGTTGTAATTGGTCTGTTTAGGTTTTCTGATTCTTCCAGATTGATTTTTGGAAGATTATATGATTCAAGAAATTTGTCCATTTCACCAAGATTGTCTAATTTTTTGGCATAGAGTTCTTCATAGTATTTTCTTACAATGCTTTGTATTTCTGTTTTGTCAGTTGTTATTTCCCCACTGTCCTTTCTAATTTTATTTATTTGAGTCCTCTCTCTTTTTTTGTTGGTGAGTCTAGTTAAAGGTTCATCAATCCTGTTTACGTTTTCAAAGAACCAGCTTCTGGTTTCATTGATCCTCTGTATTGTTTCCTTAGCCTCTATGTCATTTATTTCTGCTCTGATCTTTATTATTTTTTTCCTTCTACTTGTCTTGGGTTTTATTTGCTGTTGTCTTTTTAATTCTTTTAGCTGCAAGGTCAGGTTGCTTATTTGAGCTTTTTCTAGCTTCTTATGATATGCCTGTAGTGCAGTAAAGTTGCCTCTCAGAACTGCTTTTGCTGTGTCCCATAAATTTTGAGTTGATGTATGCTCATTATCATTTGTTTCTAGAAACTTTTTTATTTCTTCTTTGATCTCATTGTTAATCCATTCATTATTTAATCTCATGCTATTTAGTTTCCAAGTGTTTGAATATTTTTCAGTTTTTCTTTTGTGGTTATTTTCTAGTTTCATGGCATTGTGATCAGAGAAAATGCTTGATATGATTTCAATCTTCTTAAATTTATTGAGACCATTTTTGTGTCCTAACATGTTGTCTATCCTAGAAAACGTACCATGAGCGCTTGAGAAGAATGTATATTCTACTGCTGTAGGGTGAAAAGTTCTGAAGATATCTATTAAATCAAGTTGATCTAGTGTGTCCTTTAAGTCTGTTGTTTCTTTCTTAATTTTCTTTCTTGAGGATCTATTCAGTGTTGTTAGAGGGGTATTGAAATCCCCTACTATGATAGTATTGCTGTTAATTTTGCCCTTTATATCCATCAAAGTCTGCTTCATGTATGTCGGGGCTCCTATATTTGGTGCATAGATATTTATAATAGTTATATCTTCCTGTTGAATTTTTCCCTTTATCATTATGTAGTGTCCTTCTTTATCTCTTACTACAGCCTTTGTTTTAAAGTCCATTTTGTCAGATATAAGTACTGCTACCCCTGCTTTTTTTTCATTTCTATTTGCATGAAATATTTTTTTCCATCCTTTTACCTTCAGTCTATGTGCATCTTTTGTTTTAAGGTGTGTCTCTTGTAGACAGCATATATATGCATCCTGTTTCTTTATCCATGCAGCTACCCTATGTCTTTTGATTGGATCATTTATTCCATTTCATTTAAGGTTATTATTGATATGTAGTTGTTTATTGCCATTTTATTCTTTAAAGCTGTATTCTTTTTTTCCTCTTTTCTTTCCTCCCTTTGAATTGTTTAAAACAGGCCCCTTAGTATCTCTTTCGGAATTGGTTTGGTTTTTATGAATTCCTTCAGGCTTTCTTTTTCTGGGAAGCTCTTTATTTCTCCTTCAATTTTAAACGTTAGCCTTGCTGGATAAAGTAGTCTTGGTTGTAGGTTCTTGTTCTGCATTACTTTGATTATATCTTGCCATTCCCTTCTGGCCTCAAGTGTTTCTGTTGAGAATTTCGATGTCATCCTTATTGGGTTCCTTTGTAGGTGATAGCCTTTTTTTCCCTAGCAGCTTTTAAAATTTTTTTTTTATCCATTAGCTTTGGTATTTTAACTATGATGTGTCTTGGTGTAGATCTTTTTGGGTTTCTCTTTAATGGAGTTCTGTGTGCTTCTTGAATGTGTGGAGTGTTTCCCAGCCTTAATTTAGGGAAGTTTTCTGCTATGATTTGATTGAACAAAGTTTCCATTTCCTGTCTTCTCTCCTCTTCTTCAGGCACCCCTATGATGCGAATGTTGTTTGTCTTCAGGTTGTCACAGAGCTCTCTTAGAGTGTCCTCACATTTTTTGAGTCTCTTTTCCTTTTTCTTCTCTGCTTCTGTTTCTTTGTTTATTGTGTCCTCTAACTCGCTGATTCGATCCTCAGCGTGATTCATCCTGCTTTTAATTCCTTCCATTGTGGTCTTCAGTTCTGATACTGTATTTGTCATTTCTGTCTGACTGTTTTTTATTATTTCAATTTCGTTTTTTATACTTGTTATCTCTTTATTTAGGTGCTCATAGTGACTATCCATTGTTGCTCTAATTTCTTTGAACATCCTAACTATCATTATTCTAAATTCTGCTTCTGGTAATTTGGTTATATCTGGTTCATTCAGGTCCTTCTCTGGGGATTTCTCTTGATTCGTTTGGTTTGCATTCCTCAGCCTGCCCATTTTGTCTGTGTATAAGCAAGTTGTGGCCACTGGAGTCCTGTAGGTGTTGCCTTTGTGTTCTCTAGGTGTGGTCTGTCTGTGGGCCCTCCATCCCATGTGCCGCTGCCTAGGGTGGTTGGGTATGGGCGTTGCCAGCGCCGGCCCACTGTGGCTTTTGCTGTGATTTCCATCTCTCCTCCACAGAAGGGGCTGTCACTCAAGCCACAAGCCTCAGCACCAAGGGTAGAGGTGAGTACCTTTGCTCAGCTGCGGACGCAGCCTGTTTCTGGACTTCCGCCCAGAACCTGTAGTCAGGGCCTACTCGCCACAGTTTTGCGGGTAGGGCGGGGCTTTTGACGTGCTCTCAGCTATGAGCCTTTGCCTGTCCGGAGCTTTAGCCCCGCCCTCGAGGCCAGGGCCCTTCTGCGCAGGGTCGCAAACCAAGGTTTTTTGGGCCGGGCGTGTTTGCTGGCTTCCGCTCAACGGCAAACTTCCGCTTGTCTGGAACTCTAGCCCTCCCCCGTGTTCGGAGCCCGCTCGTGCACGTTTGATGGCAAATCGCGGTTTCTCTCTCCGGGCGGGGATAGTAGCGTGGGCTCAGCTGCGAGCTTCCACTTGTTCAGTGTCTACCCTGTCCCTGCGCTCGGAGCCTTCTCGCGCACATAGAATGGCAAACCACGGTTTCTCTGGCCGGACGGGGCTGGCAGCGTGAGCTCAGCCACGAGCCCCCCCCGCCCGTCCCTGGTCCTAGCCTCGTCCCTGTGGTCAGGGCCAGCTTGCGCAGGGTCGCAGAACAGATTTCTGCCCATTCCTGGCCTCCCGCTTTGTCCCCACAGCTTCCGGACCGCTTTCGCGCGTCCCCTCCGCCCCTTCTGTGCTAGACCGAGCTCACACTGGCTTGGCGTCCTCCCACGCCGACACAACCGCGTTTCAGCGTCCTGCTGCCACCAAACCCTACAGCAACCCTCGGCAGAGTAGGAAGGGTCCTAATACCCCACACTGTAGGCCAGGGAGCTCCCTCACTTGTTTCACAGCTCAAAACTGTCCAAACGCCTCTTCTAGGCTCTGGGACTGTAGGCTGGGGCTTGGTTCCTGGGACCCAGGTCCCTCCTTCTCCGCCAAACTCTCCTCCCGCCACGCGGGTCTCTCCGGCCTGCCGTTTCCTCTGGGGAGCTGGGCAGCCCTCTTCACGTTTTCGCTATTCCTACCAGTCTCAATGTGGCTTCTTCTGTGTTCCTTGGTTGAAGAGTCCACTTAGTTTAGTTCAAAGTTGGTTTATCCAGATGATGGTTCTTAAAATTGAGTTATAATCCACTTTGGTTTTGGGAGTTGGAAGTTGGTACGTCCGCCTACTCCGTCTCCATCTTGCTCCTTGTCTACTTTATGGTTTTTATAATTTTTCTTCTACCTTTACAGGGCTAGAACTACTTCAAGTATGGAAATTTTTTTTCATCTCTATTGATTATGCATGAGGTAGAAAGGACTTACTTAATTTATCTAGTGATGATGTTTCTGTTATTAGAAAAGGTTTGTTTTCTATAGGTACTCATTTTGACTTGTTTCTGATAAGTCTCCAGGCAATAATGGATATATGTCACTGGAATGTTAGCCACTAACTCTTGTTCTTTGAAAGTTGTATATTAACCTTGAGTATTAAGAAAAATACAGAGCTCACAACCCTTATGTCCATTCATACACTTTTGTATCTTATGTTTAAGTATCCATGCTTACTTGCATTGCCTGGAAAAAAATTTTATGTATCTGTGTTTTGGTTTAAAAACAGTTTTTTTTAACCTAATTTTATTTTGAGATTAGTTTGTACCAGTTTATTATTAAGGTAAAGTGAAGTATTTTTTTTAAAGCAAGCATGAAATTGAAACTTAAATGTATTTGGGAAAGTCTAATTTTATGTGAAACTTGAAAAATAATACATTTTTAACCTAGAGCTCTGTTGGCAGATTTACTCATCAAGTTAAATCAGTGAATAATTTTATGGCTGCTCTTAAGGTGTGATCGGGTTGTAATGGAAGTATGTTCTTTTTCTTTCTTTCTTTTTTTTTACAGGGAGAGAGAGAGAGTCAGAGAGAGGGATAGATAGGGACAGACAGACAGGAACAGAGAGAGATGAGAAGCATCAGTGATTAGTTTTTTGTTGCCGTTGCAACACCATAGTTGTTCATTGATTGCTTTCTCATATGTGCCTTGACCACGGGTCTTCAGCAGACCGATCCACCCCTTGCTGGAGCCAGCGACCTTGGGTCCAAGCTGGCGAGTTTTTGCTCCAACCAGATGGGCCTGCGCTCAAGCTGTCGACCTCGGGGTCGCGAATCTGGGTCTACCGCATCCCAGTCCAACGCTCTACCCGCTGCGCCACCGCCTGGTCAGGCAGTATGTTCTTTTTCTGAGTTTTAATTTCTCTTATGACATTTTGATGGAAATAGGAAAAGGGAAGGTTCTCTAGAAATACTTTCGATGTTTGAGATCAAGGCAGTTACATAAAGTAGCACTGTGAGCTTATCTGTCCTTTCAGTATGCTTTCTTTTCTTTATGTGATACTTTGACCTAGAATATATAGTGTTTCTTGGAATTGTTTTCTTGAGCTAGAAGGATTTGGGAAAGACATGCTTTTTCTCTTTCATCTTGCCATCACCACTGTTTTACAGTTCAAATTACATTTTTTATGTGGGTACACTGGCCTACCTATGCTCTCTTCATTATGATCATCTTAAATTCATGGCATGCAAGTTCATGGCTCTTTACCTCTCCTGGGACCATAACACCGTTTGGAAATTTTACTAAATTTCTCTAGTCAGTCCTCTTCCCCATTCTTCATGGAAACCATTCAAACCTATTCCATTATCTTCAGTTCTCCGATTCACCTTATTTTTCCTGTTCTCTATTTAGGTAACCTTTCCTTCGGTTTCACAGCAAAATAAAGCCATAGGGTAGAAACTGCTTCAGCTTTGGGGAAAATGTTAATAGCACTCATCAACAGTTAATAGCACGAGCTTTTGATTTGAATCTGGAGTTCGTAAAGTTTCACCTTATGGTTTCCATAGTTCTGTCACTTACCAAGCTGTCTGATAATTGGGGCAAATTACTTCTGTGTGTCTCAGTTTTTTGATTTAATTAGCAGATCATGGGGTTGTTGAGGATGAAGTGGATTACTTTATCTAATATGCTTAGCACTATGCCTGACGCATAAGTATGTCATTTAAGTTACTCCCAACTTTAGCAGTTTAACACAGCCAACACTGATTACTTCACTGTTTCTATAGGTCAGTAATTCAGAAGCATCTTAGTTGGGTAGTTTTAAAGACTTAGGGTCTCTCATGAGTTAGCAGTGTTATGAAGGCTTGGCTGGGGGTACTTTTATGGTGGTTCACTCACGTGGTGCTTGTTGGGCCTCTTCACATATGCTTGAATGTTGTCTAGCTTTCCCCCAGAAGGAGCAGTGCATTAGAGAACAAGAGAAGCTGCATTGTCTTTTTTGTCTGAATCTTGGAAGTCACACACTGTCATTTCTTATTAATTATACAGTTCAGCTCTATTCTTTGTGGGAGAAGACTACATTGGGTGTAAACATCAGGATATGAGGACATTGGAGCCACCTTGGGAGCTGGCTATCAATAAGTTATAGCTGTCATTAATATTATTGTCATTGTTGTTTCTATTATTATTTCCACCATCAAATTGATAAGTAACCTGTATCAGCAATCTTCTTTACCCCCAGTATAATGCAAGTGTTCTCTCTCTTATCAGAGGGCAGTCTCTTTATATTTGCTTTTCTCTTTCTTCCACAAACGTTTTGCTAAAGATTATATAGCATTGTGCTCATGTGGCTTCAGATTCATTACTTACTGAGCTATTTTTCCACTAACATTTAAATTTGCTCATGTTTTTCCCTTTTTAGCAAGGACTTCAATCGTACCTTTCGGTCTGAGTATCACTTATTATCCTTTTCCTTTCCTAGCAACTTATGGAGAGTTGTATAGATTATAGATTTGCTTCTCTGCATTTGCTCATTTCCCACTCATTCCTTAACCTATTCTAGTATGTCTTCTGACTCCACCACACCACTTAAATGGCCTGCAAAACTATTATGTCACAATCAGGATATTGATTTTGTTACAGTAGAGATACTGAGCAGTTCCATTCCCACAAGGGTCCTCTGTGCTTCCCTTTTATAGCCACACCCACTTTACTCTTATTCCCACTCCTCTTTACCTTTGTCATGACTAATATACTGTCCATTAAATTTTTTTGTTAATTTGGCCCTGACCAGGTTACTCAGTGGATAGAACATCATCCCAACATGCCGGAGTCACTGGTTTGATCCCTGGTCAGGGCACGACCATGGTACAAGAAACGACCAGTGAGTGCACAACTAAAAGGGACAACTAAGTGGAACAAAGGGTTGATGCTCTCTCTCTCTCTCCTCCTCTCCCCCCTCCCTCTCCACTTTCCTTTCTCCCTCTTCCCTTGTCTCTCTTGCAAATCACTGGAAAAATTATTTTAAATTCTGTTATTTCAGGAATGTTATCTTAATGCACTTGTATGTTATATACTCTTTTAAGATTGGCTTTTCACTCATTATAATTCTCTGGAGATTGATTCAGGTTGTTGTATCAGTGTTAGTTCTTTTTGTTGCTCACTAACTAGCATTCTGTGCTATGACTTTACTATACTTTGTTTCACTTTTTACCCATTGAAGAACATTTTGATTTCCAGTTTTTGGCTATTACAAACAAAGCTGCTATATATAAACATTTTGGCACAGGTTTTTGTCTGAACATAAATTTTTATTTCTCTGTCATAAATGCCCGTGAATATAATTGCTGATGGTAGTTGCATGTGTAATTTTTCAAGAAATAGCTGAACTGTTTTCCATAGTGGCTCTATCATTTTATATTCCTATCAACAATGTGATCCAGTTTCTTTGCATGCTCACCAGCATTTAGTCTTGTCATTTTTTATCTGATAAGTGTATAATATTTTGTGATTTTAATTAGCGTTTTCCTAATGGCTCATGGTGTCAAACATCTTTTCATGTGCTTATTTGCCACCAGTAGATCTTTTTTATTGAAATGTCTCTTCATGTCTTTTGCTCATTTTCTCTTTTTTCTAATATATATATATATTTTTGACACGGACAAAGAGAGAGTCAGATAGGGATAGACAGACAGGAAGAAAGAGAGATGAGAAGCATCAATTCTTCATTGCGGCTCCTTAGTCTCTTTAGTTGTTCATTGATTGCTTTCTCATATGTGCCTTGACTGAGGGCCTTCAGGGGGCTTCAGTAGAGTGAATGACCCCTTGCTCAAGCCAGTGACCTTGGACTTCAATCCAGCCACCATGGAGTCACATCTATGATCTCATGCTCAAGCCAGTGACCCTGTGCTCAAGCTGGCGAGTCCACACTCAAGCCGACGACCTTGGGGTTTCGAACCTGGGTCCTCTGTATCCCAGTTCGATGCTCTATCTACTGTGCCATCGCCTGGTCAGGCCTTTTGCTCATTTTCTAATTTGACTGTTTTTGTACAGTTGAGTTTAAAGAGTTCTCCATATAGTCTAGATACTGGTCATTTCTCAGACACATGGTTTGCAGATATTTTATTATAATGTGTAGTTTGTCTTTTCATCCTCTTAATCAGGTCCTTTTGCAGAGCAAAGGTTAGTTTACTTTTTCTTTTATGGTTCATGCTTTTGTGTCAATGTAAGAACTCATTGCATAGCTGTATTAGTCAATGTTCTTGGGGAAACAACTGAGAGAGAGAGAAAGGGTCAGAGAGAGAGTATTATTTTAAGGAATTGGTTTATGTGAGTATGAAGGCTAGTAAGTCTGGAGTCTGCAGGGGGGAACAGTATGCTGGAGACCAGGGCAGGGCCATTGTTGAAGTTCAAATATGAAGATCTGCTGAAAGAATTTATTTTTGGATGGGGGAGGTCAGTCTTTTGCTATATTTAGGTTTTCAACTGATTGGATGAGGTCTACCATATTATGGGGATGGGGGGTGTCGGCAATCTGATTTACTCAAAGTCCTCTGATTTAAAAGTTAATTATAAATCCAAAAACACCCTTACAGAAACATCCAGCATAATGTTCCAAATATCTGGCCGAGCTGAGTTGAGCACAGTAGATGTAGAATCTGAAGATTTTCCCCATTTTTTCTCCCTGTAGATTTATAGTTTCACATTTGGATCTGATTCATTTTGAATTTAATGTTTGTATAAGGTATGAGATTAAATCAAGGTTTATTTATTTATTTATTAAATATTTTGGCTTGTGGATATCTAATTATTACAGTACCATTTGTTTAAAAGGCTGTCTTTGCTACAATAAATTGCTTGTATACTTTGTCAAAAATCAGTTGCCGTATGTGTGTGGATCTGTCTCTCATTCATATACAAGGTTGGGCATAAGTAAGTTTATAGTTGTTCGTTTGGAAAATAATATAATAATTCAAGAATAAATTCTATTTCATGTACTCAACAACTGTAGGCCTACTTTGGTACCTCCCTGTATGTCTGTACCTTTTCTAATATCACACAGCCTTGCTTGTAGCTAATATCATAAGTCTTGATATTGAGTGGACTAATTTCTCCCACTTTATTATTATTTTTTCAAAGTTGTTTTAGCTATTGTAGGCTGAATAATATCCATCAAAGATAACGGAATGTGTAAATGTTAGCTCTTTTGGGAAGAAGGTCTTTGTAGATATGATTAAGTTAAGGACTTTCAGATGAGGACATTATTTTGGACCCTACATGCAATCACAGATGTCATTCGTATAACCGGTCAAAAGTGCATCATGACTTTACGGACACACTGTACAGAGAAGGAGGTTGTGTGAAGGAGAAGCAGAGAAAACTTTTAAAGATTTTGGCCTTGAAAATAAGAGTGACATGGCCACAAGCCAAGGAGTGCCAGTTACTACCAGAAGCTGAAAGAGGCAAAGAAAGAATTCTTCGCCTAGAACCTCTGGAGGGATTGCAGCCCATCAACATCTTGATTTTAAAAGTCAGTGATCCTGATTTAGATTTTGGCTCTCCAAAACTGTGAGGGAATAAGTTTTCATTTTTTTAAGCCACTGTTTGTAGTAAGTTGTTAACACATCCACAGGAAACTAATCACACTTATTCTAGTTCCTTTGATCTTCCTTATACATTTTAGAATAATTTGATTTATATCTCCAAAACATTTTGCTTGGGATTTTGTTAGGGGTTGCATTAACCTGTATGTCATTTTGGAGAAATGGACATTTTTACTATGTTAATTCTTCCAATCCATGTATATTGTATGTCGTTCAGTTTATTTAAATCTCTTTATATTTCTTTCATCAGCACTTGTAATTTTCAGCATAAATCTTGTGTTTTCTTAGGTTTATATCTAAGTATTTAAATTCCTTGAAACAGTTTTAAGTGATATTCTGTTTTTAATTTTGGTATTCATGGCCCTGGCTCGTTGATTCAGTGGTAGAACATCTGCCTGGTATGTGGATGTCCTGGGTTTGATCCCGGTTAGGATACACAAAGAAGCAACCATCTGCTTCTCCACCCCTTCTTCTCCCCTTCCTCCTTTCCCCTTCCCCTTTTTCTCCACCCCTTCTCCCCCAGACCTCCACAGCCATGGCTGGGTTGATTTGACCAAGATCGCCCCAGGAGCTAAGGATGGCTCAGTGGAGCCTCTGCTGTGAGTGCTAAAAATAGCTTGTTTGCTGAGTAATGGATCAACACCCCAGATCATTGCCCTATAGGGGGCAGAGCATCACCCTGTAGGGAGCTTGCTGGGTGGATCCCCATCGGAGCACATGTAGGAGTCTGTGTCTCTGCTTTCCCTGCTCTCACCACATTTTCCCATGTATAAGATGCACTCTTTCCCGAAAAATATAGGGTCTAAAAACTGGTTGCATCTGACACAGTGGTTGTAGATTTTTTTTACTTGCATTTCCTGCTTTTCTGTGCTTCTTTTTGTGCTCATTGTTGAAGACAGTGATGACAAAATTTGTCACCAGACACAGATGAGGACAAGCTAATGGATGGGAGTTTTGATGTGATGAGGAGTTGTATGAATTTTATGATGAATAAAAAACTTGAGTTCGATAATTTTAAATAATACATTTTATTTTCAAATCTTGGGCCCCAAAGTTAAGGTCTTATACATGGAAATATCTTATACATGGGGAAATACGGTAATTAAATTTTTTTTTGGTATTCACACATTTATGGCTAATAAGGAAATACAATTAATTTCTTTTTATTTTTTAATGAAATTTTTTAAAGAACAATTTTAGACTTATGGAAATACTGTGTAGAAAGTACAGAGTTCCTCCATGCCACACACCCAGTTTTCCCTATTATCAACATCTTATATTAGTATCATTTATGTTACACAATTAATGAACCAATGTTGATATTAACTTAAGTCAATACCTTATTCAGATTTTCTTTTTACCTCTTGTCCTTGTTCTTTTTCAGGAATCTATTCCAGGATACCACATTACATTTAATATAGTCATGTCTGCTTAGTCTCCTCCTGGCTTTGCTTCTCATATTTTCCTTGTATTTTAATGACCTTGATGGTTTGGAGGAAGATGGGTCAGTTTTGTAGAATGACCTTGTGATAGAGTTTGCCTGATGTTTTTCTTTTTTTTTTTTTTTAATTTCTTTTTATTTATTTATTTGAGAGAGGAGACACAGAGTGAGAGAGAGAGAGAGAGAGAGAGAGAGAGAGAAAAGGGGGAGGAGCTAGAAGCATCAACTCCCATATGTGCCTTGACCAGACCAGTGCAGGGTTTTGAACTGGCGACCTCAGTGTTCCCAGGTCGACACTTTATCCACTGCGCCACCACAGGTCAGGCTCCTGATGTTTTTCTTATGATTGGACTGTGGTTATAGATTTTTGGGAGGAAGAGCCCAGACACAAAGTGTTTTTAATCACATCATGTCAAAAGTATAAATTACCAACAGGATTAATCACTTTTGATGGTGATCTTGATCATCTGATTAGGTGTTTTTTTTGTCAAAATTTTTCTCTATAAGGTTACTCTTTTTTTTCTCCCTTTCCACACCATGTAATCTTTGCAAAGAAGTCATTATATGCAAACCATGCTTAAGTGAGTGTTTAAATTAAAAAAATAAACATAAAATAAAGAAGAAGTGAGTGTTATACCTCACCTCACTGAGGGTATAATATCTACATAAATTATTTGGAATTATTTTATTTGGGAAATTTTTTTTTTTACAGGGACAGAGAATCAGAGAGAGGGATAGACAGGGACAGACAGACAGAAACGGAGAGAGATGAGAAGCATCAATCATCAGTTTTTCGTTGTGACACCTTAGTTCTTCATTGACTGCTTTCTCATATGTGCCTTGACCGCGGACTTTCAGCAGACCGAGCAACCCCTTGCTCAAGCCAGCGACCTTGGGTCCAAGCTGGTGAGCTTTTGCTCAAGCCAGATGGGCCCATGCTCAAGCTGACGACCTCGGGGTCTCGAACCTGGGTCTTCCGCATCCCAGTTCGAAGCTCTATCCACTGCGCCACTGCCTGGTCACGCTGTATGGGAGATGTTTTAAAAATTGATATTGAGAGAGAGAGTGAGAAGCTTCAACTCCTAGTTGCTTTACTTCAGTTGTTTATTGATTGCTTCTAGTATGTGCCTTGATGCAGTGGTTCCCTCAAGCTGAGCCAATGACCCCTTGTTCAAGCCAGTGAGCTTTGATGAGCCTGTGCTCAGGCCAGCAACCTTGGCGTTTCGAACCTGGGACCTCAGTGTTCCAGACGCTTTATCCACTACACCACCACTGGTCAGGCTGTATGGGAACCTTTTATCTTATAGTTTATTTATTCAATTATTTATGTCTGTATAGACTCATGGGTTTGGTTTTTTTTTATACTTTGTATTACAGTCCAAAATTACTATATTTTGCTGCTCAATTATGTGAGCTTTGGCTTTTGGGAATTCACGTTGTCTGTTTTAGCACTGCCCTATTTTCTGGGTCTACATGCACATCTTGTATATTTTCTACCCTCGTCTAGAATCAGCTATTTCTCCAAGGAGTCTTTGTTCGCTTAACTGGGGAGGAGAATAGTATTAAAAACCAGGATCTGTGCTAGTGTGTTCATTGCTACTGTGATGTGATTGTTTCTAGGCCCTCTCAGATGATAGAGCAGGGAAATACACACTGGTATGCTAACCTGTGTATATACACATAACCTATAAATATTCTCACTTGCAACTGTCTGCGTCTATGTTAAACTAAACATGAGTTCATACTGATGTCTTCAACTCTATAACCACATGGATCATTGCTTATCTATAAACTTTCACTCCAACATTGAAAAATTTTGCTCTCATTATCCACCATCATTGCATAATTGTTTTAAGTATACATATATGGGAGTATTGGAAATGTTAACTTGTACCCATGTGGAGTACAACTTTATCAGCTAGAATATAGTAGTACTTCATGTGCTGGTTTTTTGTTTGTTTTACAGTAGTGGTTCTTAATCTTTTTTAAGGTACCGAACCCACCAGTTTCATATGCGCATTCACTGAACCCTTCTTTAGTGATAAATAAAATATGATTTTTTTTTCCAAATTCAAGACATAGGTATATGTTTTTTTACTGGTGCACAAAATGAGCTGTGCATGAACATCACCTTGCTCAAAGAACAAAACCAACAAAGTGTATGAACTCACAACAAATTACGGTATTACTTTATTCTGGCCTCCGTGGCAGAGGCTTCTCCGAACCCCTGAGACCGACTCATCAAACCCCTAGGGTTCGATAGAACCCAGGTTAAGAACCACTGTTTTACAGACTCCACTCATTTTCAGATTTTCTTTGATCAGCATCTTTTATCCTCACCTGGTTTAATGAGCTTGTTTCATACATTAGTAATAAAGTAAGTTTTTCCCTGGTCATAATCTGTTTTGATGTTTCCCTGGGATTTTTCTACCTCACCTCATATTTCTGCATTAAAAAATTGCATACATCAAGGTTTGCTTTTTGTGATGTAAAGTTCAGTGGGTTTTGATAAATGCACAGTGTTGTGTATGCACAATTACAATATCTTTCAGAATAGTTTTACTGCCCTAATGCCCTGTTCTTCATCTGTTCACCTAACTCCTCTTCTCCCCTCCAGCCCTCGGCAACCATTCATTCTTTTACTCTGTGTAGTTCTGTATTTCCCAGAATGTTTTTTCCTTCTTTTCCAAGTGAGAGGAGGTGAGATAGAGAAATTCTCATATGCACCCCGACTGGGATCTACCTGGCAAC
Organism: Rhynchonycteris naso; assembly: GCA_037038555.1. Classification (NCBI taxonomy): domain Eukaryota; kingdom Metazoa; phylum Chordata; class Mammalia; order Chiroptera; family Emballonuridae; genus Rhynchonycteris; species Rhynchonycteris naso. Next base: position 186,892,199 of record CM072996.1, on the reverse strand, counting down.
CCCACCTGGGGCCGATGCTCTGCCAATCTGGGGCCATGCTCCCAGCCCAGCTGTTTTAGCACCTGAGGCAGAGGCTCCATGGAGCCATCCTTAGCACCCAGGCCAATGCACTCGAACCAGTCAAGCCAGGGGGAGTGGGAGGGGTTGAGAAGCAGATGGTTGCTTTTCCTGTGTGCCCTGGCTGGGAATTGAACCCAGAACATCCACATGCTGGGCCGACACTCTACCAATGAGCCAACCAGTCAGGGCCAAAAGAACCACATTTAGACACAATTGTGAAGCTTTTAAACTGTTTGGTAGCCTTAAACTTTTATTTGTATTTTACTACCCTGTGTAAAATCTCGGAATCATCTTCTCTTTCTGCTTCCTGGGATCATCTTGTCAAACCTTGCTACCAATTCAAAACAGGAAAGAATAAAAATTTTTTTTTTAAATTTTATTTTTATTTGATTGACTACTTTCATGTTCAGAAAGTTACAGAACTGTTAAAATGTGATGAAAAATAGAAACTCCTTTTTCAAGAAGTGCACATTTACACATAATTTTGCTGTAATTTCAAGATACTCAGAAACCCAGATTCTTTAAAAGTGGAGTAAAACTTGAGAAATCTTTAAGGAAATTTAGGCACAAATATCTTGGTAGGTGGAAATTTTGGAGAGGAACTAGATCAACCTGAAATTATACTTGGGTCAAATCTGAAGGCAAAATTGATTGAGATATTTTAGGATGACTGATCTCACCCTCTTTGGCATACCTATTCTCCAGGAAAATAACACCTGGTTATAACTGCTGTGTTTTCTTAGAAACAATTGATATTAGAAAGCAAAGACTTTATTATCAATCCCTAGCTTGTTTCTGGAACACAAAGAGCCTGTTTTGTTTTAGCATAGATCTCTTTATCAGGCCCCGTCCTTCTTAATCGTGTGGTTGTGACCTTTTTGAAGATCTAGTGAAAGCCATAGACCACTTTTCCGAGAAATACCTTATCTGTCTATTCAGGCACACAACTTGTGTCCGCTGCCCTTTCACCTTTTTCTTTTCTAAGAAAAGTTGTTCTTTTTTACCTTTCTAAATCATTGTCTTCTGCATGACCCTAAATGCATTTTGCTTTATTTTATTTTACATCTATTTCTTTTTTTTGGTTTGAGCTATGTTGTAAGTGGTAAAAACCCAGTTGTGACTAGTTTAGGCAAAAGGGAAATTTATTGACTCGTGTAACCCAACTACAAGAAAGGTTTACTCATTTAAGCATTATGGGTGATTGGACTTAGGGCCTGTTTTGCTGTTGGGGTTACTTTTCTCTCTTTCTCATCTTCATGATCCTGTCATTCTTCCACACAGATTTTTTTCCATATGGCTGTAGACAAGTTGCTGGTAACTGCTAGGATTACATCTTTAGTTTTTCTGTGAGAGTATCTACTTTTCTTCCCTTTGTTCTAATTCAGAAAATGTTAGAGAAGGAATCTGGCTTGGCTTGGGGATATGCTAATTCTATAGCCAGGGGTATAACAGAACCCTATCCAAACTGCTTAGTTGGAATTAGATGGCAACAGTTCCTCCAAAGAAGTAGATATGCTGTTCCCGGAATAGGAAGAGATGCCTGGCATCAAAGTAAGAGTTGTCCACCATATCCTTGCTTTCTGACATGGAGTCTCAAAGTCTCCATGTTATACTTTTTTTATACCAGGTCTGTTTTTGACACCAGCTGCTAGGAAGGCCAAGGAGAGAGCTGCAAGGACATTTTCCCAGACTGATAGGAAGCATAGGAAGCTTGTAGGGTCCAGATTTCCAGTAGAAAGGAGTTGTGTGTGCTGTGAAATAGAAATAGCAAAGTAATATTCTCTTGTGCATGTCTTGTTCTCTTTAGAATATAGTCTTGAAAGCCAAAGATTGTGTCCTATTTCTGCCAGCAAACTTTGACCACAAACAATATAGTGAATAATCTGTATAGTGGAGATTGTGTATATACTGAGATAGAGCAGAGAATTGAACCTCCTTTCCGTAAGAAGGAATTCTGCTGGCACACTGCTTTTGAACTCTTTTATTTTTTGACAGAGATAGAGAATCACAGGGAGGGACAGATAGGGACAGACAGGAAGGGAGAGAGATGAGAAGCATCAGTTCTTCATTGCAGCTCCTTAGTTGTTCATTGATTGCATTCTCATATGTGCCTTGACCAGCGTGCTACAGCAGAGCCAGTGACTGCCCTGCTCAAGCCAGAGACCTTGGACTTCAAGCCAGCGATCTTTGGGCTCAAGCTAGCAACCATGGATCATGTCTCTGATCCCACACTTAAGCCAGCAACCCCATGCTCAAGCTGGTGAGCCTGCACTCAAGCCAGATGAGCCCGTATTCATGCTGGCTACCTCAGGGTTTTGAATCTGGGTTCTCTGTGTCCCAGTCCAACATTCTATCCATTGCACCACTGCCTGGTCAGGCTGCCTTTTAACTCTTGATTGTGTCTTTTTCATTGATCTCCAGCCTGCCTACCTGTTCACCTTGAAGATTTTGAACTTGCCACACCTCCACAATTGCATGAGCCAGTTCCTTAAAATAATCTCTCTTTCTCATATTTCTCTCTCTATATATATATATACATACACACGCGCACGTGCATGTATATGTGTATATATGTACTTTTGGCTGTATATGTTTCTATGGAGAATCTTGACTAATACACAGGATATAGTCTGACTGCTCCACGCTTTAATCATTACTGTTAGATCCAAAAGAAAGGCCTCAAGTTTATCTTTAAAATCCTTTTTTAGGGATGTCTCAGCCTGGCTTAATTAAGTCATGCTCATTTCTGGGCCAGTTACTCTGGTAGGTAGATTGAGCACTGTGATTTTTCAGATTTTGTGCCAATTTATATTTTGTGCTAATCCCTTCACAGAGAAAGTGTGATGTGTGTAGGATTCCATGGTTGGCAGTCCCATCAGAAGCACATCATTTGGGGGAGGGCAGATAAACCAACAAAAGGAATGGTGTTGGAGCTGCTACCTGAAAAGGAGGAATGCTAGAAAGTCAGAAGTCAGAACAATAAATTGTCATTTAACAGTTATTTGCTGTACATTGGGATATATCTCTCTTTTTGAATATGGAATGAATGAATGTATTATTATTATTATTATTGAGAGGAGGAGAGGCAGAGACAGACTCCTGCTAGTGCCATGACCAGGATCTACACGGCAAAACCCCTACCGGGATTTTCTGCCCATCTGGGCATTGCTAAGCAACCGAGCTATTCTTAGCACCTGAGGCAGAAGCCATGGAGCCTCCTCAGCACCCGGGGCCAACTTGCACCAATTGAGCCATGGCTTTAGAAGAGGGAAGAGACAGAGAGAAATAGAAACGAGACAGAAGCGGTAAGTGAGAGCGGGAGGAGTAAAGAAGCATATGTTTGCTTCTCCTATGTTTCCTGACTGGGAATTGAACCTGGGAAATCCAAACTCTGGGCCGATACTCTCTCACTTAGCCAACTGGCCAGGGCTGAATGTATTCTTTATGTTTCAGAATTCTTGGATACTGTGTAAGGTCAGTTGCATGTAAGTTTCTTCACATCTGTAGCCAAATTATGGTAGATTTAAATGCATGAATATTTCAGTCTGTGATTTCAAAAAGTCTTATGCGTTACATTTAAAAATTAAAGTTATGGTGCCAGTTAACTTGAGGCATGGGTAATTTCTCTCCATCTCTGCCACTCTTTCTCAACATGTGTGTGTGTGTGTGTGTGTGTGTGTATACACACACACACACACACATATATTTGTTGTATGATTGTAGTAGAGTAGCAATAGAAGAGATGGTTGAAAAGATGGCAGAATCTTAATAGAGTCATTTAAAAAATGTATATATTAAAATGTTCTGTGTTTTCACACTGTTTTTGTCCTGGGAAAAAATTTGCTAATCTAAGCGACATATCAACAAAAACAACAGATGGTAGAAACATTTTTGTTAAGAAAATCTCATCTGTATGCATAGAATATCTTTAGCAATTGCTTTAGTAAGTGCAGACAGATGGTTTAAACTCAGAATGACTACTCAATTACTTTGAATGTGGTATAACACTAGAGCTTACATTTCTGGAAAAGCATCACTGCAGCTTGTACATTAGAGAAAAAGGTGCAAGACTAGGCTTCTAAGCCAGAGAAATTTGTCTTAGCCAGTCTACAAAATACTGAACTTCTGAAGCCCTCTTTTTGTAAACTGTGGTTAAATACTACATACTTAATTGTCTTTCTGTCTCATAGCAAAGTACATTGAGTCACTTGAAAGTAATTGGAAAATAGGTGACAACTTGGTTTTTAATGAGAGATAGAAAAATAAAAAACCAGAGGATACTCATCAAAATAACTAATATTATAGTGAGAGAGAGCATGGAGAAAGGAACTAACCATTGTTGAGCATCTTTAGTGTCAAGCAGGTTAATAGATGTTGAGATGCATGGTTTCTTCACAGCTGCTTTGTATGGAAGGCTTATATGTACTTTTTTTTTTACATTGAAGAAACAATTTCTTATTCTTGGTTTACAAAGTCAGGGAAGAAATTTGTATTTTAAAAAATAATTATAGCCTAACCAGGCAGTGGAGCCCTGGATAGAGCATTGGCCTGGGATGCTGAGTACCCAGGTTCAAAACCTCGAGGTCGCTGGTTTGAGTGCAGGCTCACTAGCTCGAGGATGGGGTCACTGGTCTGAGTGTGGGATCATGGTTGCTGACTTGAGCCCAAAGGTTGCTGGCTTGAAGTCCATGGTCGCTGGCTGGAACCAAAGGTGGCTTGGTTAAGCAAGGGGTCACTGGCTCAAGCACGGGGTTACTGGCTTAACTGGAGCCCTCCATTCAAGACACATGAGAAAGCAGTCAATGAACAACTAAAGTATCGCAACTGTGAGTTGATGCTTCTCATCTCTCTCCCTTTCTGTCTGTCTGTCCCTGTCTGTCACTCCTGCCCCTTTCGCTAAAAAATAATTCTATAAAATTCTTGACATTCTCATTTGATTAAGTTGAACCAGTTATTTTTATCGTGGAACACCAGTTTTACTTGTAAGAATGACTAACAAACTGGGTGTTCATACTAGGACATTTTTAGACATTTTGTCAGAAATAAAGAGCTGTCATTTTTAGGAAAACAATTCATTTTTTTTTTTTTTTTTTTTGCAAATAATTGAATTCATGCTTTCAGGTGGAAATTAGAATTCTGAAAACCTTTATCTGTTACCATGAACTTACTGCTGATCACCCAATATTTTTCCAGTGAAAACAGTGGTGATATTTCAGTTTGTTTTGGTTTTTGGTTTTGATTTTGTATAATGAAATGTTTCAGCATTTGGAAGATAAAATTAAAGTAACTCAGTGAATTAGTATTTCTCAAATGACCAATGAATCATGAGTACAAGAGTCTTTCGACAAGATAGACCAATGAATTTTATGTGACAGAGTACAGAGAGCTAATTGATGTGATTTTAGATTCTACATTGCAAGTGATCTTTAAGAAATTTATCACTTGAGTTTTGCTGGTGTGTCAGAGAAGAATGTCCACAATTATCTGAAAGGTCTTCTCTTTTATTGCATAAGGCCATTTTTTCTTTATGTACTTCAACCAAAACAACAAATGGCCACAGATTTAATGTAGAAGCAGATATGAAAATCCAGATAATGAAACAATTAGATTATAATTGTAAAACTGCCATTTTTCTCACTAATGTGTTTTTGGGAGACACTATCATTTTGCATAAATGTACATTTATGTTAACATTTAAGATTTATGTTAACATGTAATGTGCTTATTATTTTTAAAATGAATTTCACTCAGTTTTAAAATTTCTTAGTTTTAACTTTGAATGCTAAATATCAGTAGATAACTTACATGAACAAAAGTTCTTTGGTGTCCCAAGTGATTTTTAAGAGTGTAAAGGGGCTCTGGGACTAAAACTGTGAGAATTGCTGTTTTGGTGAGACTGTCTACATTTGGCTGAGTGAAAGTGGCAGTTAATTGAGGTCTTGCAGTATTCTTTTTCATGGGATTAAATTTCTCTATGTACATACAGGGTATATATGTTAGTGGTTTAGTGGTTGATGATAAATATTTTGGATAAAAATGGTTTAAAATTTTGCTAAATTTTTTTGGCTAAAATCTTTTTGAGCCTGACCAGGTGGTGGCGCAGTGGATAGAGCGTCGGACTGGGATGCGCAAGACCCAGGTTCGAGACCCCGAGCTCGCCAGCTTGAGCGCTGGCTCCAGCAAGGGGTTGCTCTGTCTCCTGAAGGCCCGCGGTGAGGGTACATGTGAGAAGGCAACCAATGAACAACTAAGGTGTTGAGACAGCATTGAAAAACTAATGACTGATGCTTCTCACCTCTCTCTGTTCCTGTCTATCCCTCTCTCTAACTCTCTAAAAAAAATAAATAAAATTAAAAAAAGAAATCTTTTTGAGAGGAGGCAACTGGTAGATGATTTCTTTATTAAAATCTGTGTTAGTTAATTTGGAAAACATGTCAGTGGTTTTTTATTAATACATGGAATTTAATTTTCTTGTAAACATGCAGTCTTTTGAACTATAATGATATTACAGTTTGGGAATTTCTTGCCTTAGAAAAAACGAATACTTATGTCAAAAAGTCACCTTTCCCTCAAGGAAGGCACAATGAGAAGGTGCTCAGTTTTGAGATTTGAAAACCCTGTATTAGCAAAAAGGAAATGACAAGAAGTGACCTACATCTCTAGTAAGGATGGAAAAGAGGAAGGAGACATTTCCTGTAGTCAGTGTTTTAAATATTTTTTGTGCTGAAGTTAGAAAATGGAAAGCTTACCAAGAAAAATAAAGGCTGCCTACAATATTGGTTCTTCCTTAAGCATACATAATATGCAGTGTGAGAGATATCTTATAGTGATAGAACTCTTTTAATACTTTGATTATAAAATGAATTAACACAGTTTCTCTCTTTTTATCTATTGAACTTGTTGAACTAAAATTTGAAGCAAGTTTGGGGAAGGGGATAATGTTAAGTCTTAAGGAATAAACATATTTTGTGTGTGTGTGTGTGTGAGAGAGAGAGAGACAGAGAGAGGGATAGGAACAGACAGACAGGAAGGGAGACACATTAGAAGCATCAGTTCTTGTCTGTGGCATCTTAGTAGTTTGTTGATTGTTTTCTCATATTTGTCTTGACCGGGGGTGGGAAGCTACAGCAGAGCGAGGGATTCCTTGCTCAGGCCAGTGACCTTTGGGCTGAAGCCAGCTACCATGGGTCATGTCTATGATCCCACTCTCAAGACAGCGACCCCGTGCTCAAACTGGTGAGCCTATGATGAAGCTAGATTAGCCTGCGTTCAAACTGGTGACGTCAGGGTTTTGAACCTGGGTCTTCTGAGTCCCAATCCAATGCTCTATCCACTGTGCCACCACCTGGTCAAGCAGGAATAAATGTTTCTTAATGCAGGGAAACCTTATTCAGTTTTCCTGGGGAACAGAAATCATTGCCTAATTGAAACTCCCTTAGTAAAACAGGGATATCCAATATTTAATTTTCATTTACTGCTTATTGAAGGCTTTCTCTGTGCTAGATAAAGTGCAAAGGCTTATCCAGTTTCTACCTCCCTTTAAAGAGCTTATAGTTTAGTGTATTTTAGTCCACTCTCCTATACTTCATAGTAGTATTTTTATTAGTAATGTCTACAAGGACATACTCAATGTTACCTTTCGAGAAAAACTAAAATTTATACTATTAGGTATCATTGCCTAATTTGCTTAAAATTCAGATGTTGAAAAATTATAGATGGTAGTTTTGGTTAGGTAGGCTTTGACTACTGTATATATTTTTTAATGTAGACATTCACTTTTTGTTAATCTGAGTAAAGAAAATACACCTAAGCAACAACAAAAAACTTGTTTCCCCTACTTTCTAAGTTGGAAACACTTGTTTCTTTATTCTGTGAACTCTTAATTAGTGAGTTTATTATTTCTGACATTTATTTAAAATTCTGTGGGTGTAGACTTAGTTTTATTTTAGTAACTCTACACTCTGAATTTTATTTATCATTCTTGGCCTCTTAACACCCAGAGCGTGCATCTGGCCTTCTTTATCTTTCTATCTGTAGCTTCTCTACAGATGAAGACCATAGAAAATGTTAAAATCTAAGTACCGAAGAACATAATCTAGATGGAAGGTTCACAATATGGGAGTTTTTCTGCCTCCCCCTCTCGGAGAAACTAATTGCTTGGGAGTGTGTCCTATCCCTTACTTTGAGAGGACAGAGGTCTAGTGCTCTAGTAAAAAATGTATTTGAAGTTCATTTTAAAAGAAATTGTTGGGTGTGTCGTTAGCAGTTACTTTATCATTTCTGAGTGATTTCTTTTTGTTACTTCAAAGTTCTGAAGAACCATGAGAATTAATGTTGAGAATTATTTTTTTCTGCTTAAAACTCTCTACTTCCATATACTTACAGGTACTAAATAAGTTAGATGACTCTGTATTGGGTCAAATAATCTGTTTCCTAGTGGAACATACTTTTGCACTGTTATTTTCCATAGCACAGTCAGTTGGAGAGTTAGAAACATTTTGAGCTTGGATTCTGAGTAGTGTCATGGAAGTGATGTCTACAAGTTCCAAACCAAATATCAGAACATTTGTTCTGATGAGTGTGAGAAGTGAGAATATACTTCTGGGAAAAGTGGGAGACATTTTAAATCTGAACTGAGCTGGGTAGTTCCATTCTCATAGAGAGGATCACATTGTTTAATTATTTACAGTATTTATTGATTAATTATGCTGTGCCAGGCATGTTTTAGGATGCAGCAGAACATTATTTTCAAATCATATACTAAAAGGCAGACTGAAATTAAAGTTAACACTTAACACTTAATATTTTTAACTTTTATAGCTTCAGGAAGAAAGAATGTGCCAATTTTTAAATTTGAGAATAATTTTAAACTGTGGTAACAAAAATACTTATTAAACATAGCTTTAAGAAATGATTACTATTACTTCTATTTGGTAGGGACAACATTAACATAGATAGTAATAGCCTGAACTTTGAAATCAAATAGACATAGTTATGAATTTTGGTTCTGCAACTTCCTTATGAGAAGGAATAATTAACTCCTGGGTGTTGAGAAGATTAACGAAATGAGTAAGTCAAGTGCCTCAAACGGTATGTGCTTAAGTAAGTATTAATTGCTATGTATTATTTTTGTTATTGTCTAAGGAAAATTTTACTGAAAAAAAGCCAGTTGGGAACTTTGTGAATTTCAATTTCAGACTCTCCAAAGAGCTTTTCTAACCTCTAGCTAAGAAGGCAAGCAAAAAATTTAAAATGTACAGTTCGCATATTGGTTTAGAATTGAATTGTTTGGATGGTATTTTATGTAGTTTGTGTACTGTATTATACCTCTTGTGATATATTTGGGGGCCCAAGACATTGTTTTGTTTTTAACCTGTATGAATAATGTTACTGCTTTAGGCAAGTGTTTTTTTTTTCTTTTTAAATTAAGTATATTGGAGGTAACACTGGTTTAATAACTGTAAGTTTCAGATGTACAACTTTATAATACAACATTTGGATACTGCATTGTATGCTCACCACTCAATGAAGTCTAGACTCCTTTTGTCACCATATATTTGATCCCCTTTACTTTCTTTATCCTTCCCTCACCCCTATACCCCTTGATCAGCTATGCTGTTGTCTGTGTCTATGAATTTGTTTGTTGCTTTTTGTTTTATATTTCAAGTGTGAGTACAATCACATGGTTTTTATTCTTTTCTGTGGGACTTATTTCAGTTAGTAATACTCTTAAAATCCATCCATGTTGTTGCAAATGGCAATTTCATTTTTTTATATAGCTGAGTATTATTCCATTATATAAATGTACCATATCTTCTTTATCCAGTCATTGGTAAAGGACACTTAAGATTGTTTCTATGTCTTGGTTATTGGGAATAATGCTGCAGTGAACATAGTAGTACATATATTCTTTTTTTTTTTTTTTTTTTTTACTAGGACAGAGAGCGAGTCAGAGAGGGATAGATAGGGACAGACAGACAGGAACGGAGAGAGGTGAGAAGCATCAATCATTAGTTTTTCACTGCCATCACAACACCTTAGTTGTTCATTGATTGCTTTCTCACATGTGCCTTGACCGTGGGCCTTCAGCACATCGAGCAACCCCTTGCTGGAGCCAGTGGCCTTGGGTCCAAGCTGTCGAGCTTTTGCTCAAGCAAGATGGGCCTGCGCTCAAGCTGGCAAGCCCAGGCTCTTGCACCTGGGTCTTCCGCATCCCAGTCCGACGCTCTATCCACTGCGCCACCTCCTGGTCAGGCAGTAGTACATGTATTCTTTATGAATAAGTATATTTGGGTAGAAACCCAGAAGAGGGGTTGCTGGGTCATATGGTAACTCTATTCTTAATTTTTTGAGGAATCTCCATACTGTTTTCCATAGTGGCCACACCAATTTACATCCCTACCAGCTGTGTATGAGGGTTCCATTTTTTCCATATCCTCTTCTTAACACTTAAACTATTTCTTGTCTTATTGATAATAGTTTAATCAAGTTAAAAACTTTTTTAACATAACATTGCTCACTACATTCATATCATGTTTTTATAATCCTTTGTCAAATTTAATATTCTTACAGAAAACTGGTGTGATAAGTTTTGGGGGAACTTAAGAAGTAAAAGTCTGGGACATACACTTGACTGCTTTGAGTCTTCTCAAGGACAAGGACTTGTCTACTGCTTTTTTCAATCCAATCAGGGATGTATTACCTGTTTGTTGAAATAAATGAAAGAGAGAATAAAAAGCTATTAATAAAATGAAAAGATCTGGACATTAAAGAGTGTGACTTTTGAGTTGTTTCCTAAGTTATATAGTATACATTTTCAAACAAATATTTTGTTTTACTGGCACAGGTCTTGTTCTTTTCTTTCCAATTTAATCTGTAATATACATCTAAAGAGGACTTGAATTTGGTGTGATTTACTTTCTATAGCTTATAACTGTTAACCCTTTATAAAAACAATATTATATTACATTTATAACTTTAATAGGGTGTAAAGACAGCATACTACAAGAGAGGCAAAAAACATGAATATGGATTCTGGAGCTAGATCGCTGCAGTCAAGGTCCAGATTGGTCACTTTCTACTTGTTTAGTCCTAGACAGGTACTCAAGACTTTTTTGGAACTATATCTCCATCTGTAAAATGGGAGTGATAGTAGTATTCATGTCATAGGGTTTTTAGGAGGATTAAATGAATTAGTATAAGTAGTTAATATAGTACCTGATTCACAAAATATACTATGTGAATGGTTTTTATTATTGTATAGATTTAGATTTACTCTTGTTACTTGGTGTCAGACATATAGGTAGCACTATATAATATTGATGTTTAATTAAAAAGAGAAGAAAGGAAAAATAGCTTGACTATTTTAATATATATATTTTTTCTTTTCCTTCCTCTTTTGTGACAGAGATCGAGACAGAGAGAGGGACAGACAGGGACAGACAGACAGGTAGGGAGAGAGATGAGAAGCACCAACTCCCCGTTGTGGCACCTCAGTTGTTCATTGACCGCTTTCTTACATGTGCCCCCCCCAGGGGGGCCAAGCAGACCGAGTGACCCCCTGCCCAAACCAGCGACCCTGGACTCAAGCTGGTGAGCCCCGCTCAAACCAGACAAGCCGGTGACCCTGGGGTCCCCGACCTGGGTCCTCCACGTCCCAGTCCAATGCTTCATCCACCGCACCACTGCCTGGCCAGGCTTGACTATTTTAATATTTACTTAGGAAATAAAGTTTACTTACTTAGCAAGTGAATTTATGACTTATAAAGGTCATAGAAGTACGGTGATCTATCTAATTGAAGTATTAAAAGTAGAACTTTGTTAATTACTGGTCATAATTTGATGTAGATGCTTATTTGATGTGAGACTATTTGTTCTAGATGAGTGTTTTTCTGAGACCATAACAAAACATGTATTTGAAAATAGAATCTGCAGAATCTTCTGTATTTTAGAGAAGCTTGAACCCATCAAATTAAACAATATTTTTTAATATTCATTATGAATTATAGGGTCTTTAAAAGAACTGTTAAATTTTTTATGCATATTTATTAAATATTGTAATTATTTTTTATTTGAAAAGTTAAAGAAAACAGGTAGATAGACAGGATCATCGGGGTGCTTTTTGTATGTGTCCTGACCGTGAAATTGAAGTGGCAACCTTTGTACCAGAATGATGCTCCAATTAATGGAGTTATCTGCTTAGAGTTTTATTGATTGATTTTTAGAGCGAGAGAGGGGACAGGGAGGGAAAGCATTCATTTGTTGCTCCCCTCAATCATGCAGTCACGTGTTGCTTCCCATAAGTGCCCTGACTGGGGATCGAACCTGCAACTTTGTTGTTTTGGGATGACATTCTTCACCAACTGAGCTAACTGGCCAGGGCCTTAACTTTTTTCTTTTTTAAAGAAAACCACTAAAATTCTTTGTGGTGTTTCAATAGTTAAGCAAAATAAATATTTTTGTCTTTTAAATAGGTGTTAATATTTGCAAATAAATTAAGAAAATCAGTTGAAAACTCACTGTTAACATGAAAGTGACATTTTTACATAGCTGAAGATAGCATTTTTTGTTCATCTTTCTGAAGTTTATAGAAGAGTAGTAATGCCAGTGTTTAAGGGATCTCAGTATCATAACTATTTAAAGTAATTACTTTGGAAGAATGCAGTATAATACATATAATACATCTAATTCTGTAGTTTTAATAAAATCTAACTTCAGATGAGGAGAGCATTTTCATGGGAGTTGACAAATTTATTCTGTAAAGAACCAGATATTTTAGGTTTTGAGATCTACATCGTCTCTCACAAGTTTTCAGCTCTGCCCTTGTAGCTTAAAAGTAGTCAAAGACAACAATATGCACAGAAGAGAATATGGCTATGTTTCAATAAAACTTTATTTACAAAAACAGGCTACAGTCTCAATTTGGACCAGAGTTTGCCTATCCCTATAATTATAAGGAAATATAGGGAAGTGCTATACTACTTATTTCAATTATCATCTTTTGTCTTATTTTAATAAGTGTAAGATACAGTAAAATGCTGAAATACAAAATTGTGGAAGCTTTGCCATACAGATAATACCTTAGACTTCTGAGAGAATTGTTGCCATTATTTGAGTGCTCAAAAAGTTTATTAGCTGGTTTAAGACAGTTTAGATTTTTATATTAAAGGAATCTCAGTAGTTTCTTAAGAAATTATGGAAGTGCAAGATGTTTCAGAGTTAACACATTTAAGCAAAGGTTCACAGCCTATATCTATTGTTAAAACTTCATTCAAGATATCAACAGGGGCCTGACCTGTGGTGGTGCAGTGGATAAAGCATCAACCTGGAATGGCTGAGGTCACCAGTTCAAAGCCCTGGGCTTGCCTGGTCAGGGCACATACAACAAGCAATCAATCAATGAACAACTAAAGTGAAGCAACTATGAGTTGATACTTCTTGCTGCCTGCCATTGCCTGCTCTGTCTGTAATGTAAGCTCTTTAAAAAAAAAAAAAAGATATCACTTGAGTAGTAGATTCTTGGAGGGTTTTTTTTTTTTTTAATTCTCTATTCTGTTTTTCAGGGTTTTTTTTTGAAAAAAGAAGATAGAGTACCATTTTTTGTCTTTTGTATCTATACTTCATAATTTAAAGAAGAGTAAATCTAACATTTTGTACAGCATTTATTTATTGATTGTTTGATTTTAGAGAGAAAGGCAGGGGAAGAGCAGGCAGTGTCAACTGGTAGTAGTTTCTTTTCCATGTGCCTTGACTGGGCAAGCCCAGGTTTTTGAACCAGTGACCTCAGCATTCCAGGTCGATGCTTTATCCACTGCACCACCACAGGTCAGTCTTGTACAGCTTGTAATGCATCACTTTTCTAGGGAGTAATGTGTTGTTTCAAAATTTTATTAATTATCTGCTAAAATATTCCTTAAGTACTATGTCAGATTTTCCTTCATTTGATGTATCATGCTTATTATTGAAAGCTATTGTTAAGCTCCATGTTATATGGATGATATTGCCAACATATGCATTGGGATTAGAACTTTTCTTTTATAGAAAAACTATTTCATGTATCAAAGTAATTTTTCTTCATTGACAGTTTAGTTACTACAATTTAAATGAGCTACCGAAAAATCTGTTTATCAGTTATAACAACATAGCCAGATTTTCTTTAGGCATAGTTAAGTGGGAAGGAGTGTGATCTTTTTAATTTTTCAGCTACAGATTTAAAGATTTAAATGGGAACCAATAAATCTGGATGTTCCTCTAGTAACTAAATGTAATTAGAAAAACAGTGCATATAATTTTACAGGAGTTATATATATATATATTATTATTGATGCATAATAGCTTTTCTGTTGGTTCATTCACTAAAATAGGACATGAAGACTAAAAACTGTGATAAGCAGACCTGTTTCTTCCCATGGCTAGTACTTTCTTCTATTAAGAGGAACCGGGCATTATTATGGAACTTTCAGTATGTTTCATTCTGAAGAGCAGCAGTACCCCAAAAGGACACTAGTTTAAAAGTTAGTAAACCTTACATAAATTTAGATCTCTATTACAGATTTTCTCATTTCTCTGTTTTATCTGTAGAGACTTTTGAAGCCTGAATAAAAACCATTTTATTGCTCTTGTGAATGTTTACATACCTGATGGAAAGGGACAAACATATAAATAACTAATTTGGAACCAAAGGGAACCAAAGCTCTAGTGAGCTTTGGAAGAGAGTAGAGTAATTCTGAGTGTTTAGAGAAGGAGGGTCAGGAGTTAATATGATTTATGGGAAATGTATCTATGTATTTAAGAATCTTTTCTAAAAATTCTGAACTGAGAGCTAGTTTTGATGAGGAAGAGAATTTGGAAGTGCCCTAATAGGAGTCTGAGATATTGAAAAACAAACTGCAGTGTGACTAACTCTAATACAGTGGTTCTTAACCTTTTTTTTTTTTTTAATTTTTTTTTTAAATTTTATTTTATTCATTTTAGAGAGGAGACAGAGAGAGAGAGAGAGAGAGAGAGAGAGAGAGAGAGAGAAAGAGGGGGGAAAGGGGGGAGGAGCTGGAAGAATCAACTCCCATATGTGCCTTGACCAGACCAGTGCAGGGTTTTGAACTGGCGACCTCAGTGTTCCCAGGTCGACGCTTTATCCACTGCGCCACCACAGGTCAGGCGGTTCTTAACCTTTTTTGAGGTACCGAACCCACCAGTTTCATATGCGCATTCACCGAACCCTTCTTTAATGATAAATAAAATAATGATTTCTTTTTCCAAATTCAAGACATAGGTATATGTTTTTTTACTGGTGCACAAAATGAGCCGTGCATGAACATCACCTTGCTCAAAGAACAAAACCAACAAAGTGCAGGAACTCACAACAAATTACGGTATTACTTTATTCTGGCCTCCACGGCAGAGGCTTCTCCGAACCCCTGAGACCAACTCATCGAACCCCTAGGGTTCGATAGAACCCAGGTTAAGAACCACTGCTCTAATAACTCTTTGTAGAACTGCAGTATGTTTATTAGATGCTTTTGTTTCCTGCACTTTGAAATGAAAGTAGATGTTTTATATTTTCTCCCTGCGAATTAGGAATATATGAAGAGTTCATGAGGAACAAAATTAAATCGTTTTTAAACTTAGCTGCTTCTTCCCCCCCTCTTTCGTATTAATGGTCTTTAGTATATGTGTAAGATGTTGGGAAGTGGAAAACATGTAAATTATCAGTGTACGTTTTTAATGATGCATTTTTAATGTGCGTGTTTAATGACCTTTAGAACTAATGGTAACTTTTACTTGAAGAATGGTAAAAGAAAAGGACTCGGTATAAATCTGCATTACTCAGGGTTCTCCGGAAACACAGAACCAGTAGGAGATATATAAGAGAAGATTTATTATGGGAATTGGCTCATGCACTTAAACGGAAGTTGAGAAGTCCTACAATCTGCCTTCTGCATGCTGGAGAACCAGCAAAACCACAGCGTAGTTCAGTCCTAGTCTGAAGGTCTGAAAACTGGGTTGGGCTTGGAGAAAGGCCCTGTTAGAAAGAGTCCTGAGGCCTGAGAACCAAAAGAGCCAATGTCCTGGGGCAGGAGGCCATGGATGTATCAGCTCAAGTGGAGAAAGTGAACTTGTCCTTCCTCTGCCTTTTTGTTCTATTTAGGCCTTTCGTGAATTAGAGGGTATCTATCTGCATTGGTGAGGACAGTCTTCTTTACTGAGTCTGCTTATTCAAATGCTAATTTCTTCCAGAGACACCCTTGAACGATACCCAGAAATAATGTTTTTCCTGCTATCTGGGTATCTCCTTATCTTAGTCCAGTTGACACACAAAATCATCACAATACTTAAAATCAAAAGTAGTGACTTGAACATAGTCATATGTCCATGTTTATAGCAGCATCATTCATAATAGCGAAAAGTTGGAAGCATCCCAAGTAGATGAGTCAAGAAAATATGGTATGTACGTGTAATGGAATTTTATTCAGCCTTAAAAAGGAAGGAAATTTTGGTATATGCTACACCATAGATGAATCTTGAGGACATAAATAAACCATTCACAAAGGACAAATATATGATTTTTACTTTTATGAAGCACCAAGAGTAGTCACATTTGTAGAGACAGAAAGTTGAATATTGGTTGCCAGGGACTGGGGGACAGAGGGAGATGGGGAATTTATAGGGTAATGTCTGCAGATTTTCAGTTTTGCAAGATGAAATGATTCTGGAGATGGATGGTGGAGATGGTTGCAAAGAGAAAAGAACTGGGAATGGTTAGTGTCTAGATAGGCCCCTGCTTCTGAAACTTTAGATGAAATGCTCAGATAGGTGCTAGACTTTTGACCACTATCATAATAGCACAATCCCACTTGGTTTCATCTATCTTAACCTTTTCTTACCCTACTCTGTTTTATCCGTTAGCAGTTTGGAGAACTTGGTAATGGTAATGGTATTCTCATTGTGGCTTATTACAAAGATTACAATTCTAAGCACAGTGACTACATTTCTGGTTTACAGTGAACCTAATGTATCAATGTCTTTGAACCAGCCTTTCCTTCTTGGCCTACTCTAGATTTTTCTTGGTAAACTTGACTATGGTATTAGCCTCCATGGTGTCATGTGTTCTTACCTCTGTTGCTTAGGTTGTAGAACTTTAAGGATCATTATAAAATTATGTGGTTTTAAAACTAATGTTTCTTTCATTTTACTCTCACTTCAAAATACTCACATTCATTGAAGAATAAATTAGAAAACACAATCAAAAACAAAACAATCAGTTCTACTTCCATGAAATAAGTTACAAAAACTTTCATAGACTTTTGATTTTTTTATTCATTTCTGTACATGTATGAGTATTTTTTACATTTATTGATTCTTACTATGTTTTTACATAACTATTTTGAATATATTTTTTTAATTTAATTTTATTTTTTTACAGGGATAGATAGGGACAGACAGACAGGAATGGAGAGAGAGGTGAGAAGCATCAATCATTAGTTTTTCATTGCCTTCACAACACCTTAGTTGTTCATTGATTGCTTTCTCACACGTGCCTTGACCGTGGGCCTACAGCAGACCTAGCAACCCCCTGCTGGAGCCATCAACCTTGGGTCCAAGCTGACGAGCTTTTGCTCAAGCCAGATGGGCCTGCGCTCAAGCCAGAAGGGCCTGCACTCAAGCTGGCGAGCTTGGGGTCTCGAACCTGGGTCTTCCGCATCCCAGTTCGACGCTCTATCCACTGCGCCACCGCCTGGTCAGGCAACTATTTTGAATATTTTTAAAGGAATTTGTGGCTTAAGTATTTGTTGCTTTAGTGTAAAATCGCCACTAAAATGATGAAAAGTCATTTACTTTTATGTAGTTTGTATAAGGTTTCAGTATCACTTTAAGGAAATAATGCTTTAAACCTTATAACTACACAACCAGTTAGGAATTAATATAATAATAGATAATTATCCAAGTAACTGTACTACAGTGTTGTCATGTAACTTGCTAATGAATTGGTACATGTGGTAAGTTAGAAACATTCTTTTGGGTGTGATCATTCAAAGCTGACAGTTTATAAATTCTTTTCTTTGGCGATTTTCAAAGTGTAATTTCAGAATCCTATTTTTGAAAAAAGAACCAAAGAAAAAAGAGTGGTCATGGCTGACAGTGGTGGCATAATGATCGAGAGAATCAATCTTGGATGCTGAGGTTGCTGGCTTGAGCATGGCGGTGCTGGCTTTATTGTGGGATCATTGACATGATCCCATGGTTGTTGGCTTGCAGAAGTTGCTGGCTTGAGCCCAAGGTTGCTGGCTTGAGCTAGTTTGTTACAGGCTCTGCTTGAGTCCCCTGGTCAAGGCACATATAAGAATCAGTGAACAACTAAAATGACACAACTACAAGTTGATGCTTCTCATCTCTCTCCCTTTCTGTCTGTTGCTAAAAAAAGAAGAGTAGTCATTTATCAGAAAAGAAGAGGAAGGATGTAAGGATGGTTTGTCAGCTATTTAATTTGTATTTTTTTTGAAATTCATTAATGTTGCCATTGACAGAAATCTCAAATTCTAAACTTACACTTGAGTATATGTGCTTTGAACAAGTGAACACAAAATTTTTTTTATTTGTAATTGTACTATGAACTTTTTACTCTAGAAATTTCAGTGACAGAGTAATCTTTGGTCATCCTCTGAATGCTGATTATACAGTTACCATTCAAGTCCTGAGGGAGGGAGATTCAGAATAATGGCAGTGTACCAGGCCTTTGAATGTTGATTCATCAGCATAAAATAGTGAATCTTGCTATTTCAGCATAATGTCTCAATTTAAGAATTCTGTTAGCTTAACTGAACAAGGACAAACATATCTGGTTGAATACTTGCAACACAAATTAATAATGAAATTTCACCAATAAATATTATTTTATAGCAGCTATCTCCTTTACTTTTTTATTTCTTAAAATAGTCTATAGATTGGAAAAGCAGTTACCTGTCTCAGTTTATATTTGTGTTAGTGCTGCTCTGGATGCACAGGAAACCTATGAGTTACGCTGTTAAAGAAGAGAGGAGCATCTTCAAAAGACTGATGTTTAAACCAGCTTTTTATGGTTTTATATGTGATTTACTGGTTGGTGGTTAGGGGCAAGATATCTAAGATCGAGGGACAAAGAAAAGATTTGAAGATAATTGGGAGGAAGGGTCAGCCTGATATTAATAGTAGAATTGTGAGTAATATACAGCCAGATATGTTTTTAGATGATAACTGTTGGGACTGTGAAGACCAGTTGGATGGAGTGAAGAAATTGAGGCATTCATCATTTAGCAAAAAAGATGAAGAGGACCTAGACAAATGTGGCTTATCTTGCAATAAGAGCAGAAGGAATTGAGGATAAATTAGGAGGAAGATTAGTAAAACTTTGTTGGGGTAAAGAGAAGAGACAGAAGATGACTTTGAAATTAATTTTTATTTTATTTATTGATTTGAGAGAGAGATTAATTTGTTGTTCCACTTATTTATACATTCATTGGTTGATTGTTTTATATGCCCTGACCGGGGATCTAACCAGTAACCTTGGTGTAACACAGAGGTCCCCAAACTACAGCCCACAGGCCAAATTGTGGCCACCTGAGGCCATTTATTCGGTCCCTGCCGCACTTCCGGAAGGGGCACCTCTTTCATTGGTGGTCAGTGTATGGAGTACTGTATGTGGCAGTCCCCCAGTGGTCTAAGGGACAGTTAACTGGCCCCCTTGTAAAAAGTTTGAGGACCCGTGGCAGGACAGTGCTCTGACCAGCTGAGGTATCCAGCCAGGGCTAACTTTGAAATTTCCAAGTGGGTATCTTATGCTGTTATTTGAACAGGTGAACATGCAATGATGGTGTGTTATGGAAAAAAAATGTTGAAAGAGAAAGAGAGAGAAGGGCATACTCAAGGACATTTGAGTGCTTACAGAAAATGCCTCTGGAGAGGTGTGGACTTGGTCTCAGAGGGGAGATTTATCTTTTGTTCCCCCTTCTTTTGTATTTTTCTGAAGTGAGAAGCAGGGTGGCAGTGAGACTCCTGCATGCACCCTACTGGGATCCACCCAGTATGCCCACTAGGGGGCAGTGCTCCGCCTGTCTGAGGTGTTGCTCGATTGCAACTGGAGCCATTCTAGCTCTTGAGGCAGAGGCCATGGAGCTGTCCTCAGTGTTCAGGCCAACTTTGCTCCAATGGAGCCTTGGCTGTGGGAGGGAAGAGAAAGAGAGAAGGGAGAGGGGGAAGGGTGTAAAAGCAGATGGGTGCTTCTCCTGTGTGCCCTGACTGGGAATCGAGCCTGGGACTTCCACACATGGGGCCAATGCTCTACCACTGAGCCAGCTGGCTAGGACCTCTTTTGTTTTCTTCTGACAAATCTTTTACCTATGATAAACTTTCTAATTGCACACACCCTTATGACTGTGTATTATGTGACCCTTTTGCCCATGGCCTTTCACTATAGTGTTCATCACCCCTTACCAGTCTATTCTTTAGGTACAGATAGTTTTTAGTTTATAGTATGGCACTGTTTGTAACGATTGTACTGCTGTCAGTTTGCAGCCATTATTGCAGGTTGTTTGCACAGAAATGCCTTCATTGTATGTTTGTGTGTGGCTTTCTACAGATAAACATTTATCAGGCCTGACAGCTCTCCTACGTGGGACCTGCTTTATTGTCTGTGTCAAAGGAAGCAGAAATGGTAACAGGCCTGGGATGGTGTAAAAGGGTTGTTCAGGTTGATGGCTAAGTGGGGAGATCTAAGAAAGTTTTAGTACATAAATACAAGGTATCAAAACTTACAGTGTTAAGCTACCTTGAGTTGCAAAAACTGGATGAGCACCTGAAAAAAAAGTGACAGTTAAGGAAAAGAACTTATTTACTATGAAAATGAGATCCATTAATGCTTTTCAGTTTCATTATTGAAAGCTGCTTTTCATTTCTTTGTGTTATGTCAGCTGAAAACAAGATTTTGGGTGTGCTTAGAGTGCCTGGCACTTCTCTTGCTCTCTGGGCTTTCTCCCCTTTTTCTTTACAGATCTGGTTGAACCTGTTCTGTGAGCCCTTTCTCACTTTCTCAATGTCCCTCTTTGTTCTCCCAGAGCACCCTATACGCATACTCTCTGTAGCATGGAACTCATGCTACTGGAATAATTTTCTTACCTGTCTCTCCCTCCTTTTTTTACTAACCTGCCTAAGGACAGGGACTGTCTTATTTTCATTTTCCACCTAGATCATAAGTAGTTTTTAAATGTTAGGTGAATAAGTAAATAAAAAAAATATCAGTATACTCTAGAGAGCTTCAAGCCTCAATGCAATCATGCTTTAAGATACAAACATTAAACTTAGGATAATATAAAGGTTTTTCCCCTGAAGTTTGGGTTTCAGTGGAAAGACTGCCTTTTGGAAAGTTATACCATATTTCCCCATGTATAAGATGTTCCCATGTATATGACGCCTCTTAATTTGGGGGTCAAAATTTGAAAAAAATGTATTACACAAAGTTATTGAACTCGTTATTTTTATTTTTATGTTATTTTGTAAGTTTTCTGAAGTGAGAAGTGAGGAAGCAGCGAGACAGACTCCCACATGCACCCAACCGGGATCCACCTGGCATGCCCACCAGGGATGATGCTCTGCCCATCTGGGGCATTGTTCTGTTGCAGCCAGAGCCACTTAGCACCTGGGGTGGAGGCCATGGAGCCATCCTCAGCGCCCAGGCCAACTTTGCTCCAATGGAGCCTTGGCTGTGGGAGGAGAAGAGAAAGAGAGAGAGAAAGAGGGGGAAGGGTGGAGAAGCAGATGGGCGCTTCTATTGTGTGCCTTGACCGGGAATCAAACCTGGGACTTTCACACACAGTGCCGATGCTCTACCGCTGAGCCAACAGGCCAGGGCTGAACTCAAGTTTTCTTCATCATAAAATTCATTCAACTCCTCATCACTGTCAAAACTCCCATCTATTAGCTTGTCCTCATCTGTGTCTGATGACGAATCACAATCTTCAACAATGAGCACAAAAACAAGCGTGAAAAATCAGGAAATGCAAATAATAATTGTACAACCACTGTAAAAGATGCACCCAGTTTTTAGACCACAAATTTTTCAAAAAGGATGCATCTTATACGTGGGGAAATACAGTACTTTTCAGTTAAAAATTATATGCAATTTTCTGGAGTGAAACTAAAATTTTAGTCTTTTAACTGAATATTGGCTTGTTGACAAATTTATTTTTGTCCTCTATTCTGTTTAGTGGCCTAATGTTATAATAATTAACCATTTTGATAAGGCAGAGTTTAAGCAGATAAATTACCAAAGGCACATAAATGTCTTTTTTTCACATGAATTAAAATAGAATTTAAAAAATAATTTAAATTTTGATTTGGAGTCTGATACTTTGGTAAATTTTTTCTTCCATAAATCTTAATCAGAGCTACAATTATAGTCTGTTGGGACTTAAATTAATCATTCATGATATAAGTAATATAAGTATAACCTTGCATTTATAGTAAGGCGGATAGATAACCTAAGTATTAATACTGAGTATCAGCATAATTAGTTAAGAAGTGAGGTGTACCTCCTTAGTCAGTATGTATTCTGTCATTCTCTAAAGTTTATTTTAGAAGCTGTTCTTTTTTATTTTTTAACTGTGAGCTTTTTTGTTTTTTAGATTTTACTTATTCATTTTTAGAGAGAGTAGAGAGAAAGAGAGAGAGAGGAGAGGGGGAGGAGCAGGAAGTATCAATTCCCGTATGTGCCTTGACCAGGTAAGCCCAGGGTGTTGAACCAGCAACCTTAGCATTCCAGGTCGATGTTTTATCCACTGAACCACTACAGGTCAGGCTAGAAGCTGTTCTTGAACTACGTATGTCAAAAGTAAAAAGTGGACAAATCTTTTTGGTATTAAAAAAGTAATGATTCAAGCACAGTCTCAGTTGAAAGTTACCTTTTTATATGTGGTTCCCCAATTTTTCCTTTCTGTGGATAATGGGAGGGCTATTTTATTCTATGTATAGATAAAATGAAACAGGCCAAGTCTTTTTTAAAATACAAAATTGGGTCATGTACAGAGGTACTAGTCCCAATTCATTTGTTAATTAATGACAGATAAGGCCCATAAAATTAACTTTGTTTTTTTGTTCTCCTTTGGAAGGTTTTGGTTGTTTTTCTGTTTGTTTTTGGTATGAAAAATCTCGTTATTTTTGTTGGTGACAATAAGCAAGGTTGTTCAATTTAAGTGCAGAATACTTTCTTTTAAGTATTAGAAAAGTAGTTTTTATTTGACTCATTTATTATAAATGCTTATTTTTTAAACTCTTTCCTGTGATTTATGTGCAGAATAAGAATCAACTAGCCAATGGTGTGGACTTCAGAATTGTCTTTAAGTATTTATATATTTTATGATACAAATTTATTAAGCCAGGGCAACCAGTTTCCCCTAAGTCCATTCAGGAAGTCTATTAATGTGTTTTGATCAATAGTATACTCACATAAGGTATTTTAACAATACTGTTTCTTGACTACAGCCCCCAGCCCTGTCTCCCCCACCCACTCCCACTAAGTCTGCAATATAACTCAAGAAATTTAATAAGTACCCAGGTGAGTGGTATAGATGAGCCACTTATCATCCCTTAAGAAACACTAGTTTAATTAGTGTTAAACCTATTGCTCTCACCTTGTTAAAAATATATTGATTTGAGGGAGATAGAGAAAGATAGACTTGTTGTTCTACTTAATTTTTTTAATGTTTATTTTGTTGATTTTAGAGACAGAAGAAGGGAGGGAGGGGGAGAGAGAGAGAGAGAGAAAGAGAGAGAGAGAGAGGAACATCAGTCTCTTCCTGTATGTGCCTTGACCAGGGATTGAACCCGCAACCTCTGCTCTGCAGGACAATGCTCTAGCCAACTGAGCTATCCAGCCAGGGCACTGTTGTTCTACTTATTTATGCATTCATTGCTTGAGTCTTGTGTGTACCCTGGACTGGGGTTTGAACCTGCAACCTTGGTGTATTGGGGTGATGCTCTAACCAACTGAACTACCCGGCCAGGGCCTGATCTCACTTTTATGAGTTAGTGGACTAGGCACGTGCCCCAGATTCTTACCTTAATCAAACTTTAAAGGTAGTAAGTCTCATTTTAACAAAATTAGGAAATAAGACACATAGAAAAGTATCATTTATAATTGATCCCTTTTAGTTAGAGTTTAGTTGGAAGTTAGAAATAGTTTTATATTCTCCTTTTCTCATTGACCTCCAAAAATTTTTGTTTATACAAAAATAATATTTTCAGTGCTGGTATAGTTTTGCCTCATATTGGATTATGATTTACTTAACCATTCCTCTGTTGGGATTTTAGATAGTTTCCAATTCATATATTATAAATAACATTTAGAATGTACATTTTTGTGGGAAAATACTTTTGGTATCTAGGATTACCTCCCCCACTTGGCTGAGGGTCCTAAAATATTTTTAAAAGCTTTTGAAACATACTGCCAAACTGTTTTCCAAAAAGGTTCAGTTAATTAAAATTACTAGCAGTAAACTAAAATAGTTACATTGTACCTTTACCAGCATTGAATATTTTTGTTAACAAACAAACATCATTTTTGGTTCATTAGACAAAATGGTATACAATTGCTCAACCATTTTTATTGCAGTTAACATATGATTTATGTATATGTAAAAACTAGTTTGATATTTTATACTAAGTATTTTTTCTACCAAGAATTTATATTTCAAGAGTTTTGAGGAAAGAATCATTAGTAATCAATTAATGGTAATTACTTTGAAGTTTTTCAGTGGTCTGAGTAGTTGATAATAAATAAAGACAGTTTCTTTTTGCCAGAGATGAGAGTGTTAACAAAAATGCTGACTGTTTTCCTGTCTCTTCCCACACACTTTCTTATTGAAAGTTTAAGCTGATTTTAAGTATGGAGTCAAATTAATTAAGAAAACAAAGTTCTTATTTCTACTAGAAACTGTTTCTAATAACAAATAAACAATATTTCAAATGGTCATCTGTCAAAAAATATAACTGGTGGAAAGTGAGAATGTGAAATGTTAAAATTTTAGCATTTTTTTCATTTCCAATAAACCTCTTTTAATTATATATTCTTCTATTTAGAATTACTGTTATAGATCTTGATTTCAGACTCACTGTTGCCTCTATTTCTTGGGTTTATCAATTTTGAAGAATGCCAACTTTGAAAATTCTCTGATTTAAAACAATGGGGACCATTCTTTTCTACTTTTCCTTTCTGTAGTGTTTGATATTGATTTTCATTCCTTGTAGTATGTCATTTGTTGCTTTAAGCAATAAATTTAAACCTGTATCACTGTCCTTTTCACTTACTGAGCTTGCTAGGCTCTGCTTGGGCTCCTCCTCCCTGGGTTGTGTTCTGGAAACCACCTCTAGGCAGGAAAGCATGGGAGTGGCAGACTCACATCCTTTGTTTTTTTCTCTGAGGAAACAGTCCTGTGCTGTTTGTTGTACAATGCAGTAAAATAATTCTCTGTGTTTTATTGATTTTTCTGTTTTTTTATGAAAGGAAGGTAATTTTGGATCCTTGTAGATAGAAGCTGAAGTTTTATAATGACTTCTTAATTGCTGAATCTAGGGATTGTTTCAGAACCTTTATGTTGAATCTTTGGATTGGTACTGTCACTCACCTCTCCCCCTTTGAAATTTCCCTTCTCCTTGACTCTTTTTTAATTTATTGATGTGGGAGAGAGAGAAATGCATTCATTGATTGTTTCTTGTATGTGCCCTGATGGGGGATCAAACCTGCAATCTTGGTTATCTGGACAGTGCTTTAACCAACTGAGCTACCCAGCCAGGGCCTCATTGACTTTTAAATACTGTCTTTTCCTGTTACATCTTCTACATTTGACTTAACAATGACATCAAGGAAGAAATCAAGATAATTTGAAACAAATGATTTAAAAAAAATTGAAAATGAGAACACAACAACCCCAAACCAATGGAACACAGCCAAAGCAGTCCTTAGAGGGACAATCATAGCATTATAGGCCTATCTCAAGAAAAAAAATCTCAATTTAACCTTACACTTAACAGAGCTTGTAAAAGAACAACAAAGTTGGAAGTTAGTAGAAGGAAGGAAATAATAAAGATCAAAAAAATAAATAAACAAAATACTCTAAAAAAGCAGTAGAAAAGATCAGTGAACCTAAAGCTGGTTCTTTGAAAACATAAACAAGATTGACAAACCTTTAACCAAAATCATCAAGAAAAAAAGAGAGGATCCAAATAAAATCAGAAGTGAAACAGAAGTATCAACTGGCACCAAAGAAGTATAAAGGATTGTAAGAAAATATTACAAACAGCTATATGCCAATAAATGGAACAATCTGGAAGAAACAGATAAATTCCTAGAAGTATACAGTCTTCCACACAGTCACAAACTCTGAATAGATAGGATTACTACTAGTGAAAGTGGAGCAGTAATAAAAAAAACTCCCAAGTATTAAAAATTCTGGACCAGATGGTTTCACAGGTGAAATTTGCCAGATATTCACAGACGAACTTATACCTGTCCTTCTGGAACTATCTGAAAATATACAAGAGGGGGGAAGATTCCCAAGCTCATTTACCACGTCAGAATAATTTCAAAACCAGATTAAGCACCTCAATGAAAGAAAACAATAGGCCAATATCCCTGAAAAACATAGATGTTAAAATTCTCAGCAAAATATTAGGAAAGCAGATCCAACAATTATACATTAGAAACATCATACATCTTGATCAAGTGGTATTTATTCTGGGGAAGCAAGGTTAGTAATAGTATCCGCGAATCAGTAAACATGATACACTCCATAAACAATGTAAAGGAAAAAACCTCATGATCATATCATTAGACGCAGAAAAAGCATTTGATAAAATCCAGTACCCAAATATTTATGATAAAAGCTCTCACCAAAGTGTGAATAGAGGGAACATACTTTGATGTAATAAAGGTCATATGTGACAAACCCACAGCCAGCATCATACTAAATGACCCAAAACTACAAGCATTTCCCTTAAAATTGGGAATAAGACAGAGATACCTGCTTTCAGCATTCTTATGCAACACAGTACTGGAAGTCCTCTAAGCACAGCAGTCAGAGAAGAAGAAATAAAAGGCATCGAATTTGGAAAGGAAGAAGTTAAACTGTCATTATTTGCAGATTACATGGTACTGTATGTAGAGAACCCTAAATATTCCACCAAAATACTACAAGAACTGATAAATAAATCTAGTAAATTAGCAGGATACAAAATATCCAGAAATCAGTTACATTTTTATACACCAATAATGAACTATCAGGAAACTAAGAAAACAATCCTATTTGAAATTGCTTCAAAAAGAATAAAATACATAGGAATAAATTTAACAAACGATGTGAAAAACCTGTACTCAGAAAATTATAAGACACTGAAGAAAGAAATTGAAGAAAATGTAAATAAGCAGAAGCACACACTGGGTTTTATGGATAGGAAGAATTTAACATCCATAAAATGTTCATATACCCAAAAATCTGTAAATTCAATGCAATTATTATCAAAACACCAATGTAGTATTTCACAGAACTAGAACACATACTCTAAAAATTAATATGAAACCACAGAAGATTCTGAATAATTACAGCAAGCTTGAAAAAGATTAAAGTTGAAGAAATCACACACCTGTTATCAAATTATACTACAAGGCCATAGTAATCAAAACAGCATTTTACTGAAATGAAAGCAGACATATATAGATCAATGACATGTAATTTGAGACCTCAGAAATAAACACATGCCTTTATAGTCAACTGATAATTGACAAAGGAGGCAAAAACATATAATAGGGTAAAAATAGTCTATAAATGGTGTTGCGAAAATTGGACTATATTACTACTTTACACCATACACAAGAATAAACTCAAAATGTATTTCAGACTTGAAACCACAATTTAGAAGAAAATATAGGCAGTAAAATTTTGGACATTTCTTGTAGCAATTGTTTTTCTGATGTTTTTCCTCGGGAAAGGGAAACAAAAGGAAAAATTAAAATTTTTTTTAAATGACTACATCAAACTAAAAGATTTTTGCACAGCAAAGGAGACCATCAACAAAATGAAAAGACAACCCACTGAAGGGAGAATGTATTCACCAATACATCTATGAAAGGGGTTAATATCCAAAATTTATAAAGAACTTACAAAACTTAACACCAAAACAAACAAAAAAACCAGTCTAATTAAAAAATGATCTAAGGACCTGAATAGACACTTCTTTAAAGAGGATGTAAAAAACTCTAGTAGACATATGAAAAGATGCTCAATGTCCATAATCATAAGAGAAATTTAAAAAACACAGTTAGATACTATCTCACATGTGTTAGAATGGCTATCGGTAAATCAGCAAACAGCAAGTGTTGGCACGGATGTCCCATTATTGGTGGGAATGCAAATTGGTACAGCCACTGTGGAAAGCAGTATGGAGGTACCTCAGAAAATTAAAAATGTAATTGCTTTATGACCCAGCAATTCCACTCGTGGGAATTCATTCAAAGAAACAGCCCACTAATTTGAAAGAATATGTTTATTGCAGCATGTTTACAATACCAAGATTTGGAAGCAGCCCAAATGTCCATCATTAGACGAGTTGGTAAAAAAGTTTTGTGGTGCATTTATACAGTGGAATACTACTTACTTGGCTATAAAATGGAAATCTTATTTTTTGCAACAGTATGGATCTGGAGAACATTATGCTAAGTGAAATAAGCCAGTCAGAGAAAGACAAGTATCATATGATTTCACTCATATGTGGAATCTGATGAACAAAATGAACTAGCAAGCAAAATGGAGACATACTCATAGATAGAGAACAGACTGACAGCTGCCAGGTTTGGGTGGGGGGCATGTGGAAGGATTGAGCAAAAGGGGAAAACTCATGGACATAGACTACAGTGTGATGATTGTGGAGGGAGGCATGGGGGTAAGTAGAGGAGGGTATATGGGGTATAAATGAAATGGTGATGGAAGGAGACCTGACTTGGGGTGGTGAACACACAATACAGTGTACAGGTGATGTGTTGTAGAATTGTGCACCTGAAACCTGTATAATTTTGTTAACCAGTGTCACCCAATAAATTCAGTAAAAAGGAAATACATGTATATTTTGATGGTTTTATGAAAAACTGCTGAGTTACTCATGTATAAGGCTTTTTAGATTTTAAAAATTGTTTAAAATCATTTAGAACCAAAGTTGACCTTGGTTGTTTAATATAGTTTTCTCCTTTACAAGTATTAAAAAATTAATTTTGGGAGAGGTGAAATGATACAACCCAATGTCATACACCTTGTTAGTGACAGATCTTGAACTAGAACCCACAGCTTCTGATTTCTAGTTGTGCATGCTTTGTAGTGAGGGAAAGTAATTATACTTTAGATTTTATTTGAATCTTTAACATTTTCAAACTATGAATATTAAAGCTGTTAAATTGTGATTGCTTTAGAATATATACAACTGTATGTGTTTTAAAATAAATTTTAGTATGTGTAGAAATTTTATGCCAGTTTAAACATGAAGACTTCAAATTTTTCACAGGCAATGACACCTCCGAATCAAGCACGTCCAGATTCTCCCGTCTATGCTAATCTACAAGAACTGAAAATATCCCAGTCTGCTCTCCCCCCGCTTCCTGGGAGCCCAGCAGTTCAAATTAATGGAGAGTGGGAAACTCATAAAGATAGTTCAGGGCGTAGCTATTACTATCACAGAGGAACACAAGAAAGAACTTGGAAACCACCTCGATGGACTCGGGATATAAGCATCAGCAAAGGAGATTTTCAAAGTCCAGGAGATCAAGAGGTATGAATGTTCAAGGAGTTTACCAGTGAGTTATGAACCTTTTTTTTTTTTCATTATTCAGAAACAGGAGTGGATATAGGTTTGTATCTTGGAATTGAAATGGTAGAACATTTGAATTCTGTAACATACCAAATCTTCTTTCTAAGGTTTATTGTTAATGCTATTACTACCTAGTCTCTAACTGGTAGACAATAAATAACTTCTTAGTGTTCTTACTAGTTACAGAATTAACTGGATTAAAATTGCCTAGTGTCGTCAATGGTTTCCCTCATCTGCTAATGTACTAGAAGACAATTCAATCACTGTTACTTCCCAGGCATTGACTTTTTTTTTAGAAAAAGGACTACTTCTGAGTTTCTGTTAGAGGTAAATGTGATCACTTTTAATTTATATATAAGGGAAATAATTATAATAACACAGTGGTTTTCAACCTTTTTACTCTTGGGGACCAGTGAAAATAAGAGAATTATTTTGGGGACCACTAAGGCAGAAATCACCCTAAGCATAAGTAAATTTTACTAAGATCATTGGGTCTGTAATCTTCATACATTGTCAGGGTGGTTAACTTTTGCGGACTGGCATGAAATTTCTGGTGGACCAGTCTGTGGACTGGCGATTGAAGAACACTGAATTAATATCTGCTACAAATGGATCTTGCTATAAATCTGACAGTTCATTTAAAATCATTATTTTCTGTAACAGGGTACATACTATCTTCCCCTTGACTGCCCTTGGTTTCACCTTTCTCCACACTTATTGAAGAGTAATGCAGTGAATTGCCCAGCTGTGTAGATAGCTAGAAGGTAGGGGGTAGGGGGGTGATATAAGGGTGTTAATTTAAATCTTGCTGTTTAATCAACTGGGGCCTTGCACCTGCATAGGGCACCTTGCTCTTGTAAAAGACAGCAGGCTTGTACAATAATAACAGAACTCCAGGAGCTAGAAAAATCAGGTAACACCTCCTGTGTTTAGCAGAATCTGAAAGCTTTTTGTAGTTAATAACCCCTCTTGTCCTGTTTTTCAGTTGGTTATTTATAGCTTTGGTTTGGTGCTCACTTGTACTTTTAGTGTTCAAGAATGAGTTGAGAATAGTGAGAGAAATAGTTTCTGGTTACTATAATAAGAAAGTGATAGGAAAATTATTTGAATTGTAAATCTAGAATGATTTAAAAATTATCTTGTATATCAACAATAAAGTAAAGTCTTGTAATTTGGGAGAACTGGGGAAAAGGCTAAATAAATTAGAGAATAATTTAAAGGAATTTAAAGTACACACAGGAACTTTTACCAGCGTGTGTTTTAGCTTCTATTTCAATAAATAGTGATTTTTATATCAGAGTCTCAGCTTGCATGATCAGTCTCTGCACAAATTGCATAAAAATAGATATTTCCAAAGGGGCAGGAGCACATCTTGCAGTAACTTCTTGAGAAGAGTTGTACACGAGAGGCAAAATTGAGACTGTTTGAAAGTGTCTATATTCTGTTCTCATATATAATTGCTAGTTTGCCTGAATGTGGAATTCTGGTTGTAGATCATTTTTTTCTCACAAGTGCCAGGCATTTTGTACTTTCCCTTATGGCAGACTGGGGCTTGTTCAGCAGTCCCGTGTTAGAACCATTAGGTCTTTCCTTTCAAACTCATCAGTTTCCAGAAAATCTTAAATCTTTTTTCTAGGAGTCCAGGCTGCCAAGGTCTTGGCAGTCAGCAGTCAGGTCGCACATAATGCCTTAGTCCTTCCTCTTCTGTTTGGTGCCCATCTCCCAAACATGCTGTCTGAGTTGTATTTCAACTCAGAATCATACTGTTTTTTCCTCTTGACAGGGAGCAAATACCTGTACTTCTGCTGGGAAAGGGAGAGCTGCCCTCCCAGCAGACAGGCAAGAAGAAAGGGATTCTGGCAATTTTAACCCTAATTTTAGTACCCCTGCTTTTACCTCCAGTTCCAGGAATACCTAATACTGATCAGCTTCTGAGCCATTCAAAGATTCTTTATAAATTTTGTTGGATTTCTTCTTCCCTTCACAACTCCACTTACCACTCCCACCAGTTTAGATTTCACTTTGTTGTTCATCTGCCTCTCAACTTCCAGAGTTTTGTGACTGTTGTCTCTTCTTGTGTTCTCCCTCTTCTTGTGGGTTTAGGTTTTTTAAAGCATAGCTCACTATTTTTATTTTAGTGGAGTTGGAGATGGAACAAGTGTTCAGTGTTTTATCTTAACTTAGAGGTAATTATTTTAGTATTCTTCAACTTAGAGGTAATTATTTTAGTATTCTTCCTAGAACAATGCTCTAAACTGGGGACAGTTTTGCATTGGCCAGAGGGGTTTAGACAATGTGGAGACAGTTTGATAGTTCAGCTGCGAGAGTGCTACTGGCCTCTAGTGGATGGAGGTCAGAGAGGCTGTTGAATAGCCTATAATACAGAAGACACCGCCTACAAACAATTCTCTGGTCCTACATGTCAGTAGTGCTGCTGTTGAGAGACCCTGCCTTAGAAACTCAAATACGCATGCTATCGAAGTGTAAAGTTAGTATTTTCTTGCTCCTTAGAGCCATACAAGCTGCTTACATGCTGTGCTGTTGTCTTATACTTTATTTCTATTTTTAGTCCCCTTATTATTGTTGTACATGGTGACTCTGAAAATTAATCCTTTTATTTACTACTTTTTAAAAATTATATTTCTTTATGCAAATTAGATGATCTTGGATAGCTTTTCTACTATCTTAAGTACATACTTTTAAATTTCCTTAGTGAGGATCCTGTTAGTGATAGAATCCTAGTTTTTGTTTATCTGGAAATTTATTTATTTCGTTCTTATATTTCTAGAATGTCTTTTACTGAGTATACAGATTTAAGTTGAATGTTTTCTTGTTTGTTTTTTCCTGATTTATTAAAGATTTTATTCTCATGTCTTCAGGCTTCCACAGTTGTTGATGACAATTCAGCTGTCAGTGTGATGGTCTTTCCTTTAAGGGTAGCTGTGTCTTCTTGCTGGCAACTTTTACTATCTTCATCTGTAATTGCACTGTGATGTGATTACATGAAGCTATCTTTTATGTTTCCTACCAGGGATTTGTTGGGAACCCTAAATTTCAGGAGTCCTAGCTTTGAGCAGTTCTGGAAAATTCTTAGCCATTATTTGTATATAGCTTCTGTCCCATTTTCTCTTTCTTCTCGTTCTGAAACTTTGAGTAGATGAATGTTTAGTCTGCTGTTTGTCATGTCTCTTGATTTCCCTAATATTTAAAAATGTTATCTCTGTGTCTCTTTGCTTCATCTCAGTAATTTCTAGGTGTAGCTCTTGTTCACTATTTTCCTCTTCATCTACATTATTTTATATTAAGCTAATCTCTGACTTTTTAAAAAAGTGTTCTTTTTGTTTGTTAGAGCTTACTCTCTTACTACTTTGAAAAGTTTTAACCCTACAAAAAACTGGAAAGAATAGTACAGTGAGCATCCATATACCAGTGACCCTTTATGCAGATTTACCAACTGTTAATATTTTGCCACGTTTCCTTTTTATCTCTTTTCCTCCCTCTACCCTCTAGTAACTTTTTTTTCTGAACCATTTGGAGCAGACAGCATAACTATTTTATTATCTTAAGTATTTTCCAGGAATATCATTATTTTGGAGAAAGATGGATTTCTCAGAAAAATTTTAATGTTGATGTATTATTTAATACACAGTTAATATTCCATGTTCCTTGCTTGTCAAGTAATATCCTTTATAGTTCTTTTCCTGCAGTGAAGTTTCTAGTAAAGGATCATTTCTTGCACTTATTTGTTATAACTCTTTTCAGTCTTTATTTTACTTTTGATAATTCCAGTACATAAAGTATTTGAAAGTCTGATCTGCTGTCTTTTTCTGCTGTCACCTAGTATGTGTGTGTGTGTGTGTGTGTGTGTGTGTGTGTGTGTGTGCATTCACACTAACGTGAGATTATAGTTTTTAGAAATTCATATATAAAAAGTCTTTAATGCAGGGGTTGAAGTTTGTTCTTTTAGAAAGGGTTTGCTGTTATGTCTGCCAGTGCCCAGGCAAAGTAGTACTCTATGAACATTAGAAACTAAGTATTCAGCTTTAGTTTTTACTGGCCACTTACCGTATTACCCTGTGTATAAAATGCATTTCCCTCGAAAAATTTAGGGTCTAAAAACTGGATACATCTTATACAGTGGTTGTAGATTTTTTACTTTCATTTTCTGCTTTTTCATGCAGATGAGGAGATGAATTGCATCACAGTGCAATTACAGATGATGAATAAAACTTGAATTTTGAGTTTAATAACTTTATGTAATACATGTTTTTTCAAATTTCGGGCCCCAAAATTAAGATGTGGCTTATATATGGGAGTGTCTTATACATGGAAAAATCGGTAGGTAGGTAATTTGTATTGCATGAAGGTGGGCTTGTGATTAGGGATTCCCCTACATCCCCCATTATTGGAGAGGATTCTTGTCATTTCCTTTGTGTGGAATAAAGGTACAAATTTCTTTTTTTTTTTTTTTTTTTTGGCGAGAGAGAGAGACAGACAGACAGGGAGAGAGATAAAAAGCATTAACTCATAGTTGCAGCACCTTAGTTGTTCATTGATTGCTTTCTCATATGTACCTTGACTGGGGAGCTCCAGCAGTGCCAGTGACCCCTTGCTCAAGCCAGCAGCCTTGGGCTCAAACCCGCAACCTTTGGGCTCAAGCCAGTGGTCCTGTGCTCAAGCCGATAAGCCTGTGCTCAAGCTGGAGACCTTGGGGTTTTGAACCTGGGTCCTCAGCATCCCAGGCCAACATTCTATCCACTGTGCCACTGCCTAGTCAGGCTCAAGTGTACATTTCTGTGATACATGATCTATGTATTGCATTGTGTGCCCATCACCCAAAGCAAACCATCTTCTGTCAACATATACATATTTTAATTTTATTATAGTAAATTTTTCTAGGATTATGTTAATGTGATAAAATAATTAATTTTACCTCAGCACTTACAATATAGCATTTAAAAGAGTGAATATTTTCTTTTGAAAATTATTCAGATATATTCAAGATATCATAAATAAAATTGATCTCTTAGATTTTCAACTGCTACATACTTGTATTATTCAAAGAAGACAAATCCTTATGTTTCTAACTATTTGTAGCTTCTTTCATCAGAAGAAAACTACCACAGGATTTGTTACAGCCAGTCAGATAGTCAGTGTGGTTCTCCTCCAAGGGGTTGGTCAGAAGAGTTGGATGAACATGGGCATACCTCATATACCAGTGACTATACTAATGAAAAGGTACATTCTTTTCTTCTCATCTAATTTTCTTGGTTGAATCCTCTCATTAAAATCATTGTGTACTTGTGTACTGAACTTTTAGTAGTATTTTAAAAGAATTCAAGAAGACATTCTTTGTTATAATTCTGTAGTCATGTCAATTGACATCATGAAAACTCAGTACTACTGACTCATGCTTTTAAACTGCTTACAATTACATTGATTTTCATGATGTCAGAACCCACTTAAGACAGACCTTTTTAAGAGTAAACCTGTTGACTGTGATTGTTTAGACTTCTTCTATAAACATACTTTTTTATACAGTCATCCATTGGTTTCCTTAGGGCCTTGGCTGGCAAATGAGCTGCATGTGGCTCTTTGGCCCCTTGAGTGTTTAGCAAAGGTCAGCTTAGGAGAGCCCTAATTAAGTTAATAACAATGTACCTACCCATATAGTTTAAGTTTAAAAAATTTGGCTCTCAAAAGAAATTTCAATCCTTTTACTGTTGATATTTGGTTCTGTTGACTAATGAGTTTGCCGACAGCTGCCTTAGGGGTTTGGTTCCAGGACCCTCTTCTTCCTCCACAGATACTATTGTATAATCTCAGACTGCTCAAATCCTCACATTATATAATATGGCATAATATTTGCCTATAGCCTATATTTGCACATGGACTACAGCAGGGTCTGTCCACACGTCACTTCATTTACCTGGATTCTGTGTAGTGCTTGGCACATGGCAAACCCAAGTTTTACGTTTTGGAACTCTGGGATTATTGGGGGGGAGGTATATTTTCAATCTGCAGTTGGTTAAATCTGCAGATGGCAAACATGTGGATACCAAGGATCAGCTGAATTTTTCTTGGTGAGTAGATTTTTGAGAGTTTTCTTAGCATGTTATTATGATATACCTCCATACTTCCTGTACTCCTTTATATCTTATAACCAAGTTATGTAAAACAAAAACAATGAATCGGATATTTTATGATTAACTAGTTTGGGAATTCACAATGAAATTTTATGTGTATGTTACATTTTGTATCATCAGAGAAGGTAAATGGTTGGTTGGGCTGATTTAGGATAGGCCCTTGGGAATGAATAGAGGTAGGCTTTTACCCCTTAGTTCTGCTTTAATTATTTGACACTAGAACATAAGGAAACAGTAGTATTCATGTATATTACAATCAAGAGCATATATTTGTAGAGCAATACTTAGTCTTTTCCCCCTCATATTATGTGTATTGCATTGTATGAAATAGTTTATTATTATTTAATCATAGTGAGTAAGATGTCTTGGCTACACAAAGTTGACTTAAATTGTTGAGTAGTTCTCTATTTAAAGATTGATGAAAAATTCCCTTTTGTTAATTTCTCAGTCCTGTTTTCAGGCTGGGTATGGCCTAATGTACATACATATCTGCGTATATTTGTTACATATTTCTTATGTTTGTTAAGTGGTTCTTGAACCACTTGGTTGACTTTGGAGAAAAGAGAAAATAAACTTACATTTAGTATTGAGTTTATTTAATCTTAACCAAACTTAAATTGTCAGTCAACTAAAATCAGGTTATTAAATTTTTTTGCATTTTTCTAAAGTAAGTAGAATAAAACTCATACGAACACTATCTAATATCTCTGGTTGTAAGAAGCTAAACTCACTTTCATTTCAGTTAAAAAATAACACCTTTTCTGTTTTTATAGTGGCTCAAGCATGTTGATGATCAAGGTAGACAGTATTACTACAGTGCTGATGGATCTAGGTCGGAATGGGAATTGCCAAAGGTAATACACCCTAACACTGAATTTCTTTTTCTTTTTTTTAATTAATTTTAATGGGGTGACATTGATAAATCAGGGCACATATGTTCAGAAAATATATTTCCAGGTTATTTTGACATTTGATTATATTGCGTACACATCACCCAAAGTCAAATTGTCCTCCATAACCTTCTATCTGGTTTTATTTGTGCCCTTCCCCTCTCCCTCCCTCCCCCCTCACCTCCCCCTCCCCCCGGGTAGCCAGTACACTCTTGTTCATGTCTCTGAGTCTCATTTTTATGTCCCATCTATGTATGGACTCATATAGTCCTTAGTTTTTTCTGATTTACTTATTTCACTCAGTATAATGTTATCAAGGTCCATCCATGTTGTTAAAAATGATCCAGTGTCATCATTTCTTATGGCTGAGTAGTATTTCATGGAATATATGTACCAAAGCTTTTTAATCCACTTGTCCACTGATGGACACTTGGGCTGTTTCCAGATCTTCGCCATTGTGAACAATGCTGCCACGAATATGGGGGTGCATTTCTTCTTTTCGACAGTGCTATGGTGTTCTTAGGGTATATTCCTAAAGGTGGAATAGCTGGGTCAAAAGGCAGTTCGATTTTTAATTTCTTGAGGAATCTCCATACTGTTTTCCACAGTGGCAACACCAGTCTGCATTCCCACCAGCAGTGCAGAAGGGTTCCCTTTTCTCCACATCCTCACCAGCACTTATTCTGTGTTGTTTTGCTGATGAGCGCCACTCTGACTGGTGTGAGGTGATACCTCATTGTGGTTTTAATTTGCATTTCTCTAATGATTAGTGATCTTGAGCATTATTTCATCTGCCTATTGGCCATCTGTATGTCCTCTTTAGAGTAATGTCTATTCATTTCTTTTGCCCATTTTTTGATTGGATTGTTTGTCTTCTTGGTGTTGAGTTTTATAAGTTCTTTATAAATTTTGGTTATTAACCTCTTATCAGGCGTATTGTTGAATATGTTCTCCCATTGTGTGGTTTGTCTTTTTATTCTGTTCTTACTCTCTTTAGCTGTGCAAAAACATTTTAGTTTGATACAGTCCCATTTGTTTATCTTGCCTTTTATTTCATTTGCCCGTGGAGATAAATCAGCAAATATATTGCTGCTACAGATGTCGGAGAGCTTATTACTGCCTATGTTTTCTTCTAAAATGCTTATGGTTTCATGGCTTCCATTTAAGTCTTTTATCCATTTTGAGTTCTTTTTTGTGAATGGTGTAAGTTGATGGTCTAGTTACATTTTTTTGCACGTAGATGTCCAATTTTCCCAACACCATTTGTTCAAAAGGCTGTCTTTACTCCAGTGTATGCTCTTTCTTCCTTTGTCAAATATCAGTTGTCCATAAAGATGAGGGTTTATTTCTGGGTTCTCTGTTCTGTTCTATTGATCTATGTGACTGTTCTTATGCCAGTACCAGGCTGTCTAGAGTACAATGGCCTTGTAGTAAACCTTGATATCCGGAAGAGCGATACCTCCTGCTTTATTTTTTCTTTTTAAGATTGCTGAGGCTATTTGTGTTCGTTTTTTGTTCCATATAAATTTTTGGAATATGTGTTCTATATCTTTGAAGTATGTCATTGGTATTTTAATTGGTATTGCATCGAATTTATAAATTGCTTTGGGTAATATAGACATTTTAATGATGTTTATTCTTCCTAACCATGAGCACGATATATGTTTCCACCTGTTTGTGTCTTCCTTGATTTCTTTTATCAATCTTTTATAATTTTCCAAGTACAAGTCCTTAACCTCCTTGGTTAAATTTACTCCTAGATACGTTATTTTTTTTATTGCAATAGTGAAGTAGATTGTTTCCTTAATTTCTTTTGCTGACGGTTCATTGTTGGTATATAAAAATGCCTCTTATTTCTGAGTATTAATTTTATATCCTGCCACCTTGCTGAATTCATTTATCAGGTCCAGTAGTTTTCTGACTGAGACTTTAGTGTTTTCTATATACAATATCATATCATCTGCAAATAATGACAGTTTTACTTCTTCTTTTCCAATTTGGATGCCTTTTATTTCTTCTTGTCTGATTGCTCTGGCTAAGACTTCCAGAACTATGTTGAATAAGAGTGGTGAAAGTGGGCACCCCTGAATGGTTCCTAATCTTAAGGGGATTGCTTTTAATTTTTGTCCATTTACTATGATGTTTGCTGTGGGTTTGTCGTAGATGGCCTTTATCATGTTAAGGAATGTTTCCTGTATTCCTACTTTACTGAGAGTTTTGATCATGAATGGGTGCTGTATTTTATGAAATGCTAACTGGCTTGTCCATCTTTTTTTTTTTTTTTACAGGGACAGAGAGTCAGAGAGAGGGATAGACAGGGACAGACAGACAGGAACAGAGAGAGATGGGAAGCATCAATCATCAGTTTTTCGTTGCGACACCTTAGTTCATTGATTGCTTTCTCACATGTGCCTTGACTGCAGGCCTTCAGCAGAACAAGCAACCCTTTGATGGAGCCGGCGACCTTGTGCTCAAGCTGGCGAGCTTTTGCTCAACCAGATGGATTCATGCTCAAGCTGGCGAGCTTGGGGTTTGAACCTGGGTCCTCTGCATCCCAGTCGTACTCTCTATCCACTGCGCCACGTCCTGAACAGGCCCTAATCTCTTGCCTTTACAAACACCTCTGTGGCTTCTTCACGGGAGGGAGGCGGGCTGACTAAGCCTTCTGCTACTGCTGCCGCCACCACTACCGCTTCTTTTTGCCCTATAGGCCTGCACAGCCCGCTCTCTCTCCTTGGGAAGCAAGGGACCTATTCCCCTTGCTTCCTTCTCCAACTTTTTTCTGAAAGCTGCCTGAGCCTGTTTCTTCCTCTTCTTGTTAGTGATGGGGTTTTCCATCTCCTGGCGGCTTCTTATTATTTCTCGGAGATGGAGGGGGATTTCCTGTTCATCCTGGTTCTTCGGCTTACAGTTCACTTTCTTCTTTTCTTTGCTGTGTGGCCTGGGCCTCGGCGCCAATAGCTGCTT
Organism: Rhynchonycteris naso; assembly: GCA_037038555.1. Taxonomy (NCBI): domain Eukaryota; kingdom Metazoa; phylum Chordata; class Mammalia; order Chiroptera; family Emballonuridae; genus Rhynchonycteris; species Rhynchonycteris naso. The sequence continues at coordinate 186,852,262 of CM072996.1, read as the reverse complement.
CCCCTGAAGCTGCTGCAATGGCCCCTGCGACCACCTTGGGCTGCCAGGCCCCGTTGTCCCCACAGGGGTTCGGCGCCCAGCTCCTGCCATCTGCAACCGCTGCAGCACCGGGAAAGGCCACTTCTTTCATGCTAACTTTTATTTGCAAGCAAAGGTCTATAAAGAAGCAAAATATTCCTGAGTAGGAAGAATGTGTGTGCATGGGGGCATATTATGGGGCACATGTGACGGATGGGGTTCCTGCCGTGGTGATGGGGTGGGTAGTATGGGCACCTGAATAGAGAAATGGACCAGAACTGAATAGGAAGGTCAGATGTGGCATTATAGATCAGTGCATTGAGCAAGGACTATGCAATAAATGTTGCTAAGATTATTGGTTATTCACATGAAAAAAAAAAAGAACTACATGTAGACCTTGCGCTCACCTCACACTTTAAAGGCTATAGAAGGCATTATCAAAGAATATCGGACTTCAGAGTAAGAAGGATTTTTTAAGACTATGAAAGGAAAGATTGACAGATGTGACTGTAGCAAAATTCAACAAAATGTCTTCCAGTGTAAAAAATACAATACACAAAGGAGAAAAGATGAGCTACAGATTAGGAAAAGATAAATTCAACTCACACAGTTTACAGAGGTTTAGAAACTACAAAATAGAGAACTTCCTGGTGTTTTTGTTTTTTGTTTTTGGTACATACCAGTAAGAGAAAGATAATGAAATGGAAAATAGGCAAAATACATGACTAAGCGAATGCATAGAAAGGGAAATAACATGAAATATTTAAATGAAAAGATACTCAGCTTTACAAGTAACCAGAAAAATGTGAATTAAAACAAGAAAGCATTTTAGCCTTCAGATAGATTTTTTTAAATGTGTGCATATGTACATAGATTTATTTTATATATGTAAATGTGTATAAGTTCAACAACACCAGGTAGGGCAGTGCAAGTCACTATGGTTTGCTGGTAAGAGTAAATTAGTACTACCACTTTGGACATGTCTGTTTATAGTCAAATGATTAGGTTGTATTATTATGTAGTCATGAAAGTAACTTAATTAGATCTGAATACTCACTGATATAGATACGTTTTTAAAATTAAAGCATATCGAGTGAAAAGAGCAAGTTGAAGAATGATGCATGTAATACTCAATTTATAGAAACTTTAAAGCAAGTAATATATGTTTATAGATACATAAGTATGTATCAAATTATAAAATGCTTGAGAATAATGTACACTGAAATATGTGGTGCTGCTGGGGAGGAAGAGAAAAGAATGGAATCTGAAAGTTGTAGTCAGAGCCTCTAATATGTCTGTAATATTTTGTTTTTTAAAAAAACAAGGTACCACATACTTACCTGACAGGAGAAATACCATGATCAGAAGGTGGTTTCCCCAGGGTGAGGCTTATCAGTTGTACTTCGGATGTGCTGACCCCTGCGATTTCCCCAGTGTGGGAAACGTGACTGAATAATTTGTTAATGGGGACTGCGTTCGAGCTCTCCCCTGGAAAATAACACAAAAAACACGAAAAAAACCAAGGTACCTGAAGCAGATGTCTTATGTTAAATATGCTAAAGCTTGATGGTAGGTTTTTATTATAGTCTCTAATCTTTTTTATATGTTTGAAATAATTCAGATAATTTAATTTTTAAACAAAAAAGGTATTTTTAAAGGGATTAAAAAAATGTTAAGTTTTAGCCATCTTGTTTAGGGTGTGTGTGTGTGTGTGTGTGTGTGTGTGTGTGTGTAAAATGGGGTCTTCTTATTTTTCTTTTCTCTAATTATGACACTTTATTTTTGTCTCCTGTCTACACTAGATTTTATATTTCATGTTTCATTTATGCTTTTTATTGGCTTTTATGAAAATGCTGTTGCCTAGTAAAACAATTAGCACATTTAAAATTGTGATTATTACACAGTTTACTTTTACAGTATTTTTGTTGCCACATAGGAAGGATTTTTAAACAGTTGTGAAAATAATAAAGGTAAAAAATTAGGGTGGGTAACAATTAAAATTCATATATAAGCTTTCATACAATTATTCATTATTGTAAATGATGATTACTTTGAAGGAAAACAGCCCTGTTTAATAATCGGTGTCTTTTCACTTAAAACTTTCTGGCATAGAATTTTTTGGTAGCCTTTAAGCTTATTTGTTTATTCTAGAAATAACAACCCCTTTGTGAACAGTGATACATTTTAAGATTAAGGAAACACCTACCTGTATTTGCCTGGCTTTGGCAAATTTTAATGTGAAGGATGAAGTCACAGCTTTGGGAAACAGTTTGATAGGGGCCTATATGAACTTACATTGAAGAGAATAAATGGCATATTATGGAGAAAAGTATTAGAAGACTTTTTAATATAAAAGAATCCCCAAAGATACTTTCATTGAAATTATAATCAGACTCATTAAATTTTAATATTTACTGGTTTTTTTTCAGGGTATAGGGTAATCAGTATACATATTAAGGATCTTTTGGTTTCAGTAGAAGAATGTATCCCTTAAAAGCAGATTACTTTCCTTTTGTTATTATAATTTATACTTTACTAAATTAACCTGTGTAAAACATCATAACTCTTAAACCTCACATTTCTCATATTTTTATGATTGGTGATATAATTGCCATTTCAAACACTTAAATGATTTAATGCCTTATGGATAATGTGTTCTTAATTTTATGTGCAATTTTCTTGGCAGTTAATTACCGAGCCTCTATACACATTTTACCTGTCGTAGAAACAAGTAGTGTGTTTAACCTGTAAGTGGGAACAAAAGTAAAAATAAATGAGCAAAAATCCCTTGAACATGAGAATACTGTTACAGTGTATATAAGCATTATTTTTAAAACCTAAACCAGAAATTAAATTTGTCTGATTTTTTCTTTTTTTTATTAAGTGAGAGGTGGGAAGGCAGAGAGACAGACTCCCACATGCACCCCAACTGGTATCCACTGGGCAAGCCTCCTACCTGGCTCTGCTCTGCCCATCTGGGGCCGCTGCTCTGTTGCTCAGCAATCCAGTTATTTTAGTGCCCGAGGTGAGGCCATGGAGCCATCCTCAGTGCTGGGCCCAACTTGCTCCAACTGGGAGGGGAAGAGAGAGATAGAGAGAAAGGGTAGGTTCAACTGGGAGGGAAAGAAAGAGAGAGAGAGAGAAAGGGTAGGGGGAGCGGCAGAGAAGCAAGATGGTCGCTTCTCCTGTGTGCCCTGATTGGGAATCGAACCCGAGACTTTACATGCCAGACTGAAGTTCTACTGCTGAACCAAATGGCCAGGGCAGAATTCATACGATTTTAGAAGTAGCAGTAGGTCTGCTCAGGTAGCTCAGTTGGTAGGAGCATTGTCCTTGTATGTACACAGTGGTGTGGATTTGATTGCTGGTTCAGGCACATATAAGAAACAAACAATGAATACATAAATAAATGGAACAACAAATCAATCATCCTCTCTACCTCTTTCTTTCTCTTTCCTTTCTCTTCCTCTCCCTCATCTTCCCCTCCCTCTCCGGTCTCTGTCTCTTCCTTTGGGAGCCAACATGTTTAGATTTTAGTTTTGCTTTTATTATTTATGAAGTATATTCTTTTTCTTTAGTATAATGCTTCATCCCAGCAACAAAGAGAAATAATTAAAAGTAGGAGCCTGGACAGGCGGCTACAAGAACCAATAGTATTAACAAAGTGGAGACATAGCACCATTGTGCTGGACACCAACGACAAGGTAAGACTTTTTGAGAAATTCTGTTGGGAATTTTGGCAAATCCTTTATTAGTTTATTTTCTCCTTAGCTGAATCTCATACCTTACTGACTACTGTTTTATTGTATATGCCGTCAGTTTGTCCTGGAGTAGGTTTTTGGTTTTAAGTGTTTTACTTTCTGCATAGTGGACCTTCTTACCTGTAGCTTAATGATGTACATGTACCTTGATACATTTGAACCTGTAGTTGACAGGTTTCTTTGATAACCTTATTTTAAAGTCGCATATCTGTTCACTGTCTTCCATCTCTAGCAGGTTTTGTAAGTAAACACTTGTAATTAATTTTCGCCACCCCAGGGTAGGTTGGAATCCTACACTCTCTGTTTCCCTTAATTCTCTCCACAAAAGTGTTTATCAATCTGAGAACTAATCTTCTCTGTTTCAAATAGGGGATGAATTTAGATGCAAACATCAGAATGGGAAAGCCATAAAGTTTATAACTTCCTTGTGAGTTACGTCTTTCCATGGCGGCTTCATTTGGAGGATGAAGTAGGAAATCGGTACAAACTTGCAGAACATTGGGCATACTAATGTTAAATTGTGAAAGTGGTGGTAACAACCCAATACTAGATAAATTACTTTAGAAATATGTTTGTTATTGGGGACTTTTAAAAAAGCATTTACTATCACTCTTCTTTTTTGATAGAAATAACAGGTTTCCTGCATTTTTACGTTTTTTACTGAAAGCAGAATGAACTCTCCTAAGGCGTATTTCTCTATATTTGGATACTTTCAGTCTTCAATTCCTTTATAAATTATCTCAAGTGATCAGTCAAAGCAAGTTTTATTTTTTTCTTTTAGTACTACAAATGACTGTGAAATTGGTCTATGTGGAGTTAAAAGGTGGACTTTTGTGGACCTGTAGAAACAGTCTTCACCCATTTTAAGATGGGCTGATAGAACAACAGTGAAAGGAGTAGATCAGTTTCTAATTTCTGCTTTGTAAAGTTGAACGTAGAGTCATATTAAAGGATTAAAAATCTGGGGTTTATGCTATTGAAGAATGCTTGAAAATTGAGATTAATCTGAATAGGTAAGATTCCTGGAGATTTTAGTAGAAAAACTCATTTTACTCCAAGAACCAGCTTACAATTCAGGGTATATAGAAAGCTCCTTGTATGCCGTATAAATGCTCTTATGTAAAAGCCACTGTTGCTCCAATTCCACTGCCTCTTAATAAGCAGAAAGGATGATTATTTTGGTAATATAGGCTTAAAATTTTTTACACCTTTTAAATCTTTCTTGCAATCTATTTTTAGTCAATTAGAATAACTTTTCTAAAGTTTTTTATTATATTTCTTTTTTCATCTAATTATTTCAGAGTTGTGGGAACATGATTTTCTTGAGATCAGAGATTGACTTATTTTTGGTAGAAATGTCTCCTCCCTCCTCACCTTACCCTTTATAAATAGAATCATAGATTATTGATTCACTAAGTAAGCTTTACTTTTTATTATCATCACCTAATAATTCCTTTTTAAGATTTGATGCTATGAAAGAGGGACTATACCAGAACAGACTAGCTGACTAATAAAAGGGGTAAAGTTTGTATAACTTGAAATGTAGTCATAGAAACCTGCTACTGTGTAGCAAATGTTAAGATGTTAGTTGCTACGGACAACCTTGAGGAGGGAGGTGTGTGTATGTATGGTGTATCTGTTTCTGCTTGTATATATTTTTTACTAAAATCTGTTAGGAGACTATTAAGGTATATTTACATACGCATATATATAAGTATACATAAGTAAATGTGAAATTGTTTCTTGTTTATAATAAAAATTGCAATATACTATATAACTACTCCATTTGATGTGGTTTTTATTTCTGTAGGACTGATATGGTATGAAAAATATAATAGCATTCATTTTATTCATTTGCTTGTTTTCTAGTTTGTGGGTCATCACATCATTCCTCTTCTCCTCAGACTGTTTTAATATTAGACATTCTTTTAGAAGTTAAGAAATTAAAAGTGAAACATCTGAAGCAATAAAAAAAGTACTTAAATGAGGCTAAACTGAAATTTGCCCATTAAGTGTAATTTCTTTTTGTAAAGAGTTTGGTCTGATTTTAATATTTTCTTCATTAATAATGTAAACGTGGGGTGTTTGATTTGGAAGGCTGTTTCTTTAAGGGTTTTTCCTGTAATCTTTCACTGACTGCCTCATTTCTCTGTTTACAAATTATATAGGATAGAATCTGAAGACTTTTCCCAAAAAAGCATGTTAACAGTTTTTGCATTGTTGACTTAATACAAGTTTCCGAGTTTGTTGACTGTACCTTACCCAGTTTCATAAGAATAGAAGAATGTACTGAGATAGATGTGAAGATGAATATCAAAGAGATTATTTGGTTTAATAGCAAAATTGATAATAGGTACTGGCATACGATTTTTTGAATTCTCTCTTCCTGAAACGATTCAGAGCATCTAGGGCATGGAGAAATTTAAATAGAGCTTGGCTAATATTGCCAAACTGTTTTTTCCATCTTACACTCCATGAGCAGCCGTATAGAATCTGCGGTAGAAACCACGCACCATGCTTCAGTAGTTAACAGAGCAGAATTGCTCTAGAAATGCAGATGGACAGTTTGCCCCTATTGTATACGCTTAAACCTTAATATTTTTTTCTGGTGAATTATTAACCTTTAACTCTGAGGTGTCTTTATTGCATTTAAAAAATCTTATTTCTGATAATTGGAAAGTTAGCTGTAAATTACTTTAAATATTAATAACAGTTTAATTTAATTTCTTATATAGCTGCTGACTAAAATAAATTTCTTATTCTGGCAGTTGCCTAGTTATTTCTGTGACTATTCCTTGCATAATTCTGGCTATTCATTCCTGCAGTGCCATTGCAAGTGTTTAGATTTTACCTATTTTAAATATGGTTAATTCAAACTGATGTAACATTATGATTTTAAGACAACGTGCACCATTTCTTTTGAATAAATCTGTATGTGGTATTTAAATTTAACTGTAATTGGTATAAAATATGCCATATTTCATAAACTTTCTATCTGTAGTTTTCAAATCAGTACCATATTAGTTCTAGAGCTCAATATAGAAGGAAAATAACTAGCTAAGTAATTTTCTTAGCTTCCTCTCTTAAGCTCTCCCACTATGAGTAGGAGAAATATAATTACATAAAATAGAATAACATTTTTCATTACTTATTTTTATAGGAATCTCCACCTGCCTCAAAACCCTGCTTTCCTGAAAATGAGTCTTCTCCCTCTTCACCAAAGCACCAAGATGCAGTTAGTATGATAGCAGCTAGTAGCACAATTAGTTCAGCTACTTCTATCAATTCAATAAATTAGTTTTCTCTAAGCATAATGTTTAAATATTTTTTTGCTTCTCTTAAATTTCATTGGTTTTTAAATATAATCACAATTAAAATAGATTTAAACTAAAAATCAGATTTTATTGATTTGAAAGCCCCTTTTTGTACAAAATATATCTTCACAATTAATTTTATATGCTATGTTTGTAAGTGATGAATTTTGTTTTTAAAAATAAATATAAAAATCCCTAGAGAATGCTATTAAATTATACTTGACTTTTCTTCCTCAGGCCATCAGTCCAAAGGTAAGAAGCATTTCCCTCCTTCTCAATGAGTATAGGTGCCATTGTTTTTTTCTATACTGTAAAATACATTGCCCAGTTTATGCAAGGTGAATATTGGGGAGATGTAACTCACTTTAAGTTTCCCCTAAACTGAAAAACTTCCAAGTGACTTCTCTCTAGATATCTGTCTTAACTGGAATGAAAGTTTACATGCTCTCTGTATCTGAAGTTCCTCCCAGTTTTTGGTCATTTGTTGATCCTGCTCTTCCCCATCAATGGCTTCCATTTTCTCGTAGAATGAAGACTGCAGTTTTAATCAGGACTACAAGAGTGCTCTGGCTCTTGACTCTGTCTCCAGCCTCACCTCATACTTCTGGATCTCCGTCTATCTTCCTAGTCTTTTTCTGACCACACTGTCCTTCTGTCTCTTCCTCAAAGAAACCTGCTTTTCAGCTTGAGGTCCTTGCACTGAAACATTTTTCCTCCACATTTTTGCCTGATTAACTTTTCTTTAATCATTCTAGATAAGTTCAAACTTTACTTCCTCAAGAGAATTTTATTCAAATCTAGATTTGGTCAGGTTTCCTTGTAATACCCTTTGTAGCATTTAATTATGTGGTACTTGATTGCATGAAATAAAGTCACTCTTCACATTTTTTATGTCACCTAGGAACCTTAAACCCTCCCTTAATGCCTTTCTTCCCCACTACACAAAGAAAAGCTTCATTAGAGCAGGAATGGAGTCACCTCAATAACTATTGGAGTGGCAGATAGTAGCTGTTCCGTAAATGTTTGTGGAATGAATAAATGAAACTTTTAAAGCGTTTGAAACAAACTTTTATTATTATTTCCTTATGTTTTGAAACTATAATAGGCTGTTATTTATTAGGATACTTCTGATTTCTTAGAGCCAAGAATTTCCAGAGGTGCCAGATTTGACTTTTCTCTTTCCCCATTCCCTAACCTAGTCAGGTCTTCCATGGTTCACATCAACTGTTGTACACATTTTCTGTTGACATTACTCAGGTTGTTCCCCTGCCACCAATGTCCTAGGCTTTTCTTAGTTACACTTTAGAGTTAAAACCTGTGTTTACTGTTTGGGAGGCCTCACTGGACTAAACTCAGCATGATAATGATCTCTTTTCTGAACTCCCAAGTCACTACCTTGAATGGTTTAAAGTTTCCTCATGGTCCCCTTGTCTCCCTACTAAGGTTTTAAACTCCCAAAGGATAGATAGGGACTACGTTTCTACTTTTTATCTTTTGCATTATTTAACACAATCCTGGGTTCATAAACATTAAATAAAGATAAACGTGAACATAATTTTATTGGTTTTGTAAAGAAATACTATATGACTCTAAGGTGTTATTACTACCATACTCTGTCAGTTCACCTAGAAAAAAGTAGAAACACTTTTAAACTTATTTTAAATATAGGTAATATATAATTCCTAATAAGATTTTTATAAATTATTTATATTTTAGTAAAAGGGAATTCCTGGAGTTCTACACAGAGTTACAAACGACTGTTTACCAATTATTTTTCCATGCATTAGCCATTTTCTGAATAGTTTGAAAGCCACCATCCTGCACTCACAGGACCCTCTGATGGCCATCACAGAGAACTGCCTCACCAGTGTTTCTTCTGTTTCGTTCTTTCTGTATCTTCAGGTGGAACAAACAAAACAAAGCAGAGAACATTGTTAACTCTTCCTGAGGCCAATCTGCTTCCACATAGCGCTCCTTTTCCTCAGAATGGGGAGTGCTGGACACTGCGTCTCTTCCATGCTGTCAGCCTCTCCTTGCTGAGGCTGCTGCCCTCCTTAACTTCTCCTTCGCTCTCTCTTCTCCTTTTGCCCTGGGTCCACCGAGTCTTGCCTATCTAGGATAGGCAATAAATACCCTGCAGTAGCAGGGTATTACCTTTACCCCACTAATACAAGGAGTCCCCCTTTCTTTGTGAAATAAACTTTGGTTGGTATAAAGCTATAAATGATAAGAAGAAGGAAGTTACAAATTTAGAGATAAAAATTATAAGCAGTGTTAGCTATTGATGTCATTTTAAAATCTCTGCAAATTGCCCATCTACCTCTTCAAACCATTTTAGTTTTTTGTTTTTTTTTTTTTTTTATCAAAGTTTTATTGAAATGTAGTTCACATCTCATGCAGTTCACCCATTGAAGGTATATAATTCAGCTGCTTGGTATATTCAGACATGGGCGGCCACCCTCACAGTCAACTTCAGGCGACTTTCCTCATCTCAGAAAGAAACCCTGCACCTCTTTTGATATCACCTTCTACCGTGAGCCAGCAAAGCCTTCAGCGGCCAGTGACCTTTCTTTCTCACTGGTTTGACTCTTCTGGACATTTCCTATAAATAGAATCATATAAAATATGTGGGTTGTTTTTGAAAGGCTTTGTTTACTTAGCATGGTATTTTTATTCAATCTCTTCTAATCAAACCAGATTTAAAATTCTATTTCTTTTTTTGTGTTTGTGTGGCAGAGACACAGAGAGAGAGAGACAGACAGACAGACAGGAAGGGAGAGAGATGAGAAATGAGAAACATCAATTCTTTGTTGTGGTTCCTTAGTTGTCCATTAATTGATTTCTCATATGTGCCTTGACCAGGGCACTACAGCAGACCGAGTGAACCCTTGCTCGAGCCAGTGACCTTGAGCTCAAGCTGGTGAGCCTTGCCTCAAACCAGACGAGCCCGTGCTCAAGCCGGCAACCTCAGGGTCTCTAACCCGGGTCCTCCACATCCCAGTCCGACGCTCTATCTGCTGCGCCACCACTTGGTCAGGCTAAAATTCCATTCCTTAATATAAATTTTAATCATGTTCATTTCTTATTTTATTTCCAGTTTTCAAATACATTATTTTTTATAGTCCCTTCAAATTACTTTTGGAAAAGGGCAGTGTTTACATTTTTTAAGATTATATTTTCTACAAGATTGGTACAGTACATATTAAATAGTATTTTGTGGGCTGATTTAAGAACTTCATTTCTTTATCCCAATGTGCCTAATAGAATATATATTTTAAACTTCTTATTACTGAATACTGAATAAAATTTTACAATATGCAGTTTGGAAACTTGAGCTTTTCAATGTGGATTTTCAATTATGGTATTAAAATATAATACTCATCTTGGAGGAAAGGACATTTCAACAGTTTCTTTTTTCTTTTCTTTCCTTTTTTTTTTTTTTGTATTTTTCTAAAGTGTGAAGCTTGGAGGCAGAGAGACTCCCACATGCGCCCTACCAGGATCCACCCCAGCAAGCCCACCAGTGGGCTATGCTCTGCCCATCTGGGGCCTTGCTCTGTTGCAACCGGAGCCATTCTAGCATCTGAGGCGGAGGCCATGGAGCCGTCCTCAGCACCTGGGCCAACTTTGCTCCAATGGAACCTTGGCTGCAGGAGGGGGAGAGAGGAATAGAAAGGAGAGGGGTAGAGGTAGTAAAGCAGGTGGGCGCTTTTGTGTGCCCTGACTGGGAATTGAACCCTGGACGTCCACACACCAGGCTGATGCTCTACCACTGAGCCAACTGGTCAGGGTTCAACAGTTTCTTTAAAAGATGTATTAATGGAACAAATTTGGTAGTTTATTTTCTTTGAACAATACTATTTTAAAGCCTTTTTTGAAATAATTTGAATAATATTTTAATAACACTGGTTTGAAAATACTTCATTAAAGTAAAATTTATGTAACAAAATTAACCATTAATCATCTCAAGCTATTCGGTTTCAGGCACTCCATATGCTTACATAGTGCAGCTCCCCCTTCTGGTTAGTTTCAGGACATTCTCATCCCTGTAAGGGACACTCACACCCTTAAGCAGTCAGTATACATCTCCTTTTCCTCTCCCCCCTGCAGCCCCTAGTTTGCCTTCTGTCTCTGTGGACTTACCTGTTCTGCAAGTCTGGTTCTTTTTCAACACTATATCATTGTATAAGTTTATTTTTTCTCTATTATAACAATCTTAGTATTAAACAATTATGATATGATTAAATAAAGATAATGATTTTGATGGATTGTATTGATTTTGATACATGATACTTGTTAGCTAAAATTGGGCAATGCCTTTTTTACTAAATGAATGTCACATTGATTAGAAGTTCTGGAACCTGCAAAGTGATTAGGAACTTGTGAAAGTTTTCACAAATACTTAATGGAACTGGCATTTTGTTATTTTCTTGGCTTATTAGGATGGAATAATCTTACTAAAATCTTTTCTGGAACCCGGGTAAGTTGGCTCAGTGGTAGAGCATTCGCCTGGCATGTCCCAGATTTGATTCTCAGCCAGGGCACACAGGAGAAGCAACCATCTGCTTCCCCACCCCTCCCCCTTCTCGCTCTTTTTATCTCTATCTCTCTCTTCTCCTCTCTCAACCATGGCTCGGTTTGAGCAAACTTGGTCGTAGGCACTGAGAATGTCTCCATGGCCTCATCTCTGGCACTAAAAATAGTTCGGTTGCCAACAACAGAGCAATGGACCCAGATGGGCAGAGCATTGCCCCCTAGTGGGCTTACCGGGTGGCTTCTTGTTGAGGCACATGCGGGAGTCTTTCTCTCTGCCTCCCTGCCTCAATTTTAAAAAATATCTTTTATTGGTTAAAATTTAACCATATTTTGCTATTCCTTATTAAAACATTTTTACTTATTTTATGAAGTTTTCTTTGTCAACTATATTTAGACTAAGATATATTTATGTGTGAAAATGGGCATTTTTATAGGACTTATTTACAAGATATTTTTTGAAGTTATTTTAGTAAGCAACACAAAAACATTGGTTAATTTTGAATCATGTTAAGTAGAGAAAAAATGCACCAGATAATTTGAAATAAAGATTTAATTCACCCCCCACCCCAAATCTCTCACCTGTATAGCCAAATCTATATTATTCATTACCAGCTTGGCATTTTTATGTCAGATTCAGAAACTTCAGTATGTGATGGTTAAAGCTTTCTTCTTTTATATTTCTTTCATGTGATAGCATTGTTAACTTGATTTATTCAACAGAATTGTATTGAAGGACATGTCAGATGCTGAAGTAGGCACTGGTCTTACATTGATGGGCGTAACTGATGTGGTCCCAGTATATAGCCTAATGGAGTAGACAGTGAATAAATAATAGACACGTAGTTGTACTTTGCATTAGATGCTATGAAAGAAACAAAATGGGGGCAGTGGTAAATAATGGGAGGGGTGGGGAAGCTCCTCTTCATAGTGGTCAGGGACAGCTTCATTAAAAAAGTGTCAACTAAAGCTAAGAAAGCACCATCTACCCAGTGGCTCAAGCTTAGGAATTTCTCTCAACTCTTCCCTCTCACCATCACTCAGTCCCTGTCCATACTGTCTCCGAATCTCTCTCAGAGTTGGACCCTCTTCACTTTCTCACTGTCATTGCCCTAGCTCAGGCCTTTACCATCTCTTATGGAAACTATTAGAACAGTGTTCTAGCTGGGTCCCAGTCTGCCACCCTTTCTTGATTCATTCTTTCTATTGCTTCATTACTTGCTATTTCGCCTCACCCAATACTTTGAGCAAACTTACAGGCCCTCACATGATACATGCTCTCTCTAGCTTCTGTGCGCTTATACTGTTTGTTTTTTACATCTGTTTCCCTCTAGCCAACTCTTACTCCTTAGCTCAATCAAGTGCCAGTCTCCAGGAAGCCTCCTTTCTCTCCCAGATTGAGTTAGATACATTTTTTTCAGGGCGCATGGTCATTATTTTTGTATTTGCACATTTTGGATATGCCAAATCTTGTTCTTATTTTATGTTCAAGTTAGAGTGCTTAATACTTCTATAGAGCATCCGTAATCGGGTCTTCATCCCTGTGAGAATTTAGTGAACGTTTTGGACTGCTTCCTTGAATGGTGCATATAGGTACATTTATGTACCAGTTTCAGTCTATCTGTTGATTTAGGAAAGAATCTGTGATCACAGTGTCTCTCTCATATTTAAACGTAGGCTGTTTGTTACTGTGGCTGTCCCTCCGTTCTTTGACACTTGTATTTCCTTTCTGCCTCTGCTTTGTTTCTCTGCACTGTTTCAGTTTTGTCCTTTTTATAGACTTGATTCCTATCTCTGCCTCTCCCGTTCCTGTGCTCACATAACCAGTACCCATCCTCCCCAGCTGACATTATTACTTAGTTCCTTAGCATTAGAAGTTTCTTTTCCTCTCTGCTTCTGATAATAAATTAACCCTTTGAGTAGTGAGTTTTTTTAATGCTCACTGACCCCTGAGAGCGAGTTTTATTTTTTCAAAAAACGAAAATTTTTGAATTCCTTTGAGTAGTGAGATTTTTTCATGCTTGCTGACCTCCGGGAGTGAGTTTTATATTTTTCCAAAAAATGAAAAATTTTGAATTTCTTTCAAAAAAATGAATGGTCTGGATGGTCAGGAGGCATGAGGATGTACATGAACGTTCGTACTACTCAAAGAATTAAGGAATGGTCTTATTGAATTGTCTGTGCGTACTTACAACTGTACTTGATGTTTTGTTGAGAGACAAAAAAGTTCTTATGAAAAGTATCAGACTTGTATATCTAAGGAGATAAAACCTATACCTTATGAAACAATTTTAGTGAATCTTCGTAAGCATTTCCCTAGTTCCTGGTGACCAAAATGTGGGTCAACAGTAGTCAGCTTTGTTTATAGACATAAGGTTCTATCAGACCAGGCCAACTTTCAAACATTATTTTTAGACATTATTGAGAAAATATTTAATATTATGTTAATCTCCCATCCAAGAAAGATTTCTTTTTGTAATTAAAGCACATGGAGGAAATAGCTTAGGTGTGAATTAAATAGTCAAGTAAATTCTGAATTGGAAGTAATCTTTACTATATGCGTGTATGTGTTTCAATTGAAATAAATTGCTCTGTCATGTACATACAGTGCTTCCCAATACTGATGGTAACTATAGACACCAACTCATTTTGATTAAGTTCATTTGACTATCGGAAGCTAAACCAATGAGAAAGTGCTGCTTTAGTTCCACCTGGAAGACTTTTAAGATAGCATTTAACTTGAGCACAGTGACTTTTACCTTCATAGTGTTTGATGATAAACCTATGTCACTATTTTTTACATCAACTGACTAGTATATCTAGTTTATCCAAAGCCCAGTTTGCCATCTGATAATATATTTAATGAAGGAGATACTGAATTTTTTATGCCACATTAAGGCCAGTTCTCTGCATAGTGCCATTACTTTTGGGTATTTTATTAAATATAGTCACTGCATTTGTTTTCCTTACTCACTTTTACATTCTGACAAAGTGGGTTAGTATTTCAGACTATATTGTTGTAAAGTAACAGCAAAGTAAATAATTTGGTTTTTTTGTGTGTGTGGTATTTATTATAGCATTGTATCACCTTCTTTGAACAGAAAGTCATAAATATTTTTTTCTGTGCTGACTTGTAGCATTTATGTGAAAATCTGATTTGATACCAAAATACTTATGGCTGATGTGAACTGAGGAGAGGAAGTTTTTAATTATAGAATGACTGAAAATAACTTAACAGATATATTAAGAAGTTATATTCTTAAAAAGAACTTAAATATATTGCATACTAATTTTTCCTTTTAAGCTCATTTTAAGAGAGTAAGATTTTTTTGATTCAGTCATATTAAGGATCTGGACTTTATTGTCTGTGAGTGATATGCTATTATTCTGTTTCATAGGGCCAAGAGAAATATGGATTATTAAATGTAACAAAAATTACTGAGAATGGAAAAAAGGTTCGGTAAGTACACAAATCATAAATGACCTGATATTTCAAATGATTGAAATAAATAATCTATGAATATAATTATATTCTAGTAGAAATGTTTAGAAGGTTGATAAGAATATCAAATAATAAATTTTCTAATATAATGTGTATAGGATTATCATAAAATGTATGAAAATTTGTCTTGACATATTGAGGTGAAATTAAATTCAGAGGTAAAGAGGCAGAGGATTCTGAGCAAGGATTAGCTTTATTTAGAAGTGTTTTCAATATATAAGAAATGCACAGGACAAAAAACAAATATTAGTTAAGAAAAACAGTATTTAGTCAAAAGTCACTGAGTCACCCAGCTATCAATTCCTGTCTTCAGAGGCAACCAGTTAAATCTAATGAGATTTAGTGTTTTCCTTTAGAGATAGAACTTATATTTTCTATGTACAGAGATTCATTTTTTAAACACAATCTTTTGACAGTTTATCTTGGAGATAGTCTCATTTCCTTGCATGTAGGGCTACCATATTGTTTCTAACTGCTGCATTAACTATTAGTTATTTGCAAGTATGTGGTAAATATGCCTATCAGTGGACATTTAGGATATTTACAGTTTGATTTTTGTTTTGTTTTATTTTTGCTTTATGAATAGAATTTATGCCTAGTATTTTGCATAGTTTATTTTGCTAGTATATAAATAGGCCTATAGAATAGATTTTACAAAAGTAGAATTGCTAGGCCATATACAGTGGTCATTTTGATAGTGACCAAGTTGTTCTTTAAAGCACTGAATCAGTCAGTCCATACTTCCCAGTAGCAGTGGATTTCTCCACACCTTTGCCAGTTTAGAATGTTGTCAAATTCTTTGATCTTTGCTAATAGAGATTGGAGAGAAAATGGTATTTTCATTCACCCTTTTTCATGTGTATGGGGTCGTATTTTTGTTGTTGAAGTGTCAGTTCATATTCTGCTTTTCTATTGGGTTGTTGGCTTTATTGTTTAATGTCTTTGTAAGATAGTTGCATTTTCCCCAGTTTTTATAGTCAAAATGAGATTAGTCTGTTGTTTAAGAAAAAGTTTAAATTCTACATTTAGTTTAGTTTTCAAATCTTTGTGATTGAGCAATCAAATCTATGCTTTAATTAAACTATCTTTGTCAGATTTTAGTCCTTAGAAGTTTTAAGTGCTCTGAAATAGCTTTACAAATACTACAATGATCTATTCCTTAAGCTGTTTTGCAGTAGAAGTCACTTGTAAATTGGGTCTTTATTTTTCTCTCTCTCTTTTTAATGTATGTAGTACAGGTAATTCTTTGTACACTTTGTTTTTATTGTTGTTTAATGGTAATAATTAGTTTTTTTAAGTTTTCTACTTCTTTCAGAATACTTTTGGTAATTTATGTTTTCCTAAGCATGTCATCCATTTCATCATTTTCAAATTTATTTACATAGACTTGAGCAAAATGGTCTTTGAATTTCCAATATATCAGTGGTAGTCATATATTTTGTTCTGAGGACCCCTTTAAACTGTTAAAAATAATTACTGCAAAGAACTTTTGTTCATATAGTTTATAAATATTTACTGTGAGAAATTAAAACAAATTTTAGGAATATTTATTATTAACTCCTTCAAAACTAGTAACATGTCAATGTGGATAACATTTATGAGGAAAAACCCCTTTATTTTCTAATAAAAAATGTTTCCATGAGAAGCATGGCATTGCTTTACTTTTATACCCATTTTTAGTATCTGGCTTAATAGAAGATAGCTGGATTCTCAATTATGCTTGCAGTCAGTTGTGACATACTGTTTTTGGTTGAAGTGTATGAAGAAAATCCTCTCTTACACAGGTAAAGTTGGAAAGGAAAGGAATATTTTAATAGCCTTGTCAGATAGTTGTGCATATTTTTTCTGCTGCATCAAACTCCACAAATGTTAAATGCAATGAAGATTCTGAAGAACTTTTCACATTCAGTTACATTAAAATCCATGGGTCTATGTTGCAGTTTGAATGAATTTTTACCCGTGCATAATTTTGTAGCATCTTGTAGGTCATTTGGAAAATACTGGTTTATTAAGTTTGCTGATTTTAAATTTTGACATTATATTTTATAATATCAAAGAATCACAAAGCCATTGAAAAATTGCCAGCATCACAGTGTCAGATATGCCAAGTTTTCCAAAATCTATTTTCCGTTTGAAAACTTTAATATTTTTATTTTTAACAAATGTGTGTTATGTACTATTGAGTCAGCTCCGACTCCTGGCCACCCAGGATGAATGAGTGACATCCATAATGTCCTGTCCTCAATAGCCCTGCTCAGCTCCTAGAGACTCATTCCTCTGGCTTCTGTTATGGAGTCATTCCATCTCATGTTTGGTCTTCCTCCTTTCCTACTGCCTTCTACTTTTTCCAGCATTATTGTCTTTTCCAAAGCTCCCTGCCTTCTCATGATGTGCTTGAAGTAGTTAAGACACCTTTAGATTTTGCCTCCAGTAGTATTTCAGGCTTAATTTACTCTAGGACCCCTTGTTTGTCTTCAGGTGGTCCCCAGGGTATCCAGGCTGTCCTCAACACCATGTTTCAAGTCAGTTTTTTCCTGTTAGCGTTCTTCTCTGTCCCACTTTCCTGTCTGTACACAGAAATTGGGATATGAGGGTGTGGATGATCTTATCTTAGCCTTGGTCTCTAATGAAACATCTTTGTTCTTAGTGATCTTTCCTAATCCTTCTATTGCTGCCCTTCCGAGTCTCGACCTCCTCTTCATTTCTTGACTACAGTCTCCATTTGAATTGATGACTGAAGCAAGGTAAGCAAAGTCTGTAACACTTTTAGTGTCTTCATTGTCTCTGTTAAAGTTGTGCATTTCCCCTATGGTCCTGATAGTTAGCTTGGGTTCAGATGCAGTGCTGCTTTAGAACTTCCTTCTTTCATTTTCATCAGAAGTTGTTTCAGATCATTGCTACTTTCCCCCAGAAAGATGGTGTCGTTGCATATCTTAAGTTATTGATATCATGCATTATGGATATTTCTTCCATCAATTTCACTCCTTCTTCCTCTCAGTCTAGCCCAGTTATTTTGTATGATCTGTCATACATGCAAAGCAAACAAATAGGGAGATTAAAATGCACTCTTACCTGACACCTTTTTCTGTAAGAAACCATTCTGTCTGTGCATATTCTGTGACAGTGACTTTTGGTCCACAGCACAAGTCAGGACAATCCAGAGCTGAGTCACCTGTTTCAGCTGTGGGTTGCCTGTTTCGGAACAACGCATAGCTCTTTATAGTTCCCTCAAAAGCTTTACTGTGGTCTATAAAATATATATTTACCTTCTTGTCAAGTTCTTTGTGGCCCTTCAGTATCCAGTTAGTATTCACAGTGAGATCTCACTGTCTCTTTTTTCCTGAATCCAGCTTAACCATCAACATGTAAATAAACACTACTATTTATTGCCTTTGAAACAAGAGACTTAATTTGAGATCTTCACTTATTTTTGAAATAATATCTACTTAACAAATAATCAAGTCTAAATAACCATTGTATGTTCATTTTTTTTTTTCAGGCAAAATTTGGGTTCCCTGAAAAAAATGTGACTGATTCTGCTTGCAACTCATTCAAACAAGTGTTTCAGTCCTTGAGACACAACTGTTTTTTGTTTGTTTGTGTGTGTTTTTACAGGGACAGAGAGAGAGTCAGAGAGAGGGATAGATAGGGACAGACAGACAGGAACGGAGAGAAGCATCAATCATTAGTTTTTCGTTGCCGTTGCGACACCATAGTTGTTCATTGATTGCTATCTCACATGTGCCTTGACCGCGGTCCTTCAGCTGACCGAGCAACCCCTTGTTGGAGCCATCAACCTTGGGTCCAAGCTGTCGAGCTTTTGCTCAAACCAGATGAGCCCGTGCTTAAGCTGGCGACCTCCGGGTCTCAAACCTGGGTCCTTCCACATCCCAGTTCAACGCTCTATCTTCTGCGCCACCTCCTGGTCAGGCAGACACAATTGTTAATTCAGTGTTTTCACATTTTAATATTCTCTCATATATATATTACTTCTGTAGTTTTTATTTTGAAAGTTAAGCTGAAGTTTACTTAAAGTGGAAATATACTTTAGCATATTTTAGTGTAGGTAGTCAGTAGATGCCCTCTTAGTACAGAGATTGAATATAAAAATTTTACAAATAAATTCTTCCAAAATGTTTTAAGACATCTACACAAAACAAAATAATAAAATAAAACAAAATGATGACAGAACAAGCACTTAACGTATCTATCATGTCAGTATCAACAAATGTAAATGGACTTTACTCATCTATTGAAAGTAAAAGTTCAGACTGAAACACAAAACCCCACTAAATATTATATACAAAAAATACATCTAAAAATGATTCAGAAAAGTAAAAAAAAAAGAAAGAAAAGGCTTGTTGTCAAAGATACATAAAGTAAAGGCAGAAATAGGAGTCTTATACCACACAAGTTCAATTCAGGGTAAAAGAATTAGGCATCACAAAGATAAGTACTTTAAAATGAGAAAGCACTGTGAATAAATCTCCTATGAATATTAATCACTAAAAATAGACATTCACTAAATAAACATGAGACAACGATAAGCAAAAAGAACAGAAAATAAGAAAAATAGATAAAAACTCAGTAGCAGTAAACTTTTTAAATTTAAAAATTTCTTTTTACCATTTTATTGAGAAATAATTGCCATACATCACTGTATAAGTTAAAGATGTACATACAGCATGATGATTTGGGTTACATGTTATTGTGAAATGATTACCACAATAGGTTCAGCTAACATTCACCTTCTCATATAAATACAACAAAAAGAAAAAAGGGAAACATTTTTTTCTTGTGATAAGAACTCATAGGATTTACTCTTAACAATTTCTCTGTACATCATAAAGCAGTGTTAGCTATTGTCATCATGTTGTACATTATATGCCTAGTTCTTATTTATGTTATAATTATGAGTTTGTACCTTTTGACCACCTTCCTCCAATTAACCGCACTTCTCTCTGCCTCTTTTTCTATGAGGTTTTGTTTTGTTTTTAAAATTTCTCATATAAGTGAGATCATACATATTTGTCTTTCTCTATATGACTTACTTCACTTAGCATAATGCCTTCAAGGTTTGTCCATATCATCCCAAATGGCAGGATTTTCTTGTTTTTATTTTTATTAATAGCTGAATTTACCACTATATGTATGTATACCACAACTTCTTTATTCATCCACCTATCAGTGAACACTTAGGGTGTTTCCTTGTCTGGGCTATTGTGAATAACACTGCTTTGAAAATGGAGGTACAAATATCATTTTTAGTTAGTGTTGTTGTTGTTGTTGTTGTTGTTGTTGTTTTTTAGTGTTTTTTATTCCTTTGGATATATTCCCAGAAGTGGAATTGCTGGGTCATACAGTAGTTTTATATTTAATTTTTTGAGGAACCTCTCTATTGTTTTTCATAGTGGCTTTATCAATTTATAATTATATCAGCAGAGCATAAGGTTTCTTTTTCTCCACATTAGTTGTCTCTTGTCTTTTTTGATGATTGCCATTCTAACAGGTATGAGGTGATATCTCATTATGGTTTTAATTTGCATTTTCCAATGTCTAGTTATGTTGAACATCTTTTCATGTACCTGTTAGCCTTTAATACATGTGTTTTCTTTGAAGAAATGTCTGTTTGGGTCTTTTGCCTATTTTTTAATTGGGTTGTTTTTATTGCTATTGAGTTGTGTGAGTTGTTTATATATGTTGCATTATTAACCCCTTATCAGCTATATGGTTTGTAAATTTTTCCCCATCCTGTATGTTGTCTTTTCACTTTGGGAATGGTTTTTTTCACTGTGCAGGGCTTTTTAGTTTGATACAGGCCCATTTGTTAATGTCTTATTTTGTTGCTTGTGCTTTAGGTGTCACATTTAAAAATTACTACCAAGACCCATGTCAAGGAGCTTTATTCTATGTTTATGTCTAGGAGTTTCATGGTTTCAGGTCCTGCATTTAGACCTTTAATCCAGTTTGAGTGAATTGTTTTGTGAATAGTGTAAGATATTGGTCCAGTTTCATCTTTTAAGTGTGAACATCGAACTACCCCTGCACCATTTATTGAAAAGACTTTTTCCATTGAGTATTCTTGTCAAATATTAGTTGAGTAATAGTGAACTTTATTTTACTTTTCTTAATCTTTGAAGTTGAAGTAGACATACAAAGAAATAAAATGATAATGTAAGTCTGATTGATAGGTATTCTGCACTCTGAAAATGGAGAATGAACCTTTTTATGAGTGCTTGTAGAGTTTTCACAAAGCTGGCCACATGTTTGGTATAAGATACTCCTTTAATAATTGCTGAAGTAGACATATGGCATCCATTTTAGCCTGCCAGCTATTGGATTACCCTTATAAGGTAAACATTGGTTACCTCTGGAACGTAAGTTGAATGAGAATAAATGGGCTTTTCCTCCATATATTTCTATATACAGAATGCTGGATTAGTACCATGTGGACATAATTAGGTAGACAGTTATTCTGATAAATTATAACTCTAATTAACTTCATTGGTTTTGGGGCCTTTATGGTCAGGTTGAGACCATAAAATGATCACAGTTTTCATTAGCATTATATGCTCAATAAAAACAATTAGAATGTCAATAATAGTAAAGTGTGGACAACATTGATAACCATTAAATAGTCCTTAATTTTTGAAGTTTGGTAGGGAAAACTGGGGAGCTGAACTTACATTGGTCATCTTTATAATTACAGAAAGAGCTGGCTGTCTTCTTGGGCTGTGTTGCAGGGTTCATCTTTACTCTTTACCAAAACTCAAGGAAGTAGCACAAGTTGGGTAAGTATTTCTTCTTTCTGTAGGCTTTACATTATGTGTATGTTATTGTACCTAAGTGGATGAAGTATTCCATAGTCATTCTAGCTATAGCTAGTATGGAAATAAAAGTAAATGGAAAGATGGAATATTGCCATTTGCGACAACATGAATAGATCTTAAGAATATTGTGCTAAATGAAGTAGTGTATTCCCCTATGTATGTAGATGCACCTTAATTTTGGGGCCTGAAATTTGAAAAAAAAAAATGTATTACATAAAGTTATTGAACTCCAGTTTTAATTACTATAAAATTCATACAAGAACGAAAAAGCAGGACTTGCAAGTAAAAAAAATTTACAACCACTGTATAAGACACACCCAGTTTGTAGACCCGAAATTTTTTTAAAAAGTGTGTGTCTTATACATGAAGAAATAGGTAAGTCTGATGGGAAAAGTTAAGAACCATATGATTTTATTCACATGTGGGATGTAAAATAGAAATCATCAAACAGACAAATCAGACAAGCAAACAGAAACATGTAGTCACAGACAGTAGTATGTTGGTTACCAGAGGAAAAGGGAGGTGGGGAGAGGTAGAAGAGGTGAGAGGGTGCCAAAGATATGGTGACAGGATACTTGGCTTTGGGTGGTGAGCACGCAATGTAGTACACATACAACATAGTATAGAACTGTACATTTGAAACCTATATAATTTTTTTTTTAGGAAGAGCGGGACAGACAGGAAGGGAGAGAGATGAGAAGCATCAACTTGTAGTTGCATCACTTTAGTTGTTCATTGATTACTTTCTTATATATGCCTTGTCTGGGGGGCTCCTGTTGAGTCAGTGACCCTTTGCTTAAGCCAGTGACCTTGGGATCATGTTGATCCCACACTCAAGCTGGCAACCCTGTGCTCAAGCTGGATGAACCCGCACTCAAGCCGGTGACCTCGGGGTTTCGAACCTGGTTCCTCAGTCTTAGGCTGACACTATCCACTGCACCATCGCCTGGTCAGGTAAAACCTACATAATCTTATTAACTAGTATCACCCTGATAAATTTAATAAAATTAAAGTAAATGAAGTTTTCTTAATAAGAAATACATTTTGACTCATTACGCAGAGAAGAGGGCTAGTTAGAAAGGTTTGATTACTAGTTTTATTAAAATCAACAAATTCTATGTCATCAATTAAACTGAATGGTAGGTGTACTACTTGGGCATGATAGAACAAATAATTTTGTCGATTCATTTTCTGGAGGTTAAAGTTATCCTGTTTATGACTTTGCTATTTCATGTCTTTAGTCAAAAAATCAGTTTTTATTGTTGAAGCTCTGCCTTGAGCTATGACCTGGCCCCTAATGCTAGTCAGTGACTCCAGTGTCTGTGTCTGTATGTGTCAGGCAGCTTTAAGAAGAAAGAAATGACATCATTACTTGTAGGGGTTTGAAGCTTTTTGTATATTTGAATGTTTACTATTATTATTTATCAGTTATTTGTGGTACAAATGCTGAAAATTATAATTTGTAAAATAATTATAGCAAACACTTTTTGAATGCTTTATATGTATTAGGTACAAATACATGCAGTCACAGAAACATAGTTTAAAATTCACTAAGCTAGACAATATTGAAATTCTAGAATTCTTAATGAAATGTGACCTTTAGAGATTTATTATTTGAATTTTTGCCTTTAAATGATATTTTATTAATATACTATTAATAATATGCAATAATCACTTCAGATTGGTATTATAGAAGTAAATGCAGTCACACTGTGTTTTCTTGTCTCAGTAAAAAGTAAATGTGAAATACGATAATATGCTCTGTTATGCAGTCATTTCTTAATTTTTATTTTATGGCACATTTAAGAATCTCAGACTGCCATGATTTTTTCCCCCTATGCAATACATACTAAGGAAATGAGAGCTAATTTAAATTGCCTAGGTAAAAGCAAGTAAGATTATTCAAATAAAGAATGTATATGTATAGGCCCTGGCCAGGTGACTCAGTAGATAAAGCATTGTCTCAGCACATCAGGGGTCGTGGGTTTGACCCCATCAGGACATGTATGAGAAGTAGTCAGTGAGTGAAAAACTAAGTGAAACAAGGAGTTGATGTTTCTCTCTCTCTCTGTCCCTCCCTCCTATTCATCCACCTCTCACTCTCAACTCAATGGAAAACCTTTAAAAAGTGTGTGTATAATGTTTTTTGGCATATACAGCATTTATAAATATTAAAAATTGATTAAATATTCAGGATGCCTTTTTTTGTAGCCATTTTTATTTCTGGTTAATCCCTTCTGAGTTTTATCTTATAAAAATCAGCAAATGCAATACATATATATCTTACATTTTCTTTCTTTTATAGACAAAAGCTATCACATTGTATATACTTTTGTACTTTCTTCTTTTTTCTCTTAGCGATACATATTGAAAATGACTTGAGTCAACCCATAACAAGCACCTTCAGTCTTTTTAGGGTTACATAATATTCCATTTTGTGGATGTTCCATATTTTGTTCTAAGGATAGACATTTAGGTTGTTTCCTAATTTTTATGTTACAGAATGCCAGATAAGAGTGCTTCTTAATTAACTTTGTAATGATTGTTCAAAAAGGATTTCAAAGAATCCTAGTTTTGTTTCTCTGCTCAGTCACCAATTAGATAAATTATAGGTAAAATGTATCCTGATTATACAGTGAAATCACATTTTACCTGAGGATTGAGATGCTAATGCTGTCATATTAGCCAAAAAGACAAAAATCACCTGTAGTAAAAATTGCCCTTGCATATCTCTTTGGAGATACTATATTAGAGCTTGGTCGGTAGCAGAGCCAGTCTTGTCCTTTAATGTTGGAAGAGATGACTTTTCCTTCAGTTGAGCCTGGATGGTTTATGTTAAGGGGTCTTGTTATAGAATTATAGTTCTTTAAAAATTAGATTCACACAGGGCAGAAACCTAAACCAAGATCTACTTGACGAAGTAGTGAGTTCAAATTTTCTGTTCACTCCCCCAGGGCATATTTTTATTGATGGAATGCTGAGCAAAATCATTTATGCTTTGTGTTTATTTTGGTTTCACGGATAACTAAAATGGAGTAAATGAGACGTGCATATGTGGTGTGCACCTCCACTTTGTGAGATACGTTTTGCATAGATTCTGTGTCATCCAAAAATCCAGTGAGCCTTTCTTTCTCCATAAGGATAGACACATTCCACTAGTGTTCTGGAAAATATTATTTACTTACTGGTTTGTTATATCAGTAGTATCCATTATACTTGCTTTTTTCTTACCTTATTTCACATCATTTTTCAACAGACAAAATCCTGCTATGTCTGGAGCATTGTACTGAACTTTGGGGTTTAGCAATAACCCCACATGATGTCCCTGTCTCTGTAGCTTACATTATAATGGGGAAAATCACATGCACAGTTATAATGCAATGTGCCATATGCTTCCTCTCAGATAACATTCATCATATTCTTTGAGTATTTTAAAAATTACCACACAAATATTGATAGTTACTCAAATTTATACATGATTTCAAATCTCTAAAAATACCTGTAGTTACTTTTGGGGGCAGATAATTCTTTATGGCAGGAGCTGTCCTGTGTATGGTAGGTGACTAGCAGATGATAGTAGCACTCATCCCTCTTGTTGTGACAACTAAAAATGTCCCCAGACATTGTTAGATGTCCTCTGGAGGACAAAATTGCTTTTGTTTGAAACCCCTTTCTAGAGTAAGGGGAAGACGGCCTAGATAGAAGGGCCATCTGAAAAGACATGGAAAAGGGGTACCAGAAGACATTGTCCAGTAGGTCCCAAGAAGGAAACTTTAGGATTTCTGAGAAGCTGAGCAGGTGGCAGAGGGCCGGAGTTCCCTTAAGTTCTTTGTTGTGATTATAGCCAAGAAAGTTTGTTTAATGTTTGATATTCTGTCAAGCATTAGTCTTAAAAATAAAACAAGAATTTATGTCAGAGGTCCCCAAACTATGGCCCGCGGGCCAAATTGCGGCCACCTGAGGCCATTTATCTGGCCCCTGCCGCACTTCCAGAAGGGGCACCTCTTTCATTGGTGGTCAGTGTATTGAGTACTGTATGTGGCAGCCCACCAAAGGTCTGAGGGACAGTGGTAAAAAGTTTGGGGACCCCTGATTTATGTAATAACAAAGTTAGAAAATATTCTGAGATATTGTTAGGGCCTTTGCATAAATATTTGGAAGTTCAGCTTTGTTTTGTGACTGCTTGTAGAAGTTTGTTTTTATCTTTCCTGGCTCCATTCCACTTTCCTCTTGTGTGTCATTTTGCCATCGTGCTGTGTTATGACATCATCATTTTCTTCCCTGTTTCCATCAAGTCATTCTGCCAAGAGGGCTTGGTTTCTGAGCTCTTGCATTCGCTGCTTTCTTCTTGGAAAAATTCTGTCAGTTGTTGGCCTGCTGTCACATATGTAATGTCTGATCCTGTTTCAGCTGTCACTGTATGTGATCTTGTTGCATGCCCCTTGCCACAATAATTTATTTTCTTTGCCATAAATGCCTTGGAGGAATCATTATAGCAGAGAAAAGTGAGACTAGATATTGAAAAAGAAAGAAAAACAAACCTATTTTTTGCCAGCTATATTCAATGCATCTTTCTAGGATTCCATGTCATGTTATTGTATTTATATTTGGTAGCTACATCTTATTTGGTTAGATATCTATATCTTATGTGTAGTGAATCATCAATAGAGTATTATATAATGACAAGTTAAATTAAATTGATTTTTATTATTTTATTAATGTGTACATTTAAGATAACTTTTGAGACTTACCATTTTTACTCCAAGTTCTCTATGCTCATTGTATATTTATGGTTAATTTAAATGACTTTTGAATGACAAAAGGTACTTAAAAAGGCCAAGAATTCGTAGAATACAGTTTTCATCATTATTTTGATTTTGATTTTACTAATAAGAATTCCAAATAATATACTAAATTTTATAAAACAAGTAATTATTTAAGTCCACATTGCTAGCTGCAAAGATGAAGTAAAAGGAAAATGGTGAATTTTGACCATTATTAAATGTGAGGCCACTGAGTAGAGTTGCTGATATTATGAATAGTGAATAAGTTATCACAAGGTTGGTAAGATCCATTTTCAATGACAAACCTAATTTGACTTGAAAATATTTTAGCAAATGAAATTTCCTGTAACAAATGTTAATGACTTAAAGATTACATTTTTATCAGGCCTTTAAGATTTTAAAACCTCCAAATCTTTCAATAACATAGGAATGCTATTTTCTATTCTTAGTTAACAGACTAAAAAATTTAAGTTAATGATAGTGCAATACAGTGTCAGTCTACACTTCACATATATTTTCTGCTATTTGCTAATCTTTTTCTCATCTGGTTAACAAAATATAATAGCTAGTTAAGTGCTTTTTCTTCTCAAACTACCCTTGTCAACCGTGTTTCTGTTCTTTTCACATTCCTCATTAAATGGCTAAGGCTTCATAGCATCTGGCTTAGTTATAATTCTAACAAAGGCAGAATAGAAGATGGGGCTTTGAGTTTTCTTATTTCATAAGTTATTGGTAGTTATTGACAACCTAAATTGCTGATAAGGAAATAACTCTTGAAATCACAAAATAAGATTTTGAGAATGTTTAACAGGTGAAAAAGTCCTTGATATCTGCCAGATATAATTTATACATAAATGGTGGGGAAAGATAGGTTACAGTTGTTGGTATGGAAAATAATAAAATAATAAATAATACAAGAATAAACTTTTGCATATTCACAACTGTAAACCTACTTTTGCCTACATCTGTATATTGACTTGCCTCTTTGAACACACACTTTTACATAGTCATATTAAATCTAGCAAAAATGTGAAGAAATGGAATTGCTAAGCCAAAGAGTACCTATGTTTGTAAATTTGTAAATATAAAATTACCAATTTTCCCTCTCCAGGAGTTGTTCCACATTCTGCCCCACTTACATATGAGAGAGCCCATTATTAATCTATACTATAGCCTCACCAACAGTTTTCATCAAACATTGGGATTTTCTTTTCTCTTTGCTACACTGTTGGGTATAAAAAGCCACTTTAAAGTGGCTTTATTTTGTATTTTTCTTATAATAGAAATTAAGGCATTTTCTTTTCTATGAACTACATATTTATGTCTTACAGCAATTTTATTTTAAAGTGGGAATTATAATAGAGAAAAGCATTTGAGATAACCACCTATTTTATCATTAGCAATGTAAGATTGGTCTTAATTCTTTTTGAATGTACATGTGTACATGAATATCACATAAATTTTTTTCTTTTTTTCTAAAATGAAGTTTGGGAGTAATCAGTCCAAACCTGAGTTCACAGTGGACCTTAAGGGGGCTACGATTGAGATGGCTTCCAAGGATAAATCCAGCAAAAGGAATGTACTTGAGGTAAACACTTTTCCTAAATTATAATATTTTTGTTATTTAGGAAATGGTCTTTCAATATGATTAGTTTTGGCAAATTTGGTCATTAAGTCAGTTTGTGTCATAATTTAAGGAAAAGAAGCTGGTGTGAAGATCTGGCCTTTATTTGCATAAATTATTGTATCTCAGAATACTACACTGCTCACAAAAAATAGGGGATATTTTATCACTTTATATTTTGAAATATCCCCTAATTTTTGTGAGCAGTATATATAAGCCTTTGTTTCACAATCTTGCTTTCCCCAGCAACAATAAAAAGGGTATGATTTCTTTTACCTACGAAACCTAATGTTAAAAAATAAAGACTTCATTTTGTCATTAAAAACCTGCCACAGTAATGTAAGATTCTGCAACAGTTATTGATTGCTACATAACAGACCACCCCACAGTTCAGCAGCTTTTGAAAAGAATCATTTTGTTTGCTCAGTTTGGCGCGTACTGAGCTGAGTAATTCTGATCTCACGTGGAACCTTTCCTGAGGCTTCGGTCATCTAGTGGCTTGACCGGGGTGGGGTGGCCTGGTTTGTAGTTCACATGTCTGCTGTTGGTGCCAGCTGTTTGCTTAGACTCTTCCTCCACAGAATTTCTCGTTCTCGAGGCTGCTCCAGGCTTCTTTATATGGTGCTGTCAGGGTTCCAAGAGGGGGACAGTGCGAGCTACAAGGCTTCTTAGAGGCCTAATTATAGAAGTCACGTGCTACTGTATCCTGTTGGTGAAAATAAGTCAGAAGACCAGCCAAGTATTCAGGGTTGTGGGGAACTAGAGTCCACTTGTTAATTGAGGACCGGCAAAGTCATATTGCAGAAGAGTATTGTGGATACAGAGATAGGAGAAATTTGGGGGGCTACCTTTGCAAACAGTTTTTCAGATCCCAGTCTTCCTCCATGTGTTAATCCTTTCCTATCTTGTTGTTTAGGCAGATTAGATTAGTTGCTGTTTTCCTGCTTCTATGATTTTTACTCTTTACTACTTTGCCTTGGGTACTGACCCAGTCCCTGCTTGTCAAATGTTACCAATCTATCAAGACCCATTAAAAAAAGTTGCCACAATTCTGATGCTGCTTCTTTGTGCTTTTAATGTATAATTCATTTTAGTGTACCCTGGGTTATGATCATCTGTAGGTTATCGCCCCCACTAGATGATAGGTATTTTTAAATCTTTTAAGCAGAGAAACTATGTTTTTCCTTATCTTTAAGAACCTATAATAGAATATTTTACATGTACTGGAAATTCAGTATTGGTTGACTGACTTGACCCTCTTTCTAGAAAGAAATGCAGGGAAGGAAATCACTGTTTTCTGAATTAGCCTTGCAATGTCAATAACTGATTCCAGAATGAAAAGGATTCCATGGTCAAATACCTTTATTAATATTACTTTAGAAACTGTGCTTGAGGCATATGTCTCAGAGTGTTCGGGAAGCATTGCCATGTGTTCTTGTAGGAAAAAGAGTATCAACCAGAAAATAGGAGGAATGCTTTCTCCAACTCTCTTAAAGTTCTTCCTCAATCAAGTGTAAGAAACTTTGAACCAAAGAAATTATACACAAATTGGTATTGCCTTCCTATGCATAATAAAATAGTATCCTTAATTCATGATTTGACATTTTAGTAATGTTTAGTGACTTTAGTAATATTTCTTCCCAAAAGGGATGTGACATATATCTATCTGTGCTCTGTACTAAGCCATTATATTTTCCTGTTAAATAGGAAATAATGAAATTCTGACTCTCTGTACATTCTTTTCCTACATTTTTTAACCAGATATAGAAAAAATTTCTCAGATTTGTGTGTAAATGTGATAGGTTTTCTTTATTTCCACATGAATTGTTTCAGTTCTAATTTAAAATGTATAGATTTGAACATATTTTTTAATGATAAAGTATATTAGATTTCAGGATGTTTTATGGCATTTATGTTGTGGAGTTTGGGACCTTAAATTATTATTAGATTTACACTGAGAATTTATGGTGAGAAAAACTTTATGTTTTATAAAGTAATTCAACTGGTATTATTTTAATGTATTCATTGATTTGGTTGAAAGCACTAACCATACTTTGTTTTGTTTTCTCCTTTTCTCTAAAGCTGAAAACCCGTCAAGGAACAGAACTGCTAATTCAATCTGATAATGATAGTGTTATTAATGATTGGTTTAAAGTGCTTAGTACTACTATCAATAATCAGGTATGTGTTTGACTTAGGAATATTTTTTTTACTTCAGAACATCTTTTTCACTTTCTAATTGGCTATTACATATCTAGATTCCAATTTATATGTGAAAAAGCACATTTTTAATGTATACTAGACAGACATGGGGAAGACAATGGTCACTTTAGTAATTCCCAGGGGTTAGTGAATAATGATTTAACATTCTCATTTATATATTTAAATTATTTTAAATAATTTTCACATGAGGCATTGGTCCAAAAAAGAAATAGTTCAAAAAAAGACACACAAAAGACAGACCGATTGTGCCTAGTACATAATATTTATTCAATGACTGAATGAGTTGGAAATAGTACTATTTGATGGAAATATGGAAACAGGCCCTATGCAAAATTGTGAAATTAATGAAACTGTAGTCTCCTAATTAGCACTGTTCCTTTCCTAGTGACACCTTTCTAGTACCCCCCCCCATAATTCCAAATGATTCATAAATTTACAGATTTGAGATTTTTAAATCTCATTCAAAATTAGGTTTTCTGGTGGAACTTGAGAAGCTTACTCTAAAATTCATATTGAAAGTTAATGGAATAAAAATATTCAAGACACTCTTGAAGAAGAAAAAAGTGCAAGGACTTGCTCTGTCATATGTAAAGACTTTGTAAAGCTACACAGCATGGTGTCCATATTGGCATAGATACAAACACCTATGGAGCAGACCCCTGTACCTTTGAACACTTTAGTCCAGATAGGGCACTATAGATTAGTGAGAAAGAATATACATTTTAGTAAATGATTCTTGCTCAACTGGATATCCAAGAAGAAATTTGAACATTTCCCTGCATTATACACAAAAATAAATTCTTGGTGGAGTAGAGACCTCAGTGTGAAAAGCAAATCAAGATCAACTTTGAGAACTCAGTCAAGTTTTTTAACCTATAAAAGTGATCTTGGTTGCCTGTCCGGGCGGTGGCACAGTGGATAGAGCGTCGGACTGGGATGCGGAAGGGCCCGGGTTCGGGACCCCGAGGTTGCCAGCTTGAGCGTGGGCCCATCTGGCTTGAGCAAAAGTTTGCCAGCTTGGAACCAAGGTTGCTGGCTCAAGCAGGGGTTTGCTTGGTTTCTTGAGGGCCCGCTGTCAGGGCACATATGAGAAAGCAATCAGTGGACAACTGGGGTGTTGTGGCAAAGGACTGATGATTGATGCTTCTCATCTCTCTCCATTCCTGTCTGTCTGCCCATCCTTTTCTGTCCCTCTCTTTGACTCTCTCTCTCTGTCCCTGTAAAAAAAAAAAAAAATGATCATGGTTAAACTGTAAATGAAGATCTGTAAGATTAAAAAAAATTCCTAATGTTCCATGAGTCTGTCAGTAGTGTATTAACACAAAGCATAATTTAAAAAGCCTGTTGGTGTGAAAAATAATGCAACAATTACTATTTAGCTTTATTTTGTACTGTTTTATTATAATGTAGCTCCATCCTGTTCTGCCACCACAGATTGTTGCCTGACCTTTTAACTGTTAATACTGTCACTCATATGAAGTTGATTATAAAGAGGCAAGGTGGCATCATTGTCATTGTAAATCCATTGTCCTGTGAATTATCTGTAATTTTTTCTCTCTGGAAATTTAGAATTAATGCCATATAAGGGGGAAAGTATTTTAAAATTATTTATCAAATATCTAAATCATACCTGCTGCCTGCCTTGTGGTGGTGCAGTGGATCAAGTATCAACCTGAAATGCTGAGATTGCAGGTTCAAAAACCTGGACTTGCCAGGTCAGGGCATGTATAGGAAGCAACTATAAGTTGATGCTTCTAGCTCCTACACCTCTTCCCTCCACCACCACCCCCACTTTTCCCTCCCTTTCTCTTTCCTCTCTCTAAAATAAAAAAAAATAATCTTTAAATCACACCTACTATTGTATATACTATTTGGTTCCCTAAAATCATTCAGAAGAGTCAGTCACTCGTCATTCTGAAAGTTATGCCATTACCTCTAAAGTAATACCAAAAGTATTGCGTGTTTGGAAAATCTCTAACCCATAGACAGTAGAAACTGATGAAGCAGTTGAAGAAGAGATACCAGAGTCACCAGGAATAGAAAAGCATGATAAAGAAAAGGACCATAAGGATCCTAAGAAACATCGTTGTAAGTTATTTTTTCTCTATTTGGCTAATGGTTTGGGTGAGCTTAATTTCTTTGCTTTTCAAAGATTTTAAATAAGTGTGTAAAAGCTGAGTGAAATCTCCAATGTTATAAAAATGTTATGATTAAGTACTTGCAATCTCAACATTTTAGTACTCTCCTTGTTATCTCATCATTTTTCAACCTCAACATAGGCATGCCTAAAGAAAGCATCATATTAATTTTGAGATATTGTGAAACTTCAAGACAAAGAAAAGTATATGGAAATGAACTTCTTTTTACTTCTCTAGGAAGCTGAACATTATTGGTTTAAAAATATATAATTACTGTTTATGATTCTAGATAGAATCTTACACTTTCAAAAGAAACTATATACCATAGTTGCATACTGGACACCTTGGATACGTCTGTACACATGCAGCTGCATTTATTTCTCTCTCCAGGTAATAGGTATAGGGAGCATTGTCTTAACGCAGGCCCCTTGTGAAGTACATTGTCAAATAGGTCATTCATTATGGCTCTGAACTTTGTTAAATCTGTTTTCACAAATTCACATATAACTGATCATTTTTGGGGCCTTCACATTACCTGAATGCTTAGAAAATCAGTTTTACTTTTGTTCTCTCATATTCCATTGAAGTTTAGGCCTATTACTGACATTGATTGTCACTGTATAACAGTGTAATTAGATAAAAATTTTATTATAATTCTTTACTAATATACTGTTTTCTCAAATAAAGTTATTTTTAAAGAAATTTACTTTCTCAATTTTTGTTATTATAATGGAAAATAGAAGTCAGTATCAAAGGCAATATAGAACATTTTTCAGAGTACTCATAGTTCAGAGTACAGATAATTATAATGAGACTTAGCCAAAACTACAAATAATTATGAGCCCCCCCTCCCTGTTTCCACCCCTCTCCCTCTTCTTCTCTTGCACCCAGTTCAGTGAGGATAGGGAATAAGAAGGATTTTTTTGTTTTATGATTTTTTTTTTTTTTTTTTTTTTTGCTGGTCCTTTTTTAACCTTCTGAAATTGGATGGAAGGTCAAGGAAGAAATGTTTTATCATTTATGAAATAGTGACTATAAATTAGAATAAGTTAGGAATACCTTGATACATATGCCAAAGAAGTTACAGTTTGTGGTCAGTGCTTAGTGATAAAAATGAAATGTTTTGTTTGGTTTATCACTTTGAAATCGAGTCTGTGCTAGTTTGATGTTATTCTTAAACCATATTTAAGTTAAAATAACTGAATTTATACTGTGATTTTTACATATGAGATTAATATATCTTGAGTGTTAGGTAAAATAACTTTTTTCAAAAAGGTTTTTATTTTATGAAATACTGAATATCTGTTTAAGCCATGAAAGTGTACAGTGTCGATTCTTCAGAACAGAAAAAAACAAAGAAAAACTTAAAGAAGTTTCTTACACGGCGCCCCACTTTGCAAGCTGTTCGTGAAAAAGGTTATATTAAAGGTAGGTAGAAGTGATATTTATAATAATAAACTTTGGCCAAAATCAGAAATAAGACATTTTAAAGTAAAAACTGAAAAATTTCCAAGACTATAATAAAAATGTTCTTAATTCTTTTTCATAAATCTTTTAGGTTCAGTGATTAAAATACATTTGAGTAATTAAAATTTTTTTTAATGAAGAGTTTATTTTAATTAAAGCATTGAGCAGACATAAATACTAAACTAAGTTTTTAGCAACCCTGTACCAGAGGAACTACCTACACACTAAGTTGGCAACTCATTAGTCAACAGAGCCAAATATCAACAGTACAACGACTGAAATTTCTTTTGAGAGCCAAATTTTTTAAACTTAACTATATAGGTAGGTACATTCCTTATCGAGGTAGCACCCACACATGGTATTTTGTGGAAGAGTCACACTCAAGGGGCCAAAAATCTGCATGTGGCTCGTGAGCCGAGGTTTGCCGAGCACTGACCCACACCATCTGATTGGATGGGTGGCAGAGTTTTAGAAGACATGTCTTTTAGTTTTGAGTTGCACAAATCAGAAGAAATTTTGAATAGACAATCATTATAACACAGTAGAAAGAAGAAAAATGTTGAACAAGCAATTTTATTCTTGTTGTCTTCAGTTTTCATTTAAGGTAATTTAAAAATTAGTGTTCTTCCCTGATTTATACATTTGTTATTTCAATAAAAGTACCATAATACACAACACAATATTGTGTTTTCATAAGAAAGTATTCGTTAAAATCACCTAATATGATTTTAAATAATATATAACATCCTTGTATTTACCTTTAGTTTTTACAAGCATGTTTAATGCCAAAGGTAAATTTTTAAATACATGACTCCAAACACTGATAGTTAATGTAAATAAAGATATAGGGAAAGAATGGTGAGTGTGTGTGTTTGTCTCCGATGAAGTTTCTGACAAAGACCATCACTGGAACATCTGTTTGCAAAGCATCTAAATTTAAATACATAAATCGGTTTCTTTGAAAAGATATTTACAACTTCTAGGAAGAGTTCAGCTAACTAAGTGGTTCAAATTAACAACCTTAAGAGTTATAGACAAACAAGTACTCTAATATAATGCACAAGAATTTAGCATTTTGAGTTTAAAAAATACTGACAAATAAATGAACTGAAACGACCACTCGTTTGTTCACCAGGCTTTTTCATTGAGAAATATTAACTGTTGCCATTTTATGGTGTTACTCATCACTTCAGATATTTGGTTTGTTTGTTTTCCTGAATGGTTACCACAAATGTGGCATTTTGGGTTGAAAAATGAGAAAAATTACCTTTAAAATATATTTTGTGAAATCAGTGTTGGCACCTGGTGTGCATATACATGCTTGTTTTAATGCTAGAGTATTTACTAAGTGCTATGCATGAATACCTATTGGTGTTCAAGAACGTGCCTGCCTTTATAAAACAATATATAAAAATGAGAGATGGACAATATGAGAGTAATGTCTACTATGAAGATTCTAACATCATAATGAAATAGAGAGTGATTGGAAGTGGGTTATGGTAGATAGAATGTTCAGAGGGTTTTCCTATGTGGATGACATTTAGCTGAGACCAGGAGTGATGAGGTGAAAAGAAGCTGAATTTAGGGGAATCTTGATTTCTGCATATGGAGTAGAAACTAATAAGGCTTTTAAACAAATATAAGTTGGGGTGTTTGTGGATTTAGAAAAGGAAAATTGACATGAAATTGAAAGGGGTAAGCAGAGTGCAGATGATAAAACGCGGAAGTCATGGTAAGCAATTCTGGATGCACTGAATGGCTTCTGTTGCACTGAGAGGTTTAGCTGTTTTGTGAGCTAAATTTTAGCAAAGTGGTTCATTTTAAAAAACAAATCTCTTTCAGATCAGGTATTTGGAGCCAATCTTGCTAATCTGTGTCAGAGAGAGAACAGCACAGTGCCAAAATTTGTGAGGTTATGCATTGAACATGTTGAACAATACGGTAAGAAAATGATTTCTTTTTAACTGTTGCACACACCACCCCAGGATTTATGATTTGTAATGCAACCAAAAGTTCCTTATAGTTAGAAGATGTTGAAAGCATCTTGTTTGCAGAAACTGGTACTTGTTGTAAATTAAGACCTTTGTAGGCATCTATTAATTAACGTTCAGCTTGTATGGTTGCATGGTATTCTTTGAAGCCATTTGGAGTTGGCATTTGCTTAAAATGAAGAAAGTAATGATTATGAAACTGAGTTTATTAAACAATGACTCGACAGTATAGAAGATATGAGGGGATTGTTTATTTACTAAGAAAGTTTCTTCTGTTTAATGAAAATGAGATGATATTTTAAAATTTAAATTAGCTATAGTTATCTGATCCTTTTTATGTCATTTCCGGTAAAACAAGACAAACTAATTTCTATTTTGGTTAATTTTAACATATTTATAATATTTATACTAGTTTTATATAAATTACCATATCTTGACTAATCACATTAACATATCTATATCATCAAAAACATCTGTACAGCCTGACCAGGCAGTGGCGCAGTGGATGGAGCGTCGGACTGGGATGCGGAAGACCCAGGTTCGAGACCCCAAGCTCGCCAACTTGAGCGCGGGCCCATCAGGCTTGAGCAAAAAGCTTGTCAGCTTGGACCCAAGGTCTCTGGCTCCAGCAAGGGGTTGCTCGTTCTGCTGAAGGCCCTTGGTCAAGGCACATGTGAGAAAGCAATCAATGAACAACTAAGGTGTCGCAAAGGCAACGGAAAAACTAATGATTGATGCTTCTCACCTTTCTTCGTTCCTGTCTATCTCTCCCTAACTATCCCTCTCTCTGACTCTCTCTGTCCCTGTAAAAAATAAAAATTAAAAAAGAAAAAAAAAACATCTGTACAATGAAAATATTTGCATAATTGGTCATTTCTGCCAGTTACAGATCTTGTCTCTTTGACTGCTAGTCAGCTTGACAGTGTAGACACAATGCTACTTGCCTTTATTTGAAGCTAAATGAATAGCTCTGTTTAATGCGTACAGCATTATCATTTAATGAATTTTAGGCTTAATAATGTGAATTTCAAATAATACTATTCCACATATAAAAGAAATTACTACATTATCAAATTATCAGTTGCTTTTATGGAATCATTATTTTAGTTGCTAACTTGTATTAAGTTTATTACATGCACATATTAATATGACAAACATTTTTAGGAGAGGGCTTTAATATGTGCATTTACATTATAAGATGGCATATAAAAATGGGTGGGCTGATTTTATCAGTTGGCTTTCTTGACTTGTTGAACTATCCTCAGGTGTTTGTAGAAGTCTATTGTAAATTGTTAGTATCTCAAGGTGAATGGGATGAACTTCCTTGAGATAATTCATAGGCTACATAATAAAATAGAGTTGTTGTTTATTAAACAGAATTCAGAGTGCATTGCCATTCCTCTCTCTGCCTAGCGTCTATGAAAAGCTGGTTAGAGAGAAAGAGTCTTTGCCCATTGGACTTAAGCTAATGATAATGAATAAGAATTCTAAGACGTGCAGGCATTTTTAGAAGAGGCAAGCAAGTTTGTTAAACATACAAATATTATTTGTCCCTCAGGTTTGGATGTTGATGGGATATACAGAGTAAGTGGCAACCTCGCAGTGATTCAGAAACTGAGGTTTGCAGTCAATCATGGTAAGGTCATATTCCCTGTTGTTATATCGAAAATCATCACTTGAAACTGTTAGAATTAAAGTATTTAAATTGTTTTCTCTTTCAACTTTTTTTTCAGATGAGAAATTGGACTTGAATGATAGTAAATGGGAAGATATTCATGTCATCACTGGAGCACTCAAAATGTTTTTTCGAGAATTACCAGAACCTCTTTTCACATTTAATCACTTTAATGATTTTGTGAATGCAATTAGTAAGTATGTGATACTACTTTTTTTCCCTAGATGTTGAAAATCCTCTCTACAGATTAAGTCACTGTATTCCATTTTATCTTTTTAAGTTTTTTTAGTTTGTTTTACTCCAGAAATTATAAAGTGTGACCACCAGATGTCACTGTGTATCACCAAATATCAGGTTCCAAACCTGTTCCTGCTTTCAGTCCCATGCAGTACTTGCAGTTACTATCTTTTTCAGAACAAGAACCAAGACAGAGAGTCACTGCTGTAAAGGACTTAATCAAACAGTTGCCAAAGCCAAATCAGGATACGATGCAGATCCTTTTCAGACATCTCAAAAGGTAAGTCTCAGCACAAGAGAAGAAGTAATGAGGAAAACAAATAGGAGCTGTGCACAGCAAAGGGACGTGGTTTCTGGTACTCATGGGGCCATGTCACTCAGACCCAGTTTAGATCCCAGCTATGCTACTTATTGTCTTTGCAACTTGAAAAAGATAGCTCCTTGAAGCCTCAGTTCCTCAGCTACCTTGATAACTGATTTTTATTTTCCTCTGAAAGAAAGACCATGAGAATACTAAAATAAATGACTCAGTGAGAGAGATTTTGGAAAACAAACAAAACATAAAATGAGTAAAATTGAAAGTTTAATCTCTGTGCCCTAATGAAATTTGCCCCTAATAACATAGTGGAGTAATCATTGTTGCCTGGATTGTAACTCATATTTAAGTTTGTTAGAGTGTGTATGTACAGTTATAACTTCCCACGGTGTTTATCCAGTGGAGAACTTCACATGGCATTTGGACTGAATTCTCCTTGGCCAAATACTTTATATCTACCTTAGGAAAGTCAGCATTACTTCTCATTTCTAAATGCAAACTGTTTATGTTTATAATACAATTTGAAGAATTTATGTCTCTTTTTATAAATTTTCTCTATTAACAATGTATTTTTTTCCCCTTAGAGTTATAGAAAATGGAGAAAAAAATCGAATGACGTATCAGAGTATAGCAATTGTTTTTGGTCCCACTCTGTTAAAGCCAGAGAAAGAGAGTGGTAATATCGCAGTTCATACTGTCTACCAAAACCAGATTGTAGAGTTAATTCTTCTGGAAATAAATTCCATCTTCGGACGCTGATTTCTTAGTGAAGACAACCTGTGGAATAGGAGCTGGGTGCCATCAGATTTCAAATCCTTAGACATGTTGTATTTTGTTTTTGGACCAAGCAGTGACTCTTTGATTTTGCACTTTTTTGAGAGATCGGAAGGGACTGGAAGAGTCAAGATGGGTATTATGCCCTCATATTTGCTGCTTTCTTGCCAGGTGATAAAACTGTGTATAATTATGAATTAATTTTAGCCTGAATGTTTGTATTTCATATTCTGAATTTCAGTAAAAATTAAAACTTACAGTTCTAACCAGTCATATACACTGGATAATTTGGTAAGAAAACTATATTTTTTTCCCCTCATACTGGATAATGTAGAACTCATGATTTGTTAGATACATCACTTATGGAACAATACTTACTTACTATCAGTTATTTTGAAATTGCTCTTGACATTTTAAACAAAATGAAGTATATTCGTTTTGAAACCTGTGTATTTTTTTTCCAGGGTTTTTGCATGCAGTGCAGTCTAAGTGCTAAAGATTATAATAACCCAGATAGAATTCCTTAACAGTGGCTTGCTGTCTTTTGCTGTGAGCACAGCATCCTTACAGGATATCTTAGTTGCTTGTTTGGGAAGCACACTAATATTACTTAAAACACTGTGATATACTGGAGTTTAGTTCAGCATAGGTCAGTTCAGGGTATTTTTAGGCTGTCTGTGCTACACTGATTTAGCTAACAATCCTAATTATATCTAGTGCCATACTGAGTTCTTGGTATGACCCTATGGAAATGGACTTTATTTTATGTAAATATAGGCTGAAGATGTAATGTCCTTCAGCTTTTGTATATAATTGTGTTGTATAGCCTCAGAGTACATTCTAATCCTACATTTCTAATCATGATATTGGTAATCGTTTCTGTGAATAGTAGTAGGTTTCCTCCCCAAATACGTCATTATTAGAGAAAGTTAACTGTATACACTTTTAGACTTTAATTACATTTATAGGCAAATCACTGTAATGCAAATGGTACTGGAAAAATACTGAACAGACTTGCTAAATGGTAAATGCACTACAAGAGGAGTCTTTCAGGTTATTTAATATGTACAGAATACATTAGAAAATGAATTCTAACTTGACGGTATGAATAGTGGAAACCTATATGTAAATTAGATAGATATCAGATAGAAAATGACATTGTTAAAGTTGAGAATTTCTTTTTACATTACTAATGTAGATTGATTTGTATCATAAAACAGGGTTTAGAAGGTTTTGTTACAGAGAGCATGGTCTGTGGAAGATTTTTTAAAATGTATTTTTCTAGATTAACTGCTGTATATAAAATGTCTAATCTGAATAAAGAAAACTAAGAGGTTTAGAGATTTTTTTCCCCATTGGAAATGTTTATTTTGGTTTTTAATTTTTTGTTTTTTTGTGTTTTTTTTTTGCATATACTGGTATACCTCATTTTAAAAAGTCAATTGAATCTATTTTCTGTGGCAAATCTGTTTTCTTCATTTCACATCTTGCTCCATGTCAATACCTCCTTTACTGTCCTCCCATTTT
Organism: Rhynchonycteris naso; assembly: GCA_037038555.1. Taxonomy (NCBI): domain Eukaryota; kingdom Metazoa; phylum Chordata; class Mammalia; order Chiroptera; family Emballonuridae; genus Rhynchonycteris; species Rhynchonycteris naso. The sequence continues at coordinate 186,811,548 of CM072996.1, read as the reverse complement.
TAATTTCTTCATCAGTATTTGAAAGTGAATGTTTTGTAATCATGTCTCTTTTTCATAGAGTTACATTTATAACTTACAACTTTCCTTCTTTGGGAACAAATATTTTTTGTATCATCTGTCTAAAACCTCTCACCTGAGTTTCCTGGTAAAACTATTATTTGTTGTTGTTATCTTGTCAAATTGATAACAAACCAAGCTACTTGATGTCTATGGGAAGGCAAATTGTTTAGGGCAGGGAGAATAAACCCCCAAATGAGAAGGTATATATTTGCCTAAAAATATCCTAGCAATACAACGTGATTTAGGACTAGCCTATATTGTGATCATGTACCAGGAAAATAATTAGACTCAACTTAATGATGTTTTTCTCTCAGTAGTTATGGATATATCAATGATTAATATTATCCTATGTTGTTTCAAAGTATATGCGTGTATGTGAAGTCTTAAATGTTTTATTAGTCTATGACTGATCAGTTTGTTGTAATAGTGTATGTACAGTAAGATCAGTGTCTTATGTTTTCATCCCTTGTGAATTAAAATTTCTCACTCTGTTTTTTGTAATAACAAACCCAGTAATATTTTCCTGTCTCAAGCTGCTGAAATAAATTGTCAGTGGAATTTCATTTACTAAATTTACTTCAGCATGCCATAAAAAGAAGTAGTTGGAAATGAAATAAAAAATATATTTGAATATGTTATGACATTCCAATTAGAAGAAAATATTTAAAATTTAAAGCAGAGAAATTGTACCTTTTATTTGAAAAAATAATTATGAAATATCTGAAAAAAATGCTGTTACTTTTAGACAGAGGCAAACCTATACATACTTTTTTCTTATGTGTAAAGCACAAATGGAACAATGCAACCAAACTGAGGCTTACACAGATCTAGTACAAACACATACACCCCCGTGTGTGTAAATGTGTGTGCATGTGTATGCATGCCATTGCTTTTATGCAAATGAAGATTCATCAGTAATAGTAATGACAGAGACCTAGAGACATTTATACTGTTGGTTTTGTTGCATACTTTTCTATTAGCCTATAATATAATATATATTAGATATTAGATAACAGCAGTGAGGGGGAAATGTTATTCTGTAAGAGATACATTTTTAGGTTCATGGGAGAGGTTTCTAATTAAATATTTAAAGTAAATATACAATTTCCCATGCCACTAATTCCTCCAAAATCTTTATGCATTTTTTAAATTTTTATTTTTTATTTTAGAGAGGAGACACAGAGGAAGAGAGAGAGAGAGAGAAAGAGGGGAGGAGCTAGAATCATCAACTCCCATATGTGCCTTGACCAGACCAGTGCAGGGTTTTGAACTGGCGACCTCAGTGTTCCCAGGTCGACGCTTTATCCACTGCGCCACCACAGGTCAGGCCTTTTGTTTGTTTTTTAATTTTTATTTTTTATTTTAGAGAGGAGACACAGAGTGAGAGAGAGAGAGAGAGAGAGCGCAAAATCTTTATGCATTAAAAAAAAATACACAAAAGCCTATCACGTGTAATTTTATTAAAGAAGGAAATAAATATAGTCAAATGGGCAAATAAAAATAGTCAAATGGCTGTCACTCTCTCATGGTGTATTAAAAGTCAAATACTCAAATATTGCATCTAAATATAGAATTTGAAATGGGTGGGGACTAAGATTTTACTGAGTTTACTAGTCTCTGAACTCTAGTCATCAGCTTTAATGATCTTTTTTTACAGAAAGCAGTTCCCTAGTGCAGTCTAGAATAGGTTTTAAATAGGGACTTGAGCAGCCTGTATGCTACAATCCTGGATGTGGGGCATACCTGTTGTTTTGTTTTGTTTTTAAATAATATTCCAACATAACTAAAATAGTCCTATTAAGTGCAACTTTAGTTTGAAACAAACAAAAACAGGTAAAGAGTGCTTGAAAACAAAACCTACAGTCTTACAATAATGGTGTGTTAGAATCTATTACAAGTGCACAAGCTGTGAACGCAGGCTGAGCAGTCAGACTTCATATTTTTGGAGGAAGACGGAGGCATAGAGTGCCTGGTGAGGCGTTGAGGCGTTCTGTAACTGCTTAAGACAAAGCAGTTCTCCTGGGGAATCTCAATTAGTCTTCTTAGCTGAAGTTTTGTGGACCGGTGGTGGCTATAAATATATTCAGCTGGATCGAGCTTTTTACCAATTAGCTTTATGTGAATATGGCAAGTAAAAGAACTCTTTCATTTCCTTCACTGCTTCCCTTCTCCCACAGGAAGAAAGGGAAGAAAAGAGCAGTTTCATGGTGCACTCATAGCAGAGCACTTGTAGAACAAGGTGGCTGTTTCACATACCACTATGATATGGATTTAGAAACATCTGGTTCCTCACTTTTTTTATCTGATCAACCCTTCCCCCCTTTATTTTACTTCTTCCCTTGGTGTTTTCAGAAAAGGAGTTTTGGTTAATATTTTTAATTATTCTGATAGCCTAATCTTTTCCATGGTTCTAATAGTTGTGGCTTGCACTGCAAGTAGCACTGAAACTTTTAATGTCATAAGCCAGGTGATGCTGATGAATTCCATAGTGCCATCGGAACGACCAGATGCTGTGTAGAAAGAAGCTTGTAGCGGGGCCCATGCAGTGGGAGGAATCCAAACCACTGTGAGGTCATGGTGGAAGACCTGGTGGGGGTTCAGTGTAGCATTCCAGGACTCCTTTCTTCTCCTTGGCATTTTGAGAGATGGTTTATATTTAGGCAAGAGAAGTGGGAGTCTTAGACACTGATGTGAAACTGAGTCTCATTGATTGATACAGTAGGACCAATAGGGGCCCTCACATTGACAGTTTTGTTATATGGAAGCCCAGAATTATTGTGAATGTTTAAGGCTATATGGTCAGTTTGTGGCACCAAATGATAAACTTAAGGCTGACAGGAAGAAATGCCATCATTAGTTATATTATTTCTATGTTAAGCTTGTGATCAATATAAGTAAGTAAAACATTCTGGCATGTTCAAATAATATCATTTGAGAAAGATGTGAGTAACTTGTTTACCTAAATTATGGGCTTCTACTTTCAAGGTAGCTTAATTTTATTTATGTAGCATATTGAAACTTCTATTTTTTTATATGAGTCAGGTTGGCAGAGGGTTGATACTTCTTTCTGCTGTCATTCTAGGTGTATAGATAGTTAGCCAGCATTTTTCTCCCTCCCTTGGTCAATAACCAGACTTCAGTGGTTCGGTTTCTGCTCCCTGACATTCCTGGACAGGCCATTGTGTACACTGATTTTTATTTAATATGAATATCTGCTTTCACTTGTGTTCTAGAACAACTGTCCATTACTGCAGCAACAATTATATATTGTCTTGTGGCAATTTAAATTTCATTAAAATTAAATCTTAAACATCCAGGTAGTCACAGTAGCCACATTTCAAATGTTCAGTAGTGACATGGAGCTAATGGCTGCCATATCAGATAAAGCAGCTATGTAATAATATTTCCATCCTCTCAGAAAATTCTGGACAGTACTGGTCTTAGAAGGCTGGTTGTGAAGAATAAGCAATTTCAAAATTGCTTCCTTCCCTTCGTCCTCTCTCCCCTCCCCCATCTCAACAGTCGGTATTTACATTAGACCATCAGATAAGTGGCTTCTCACAGAGACGGTAGTGGGACTTATTAAGACCTTTGTGTACAAAGTGTCTATGTGTCTTGGAGAGTGTGGACTTAAAGAGAAATCAGAAGCCAACACCACTCTGCTGAGAAAAAAACTAAATCTTTTCTAAGGGGGAATCCAGTATCTTTGGATGACATAGTTGTGACTATGAGGTTCCCTGAATTCAACCCCTTAAGTTAGGGAACCAGATCTGATGTGATGTTCCTACATCTTAGTAACTGCTATTTTGATTATGTCCTTGTCTCTCAGCCTATTAGCCAAATTGATTGCCTAAGCATTGCTAATAATGGCTGAACCCTCTTATCCATCTTATCACTCTCGTAACTGTTCATTGGCATTGATTGTTCCACAAAACCAGGATCAGACGATATGAAATTGCTCTTTTAAATAATGAGTAGTATTTAAACATCTCCCACTGAATAAGAGGTTGGAAAGAGACTTGAAGATAACCTACTAAGGTCCCATTTATTCAACAAATTCACTGAATTTGTTTTAGGTGTTTAGTCATAATGTCAACTTCCAGGGATATAGTGGTAAGCAAAACAGAATCCCTCGTTAGTGTTTACAGTCTTGAGATTGGTAATATGTCAAATAGTGTATATTTAATTTTGACACATACCCATATTGAGTAAGTGAACTCCAAATGATCAATCTCAGTAATTTTGTTAGTGTGCCTTTTGAGTCAGCTGTGCATGTTGTCATGCGTGCCAACTGAGATTGAACAAAGATTTGCTGCTAAACGGCTGTGTAGCATGTTGAGAACGACATAATACTTGAGTACTCATTGAGTTGAAATAAGGCAGGTTTGTCAAATACAAGAAATGTTGAAGACTTTAATGAAGCATGGTTTCAGTTGGTGAAGGCCTGGTTTTAAACAACAGATGGATCATCCTGGCATTAAACAGTAAAACATGAAGTGGGACATTCTCAGTAAAGTGTCAGAAAAAGCATGGGTTTAACAACATTGGTAACAGTCACATAACCTACATCATACTTCCTGTATTAAAATTAAATACATGGAAGATTCTGGGAGCATGGTGGTGGTGACAATAGTTTCTTAATTTCCACATTAAAACAACATGGTGACAGTGAAAGCAAAACTATGTAAGAGGGCATCCTTGCAACCTCCAAAATATGCTCTGAGATCTGCAATGATACTGGTATCAGAGAGAGGAACAAGCAATAAGGTAACATCTGATAGACCCAAGAACAGAAGAACTGCAGTGTAACTATCAAGAATGAAGTGGCTGAAACACTAGCCCCTAGGAATTCTCCATACCAACTTGCCAGAGTTCTAGGACATCTCACATTGAAAAGTTCCTGAGTGGAATAAAAATTGGACAGGATAAGGACAGTGGGAAAGAGAAATTAGGGCCAGAAAGTCCCAGGATGAAGCTGCCATGTTTTTTAAGAGTAAAAAACAGTGAATCACTGAACTTAGTGAAGCTTTCCTGAATCCTGTCTTATTCCAAAAGTTTAGGGAAGTTAATTTCACATATAAAGGAGTAAAGTGATAATACCAAGGCCAAATTTCATATAAAATTATAAGGATAAAGAATAAGGAATAGAACTCCTATGGAAACTGGGAGCATTCCAGAGACAGAAGCTCACAAAAGACAACTATAACATTTCCAAAATGAGCTCAAAGTCTCTAAGAAATGTAAGATATGAAGAAACATAAATCTAAGAACTAATTTTTTAGGTAGCAAAATTTAGGAAAATTAAAAATATTAGAATTGTAAGAAGAAACAGCAAATAGTGCCTTAAAAAGTAAAAAAAAAAAAAATTTAAATGGAAGCTTTAAAGATATTTCTTAAAGTGGTATTGAAGATAGGCAAGAAAAACAGGATTAATAGGGTTTCACAAAGAAGAAAAGCAAAATACATTAGGAAAATAATGCTTTTTTTTTTTTTTCTGAAGTGAGAAGCAGGGAGACTCCCACATGCACCTGACCAGGCTCCACCTGGCATGCCCCCTAGGGGACGGTGCTCTGCCCATCTGGGGAGTTGCTTCGTTGCAACTGGAGCCATTTTAGTGCCTGAGGCAGAAACCATGGAGCCATACTCAGTGCCTGGGCCAACTTTGCTCCAATGAAGCCTTGGCTGTGGAAAGGGAAGAGAGAGATAGAGGAGAGGGAGAAAGGTGGAGAAACAGATGGGCGCTTCTGTGTGCCCTGGTTGGGAATTGAACACAGAACATCCACACACCGGGCCAACACCACTGAGCCAACCTGCCAGGGCCGGAAAATGCTTTCTTGAAATTAGAAATTCTGTATTAAGAAAGCACAACAAATAATTAGCATTGACCTAAAGTGACGAACACTAAGACATTTCAGTGAAATTACTGAACTGTAAAGAAAAGCCAATCTTGGGCATCTGTTTAAAAAGGGATTATGATTTGTAAGAGAAAGGAGTAGAATATCAGACAACTTTTAACTGCAATAATCCGTATCAGATGAAAATGGAGCAATATATTTAAGATCCTCAAGTCAGTCAAGGATTTTCTGTTCAACAAAATAGACTTTCACAAGTATAAAAGGAATGGATTATTACTAGCATTTATGGATTCAAAAAAATACTTCCCATGATCTTATCTTGAACCTATTACAGAATGAATTGGCATGGATTATTACTAGCATTTATGGATTCAAAAAAATACTTCCCATGATCTTATCTTGAACCTATTACAGAATGAATTTTAGACTATTGAAATCTGTTAGAGATACCAGCATACATACAGACTGCTGGTTGAGCATTAAATATTTAATTGCTTACAGAAATAGACTCATTGAGGGACAACAAGGAGAATATATAGTCCTTAATGGCCAAATATGCCCTTACAAATAAAGATTTGATACAACTTCTACAACAAGAATGGGGAGCATGTATGTAAAAATTTTAATGTCTTCAGCAATTATTGGTGGTGATATTCTGGTTGTAATATTTTGTCTTCTTAGCCCTTGAGAATCAGGATTCTCATAAGAGAAGAATGGAGTAAAAACTGTAAAAGTAAAAACTCTTGTCTTAATTTGGATTGGGAGTATCCATGAAGTCATGAGATGGTTTATATCTTTATATGTACATATGTGTACTCTGTCTACTGAAAAGACTTAGAAAAATTAACCCCGGAGACATCTCTAGTACCTAAATTTTGACCTTGACATGTAATATCTCATGAAAAGAAAGGTTTTTAGAGAGATGACTGATTCTAGGTGTTGGACAGGAAATGTACAAGATGACGCTGGAAGATCTTAAGATCTTATAGCAGATAGCAAGGAAGCTATCAGATGTTACTAATGATCTTGTCAAAAAGGTCTGGAGGCAACTTGAAAAGGATTCCCACTGGCCAAAGATAGAGTGAGTTTCAATAATGAAAAGGATTGCAATGAATTGAGACAATATGTTTTAACCCATGAATTCATAATGATACTTAAAAAGACAGATAACAAACTATCTTAAGCTGGTAAATAAAGGGAAAGAATTATTTATCCTGTCTTTTCTGTATGCTCAAGTAACTAAATGGCAGATGAAGGAAAATATCTCCAACTAATTTTAAAAATATTACCTATTTTATACCCTTTATTAAGTTAATAAATGTAATGGTTTAATCATACCTATGTAATGAAGTCTCCTTAAAAGCTCAAAGAACAGGTCTCAGAGAATTTCTGGTTTGGTGAGCAGTTGGAGATGCTGAGTGACTTGCCCAGAGAAGGTGTGGCAGCTCTGTGCCCCTCCCCACATACATTGCTCTATGCATGTCTTCCATCTTCCTGATCCTGAGTCTTTCCTTTCATAATAAACCAGTGATTTAATAAATAAAATGTTCCTCTATGAGTTGTCCTGACAAATTAATTGAATTTAAGCAAGGGGTCACTGAAAGCTGATCTGTCAGAACCCCAGATGATAACCTGGGCTTGCCACTGGCATCTGAAGCAAGGTCGGAGGCAGTCTTGTAGGACTGAACCCCTCAACTGTGGGATGTACTACTATATGTGAGTGGGTGGTATCAGAATTGAGCTGAACTTCAGGACACCCAGCTGGTGTCTGAGAATTGTTGGTACTGAGATAACTCCTTCCCACAAATTGGATTTGTGTCCCAGATCCTTTTAATTCTTTCTCAGCAATAACATCCTTCACAAAGGAAGAAAAAGAGAATTTTCAGAAGAATGAAAGTATAGATAATTTGTCACTTTCTTGATAAATAAAATAATAAATGTTCTTTAGGCATAAGGTAAAGGATCACAGATGAAAGAATGAAGATTAAGGAAGGAATGAGAAGTACTAAAAAGGTAAATATGTAAATATGATCTTGTGTGTGTGTACTCACATGGCTACAATGATGAGAAACAAAGTCAAAGTCTTCTGAATTATTGACATTGTTTAGGAATTGGTGAAAGTACTACTTTGTATTAGATTTAATAAATCAGGAGGCATTTTGTAATCCATGGTAATTATAAAAAGCAAGGGACATGAAGTATTGAAAAGCATATTTAAACAAAGGCAAAAATAGGAGGGAGGGGAAACAGTAATGTAGGTTGAGTGGGAAAACAAAACATGCTAAGATTCAAACATAAAAATAATACATGTAAACAGCCTAAGTGCTTCAATTAAAAGTTTGTTGTACTGGACAAAACAAAGCCAAAACTTACAAATATACTACCCTAAATATACACATACAGAAAAGTTTATAGTAAAAGAATGGAAACATTAATAAAACTGTTGAAGTTACTAATTATGATAGATAAAGAGGGACATTTCATTTGAAAGGCCAGACACAAAAATTCTAAGTTGTATGAACTGTTTTACATAGCCTTAAAATATGGAGAGCTAAAAGTGACAGAAGTAAAAGAGAAAATAGACATATCTATGATCATGGTGAGAAATTTTAACATACTTCTCAATAGTTGATGGAACATCCTTACAAAATATTGGCAAGGTGGTAAAAATTTAAAACCTGCACCCAACAATATTAGAATGCGTATTAAAATGCACAGTAAACTTACAAACTTGACCATAGGTTGGACAATAGAATTACAACAATTTTCAGTGGATTCAAATGATAGAGTAGTGGAGTTAAGCAAGAAATCAGTATCAAAAATATAACTATAAAAGCCGTATATGCCTGGAAGTTAAGCAACACACTTTTAAATAATGCATAGTGTTAGCAGATTGAGGTTCTTGGATTCCACAAGATAGACATTGAGAGGAAACCCCAGAGAAGGTTCCAGACAGCTTTTATTAAGCTTATGCTTGAGCACAAGGGAGGCAGCACAGAGAGAAGGAAGGTCCTCTGAACTGGTTTGGGGCTGGCTCTGCTTGACAGCTCTATAGCTGAGGACAAAGCAGGCTTGTGTGAAAAGGTGGGCTCTTGAAAAAGGCAGGCTTGGAGAATTTCTCATTTCAGGTTTGGATAATTTCCTTTTCTAGGCATGTTGCCTGTAAACTGTGTTTGCCCCTGTGCTGTGGGGACAAGTTGGTAGACTACTCATTACCATCATCCTTAGAATATACGTACAGTGGTCAGACCTTGATCAGCTGTGGATTAGGGTCAGTAGTTTAAGCAGGCAGTTAGAAGGGAGATAAAAGCTAACCCGGTGTTTTTGAGTAGGGAGTGGAAAGTTTGTGAGGTTTTTGTCTGAATTCGTTCTGACCAGCTGATCTTGACTTCCTGGTCACCCAGTATTTTCTGTTCTTAGGTCCAAATCCCTATGCTGTCTCAATAGGTATAAAAAGTAATAAAATGTAAATTTAAAAATATTTTAACTGAATGACAGTTTATCTCATGTAAGTCAGCAAGTAATGCCTGACCTGTGGTGGTGCACTGGATAAAGCGTCAACCTGGAGGTCACCGGTTTGAAACCCTAGGCTTGCTGGGTCAAGGCACATATGAGAAGCAACTACTGTGATTTGATGCTTCCCATTCCTCCCCTGCCTTTCTCTCTATATTTTCATCCTCTAAAAGTCAAGAAAATAAAATATATTTAAATAAATAAATCAGCAAGTAATAGCAAATGAAATCCAAAGAAATAGAAGGAAGAAAAGGGAGTTTAAAAAAATAATAGAAAGTAAATGTAATATAGAAGGGATTGGTAAAGTCAGAATTCTTTGAAAAAAAAGAAAGAATAAAGCTGATAGTAAATTTTTGGCTAGATACTGAGAGAAAGAATGAACAAACCTTAAGAATAAATGAGGTGGACATCACAAATTCTAAAATAGCTAAAAGGTAATAAGGATTTTGTGGAAATATTGCCAATAAGCTTGAAAATTTAGATAAAATGGAGAAAGTCTGGGGGTGGGGCTTAACCAAGAATAACACAAAAGAAACAGGAGAGAATCTATTACAGCTAATGCTCGGCTTACAACCACGATTGGTTCCGACAGACCGGTTGTAACACGATTTGGTCGTAAGTTGAGTAGGCTATATGTACAGTATTGTGAAATGTGTTATAAAAATCTTTAAATCATATTTTATAATTTTCTTTCATTATTGTTATATATCATAATTTTCTTTGTTCATTTTATGCCATTTGTATCATCTCTACACCATTTTGTTTCTTATTTTTATATTCGTCAGGTTTAAGTAAAACACTGCATTACCAGTACAACTGGTTTAATGTTTGCAAAACATACAAAATTACAAAATACAGGTGCATACAAAAGCTGCTCCAGACGCGGAGTAGTCGTGGCTAGCGACTGGTTGTAAAGTCGAATGGTTGTAAGTTGCATAGGTTGTAAGTCGATCAATACCTGTATTTAAAAAAGGACTAATCTCCCTAATGTTTAAAGAGCTCTAAGAAGTTAAGTAAAAGACCAGCCTGACCATAGAGTGGTGCAGTGGATAGAGATTTGTCCTGGAACGCTGAGGATCCAGGTTTGAAACGCTGAGGTCGCTGGCTTGAGCACAGGCTCATCCAGCTTGAGCACAGGGTCTCTGGCTTGAATGTGGGATCCTAGACATGACCCCACGGTCACTAACTTGAGCCCAAAGGTTGCTGCACTGGCTTGGCTAGGGCCCCCTGGTCAAGGCACAAATGAACAAGCAACCAATGAACAACTGAGGTGCTGCAGCTTTGAGTTGATGCTTCTCATCTCTCTCACTTCATGTCTGTCTATTCCTGTCTGTTCCTCCCTCCCTCCCTCCCTCTCTCTCAACATAAATAAATGACCAATAGTACAGTAAAAAAAATAAATAAATAAACAAATGAAGGAAGAGAATAGCAACCATGAAAGTAATAAGTCGTTAAGTGGTTCAGGCAAGAGTCATCTAATAGTTGCTAAACTAGTTGGTGAAAGTTGAATGAGAAACAATACAGTCTGTTTCACACTCTTTTGATTGTTCCAATTGTAAGTGCTTTTTTCCCAGTAGACTGTAGCCCTCCATACAGATTATTATTATTATTGATGCCTCCCCTTGTTATAAAGTAGTGTAATCCGCGAGTTACATAGAGACACCAAGGCAGGTTACAGAAGAAATTTTAGAAGGAGTTTTATTATTATTAAGCTGGCATACATGGGGTATAGCTAACCCAAATCATGCAACCCTGATCATAGTCCTGATGCTGCTTTTTTAGAGACAATATCACATACTGGTTAGGGCCCTGGTCGGCAAACTGCGACTTGTGAGCCACGTGTGGCTCTTCCACAAAATACCACGTGTGGGCACTACCTCGATAAGGAATGCACCTACCTATATAGTTTAAGTTTAAAAAATTTGGCTCTCAAAAGAAATTTCAATCGTACTGTTGATAATCGGCTCTGTTGACTAATGAGTTTGCTGACCACTGGTAGGGAAAAAAGGAGGGGGAGCATGGTACAAAAGTCATTTACTGATAAGCTTATTGAATTTTTGCTGTCTTGTTACATTTATCTGTAGAATCTATCAAAAGGAAAAAACGTTCTTAACACAGCAATAAATGTTTTATATGTCAACACCATAGCAGTAAATGTTGTTTTACATATCAAAAACATTCTCAAATCTTCAGGGTTTACAACCTATCCCTCTCACCACAGTAGTGGGAAATGAAATGTTTAGGATAAGAAGAAAAGCTAAATGAAATTACTTTTGTTAAGAGTCTTGGGGAATAAGCTAGTCCCTGCTTGCTTAGTTTACAAGTTTTATACATATAAAGAATTTCAAAAGGGATAATTCTTAGCATATAAAATGTTACAGAATTCAGGTTTTTTAAGCAAGGGGAATGGGCTCGTGATCCCTTTGTCTAGAGGTATACGTCACTCTTATGACTGCAGGAGGAGAGGAAGTATAAAAATTTTTAATTAAGATATGTAAACATTGTCTCCTGAAGGCTCTTAAGGAAGGGGAAAAGGAAGTTTTCAGTTAAGTTCTACCTTCTTTGCACTGTCTAGCATGTGGTGTCAGTCCTTCCAGAGAACTATTAAACCATGACAAGCGGATTTTTGCCCCTATAAGCTCTTCTTATTTTTTTTCTTTCTTCAGAAAGGATGGGTAAGGGAGCCTGGCTCTTTTTGAAATACCAGTATCAACAGTTTTGCAGTTCTTTGACACCTTATCACACCCTTTCATTACCTCCTCATCTTATATGGACCCCTAATTTATTCTTTGTGGTAGAAGGAGCTAGTATAACCTTATAAACTTCACACACTGCTTTGTACCCGACTTAGTGGTAAAATTGGTATTCTTACTATCTTTCCTCTTCCAAGACACTATTTTGAAACTGAAGCTATTCTTGGATTCTTAGCTGCTCTCCCGATGGCCAGTTAAAGGAGACATAATAGTAACATTAGGAACTTTTAAATTACATTTGAAGTATAAGGAATCTAAATTTTTTAAAGTTGTGTTACTTATTTTCAAAACATCATTGGGAAGAAAAATTTTCCCACACGAGGTATTTGTGTCTAAGGTTAATCTCCCAACAACTTACCTGTCTTTGAAAACTCAATTTCTGAAAATTCAGCTAGGTGGTGGGCTCTATTAAGACTCTTGTATTGATCATTTTTGGATGAGTTTACTGGGCTTACGGCAGCAGAGAATGTGTATGTGTGACATTATTTGTGTGTGACATTATTGATCTACTTCATATTGACATAAGAATTTCAATAGGTTCTCCTATACTGCTTTGGTTTGGGGTAACAGAAATAAAACTCAACTCATTGTATAAGTGACTACAGTTGTATGTCATTCAAAGGGAAGGAGAAAAACATCTTTCATTTAGTGAATGTAGAAGTTATTTGTTCAGAGAATGCCCTGCTTCCCTTCATTTCACCTAAACAGAGAGAGAGATCTGCATGGTTTTTCAGTTGTCACATCAGTTATCAATAAAAGGCACTTGGTCTGTTTCTCCAAGTAGCTGAATCTGCTTGAGACTTTAATAGTACTATTTTATTAACTGAGCTGCTTCAAGTTTTTCTCTTAGAAAATGGTTATATTTTTATTGAGAAAAATTGTGCTGCCAGGTAATGGAAAATAAACATTAAGCTCTGATACCATCATCCTCTTGACTTAATTTTCCTGGTTCATAATGCATTGTGGATAGACTGACGAAGTCAAACTGGCAATGGTAAATTACCTGTCAGACGGATTTGTCTGCTGTGTCCATTATTTTTGGTGAAAATATGGCTGGGATGGTTGTGTATACATTGTGTGTGTGTGTGTGTGTGTGTGTGTATGTGTGTGTGTGTGTGTTGGTTTAATTTCCTTGAGCTAAAGTAGGTTTACTCTCTGCAGAAAGTAAACTTAGTTTAAATTTAAAATAAAATAGTTACATACCTCATGATCTAGATAGATGTTCAAAATATGATCATCAAGCTCTTACTGTTTTGACTTATTTTCTTGTTTAAAATAATTAATCTCAGTGCCCTAGAGAACAATTGTGGAAACTTGTGGTGATCACCCTGCATCTTTTCACCCAGAGAGATTTGAGGGGTATACCTGTGTCTATCTCTAGGCGGGCACCAAACACAGAGGCTGCTCCATGAGTGACTGATGTTGAAAACAACTTGGCCATAAATACAGGAAGACCTTCCAAAGAACAGAATGGAAACTGCACACTGGTTCTAACGTAGATTGAAGTGCAGTTCTCTCCATGGACTTAGGAAACGGGACTTGGATCTGGAGACAGTGGTAGAAATTTAAAGTGGGTTTTGGTCTTAAGGTTCCAAGATCATTTTTTCAACCTTTTGTTGAAAAAGAACATCCTCTGGTGTCATCCCTTCCTCCGACGATCTTTTAGACTCTCAAAAGCTGCCTGTAAGTGGAGGGTGATAGTGAAGCCATCATTAGCTGACACAGCTCTTGGGCACAATGGGATAGGTGGCTCCATCACCAAAGGCAAGGAGGCCTCTGGGGTGACAGGCATCAGGATGCTTCATGGAGCTGGGTTTCCCTTGCAGATGCAGGTTCTGACCAAACTGCCTTTCTACCAGGGATGCTGTGCTTGTGTGACTCTAAGTGCATTTCAGTGAAGTGGGAAGAGCATGGAAAAGGAGACTTCTGATGTTCCCAGTGGCCGCTGCTCCTCAGAGCAGCCTGGGGGAGCGGAGCTCTGGTATGAGACCAGGAAAGGGGTTAAGAGTGGGCTGGGGTCAAAGAGGCCTTAATTCAGGTCCCAGATTGCTTGATCAGAGTGGAAGCACATTGAACATTTTAGGACTTGGGTTTCTTCATCTGTAGAGTTCAGATGATAATACCTTCTTCGCAGTTTTTAAAATAAGAATTAAATGAGAGAATCTGACGCACTTTAAATCGAGCCCAGTTTATAAGAACCCAGTGTTAGTCACAGAGCAGAATTTGATATTATACCAGCTACCATCCTCTCATAAACTTTTCATTTTTCATATGTTGGCTTTTATTTGGTCATTATAAGAACCCTGGAATGTAGGTAGGTAGGTCTTAGTATTCATTTTACAAGAAGAGACACTAAATTTCAAAAAGATCAATGCTTGATAAAGGGCACAAGTGGTGTTAGTGGAGTTTATGATGAACGTTTCCAGATATATTTCCTCCTATTGGGGAGTTTATAGTGTAGTGAGGGATGAGTTACTAATAAATTGTCATCCGTTCATCTTTTTTTTTTTTTTTTTTTTTTTTTACAGGGGCAGAGAGAGGAATAGATGGGGACAGACAGACAGGAACGGAGAGAAGTGAGAAGCATCAATCATTAGTTTTTCATTGCCGTCGCAACACCTTAGTTGTTCATTGATTGCTTTCTCACATGTGCCTTGACCGCGGGCCTTCAGCAGACTGAGCCACCCCTTGCTGGAGCCAGTGACCTTGGGTCCAAGCTGGCGAGCTTTTGCTCAAGCCAGGTGGGCCCACGCTCAAGCTGGTGACCTCGGGGTCTCGAACCTGGTTCTTCCGCATCCCAGTCCAACGCTCTATCCACTGTGCCACCACCTGGTCAGGCTCATTCATTCATCTCTTGATGAATATTTGGCTTGTTTCCACCTTTAGGTGTGATAAGGTGCCAAAAAATTGCAAAAATTGTTAACAGTATTTTAAAAGGAAGAGTTAGGACCCCCATACCCCTCCATTCTGAAGAGAAAAAAATCCTAAAGAGACAAATTAAAGGGGAAAAAGTTAGTTAGTAACTAATCATAGTTTAACTATAGTTCTCTGGAAGGACTGAGGCCACTACTTGCTAGACAGAGAGCAAGGAAAGTAAAACTTATCTGAAAACTTCCTCTTCTCCTTCCTTAAGAGGCTTTAGGAGACAGTGTTTACATATCTTAATTAAAAATTTCTACACTGATTCTAACTCGTCCTCCCCTCCTGGAGTCCTGAGAGTGATATGTACCTCTAGACAAAGGGATCAAGAGCCCACTCGCCTTCCTTGAAAAACCTGTATTTTGTAACATTTTGTATGCTTTCTACTAATCGTCCTTCTAAAATTCTTTATATGTATAAAACTTGTAAACTAAACACTTTTAGCAGAGGTCATTTTATTTAGCCTCCCTCCTTATCCTAACCTAAACATTTTGTTGTGAGGACAGGGATGTGGGGTAAATCTGAGAAGATTTGGAAATGTCTTTGCCAGGTATGTCAAACATTTATCACTACTGTGTTATCTTGTGGTCTTGATATGTGGGAATACTTTTTCCTTTTACTAGATTCTATAGTTAAATGTTGTAAGCTTGTTAGAAATTGACTATTGTACCATGCTCCATCCTTATCCACCCAACCAGTATTTGATTTTGTATAAAAGAAGGCTCAGAACTGTATGAGAACCTACATGATTTGGGACCAGGCCTCATGTAGATAGACGGATAATTAATAAACTCCTCAAAATTTCTTCTGTAACCTGCCTTAGTGTCTCTATATAACCCGCAGATTACAGTACTTTATAACATAGACAATTGTGAATAATGCTGATATGAACACTGGGGTATAGGTATCTGATTTCCTGCTTTCAGTTCTTTTGGGTATATAACCAGGAGTGTAATTGCTGGGTTGTATATTAAATCTGTGTTTTACTTTTGAAGGAACTGATCATGTATTATTGCCACATTTTATGACATGACCTAATGATCCTGGGCCCCTAACAGCAAAGGTCCTTAACCTCATCCTTTCTGAGACAGTGTCCCTCCTGTGTGCTCCTATAACGCCCAGCCTGGCTCTGTGACCACACAGATAGTCTTATATGTGCATCTCATGGAGGTTCCAGTAAGGAAAGTCTGTATTTAGTCTAGCATACCATTTGAAGGTATGGCCTTGGCATACAGCCCTGAGAATAAATCGCCACTCCACCTAGATTTAGTACAGAAGCAGCATGGGCTGAGTGTTCTGAGCTCAGCCACAACCTAACTCTGGCCCTGTGGACGCCTGGACACCAGAGCCTTAGGTCTGCCCTGGATTCCAGGGGTGAGGGCAGAGGATGGAGCAGGGTGTCCAAAACTAAGGTGTGCCCTGGGTACTAATCACTGGCCAGAGCCTGGAGCTCTGGCTTCTCTGTGCTCTGATGAGTACCAGTGGGTTTACACCTACATAGTCTTTCCAGAGGCTAGATCTGAACACAACTAGACACTTTTCTCTTTATTCTCATTAGAATCCCCCTTTTTAAACATTGTGGTAAAATATACATTATGTAGATATAAACTTTTCCATTTTAACCATCTTTAAAAGTGTGCATTTTAGTGGCATTGTTCCTTCACATTGTTGCACAACGTTCCCATTTGTTTGGAAACGATCTTTATTCATGATTAAAAGAGATATTGCCTTTCTAAATGCTAAAGACTTTTACCTTAAGGAAGCCAGCCCTTCCCCAATGAATTTTTGTAAACTTTCACAGCATTGTAATAAAATAGAGGGATGAGGCGGACTGTGGGCTGTTGAAGGGAGAGTGTGAACCACAGACCTGGAGCCCATCTCTCCTGGTATTATCTTATCCTTCCCCCGCTTCATTCTCCTCTTTGTTCCTATAGTATTGGAAGCCGATGAAGCCTGAAGCGCTTGTCTCCTCCCCAAAGAAAGAGCCGGTGGGGTGGATGCTGCCTGTAGGACTCCGTCCTGCTCTGTGAATAATAGTGATTAATTCTGGCTTTTGTCTGCAGTAGGTGACAGGCTGTGGGTAGGGAAGCCAAAGCGAAATCAAGAACTGGAGTGGGTGGCATGTATATTCTTCACCAAACAATCACTATCTTAGTCTATAAACCTGTTAGGTTTGATTTCAGTGTCATAGTTCCCGAGGGTAAGTGCACCTTGGAAATTTTGCAGGCACATAGCCAAGCCCTGAGCTGCTCATCTTACTGCATCCGGCACTGGGCTGGTCACCGCGGTCCTTGGGTTTTGTTTTCCGCCTCCTTGTTAACGTTTGGCTTTTTGGTGACTCTGAAGGAGATGGGCTCCATGCCTGCTGGGCTGCCTCTGCGCCCCAAGTGAGGGACCTTGGTTCTTCTCCCAGTCAAGGAGTGTCTCACCTGGCGCTCCCAGCTGTCCTGGAAGTTGGAAGGAGTGGGAAGAGTGGGTGGGGACTCATCCAGGCCCCACTTTGCAGATAAGTTCATATTGGCTCTCGGCCAGAAGTGCCTTTCAGCATGGCAGGTACAGAGGCAGAAATAGCTCGGCCTCATTGCCCCTCCAGGCCACAGGACTGTCTGCCCCAATTGGTGGCCTGGGCCCCAGCCAGCATCCCTTGGGTCCTAGCACCTTGGCTCCCCCAGGGCTCTGGGTGGAGCAGGAGTCTGCACCCCCACCCCTTCCACCCAGCGTTGAGGTCTCAGTGTAGCAGAAGAGCCTCGGGCCACCTTCCTCCTTTGTTTTCTCCCTTCTCGGCCAGGCAGCCAGGCCTTTGAATCCATCAGGCTTGCAGGGGTCTTCAGGAAGAGGCAGCCTGCAGCTGATTTACGGCATGCTCCTCGTGTGTGCCTGGCTGCATAACTTAACGGGATATGTCACCCTCTGTAGAGGGCAGCAGCTACGCAGGAGCAGCTGCGTGGGGTCTTTGTTGGGCCTCGCTCTCGCTCTCGGGGTAGCGGTGGCTCTTTCTCCTCCTGCACCTTGATTAGTGCAGCCCTGCCCATCGCCAAGGGCTTCGGTGGCCCACATGGGTACAGTGTGTTACACAATGTACCACAGTGATGGTGAGCAAAGGTCCCTCCTAAACCATGAGTGTGGGTGGTAGTATTAGCTCTTAAAAATCATAATCAACTCTTCCCATGGCCTCTTGCATTGTGTGGGGCTTCTCGTCCATAAAATAGGCTGCTTTAGACAGAGGCATCAGGGCTGGCCGGAGCACAGAGCAGGTCCCTGGCCTTTGGTGTCTCAGAGTACAGACTTCAACTTGGCAGGTGAAAATCAGTGTTCCCGTCAATACACACCTGCACACACACAAAGTCCCCTGCACAGTCGGCCTCAGTGGGCTGGCTCTGCAGTCTAGGAAGCTGGGGTGTCAGCCCTAAGGGGCTCATTGCAGATTGGTTGTTCAGAAGTACTTCTGTCCAGGCCTGGGCTTCTGTTCCCTCCCTCTTGGCTCCTCCTCTATTTTCAGATCTCAGTGCAGTCACCAGTCACCACCGAAGCTCAGGGGAGACCTGGTAGCACCTGATAACACCTGGCCCAGGGGCGTCTGTGTAGGAAAGCACACCTGGGCTGTGGAGTGAAACTACACAAAGTGGGTGTGCAGTATCTCTATTGGGCAGTCCCTGGCTGTTACGTGCCTCACCATCTGCCCCTTTCCTCGCTGACCACCCAAGTGAACCTGCTGTGTGATCAAATGTGAGTAGTGCTGCCTAGAGGGGGAACACGGGATTTCCAGGCAGAGTCCCCAGGTCCCAACTTCTCAACTTCCTGGCTGGATGGCCCTTGGGCAACTTATTTAACCTCTATGAACCTTAGTTTCCCCATCTATAAAAATGAAGATGAAAGAATATCCCCTGGCTTAAAAGAAAGAATGTGTGTGCAGTGCCTGCTGTTTTATTGGGCCTCAATCCACCGTAGCTATTATAGATATTATTATTATTTTGTTGTTTCTTTGGCTCAAGGCTTTGTGCCTGGGGAGAGGGGACAGCCACTGGCGCATAGACTGATGCATTCAATGCTAGTTTTAGCAGCAGGGCCAGTGAAAGCCTCACTTTTTGTACATCCTAACAAGAAGGAAGTGCCAGGGTATGGTGATGATAGGCAACTCAGGCTTCCGGCTCATTCCCTAACTCTTCTGGGACCCTTGCTCTCCCCCTTGGCATTGGGGTGTCTGACTGGAAGGCCAGACCTGCGCTATGGAGAGTGCAGGAGGAGAAGAGGAACGTGGTCCCTAAATGGCCATGGCCAGGGCAAAGGGTGGGCCATCTGGCCTGGGTCACCTCAGGGATCTTTCCTGGGCACCTGTCATCCCTAGAAGACCTGCTAACATAGATGTCAAGAGAGAGGCCAGAAGCACTGAGCAGCTGTTTGGTGTCAGAGTGGGCAAGAGGCCAAAGAAGCCCCTGCCCCAGAGGAGAAAGGTGTGGATATGAGGGTCTTGGGGACCAGAGGGCTGAGCAGAACCACAGAGGACAAGGAGTTTGGGACCCACAGCCTTGGGCCAATGGCTGAATGTTCCCCAGATGCTAGATGCTTAGTTTCTGTGTAGCGTGTGAAGATCACCCTTCTCCCCCTGATGTGAGGACACAGACCAAACTGTCTGGCATGTGAGGAGGACAGGACACGTAGTCTTGTGAGGCTCCCTTGGAAGAACCGTGTTAGAATAACACAGGTTATTGCTTATGACCAGGTTGATAGTCTGCTCTGGGTCACAACTGGAAGCTGGGAAGCATGTCTGCTGGATCCTATTTCCTGTCCCCATCCCTGGTACCTTGGGCCTACCCTGTTTTAGGCAGTTGCTGGCTCACCTGGGGTGCTCACATAAAGACCGGTCCCGACTCCAGCTCCCCAGCCCCCAGTCCCCAGTTGCATAAGCTCAGCTCTGCAGCTGTGTCAATGCCTGGGCCCAATGTGCTTGCCCACTCTTTGCCACATGATGTGTGTACTGCACACTCACTTAACATAAAAGAGTGCAGACTGTCACAGGGGATGATGGCATGACAAACATTTAGATTTGACACCTGGCCTTTACATTAATGAGTGTCATTTGCATGTGTGTATACTTTTTTTAAAAAAAGATTTTATTTGCTGATTTTACAGAGAGGAGGTGGTGGGACGAGAGGTAGTTGCTTTATTGTAGCTGTTCATTTGGTGCTTCGCATATGTACTTGACCGGGCAAGCTCAGGGTTTCAAACCAGTGATCTCAGTGGTCCAGGTTGGTGCTCTATCACTGAGCCACTGCAAGCCAGGCTGTGTATACTTTCGTATATAAAATAAAAATTGAGCTGTATATTCTACCTTTGAACCTGACTTTCTCCAGTCAGTGTGCTGTGACTGCTTTCCTTTGCTCTTATATGTTGTCTTCTATAACATAATTTTAATGACTGCAACGTATTTCCTTGTGGTCCTCAAAGTGAGGCACCTGCAAGATAAGCCACCGCGGTAAGGGAAGAAAAATTTCCACTTGCTTTCACATTTCCTTTTATCCAAAGGTAAAAAAGAAAGATTTCTTGATGGTCTGACACCAGGACTCAACCCAACTGCCCCTGGTTAGGGAGTCTGGCAGTACCTGGGGACTCTGGGGCAGGCGTGAGGTGGACAGTGACACCCCCCCCCACCACTCTGTTTGCTTCTAACAAATTGCAATTTACTGCAGTTTTTGATTAAAGTTATTTCCAGACTGTACTCTTTTAACCACAAAGCCTCACAAAAATGAACAGGTGACTTAAAAAGCTTCCTTCAGAGAAAATGCAGAACATGAGAGGAGAACAAGAAAATGGCTGAGTGGATTCTTCTTCAGTTTCAAGCATGAGCTTATCAGCATCCTTATTAGATGTTTAAACATAACAATATAAGCAGATCTGAAAAGAAGTCAGCCAAAAATGGAGTAACATCTTGAGAAGATTAACATTTTGAGAGAGTAATGACTATATTAGCCATTTCGTTCATAATGATCTTGTCCAAAAGTGTATATTCTACTTTGAGAGCTAATGAGAATATCACCAGAGGCAAGGCATTTAAAATGTAATATAAAGAGACTACAAAGACAAATTTCAACATTTTCCTACCTATGTTTAAAATCATGCAATATTTCAGTACTTAGAGATTTTTACCAAACTACTACTAATCAATGTTTAGAAGCTTATTAGCCACATACCATGGTGAAACTGGTCTAAAGAACACATGGAAAAAATTGTGGGGATGAGTTTAAATATAGTCTTGTGTCAGAAAATCCTATTGGAAGATGCACAGAAAGCACTTGCTGAACGTTCGAAGAAACAAATATTAGAATATAGAATGTAGGGTGGGCGTTTTGACACAAAATTGGACGAAATTACATATGTTTCCAACCTGATACAGGCATTTGCTAAGTTCTGTTTCAAAAACAAAACAAAATATGTTTTTCTAAGCCACTACGGGAAAGATAATGGAAGGGTGTATACTCTCCATGCTAAATGATATTTTCAATAGTGGTCAAAAACAGCAACAAAAAGTGATGTGAGTATAAGCACAAATAAAGTGCCTGCTCAGCTGCAACGGGTTCTCGAGCAGCAGTGGATATAGACACGTAGAGA
Organism: Rhynchonycteris naso; assembly: GCA_037038555.1. Lineage (NCBI taxonomy): Eukaryota > Metazoa > Chordata > Mammalia > Chiroptera > Emballonuridae > Rhynchonycteris > Rhynchonycteris naso. Next base: position 186,789,842 of record CM072996.1, on the reverse strand, counting down.
ATGGTCAAGCATGGTAGGGAGTTGCACTGTCTTTGGACCCCACTGTCTGGTTCAGATTTTAGTCCTGCTGCTTCCTAGCTTTGTGACCTTTGGTGAGTTTCCTAGCAACCTCCTGGTACCTCAGTTTCCTCACCTGTAAAATGGAGATAGTAATAGTACCTACATGAGGGGTAACTGCAGAAGTTAAATGACCTAATATATGTAAAGTACTGAAACTATACCCGAAACATAATTAGTGCTCAACAGAATACCAGTTGATAATTTACACCATGCTTGAAATTTATTGACAAACTATTCCAGCAAAGAATTTGAAACTGCAAATGCAAATATTAGTGGTGTGACTTTGTTTATAAAATGAAGCTTTAAAACTATACTAGAATCTTTATAACATTTTTTAAGAACAGAAAAAATGAGCAAAAAATCTTATGTACAGAGAAGCTGGATGTATATCATGCAGTAGATTACTTTAAAGAGTTAATAAATATAAAGAGGAATTGAAGTTTTTGTGGCTTTCCATATTAGTTACTTAACTTTCTTAATAAATACATGGGCTCTGTCCCTTCAATAAATAATAAAATAATGCATTTTGAAAGAAATTTTGATTTTAAGTTATATGATTTTATTGCTGAAGAAAAAGTGCAGTTATACAGAAATACTCTCTTTGCCCATTTTAAAATGTGGAACAGAATTTTCTAAGTTGTTTAAAGACCTTCCAATAAAAATGTTAATGATTTGCTAAAAATATTAAAAATATAAGACCTGTGATTGACATGATAGAAGTAGAAAATTTACTTAGTCTAATAAAGATCTCATATATTTAGCATATGAGCATGAAAAATTAGATTTATTAAGTATGTCCAATTATACTTTTCTCCTATCTTTACCTGACTTTATAAAAGATATTTTTTAATTATGGCAACTATTATAAGCAAGTATAGATATATATTGAAATTTCAACTATTGTAGCAAAGTGTTGACTAAGATTTTAATAATTGAACATATTCAAAATCACATTGTTCTCAGCATGCGTAAGTATTTCTGTAGGACTAATGAATAAAATAAAATTTAAAAAATTTAAATATTGCTCAAAATATTCATATTGTATATTTTAAATGCATATATAACATTTGTAGTGCAATAGCACCCATATATACCTTATTATAAATGAACACGCATGTATTTATCAGGATGTGTACTCAAAACATGTTTGATAGGATATGTAACTGCTGACTCGAAGTACAAGAGACTATTTCATCCCTATTATTGGGCATTTAGGTTGTTTCCCAGTGTTTTCATTTGCCACATCCCTGCTTATCTTATGTGGATAGATTCCTAAGAGTAGAAATGCTTAATCAAAATACATTTAAAAATGTATTTTTATTCAAGTACAGTTGGTATATAATCTTATATTGGTTGTATTAGTTTCAGGTGTATAATATAGTGATTCGATAGTTTTACACCCTACAGTGTGATCACCTCACTAAATTCTAGTAATCATCTGCCAACATAAAATTTATTACAATATTATTAACTAGATCCCCCTTCTCCTTTTCACCTTTCCGCCACCCTGTTCTTTCTGGCACCCACCCCTCTGATCTCTGTTTCCATGAGTCTGTTTTTGTTTTTTGTTTTTTTTTTCAGACTCCACATAGAAGTGAAACCATATGGTATTTGGTTTTCCTGCCTGACTTATTTCACTGAGCATAATCCTTCTAGATCCATTCATTTTATCCCAAATGGCAAGATTTCATTCTTTTTATTACTGCATAAGATTATATATATATCTCACATCTTCTTTAGTCATTCATCTATCAGTAAGAAGCTCATACAACTCAATAACCAAAAAAATAATCTGATCCAAAAATGAGCAGAGGATAATGAAAGACATTTCTCCAGAGAGGACATACAGCTGGCCAACAGACATATGAAAAGAGGCTCAACATCACTAATAAGGAAAATGTAAATGAAAACCACAAAGAGCTACCACCTCACACCAGTCAGAAAGGCTGTATCACAGTCAATGCCTGTATCAAATGTGTTCGTAAGTTTGTGGGGAGATGGGAACCCTGTGCACTTTTGGTGGGGCTGCAAACTGGGGCAGCCGCTATGGAAAACAGTATGGAGAGTCCTCAAAAAACTAAAAATAAGTATACAATAAGACACAGCAATTCTACTTCTGGGCATTTATTCAAAGAAAACAAAAACTAATTCAAAAAGATATATGCATCTCTATGTTCATTGCAGCATTATTTACAATAGCCAAGTTATGGGTAGGTGTCCATTGATAGAAGAGGTATGTTCATTTTAAGGAAATATTTATTACAAATTGCCTACAGAAAAATAGGAAATCTGTAATGATTGGCATTCCTGCCAACATCCATGAGAGTGCTTTTCCCCAGACTTTGAATTTTGCATTATTCTGATTTTTATCTGCTCATTGGAGGGAAGGATAGTTAGTGGTCAGTCAGTGCAGTAATGGAGCCCAGAGCTCTGGGGAAGACAGTTTGGGACAGGAAGCCTGGGTGACCACTAACAAAGGCCACCAAGGGCTTACTTTGCCTCAGACCCTACCCCTCTGTGGATGAGCTTCCTGGGGACTAAGGAACATGGCTCTCAGGTTGTCAGGGTGTGGGGTGCAGGGTGGTATGGTGACAAGGTCATCTTGCTCTGAGGTGGGGGTGGGGGAGTCAGTGAGCAAGGTTTTGTTTCTGGGCATTGCCTGTGGGGTGATTGTTTGCATGCTGCATTGTCCAAATTTCAAAAGCAAGTGGAGAGAAGCATCCTCTGCTCAGACCATGTGGAAAGCATAGTTCTCCACCATAAACCTCGCCCAAGAACAGATGCAGACTTTGCCGTATGCTTTCAGGCCCGACTTCTGTTACTGGTTTTTGCAGCTTTTTGCTGACAGAGCAGAGTGGGGCTTCCCACCATAGTCAGAATAGCATGTTTCCAGGGACGAGGGGACTCAGCACAATGGTGGCATTTTCTTCTCCATCTCTTGGTCCCTTGGAGCTGGCACATTGTCTCACATCATGCTTTCTTCTTTGTCTGGAGACACCATTCACTAGAGCCTTGTGAGGTGACTGCCGATCTGACATAGGACTTCAGACCAAAGATGGAAAGTGGCTCCTGGCTGAAGGTGTCAACTTCATACACTGCATTTGCATGTTGGCCTTGGGTGCCTTTCTCAAGGGGCACACTGCAAGTGAGGGACAACAACTAGGTCATCTGGGCCTTTTGGCACAGGCACTGCCCCTTGCCCCACTGGCAGCTAACAGGACCACCTTAGTGCAGGGTGAGTCTTGGTGGTGATGGTATGGAGGGGTTCTGCTGCCATGTTTGATTCTGGCCCCACAAGTGACCCTAAGTTAGTATCTCAGGAGCCCCACAATCCCTCTTCCTTCCTCCTGGGTTCTCCTAACCCTACCCAGGGCTGGAGGGGAACTATGGGGAGGTGGGAAGTCTGTAGGTCCAGCGAGATGAATACAATTGTGGGGTCTGCCAGGAAAGTGATTTATTTGCCTTCCAGGAGCAAGGGACTTGGGCAGATTGTGACCACCTGCTTCAGACCATGTTTGTAGCTCTCCAAGCTGTCAAAGAGCCTAGAAAGCTGATTGAGGGGTATCCCAGAATATGTAGCAGGTGGCTTAAGAGGCCAGATCAACTTTTCCTTGGTCCATCTTCTCCCTCTCCCCTGAACGGACACACACACACACACACACACACACACACACACCCCTGTTCCTTTCAACTTTCCATCCAACTATCTAACCAGTCATCTAGTTGTTTTTTCATTTGTTCATTCATTCATTCATTCACCCAACAAACATAGGAATGATTTAAAGCAGAAGGCTGCAGCTGAGAGGGGTTGGAGAGGACTCCAACCTGATACCTCATAAGTGGGCAGGATTTTGGAATAATCTAGTTCACAGCTTTGCAGGTCTAGAAACTAAATTTTATCCTCTTTCCCAGAGCTTCTGAGGGACTGATTCATTCTAAAAACATCATAAGGGATTGATTTATAAACCTGAAGCCCAAATATCAAGGATAGCCCAAGCTAGACTGGGTGGATACCCAGTACCTGTGTTCCCTCCTGAGGCAAATTAACCTCTAGGAGAGGTTTCTTCTCCTAATGCCAAAATGATTCCTCTCTACATAATGTTATGGTCCATTAGCCACACAATGGCCAGAGTTTGCAAATGTGGATCAGATCCCACCTCTCCCCTGCTTAAAACCCTGTGATGGTTTTTCATTGTACTTAAAATAAAATGCCAATTCCTTACATTTGAATACAAATCTCTGTGGGAGCAGGCCTTGCCTTTCTCTCCGTCATCACCTGCCATCCTACCATGGAGCATTTTGCTCTAGCCTTGCCAGCCTACTTTCCATTCCTTGACTACCCACCCCGAGCAGCTGACACCATTCCTGTGCTGGAACCTCTGCCTGCAGCTTCCATTACAGCCTGGTGACTGACTGCAGGCTCTGGGGGGCATGGGTCTTGTCCATCTTATTTGCCAGTGTACCCTCAGTGTCAGCACAGAGAATGCTCAAAGTGTTTGTTCAATGACTGAGTATGTCAGTTAATGGCGGGGTAGGCTCAGCTTTGAACATGGTGGAAAAAGATTTTGGTTTTTGCTCAGTAAGGTGAAAAAGGGATGCATTTCAGCCCTTTATCTTCTTTTTTGTTCTCCTTCCCCTCCTCTTCTTCCTGGTCCTGGTCCTCCCTTCCTGTTTCTTTTGGTTATGCATCAACATCAGCTTCCAGCTTCCATGCAGACAGTGAAAACATTTGGCTGTTTGGCTATCTCAGAATAGTGTTGGAAAAACTATGGAGGCAAAAGGAACAGTTGGATCTCAGGGATTAACCAGAAAATTAGGAGGAAATCATGGGTGGCTAAAAGCTGTTTTGAATTGGTACATGTGAGTGGTGGGGGAGGCAGGAGGTAAATAGAGGCACCAGGGCAAGATGAGGGCAGAGGGGAGCTTCTGAGATCCTCCTCCCCTGCTTCAAAAGTGCCTGTGTTGTTGCTTGAGACCACATGGGAGTGAGTTCAGTAAATGCTTGATGCTCAGGTAGAGGAAGCTGTCCACGATGCACGTACAGGGAATGTGGTGGTTCTGGCAAAATAAGGAACCCTATTCTTAGGTGGCTGCAAGACGTTACAGGTACGAAATCCAACTAAAGCTGTGTTGTGTGTTTGGAACAGGGAAATGAGAGAATCTGGCCATCAGCCTCTATATGTATTGCTGACCTAATGCTTAATCACGTTGCTCTTGAAGGCTTTAAAGGTCTGTGAAATCAGCTGCTGGCCCTGAAAAGTCAAAGCCTGTGTGGAGCAGATTCACCAGAATGTTTCTGAGCTTCCGGCTAGAGCCAAGTTAAGGCCAGCTGTTTTCTTCTTTTTTAAAGGAATCCATGTTGGCTAAGATCAGAAAAGTCAGCTTGGTCCCGGCCTCCCAGATTCTGAGGGCGGGATTGGTATGTTGTCAATTATAACTGGACACTGAGAGGAGGAAGAAGAGGGAGCCGGAGGCTCAGCAAACAGGGCTCCCTGAACAAGAGGCCAGAGCCATCCTGCATGATGTGGCAGTAAGTCATGGATTCCTACCGGGACAGCTTGGCAGCCTTGCTCAGGTCTTCTGGAGTCAGTGGGCTGCAGACTACTCATCTGTAAAGTTGGGGGGTTGGAAGAAATTGTTTATGGCCTCTGCGGGCTCTAACATCTGACACTTTATCAATCCTCAGTCCAGAGCAGTCCTGCATCGCCTAGGGTTAGATGGGAAAGTCATCTCCCTTGCAGATTAAACACCTATTGATTTTTTTTTTTATTCCTGCAGGCAGAAGCAAAAAAAAAAAAAAAAAAGGCAAAGACAAATCAGTCTCCTATTCGTTGCTTTCCGGTGGAGGCCTGAATGCTAAACAGCTTTAGCTCTGGGAGGTTGACTCATACTCTATCGCTCATAGAAACGTGGAGCTGGGTCTTTACAGACTGTGCGGTCCTTCTCTAAGTTGAGGAACTAGGGACCCTAGATGGAAAGAAGCGGGGAGTTAGGCTGAGTTGGAGCCCGAACCAGAGTCTAGAAGAGATCCAGGATGAACGCAATCGCTCTTCGCCACAGAAACCTTTCCGGACCAGCTATTAGGGGTGCTTTGGATCTCCTACGCGATGAGATGATCTTGTTCTCGTTTGCTTTTTTAACTGGAGTTGACAATAACCGCGGTTAACTCATCAGCCTGGATCTCCCACACATAGCGTGGCTTCTGGCCTTAGCCTCTTCACCCTTTGTAAGCGGGCGCAGCCCGTGATTAGTGGCTTCGGGGAGGGCCTGCGACCAATAGGGAGCACGCAGAGGCGGGGCGTCCTGGGGCGAGGCGGCGGAGAGGTGGGTGGGGCAGCGGAGCGCGGTGTGGTTTCCGTGGTTACCGCACCCATGCAGCTGGCGATCGGCAAACGCGTACTGTGGATGCCCACCATCCAGACGCCCGAGGGGTGCTGGAGGCTGAATAGCACTGAGCCCCACCGCAGTGCTTTGCTCAGGTTTTCAGTGGTGCGGTTCCTCTCCTCCACTGCGTCCCAGCGCATCACTGTCAAGTGCGAGGTTTCCTGGAGGGTCTGTGATCGACATACACGATCACAGAAAAAACTCGTTTACATTTGATGCTTGTGCTCGGTGGTCCGTTTCCGGCGTGAGGGCCCGGCACTGCCCAGCTGAACGGCAACGAAGGCACGCGCGCCACCTCCTCCAGAATATACCCGCAAACCAAGCCACTCGCTCAGGGGTGCAGGAAGGGGTGTAGCTCTGGAGCCTTACGTGTAGCCTACCCGCACGCGGGAGACCCAGAACCAACAGCCCCAGCATGCCCGCCCCTGCTCTACCTGCTCCGCCCGCGCTCACAAGACGGCCCTGCCCGCACCGCCCCGCTCCCTGTCTCTGCGGGCTTGCGCTCACTTGCCTGCTCTCCACTCCTCCTATCCGTCCCACCTCATCCCACTTTTGCCGCCTCCATAGCGCCTTCTGGCGGGCACGAAGTGCCTCCCTGCGGGCCGGCTGACTGAAGGGACTTGTCTCAAGTACCCACCCCCGTTTCACCTTCCCCTTTCCTGACACCCAGTCATGCGTTGGGCTTGAGTCCGTGCCTTTTTGTTTTTTCTGTATTCTTGATCCTACCGACCGACCCCCCACCCCCCACCCCCGGGGGGAAAAGGCAGCACAGCCAATCAACCAGAATGCATTCATCTCTAAAGGTCAAAGTAAAGCACACTTTCCAACCAAGATTATTCACAGGATTCCCAATTGGAGGCGGATTTAACTGAAGCGCACTGGGCGCGCGCCCTGGGCCCCGACTTCTGAAGGGCCCGCAAAGCCCCAACTTTACTCTTTTTTTTCTAATGACACCAAGTTTGGTTTCATATGTGCAATTTTAACATTAATAGTACTTAATATTTTTATTTATTTAAAAATATAATTAACATGTATTTTTATTTTCCCTGTCGTTCTCTCTCTTTTTTTAAGGGGCCCAATATATTCTTCTGCACCCAGGGCCTCAACTGACCTTAATCCTCCCCTGCTCACAATCCTTGTTATCACGACCCAAACCTGGCAATCAGGACTTAATGTGATCTCCTCCCTATCTTCCAGCAACCAAGAGGATAAAAAGCTAAAAATAAAAATGAACCCTTTTGTTAAGAGTATAGAAGTCAGTCTTCTCACATGAATAAAGTTCTTCTCACCTAGGACCTGTCCTCAGTCTTAAGAGGAAATGTTGACAGCCCTGGCAGTTTGGCTCAGTGATAGAGTGTTGGCCTGGCGTATGGAAGTCCCAGGTTCAATTCCTGGCCAGGGCACACAGGAAAAGCACCCATCTGCTTCTCCACCCTTCCCCTCTCCTTTCTCTATATCTCCCTCTTCCCCTCCAGCAGCCAAAGCTCCATTGGAGCAAAGTTGGCCCCAGCACTGAGGATGGCTCCATAGCCTCCGCCTTAAAAGTGTTAGAATGGCTCCTGTTGCAAGGGAACCACTGGCTTTAGATGGGCAGAGCATCACCCCCTAGTGGGCATGCCAGGTGGATCCCATCAGGTGCATGCAGAAGTCTGTCTCTCTGCCTCCTGGCTTCTCACTTCAGAAAAATACTATATATATATATATATATATATATATATATATATATATATATATATATATATATATATATATATATATATATATATATATATATATATATATATATGGAGAGAGAGAGAGAGAGAGAGAGAGAGAGAGAAAAGAAAAGAAACACATAAAATGAGTTGGTCTGCATCTTTTGGATCCCAAGCTTATTTTTTTCTCATAATATTAAAGAATTTCATGTTTTCCATTAGCAATCATGACACAGACAAACTTATAAATTGTCCAAGCAGAAAACACATCCATTTGAAAAACATCAATTTTGTATTAAATTTCACTGGAGGTTACAGCAGGGTAGTATATGAAGGGACCAGAAAGACAAGGCTGTTGTATACCTGAGGTGCATGTGGTGCATGACCTCCTCTTGAAAAACATGTGCTTTCATCATTATTTCTGGGCTCAAAAGCCTAAGACGATTCCTGGTTTTAAGGGGACCAATCGTCCTCCTTTAGAGAGGAAAGTCATTCTTTTGTAAGTTCTGTTCTCCCTCAAAAAGTGTCCTCCTTTATGATATTGGAAGACTCATCTGTAAATGTCTGTATTCGATCGATACAGAGTTGATCCATTGTGTGTGATGTGACGTATTTGTATTTGACATGACGACTCGTCAAAGATCAGTACAGTGCAGCGAGATGTGATTATGAGACACGTGCGTTCTGCACAGGAGACCTTGAGAGAGCACGCATATACTGAGCGTGCAAACGGCTTTGTGTACTTCTTACTGAAACACGACACAGCACATATGACATTGTAGACTCATGATTATTTCTTTCTCAGTGAATATTTAATCATAGACAGGTAAGCACAATTCACATTTCATTAATTTATTATCTATTTAATAATTTCCAAATACGTATAATTTTGTAAGTATTTTCCTGAAATTTGGGTTTTAAAGTTGAAATCTAATCTCAAATCATATCTATTAATAACACATTGTGATTAAATAGTTGCATAAAACAGACATTTTTTTAAATTAGAAAATGATAAATACACCCGAATATCACTCCAAATTACTGGTTTTGTTTGATATTTAGTTTTACTAAGTTAGTACTTTTTTCTTAAAATTATTATTAAAAAGTAATAGGCATGTAAGCATAAGTGCAATATAAAAATATTACAAATGTTTTTATTATGCATTTATCATATTATAGTGTATTACTTTTGCAATGAATAAAATGTTTCTTTTATTTACGATATTGCTTTCTTCAATTTACTTTTCTCCTCCTTTTCATTGTAAAAGAATTGGGCACCTTACTGGTTTACCCTAAGTTAATAACACTTACTCCTGCCTCCGTCACCTGAGGTACGGAGCAGCAGCTCTAAGTAAACCAGAGAGCCTGCTATGCTGTTCCCCCTTCCATGCTTGGCCTGGCCCCAAATACCTTCCTCTCACCCCTCCAACTCTTGTCTGTTCTGAAGATTCCCCATTCTCCATCCACAGCTGGTCAGTCAACAGTCCAGCTTTTAACACCTTCTGTCTCATTAAGTATGAGAGAGAATAAAAGGCCTTTCAAATGGTAGGGTTGGTCCATCCTGGGTCAGAGGCCACTGGTTCCCACACGGTATGCTGCTGGCCTTCATGTGGTCCTCGGTGTGTGGGGCAGTGTGAAGAGGTTTGGGGAAAAGGAATTCATTGTGATTCAGCAAATAGGAATAAAGGTGAGGTGGGAAAGTTGAGAGGTGCCAGTCCAGGTCAACATCCACAGCAGCTGTTACCTGTTTCCTCTTTGTCACAAGCTTCATAATAGTCCTAGAGAAGACACCAAAAATAATTTGGAGAGCTGTGTTTTTCCCTGCCAATTTATGACTCACCCCATCTGGCCAATAAAAGGGAGGCAGAGGAAATGCGCCAGGACCCATTTGCCAGATGACTCGGCAAAGGGGCTGAGTCTGAAACCCAGGCGGGCCAGAAATGTGGAAATGAAGATCCTTTTAGAAAAGAAAATGACCCCAGCTCTTGCTTTCTGTTGTTTCTCCCCATCCCCTGGCACTCACCCAAATAGCCCTGAGAGCCATTGGCTCACGGGATTATGAATACCCAGCCAGGTGGGGTGGGGGGAGCAGTCACCCATGCTCCCCTGCTTCCAGAAGGGCATGCTGTCTGTGGCTGTGAAGGGGAACCCAGGTCCTCAGAGGCCAGCAGCGGGCATGCCCTCAGCAAGGAGGGGACAATCTGCTGCCTTCAGAGCCTGCAGACATTGGGGCAGCATTTGTTGCAAAACTCCAAGGCAAACTTGTTAGCCTTTTCGTGGGGAGGTTGAGATGATGTTCCTGAGAGCTGCCTCTCCCTCTTCTTTAGGTAGTTACTGAATGCAGTAACTACCTAAAAAGAAGATGATCTCAGAGCTGAAGTCAGAGGACACAAACTTATTTACCATGTTTAGGTGGTAAAGACAAAGGATGTTCTTAAATTTATATCTTAGTTTTGTTTATAGACTCTGGGAGGACGATCCTGTATCACACATCCTGATGCCATCCATCATTTAAGCACTAACCAGGAGACAGACTCAGGAATAAATGCCTTGGCATGGGCAGTTTCATTTTATTCCACGACTGCTTCACCCAGTGGGCATTAATAACTGCTTTCATAAAAGAGAAACTGGAGGCTTGAAGTCTGAGATCAAGGTGTCAGCAGGGTGGATTTCTTTTGAGGCCTTGCTCCTTGGCTTGTAGTTTGCTGCCTTGCTCCATTGTTTCACAAGGTCGTCCCTGTGTCCCAGTCTCCCCTTCTTATAAGAACACCAGCCATATTGGATTAAGGCCCACCCTAATGACCTTATTTTAACTTGATTCCCTCTGTTAAGGTTCCTCTCTTTAAATTCAGCCACATTCTGAGGTACTAGAGTTAGGACTTCAGCAGGTGAACTGGGCGGGGTTGGGAGCGCATGGGGCAGCAGAAGGAGAGGAAGGGAGACAATGTCACACTCCCTTCCTCTGTTTCCAGGTTGTGCCCATGCTGAACTATGCACCAGCCTCAGGGCTCACCATCACCACATGTTCCTTGGAGGGGAGCCCTGGACACTCTAAAGCCCTCTCCTGGTTCTTATCCCCTTTATTCTTTACAACCATCAGGGCACGCTTACTATTATTTTCCAGAAAAATAGAAGTTCAGAGAAGTGAAAAGGTGTATACAAGGCTGCCATGATAGGCACACAGATTTTCTGGCACCCAGAAGAGTGTTCTTTCTGCAAGCCCCTGGGCACCTGCTTTGTGAACTGTGTCCTTTTTCTTGGCTTCTGGGGACTTGGGTCACAATGTCTGAGAAGGGTTGAGAGCTAACAAGGGCTGATGCAGAAAGAGATTCCACTTTTTCCTTTTTTGCTTTGATTACCTCTGACATTCTGTTGTCTAATGAAGTTCCTTAAAGAATAAAGCCCATTCTACCAATATGGCTAAGTGATTTTTACCGTTTTGCCCATTTAAGGCATTGACTTGCCTAATTCATTAAAAATGCATGTTCCATTTACTTTGGTGTGGATGACAAGCAGGCTGAAGAGCCAGGGGGACCAGGCCAGCACACGGCAGGCTGGACCCTCGGATTGGTGCCTATGGGGTGGACAGCTGAGCTGGGAATGAGTGAACTGTCTGGAGGGATCAGTTCACTTCACAAACACTGAACATGTACACAAACAAGATAGCCTCTGCTGTCACTCACAGAACTAGAGGGGTAAACAGTCAAGTAAATGGATGATGGCAGGGCAGGGTAGTGAGCAGAGTAGTGGAGATGCATACTTTGGAGTCCTCAGTGATGGCAAGATTCATGGGACCCACAGACAAGAGGAAGGGAGGGATGGTGCTAAAGAAGGGGCTGAGTATAGTGATGGTCACACCTAGCTGTGTATGTGTGTGTGTGTGTGTGTGTGTGCGCGCGTGCGCGCGCGCGTGCAGCATATGTCCTGGACCACATACTTGTGTTCCCTGGAGCCCAGGCTGTGAAAGTAGAAACTCTGTGTAGTTTACAGAATTCCCAGGCTGCCTGCCTGCCCTCAGCAGAGCTGAGAATTTTCAGAGGCCACCATGCTGTTGGTGGCTGAGACCTGTTGGAGGAAATGAGGGGGACTGAAGTGTCATAGGACTCCCATCTTGTGTTTCCCTAAGACAAACTCAACTGCCTAGGAGTTGGTCGGATGTGTCCCTGAGTCCCCAGGAGGGTGGGTAGGAACCAGAATTCAGAAGCAAGTGGGAAGACAGTGATTACAAACCCCGGGCAGGGTCTTGAGAGTAGAGAGTGACTTTTTGTCACCAGGACAGTACCATCTTGTATACACAGGACCCACTCCCATGGGGACTGAGCCTGGAGGTCATATTTGGTGCCCTGCCCCCCATCAGTGCTTTGTATTCTGGGCACAATCAGCAGTGTGCTGGAGACAAGAAACCATGGCTGCCTGAGAGTCTAGAGCAGCATGAGTCTAGGCCTCCCTGTTAACGTGTAAACTGCTCTCTGGTAAGGCCTAGGGTAGGAGGGCTTGTTTGTTTGTCTTCAAATCTTTACACTAAACAAGGTGTGATGACAGCCTTTTCCTTGCTTCCAACCAGGCTCAGAGAATCCACTTTGGGTTCTTGATACAGCTTTCCGAAAGCCCAACTAATTCCCCAGCTCATAGGATGGAAACCACTCCCCACTCCCATTCAGTCTGGGAGCTTTTTAGAGAGAAAGACAGACAGACAGACAGGGGCAGAAGGGCTGCTTTTTAAAGGGCTTCCAGAGAGGCTCTAGATGGGGGATTTAGCAAGAGTGCTCCTCGTTCATCTGTCACTTTCACTCTCAAGGGGCTGGTGCAGGTGCCCGGGATCCTACAGGATTTGGCCTCCAGTGTTCCGGCCCAGCCATCCTCCTGGATCTAACAGAGGTATCAGACCCTGCTGGAGAGCAAGGAGGTCCTGTCCAGACCTGGCTGGGCCCAGGGCTGCCTGGGGTGGACGAGCAGTGATCAGAGACAGGTCCAGCACGTGAGGAGCAGGGGTGTCCCAGCAGGCCAAGCAGCTGGCAGCAGACAGCATTGTTTGAGATACTTTTCTTTCCCGAGACGCCAGCTGAGCAGGAAACAGAGAAAGACCAGCTTGAAAGGGACAGACTGTGGCCACATGGGAAAGTGGGAGTCAGTGCTTGGCACAAATGTGGGGCAGGGGCTGCCTTGACACTGGCCCCTGGACCTCCTGTATCTATCTGCCCTTTAGATCTTGTGGCCAGGGGAGCAGATGTCTTGCTGGAGAGCTTCCCATTAATAGCCCCCCTGGTACCTCTCCTCTCCAAAGCTCAGCAGGGCAGATGCTCAGGCTAAGAGGTGGCCTGCCAGCTGTCGTCCCCCTGGGTGCTTGCTGTGGCCCTGCAGTGTGTGTGCGCCTGGCAGGTGCAGGGCAGGGTGCTGCCCCTGCAGTGTCTGTCAGGGGCTAGGCATGGGGGTGCGGCTAGTAAGTGTTAGGGGAAGCAGGTTGTTGAGAAGGGCAGCTGGCTCCTCAGGATTCAGGTCTGGAGGGGTCTGGGCATTCCCGCATCAGCAACAGCTACAACACAGACAAAATGCCAGTAATAAAGAAGAGAAAATATTGGCCTAAACCTAAGAGTCTATTTTATTCCATTTTCACTTGAAAAAAATGGAGGTGTGGTATATGCACAGCTCAGGGAACAGAGTCAATAATGTCATAATAACTTCATGGTGACAGGTGGTTACTAGACTTAGCGTGGTGATCACAGTAAAAGGTGTATGAATGTTGAATCACTATGATGTACGCCTGAAACTAATATAATATTATATACCAACTATACTTAATAAAATAATTAAAAAGAAAAAACATGGCCTCAACTGTGTTCTCTTCTCTGGGCCTTAGGCTTGCCCTCGGCAATGAGACACATAGGAAGGAGCACACTAGAGCCAGAAGACACTTCTCAGGCTGTGCTAAAAAGCCTGCTCTGAGGTGAGCCCTGGGTTCTACCGGGAGCACCCGCAGAGGTGACTGGCACAGCTAAGTGAGGGGCCCGGATTTCTCGGGCTGCAGGCCTCTCTGGAAACACCATGCTGACTGGCATAGGAGAAACCCTCAGACGTCTTCAGAATGGTGGGGAGGGCAGCTGCTGGCTTGAGGTCACCATGGTGACTGGTGACAGAAGGAACTCCCTGCCTAGCATCCTCCAGCCTGGCAGGCTTGCTCCCAGGCCCAGCCCCTGGGGAGCAGTGGTTGAAGTGGGGTCTGCCCACCCTACCGGCTGCCTCTGGGGCTTCTTTGAGTGACAGGTTCCCCTCTGGCAACTTCAGTTCACAAGCAGGATTCTAAATTGAGGCAAATGAGCACAAAAGGGTCCCTGGAGAAGAACTCTGAGGCATTACAAATGTTAGGCATGTCTCAGAAGTCAATGAAAACTGCCTTAGAAAGGACAGCCTGTTCAGAATACCCAGCTCTCCTTTTCTCTGTTCCCTGGCCTGTGGTTCATCAGTCCAGTCTTTTGGCTGCCCTGATGAAATCTTTGCTTTATTTTAAGATTATATTTAATATTATTTACTGGAACTTTTTTTGTTTTAGAGAGAGAGAGAGAGATAGGAACTGACAGCAGACAGGGAGAGAGATGAGAAGCATCAATTCTTTGTTGCGACATTTAATTTGTTCATTAATTGCTTTCTCATATGTGCCTGGACCGGGGGGTGGGGGAGCGGACAGAGGGGATACTCCAGCTGAGCCCTTGCTCAAGCCAGTGACCTTGGACTCAAGCCAGCAACTTTGGGCTTCAAGCCAGTGACCTTTGGGCTCAAGCCAGTGACCATGCGGTCATGTCTATGATCCCACGCTCTAGCCAGCAACCCTGCAGTCAAGCCAGTGACCCCATGCTCAAGCTGGTGAGCCCGCACTTAAGCCGGCAACCTTGGGGTTTCAAATGTGGGTCCTCAGCATTCCAGGCCAATGCTCTGTCCACTGTGCTACAACCTGGTCAAGCTAATATTATTTACCTTATATTTAAGATTATTTACTTTATATTTACTTTCATTTTGTCTGATAAACTCTCTTCTCAAAAATGAACAGCATGATTTCATACATAGGTGGGACATAAATGTGAGAATATGAGACATGGACAAGAGAGTGGTGGTTATGGGATGGGGGGAGGGAGGGAAGAGTGGGATAGGGAGGAGGGGAGGGACATAGGGAAAACCAGATTGAAGGTGACAGAGGACAATTTGACTTTTGGTGATGGGTATGCAACACAATTGAATGATAAGATAACCTGGAGATGTTTTCATTGTACATATGTACCCTGATTTATTGGTGTCACCCCATTAGAATTAATAATAATAATATATATATATATATTAAAAAAAAATCTTCAGCAATTTTAAGGCCAATCAAGTCTCTTCCTGCAGCTGAGCAACCGCAATTATTCTGATTAGCGCTTTTCAATGACCTTACATCTTTTTTTTTAGAATGACATTGACATAACAGCTCGATAAATAACATCAACTGACTTGCTCATTTGTCTCTCACATGTCCATTTGCCAATACAGAAGAAGGAAAAGGAGCAAAGCATGAGAAGAAAGGGGAGGGTGGTCACCTTCCCATCTCTCAAGAGAAAGGGAGCAGCACCTGATATTTTGAAAAAATGCATTTCTTTTAACTTTTCTGAGGATCTAGCCTCCATTTTTAATCAACTCTGTCGCTCTTCTCTGAACCCTTTTTAGTTTTCTATGCCTTTTTGAAAAGATGTTGATCAAAATTATCTATTATTCTGATCAGGGCTCAAGTAGCTACTTTTCTAGCATAGGAGAATTACTTTCCAACCTCTGTTAATCCTACAACTACCCTTTGTTATAGCCCAAGTATCAGGCTAGCTTTAGTTAAATGTTTGTTTTTTAATAACACCAATTTATAATTTCACACTAGCTTGTGGTCAGCTAGAGCTGGATTTTTGTTTTTGTGTTCCGTATACTTGTACCTAAGAACCAAATATATTTGTGTTAGTGTGAACTCAACCCAGAGGCCCCTCCCATTCCACCTATATTAACCACTGTCTTGATACCATAGATTAATGCAGTCTTTTTTTTTTCTTTCTTTCTTTCTCTCTCTCTCTCTCTCTCTCTCTTTCTTTCTTTCTTTCTTTCTTTCTTTCTTTCTTTTCCTTCCTTCCTTCCTTCCTTCCTTCCTTCCTTCCTTCCTTCCTTCCTTCCTTCCTTCCTTCCTTCCCTCCCTCCCTCCCTCCCTCCCTCCCTCCCTCCCTTCCTTCCTCCCTTCCTTCTTTCCTTTCATTCTTTCTAAATGAGAGGCAGGGAGGCAGATTTCAGCATGCTCCAGGACCAGGATCCACCGGGCAATGCTCTGACTGGCTGGGTCGCAGCTCCGTTGCTCAGCAAACAAACTATTTTAGTGCCTGAGGCCAAGGCCATGGAGCCATCCTCAGCACCCAGGGCCAAGTTTGCTCAAACCATTTAAGCCATGGCTGTGAGAGGGGAAGAGAGAGAGAGAGAGATAGAAGGAGGAAGTGGGGAGAGGCAGATGGTTGCTTTTCCTGTGTGCCCTGACTAGGAATTGAATCCGGAATTTCCACGCACCAGGCCTACTGCTAAGCCAACTGGCCAGGGCCTGTTTGTATTCTTTATAAAATGCCATCATATAGTGTGTACTATGCTGTGTTGGGTTCATAAACACTGCCATTCATTTTTGCTCTATTTTAATCACTCTGTTTTTGTTTATTAAAGTTTTTATTTACTAATTTCAGAAAGAAGAGAGAGAAAAGGGAAGGGAGGAGGAATGGGAAGCACCAACTCATAGTAGTTGTTTTTTGTATGTGCCTTGACTGCGCAAGCCCTTTGTTAGTAGATCCCTGGAAGGATCTAGGGGCCTGAGAACCAAGGTATTTCAACCTCACACCTGTCAGTAGTGGCTGGGGCTAAGTAACTTAGTCCCCATGGAATGTAAGATTTCCAAGTTACAATTTTACTTGAACAATTTACAGGTAATTTTGTCCCCTGTACTCCTCAAAATGAATCATCTCCTTCCCAGGTTACTTCATACTGTATAGCAGGGTTATCTCTGAAGACTCGTGTGTGCATGTGCATATGTGTTTGATCCCCATGGGGAATTACTTCACTCCTGTGAGGAAAATGAACATAGAGAGCTGTGGCTATGTTTGGGGAGGACTTTACTACAGGAGTTCAGTTTAGCATTCAATCCCTTGTTGCGGTGTGTTTTAACATTCTGCAGGTATGCCGGAACTGGTGGCTGTATGCTGTTACCTCAGAGGGTGCTTCTTAACCTTTACACAACGTGGCACTATAGCAAATGATTCCTTTATGGCAAACTGGGGTAAACGGGGGGGATGTTTTTGTAGTAGGGGGTGACATTGACAAACTCTTGACAATGTTTTATACTATTTAAATATTTACAACAGTTACATTCATCTATATATTTATATATAAACAGATGTAGCATATATAATATATATTTAAATATATTTAGTAACTATCTAATAGGTACATATAATTATATGTATTTATATTTAAGGAACCTGATAGTTTTTTTTGTGTCATACATAATGTTGATTTTTTTCTATATGTGTGTGATGATGTGAATAGAATTTCAGCTCTACACTAATTTATGTCATATCAACTCTTTTAGAACAAAGTAGTCCTAAGTTGCATCATTAGAACAGTTTTCCTCAGTGATCCTGAACACCACTAAGAGATACAGCATCCAAAATAACTCCAGAAGTGTCTGGTACCAAAAGCCTGAGTCAGAGAGGTGCCCACGGAGAGCCCCTGCCCACCCCCTGGCCTTCTCTGGGCTGTGGACCAGGCCCCTTGGGCAACAGGGGCACAGAGTGCCCCAGTGGCTTGTAGGCTCCTTGTCCATGAACTGCAGCTGCAGGCTTTGTTGCTGGCGACTGAGGCCCACGGCCAGCCAGCTGGTGGAGACAAAGGCACAGATGCGGGTGTTGCTCATTGTGTGCACTGCCCGCAGGACACAGGGCATGCCATGAGACCCGCTTCCTCTGGCTGCTCTCCAAAGTGCCTGCAGCGAGGCCACTGCAGCTGCCCAACCCTGCTCAGCAGCCACGGAGAATGAGGAGGTTGTTTCCTTGGCGCTCCTGGGTTCCGTTTGCAGCACGGCAGTTTGCTCACAGCTTGGGACGTTCTTCCTGAGATGTTTTAGTGACTGAGCCCTAATGCTCTAAACCTTTCCCCTTAGACTCTTTGGACTTCTACAACAGAGAGTGGGTGGCCTGTGAACAATAGAAGTTTATTTCTCACAGTTCTGGAGCTGGAAGTCCAAGATGGGGTGCCAGTACGGTCTGCTTCTGGTGAGGACGTCTTCCAGGTTGCAGACTGCCCATTGTTGTGTCCTCATATGGCAGAGAGAGGGGAGCGAGCTCTCTGGGGCCTTTGTATAAGGGCACTGATTCCATCCATGAAAGTTCCACATTCACAACATAATTACCTCCCAAAGGCTCCACCTCATGTTACTGTCACATTTGGGGTTAGGACTTCAAATTTGGGGAGACACAGACATTCCTTCCATGGCAACCCCCAGCAAGCAAGCTAGTGCATGAGCCAGCCGAGATAGGGAGAGCCCTGTTGGACAGCGTCCTGGTTATTCATTCAGAAGGGTTGTCCAGATGAAGATTGCATGTCCTCAACACAATAACATATGACATCCGCTTAGTTACTGAGTGATTGCAGTCCACAAATAAGAGTAAAAAGGAACATAAGAGATTATATAAATATATATACATATTTCTGTATATATGGAAAATATGACAAAATGCCAGCGGTTCGTCTGTCTGGGTGGTGGAGTCACTGATTTGTTATTTTTATGTATGTTTGTAAAATTTCGAAATAAAAAGTTCACTACACTATAGCATCCAAAAAAAGGATGGCAGATGGAAGCATTCAACAGCTGAAAAGCTGTTCAGCAGTTCGCGATGGGGCAGCACTCCTCACTGTGAAGTTGCTGGGCCATTCTGTTCACAAATAAAGAGGGAGCTTGATTAAAGTCAGATTTCTGGGCACTGCCTGCAGACTCAGATTTTCTCGTGAGTGGGAAAGTTGCCACATTTAACAGATTCCTGGGGTGAGAAGCACAATTGTAATAAGTGTCCCACCCAACAAAGGGTCAAGTGTGAAACATTTAGATTGTTTGCTGTGTGACCTTAGGCAATTTGCTTAACTTCTCTGAGCCTTGATGGTGTGGTATGGGAGGTGGTGACATCACAGAAGAGTTATTTTCCATATTCCACTGCTCCCTAAATGTTCTGAGGAGTGCTCTCCAGCTATCACATGATGTGCTAAGCAGTGAGGAAGAGTAAGTATTGCTTATTGATTGCTCATTGTGTAAATTAGGAGGTGCAGGATGTAGGATACTAGGTCTGATGCTCATAAGAACAAGGAGGGATACAAATGGCGACCCTGACTCTGCAGACAAGGAGATGTGATCCTCCATACCTGCATCGGTTTCCTGTTGCTGCCCTAACAAGTTACCACAAACTTAGTGTCTTAAAACAAGGCATTTATGGTCTTACACTTCTGCAGCTCAGAAGTTCTAAAATCATGGTTTCTGCCAGGCTGTCCCTTCCACAGGTTATAGGGAAGAGTCTGCTTCCCTGCCATCCAGCTCCCAGAGCTGTCTGCATGCTTGGTGCACCGCACCTCCTCCATCTACCAACCGGCAGCACGGGGTCTGCAAGTCTCTCCCTCCCACCTCTCTCTCTCTCTCTCTCTCACTCTCTCTGACATTTGCTTTGATTGTCACATCTGTTTCTGGGACTCTGACCTCCTGCTTCCTTCTTTGAAAGACCCTGTGATATCACTGGGTTCCCTGGAATAATCCAAGGTCATTTCCCACCTCAAAGCCTTTAACCTAACCCCTTGCAAGGTCCCTCTGCCATGGAGATACCATACTCGCAGGTTCTGGGGATCAGGACATGGGTATCTTTGGGGGCCATTATTCCTCCCACCACAGTTCTGTGACTACTGTGCACCTATCTGATTCCAAACGCTCCCCTCCACTCCCTGTGGCTATGTCAAGAGTAGCTTGAGCCACCTGACCTGTGGTGGCGCAGTGGGTAACGTGCTGACCTGGAATGCTGAAGTTGCTGGTTCGAAACCTCCGGCTTGCCTAATCAGGGCACATAGGAGAAGCAACTGCTGCGGGTTGATGCTTCCCACTCCTTCCCCCTTTCTCTCTCTCCTCTCTGAAATCAATGAATAAAAATTTTTTATTTAAAAAAAGAATAGTTTGAACCAGCAAACTACCAAAACCCTTTAAGCCTCCTCTTCTTCAGTTACTTATAATCTTTCACGCTGTCTAATTAATCCAGAGAGGAGTTGGTCTGAATTTCACCCACGTTGTCAAATAAATATTGAAGGAGAGACACTGGTGTTAATGTAATGGAGAGCAGTGAGCGAGGTTCATGAGCACTTTTACGCTGAATGCTGTGGCACGGTTCCATAGGCCACAGTTGGGGAGCTCAAAATGCCACAGCCTGTACGATGCGGCTTTATTATGATGGTCACATTGAGTTACTGTAGAAAGAGAACTTGGTAGATAACCTTGGTGAAGCCACAGGAATGACAGTAGGAACAGTCCCAAAAACCATGTAGGTGGCAGAGGCTTTGGATTGACATGGAGGCAGCCAGGAGAGCTCTGCACATAGAGTCGCAGACTCTGAGACACTGAAACCGAGAGGTTTGTTACTGCCCCGTGCATTCCTCCCAGTGCACAAACATGCTTTCCTTTGTCTGATTATAGAGGCAATATTGATTCACTTTTTGAAACTGAAAATGTAAGTGATTATAAGGAGAGAAACATCATATAATTCTCATAATACATGTGGGTTTTAACTTACCATATTAATTCCAGCTCTTTCCTATTCATTTCTATACAATTATATCACACTTTAAATGTAATTTTGTATCTTGCATTTTTTCTCGACATTATATCATATTTTCAAGTCATTAAAAACTCTTTGTAACCATCACTTATTTTTTAGATATTTTAAAAAATGTTTTCATTGATTTGAGAGAGAAGGAAGGAGAGAGAGAGATAAAGAGAGAGAGAGAAGTATCAAATTGTTTTTCCACTTAGTTGTTCTATTTCGTTGTGGACTCATTGTTTGCTTCTCATACCTGCCCTGACAGGGGATCAACTGTGACCTCACTGTGCTTGGGACAACATTCTATCCACTGAGCCACCTGGCCAGGGCCATCAACATTACTTTTAATGGCTGCATAATGATCCACTGTCAGTATGTACCATCATTCAGTTAATCAATACATTCTTTTTGGACAATTAGCTTAGATTTTTCTAATTTTTTTTGCTATTATGTATATTGCTTCAGTTAATATCTTTCTGTATAAACCTTTGTATAGTGGAGTTGCATAATATGCTAGGGTTAGGCTTTTAAATCAAAGTGTAAAGCAAAATTTTTTAGTTCGATGTAGTCCCATTTTGTTGTTTGTTTCTCTTGCCTGAGAAGATATGTCAGAAAAAATACTGCTAAGAGAAATGTATGAGATTGTACTGCCGATGTTTTCTTTTAGGAGTTTTATGGTTTTGAATCTTACATTTAAGTCTTCACTTCATTTTGAATTTATCTTGTATATGCTATAAGAAGGTAGTTTAGTTTCATTTTTTTGCATAGTTCTGTCCAATTTTCCCAGCAACATTTATTGAAAAGTCTGTGTTCACCTCATTGTATATTCTTGCTTCCTTTGCTGTAGGTTAATTGACTGAATAGTTGTGAGTTTATTTCTGGACTCTCTTCAGTTCTGACATGCTGTTTCCATTACCATAGCCTTGTAGTAAACTTTGATATCAGCTAACGTGTTACCTCCCACTTTGTCCTTCCTTTTCAAAATTTCTATCACAATTCAGGGTATTTTGTGTTTCCATACAAATTTTTGGATCATTTGTTCTAGTTCTCTGAAATACGCCATTGGTATTTTGATAGAAATTACATTGAATATATGGATTACTTTGGGTAGTATGGCCATTTTAATGATGTTAAATCTTCCTATCTATGAGCGTGATCTTTATTTCCATTTATTAGTATCTTCTTCTATTTCTTTCTTCAATGTCTTATAATTTTCTGAGTATAGGTCTTTTATATCCTTGGTTAAAATTTATTCATAAGTATTATTTTTTTCTTACATTTTTAAAATTAATTTTAATGGGGTGACATTAATCAATCAGGGTACATAGGTTCAGAGAAAACATCTCCAGGTTATTCTAACATTTGATTATGCTGCATACCCATCACCCAAAGTCATATAGTCTTCCGTCACCTTCTATCTGGTTTTCTTTGTGCCCCTTCCCTCCCCCTATGCCTCCCTCTCTCCCCCCCTTCGTAACCACCACACTCTTGTCCATGTCCCTGAGTCTCATTTTTATGTCCCACCTATGTATGAAATCATATAGTTCTTATTTTTTTCTGATTTACTTATTTCACTAAATATAATGTTATCAAGGTCCATCCATGTTGTTGTAAATGATCCGATGTCATAATTTCTTATGGCTGAGTAGTATTCCATAGTATATATGTACCAGATCTTCTTTATCCAATCATCTATTGAAGGGCTTTTTGGTTGTTTCCATGTCTTGGCCACCGTGAACAATGCTGCAATGAACATGGGGCTGCATGTGTCTTTATGTACCAGTGTTTTTGAGTTTTGGGGTTATATTCCCAGTAGAGGGATTGCTGGGTCATAGGGTAGTTCTAGTCTTAATTTTTTTGAGGAACCACCATACTTTCTTCTATAGTGGTTGTACTACTTTACATTCCCACCAACAGTGAATGAGGGTTCCTTTTTCTCCACAGCCTCTCCAACACTTGTTATTATCTGTCTTATTGATAATAGCTAATCTAATAGGTGCGAGGTGGTATCTCATTGTAGTTTTGATTTGCATTTCTCTAATAGCTAATGAAGATGAGCATCTTTTCATATATCTGTTGGTCATTTGCATTTCTTCCTGGGAGAAGTGTCTGTTCATGTCCTCTTCCCATTTTTTTAATTGGATTGTTTGTTGTTGAGTTTTATGAGTTCTTTGTATATTTTGGATAGTAGGCCCTTATCTGTACTGTTGTTTGAAAATATCATCTCCCATTTAGTTGGCTGTTTGTTTTATTGTCAGTATCTCTTGCTGTGCAAAAAGCTTCTTAGTCTGATGTAATCCCATTCATTTATCTTTGCCTTTACTTCCCTTGCCTTTGGAGTCAAATTCATAAAGTGCTCTTTATGGCCAAGGTTCATGAGTTTAGAACCTATGTTTTCTTCTATGTAATTTGTTGTTTCAGGTCTTATATTTAGGTCTTTGATCCATTTTGAATTAATTTTAGTACAAGGGGACAAACTGTAGTTGAGTTTCATTCTTTTACATGTGGCTTTCCAGTTTTCCCAGCACCATTTCTGGAGAGGCTTTCTTTTCTCCATTGTGTGTTGTTGGCCCCTTTATCAAAAATCATTTGACCATATATATATGGTTTTATTTCTGGGCTTTCTATTCTGTTCCATTGGTCTGAGTGTCTATTTTTCTGCCAATACCATGCTGTTTTGATTATCGTGGCTCTATAATATAATTTGAAGTCAGGTATTGTAATGCCCCCAGCTTTGTTCTTTTTTCTTAGGATTGCTCTGGCTATTTGGTATTTTTTTATAGTTTCATATAAACTTGATGATTTTTTGTTCCATTTCTTTAAAAAATGATATTGGAATTTTGATGGGAATTGCATTAAATTTGTATATTACTTCGAGTAATATAGTCATTTTGACTATATTTATTCTTCCTATCCAAGAGCAAGAAATATTTTCCCATTTCATTATATCTTTTTCAATTTCCCTTAACAATGCTTTGTAGTTTTCATTATATTGGTCCTTTACATTCTTTGTTATGTTTATTCCTAGGTATTTTACTTTTTTTGTTGCAAACATGAAGAGGATTGTTTTTTTTTTAAGCTTGTTTTCTGATGTTTCATTGTTGGCATATAGAAAGGCAATGGACTTTTGTATATTAATTTTGTATCCTGCGACCTTACTGTATTGGTTTATTGTTTCTAGTAGTCTTTTTGTGGAGTCTTTGGGGTTTTTGATGTATAGAATCATATCATCTGCAAAAAGTGATACCTTTACTTCTTCTTTCCCAATATGAATGTTTTTTATTTCTTTTTCTTGTCTGATTGCTCTGGCTAGAACTTCTAGCACTATGTTGAATAAGAGTGAAGAGAGTGGACAACCTTGTCTTGTTCCTGATTTTAAGGGAAAAGTCCTCAGTTTTATGCCATTTAATATGATGTTAGCTGATGGTTTATCATAGATGGCCTTTATTATGTTGAGATATTTTCCTTCTATACCCATTTTGTTGAATGTTTTAAACATAAAATGATGTTGTATTTTATCAAATGCCTTTTCTGCATCTATTGATAAGGTCATGTGGTTTTTGTTCTTTGTTTTGTTGATATGGTGTATTATGTTAACCGTTTTATGTATGTTGAACCATCCTTATGATTCTGGGATGAATCCCACTTGATCATGATGAATTATTTTTTAATGTGTTGTATTTGATCTGCTAGTATTTTGTTTAGTATTTTAGCATCTGTATCCATTAGAGATATTGGTCTGTAGTTTTCTTTTTTTGTGTTGTCCTTGCCAAGTTTCAGTATGAGAGTTAAGTTGGCCTCATAAAATGTGTTTGGAAGTATTGCTTCTTCAATTTTTTTGAAGACTGAGTAGAATAGGTACCAAGTCTTCTTTGAATGTTTGATAGAATTAACTAGTATAGACGTCTGGTCCTGGATTTTATTTTGGGGGAGGTTTTTAATAGTTGTTTCTACTTCCTTCCTGCTTATGGGTCTGTTTAGGCTTTCTGCTTCTTCAGGAGTCAGTCTAGGAAAATTGTATTTTTCTGAAAATTTATCCATTTCTTCTAGATTGCTAAATTTGGTGGCATATAGTTTTTCATAGTATTCTACAATAATTCTTTGTATATCTATGATATCTGTGGTGATTTCTCCCTCTCATTTTGGATTTTGTTTATATGAGTCCTTTCTCTTTTTTTCTTGGTGAGTCTTGCCAAGGGTTTGTCAATTTTGTTGATCTTTTCAAAGAACCAACTCCTTGTTTTATTAATTTTTTCTATAGTTCTTTTGTTCTCTATTTTGTTTATTTTTGCTCTGATTTTTTATTATTTCCTTTCTTCTGCTGGTTTTGAGCTGTCATTGTTCTTCTTTTCCTAGTTTCTTAAGATGTGAAGTTAAGTGGTTTACTTGGGCTCTCTCTTGTTTGTTCATATAGGCCTGTAGTGATATGAACTTCCCTCTTATTACGGCTTTTGCTGCATCCCAGAGATTCTGATATGTTGTATTGTTATTTTCTTTTCCCTGTATGTATTTTTTTTTATCTCTGCACTTATTTCTTCTTTGACCCACTTATTTTTTAAAAGTATGTTGTTTAGTTTCCACATTTTTGTGGGTTTGTCTACCTCTTTTTTGTAGTTAAATTCTAGTTTCAAGGCTTTATGATCAGAAAATATGCTTGGTTTAATTTCAATCTTTCTGAATTTGTTGATGTTATTTTTGTGGCCCAACATATGGTCAATTCTTGAGAATGTTCCATGTACACTAGAGAAAAATGTATACTCTGGTACTTTGGGATGAAATGTCCTGTAGATGTCTATCATATCCAATTGTTCTAGTGTTTTATTTAAGACCGATATTTATTGATTTTCTGTATGGATGAACAATCTAGAGCCATCAGCGGTGTATTGATGTCTCCAAGTATGATTGCATTTTTGTTGGTTTTTATTTTTAGGTAAGTCAGTAGCTGTCTTATATATTTTGGTGCTCCTTGGTTTTGTGCATATATATTAAGAAGTGTTATGTCTTCTTGATTCAATGTCCCCTTTATCATTATGAAATCACCATTTCTGTCTCTGATTATATTTTCTGTCTTGTAGTCAGCATTGTTAGATATGAGTATAGTTACACATGCATTTTATTTGGATATTTGCTTGAAGTATTGTTTTCCAGGCTTTCACTTTGAATTTGTTTTTATCCTTGTAGCTTAGATGTGTTTCTTGTAGGCAGTATACAGTTGGATTTTCTTTTTAAATCCATTCTGCTAATCTGTGTCTTTTTATTTTCTTTTCTTTATTTATTTATATTAATTATAATGAGGTGACATTGATAAATCAGGGCCCATATGTTCAGAGAAAATATTTCCAGGTTATTTTGACATTTGATTATATTGTGTACCCATCACCCAAAGTCAAATTGTCCTCCGTCACCTTCTATCTGGTTTTATTTGTGCCCCTCCCTATACCTTACCCCCTCCCTCACCTCCCCCTCCCCCCGGGTAGCCAGTACACTCTTGTCCATGTCTTTGAGCCTCATTTTTATGTCCCACCTATGTATGGACTCATATAGTCCTTAGTTTTTTCTGATTTACTTACTTCACTCAGTATAATGTTATCAAGGTCCATCCTTGTTGTTATAAATGATCCCATGTCATCATTTCTTATAGCTGAGTAGTATTCCATAGTATATATGTACCAAAGCTTTTTAATCCACTCGTCCTCTGACGGACACTTGGGCTGTTTCCGGATCTTCACTATTGTGAACAATACTGCCACAAACATGGGGGTGCATTTCTTCTTTTCAAACAGTGCTATGGTGTTCTTAGGGTATATTCCTAAAAGTGGGATAGCTGGGTCAAAGGCAGTTCAATTCTTAATTTTTTGAGGAATCTCCAAACTGTTTTTCACAGTGGCTGCACCAGTCTGCATTCCCACCAGCAGTGCAGAAGGGTTCCCTTTTCTCCACATACTCGCCAGCACTTATTCTGTGTTGTTTTGTTGCTGAGCGCCATTCTGACTGGTGTAAGGTGGTATTTCATTGTGGTTTTAATTTGCATTTCTCTAATGATTAGTGATGTTGAGCATTATTTCATCTGCCTATTGGCCATCTGTATGTCCTCTTTGGAGAAATTTCTATTCATTTCTTTTGCCCATTTTTTGATTGGATTGTTTGTCTTCCTGGTGTTGAGATTTATAAGTTCTTTATAAATTTTGGTTATTAACCCTTTATCAGACGTATTGTTGAATATGTTCCCCCATTATCTGGGTTGTCTTTTTATACTGTTCTTATTGCCCTTAGCTGTGCAAAAACATTTTAGTTTGATATAGTCCCATTTGTTTATCCTGCCTTTTATTACATTTGCCCGTGGAGATAAACCGACAAATATATGCTTCGACAGATGTTGGAGACCTTACTGCCTATGTTTTCTACTAAGATGCTTATTGTTTCATGGCTTCCATTTGAGTCTTTTATCCATTTTGAGTTTGTTTTTGTGAATGGTGTAAGTTGATGGTCTAATATCATTTTTTTGCAGGTAGATGTCCAATATTCCCACACCTTTTGTTAAAGAGACTGTCTTTACTCCAATGTATGTTCTGTCCGCCTTTGTCAAATATCAGTTGTTCATAAAGGTGTGGGTTTATTTCTGAGTTCTCTGTTCTGTCCCATTGATCTATGTGCCTGTTCTTATGCCAGTACCAGGCTATCTTGAGTACAATGGCCTTGTAGTAAACCTTGATATCCGGAAGAGTGATACCTTCTGCTTTATTTTTTCTTTTTAAGATTGCTGAGGCTATTCGTGTTCTTTATTGGTTTCATATAAATTTTTGGAATATATGTTCTATATCTTTGAAGTATGTCATTGGAATTTTAATTTGTATTACATTGAATTTATAAATTGTTTTGGGTGATATAGACATTTTAATGATGTTTATTCTTCCTAATCATGAGCACAGTATATGCTTCCACTTGTTTGTATCTTCCTTGATTTCTTTTATCAATGTTTTATAATTTTCCAAGTACAAGTCCTTAACCTCCTTGGTTAAATTTACTCCTAGGTACTTTATTTTTTTGGTTGCAATAGTGAAGAAGATTGTTTCCTTAATTTCTTTTTCTGACAGTTCATTGTTGAGATAAAAATGTCTCTGATTTCTGAGTACTAATTATATATCCTGTCACCTTGCTGAATTCATTTATCAGGTCCAGTAGTTTTTTGACTGAGACTTTAGGGTTTTCTATATACAATATCATATCATCTGCAAATAGTGACAGTTTTACTTCTTCTTTTCCAATTTGGATGCCTTTTATTTCTTTTTGTCTGATTACTATGGCTAAGACTTCCAGAACTATCTTGAATAAGAGTGGTGAAAGGGGGCACCCCTGCCTGGTTCCTGATCTTAAGGGAATTGCTTTTAATTTTTGCTTATTTAGTATGATGTTTGCTGTGGGTTTGTCATAGATGGCCTTTATCATGTTAAGGTATGTTCTCTGTATTCCCACTTTACTGAGAGTTTTGATCATGAATGGGTGCTAGATTTTATCAAATCCTTTTTCTGCATCCATTGAAATTTTTATGTGATTTTTGTCCTTGCTTTTGTTTATGTGATGAATTACACTGATTGATATGCGAATATTGAACTAGCCTTGCCTCTCCAGAATAAATCCCATTTGATCATGGTGTATAATTTTTTTCATATATTGCTGGATCCGGTTGGCTAATATATGTTGAGAATTTTAGCATCTAAATTCATCAGGGATATTGGCCTATAATTTTCTTTCTTTGTGTTGTCTTTGCCAGGTTTTGGGATTAGAATTATGCTCGCCTCATAAAAGGAGTTTGGAAGTCTTCCTTCCTCTAGAATTCTTTAAAATAGCTTGAAAAGGATAGGAGTTAGTTCTTCTTTAAATTTTTGGTAGAATTCACTTGTGAAGCTATCAGACCCAGAACTTTTCTTTGTTGGGAGTTTTTTGATAACTGTTTCAATCTCATTTGTTGTAATTGGTCTGTTTAGGCTTTCTGATTCTTCCAGATTAATTTTTGGAAGATTGTATGTTTCAAGGAATTTGTCCACTTCATATTGGTTGTCTAGTTTTTTGGCATACTGTTCTTCATAGTATTTTCTTACAATATTTTGTATTTCTGTTGTGTCAGTTGTTATTTCTTCACTGTCCTTTCTAATTTTATTTATTTGAGTCCTCTTTTTTTTTCTTGGTGAGTCTAGTTAAAGGTTCATTGATCTTGTTTACCTTTTCAAAGAACCAGCTCCTGGTTTCATTGATCCTCTGTATTGTTTCTTTAGCCGCTATGTCATTTATTTCCACTCTTCTCTTTATTATTCCCTTCCTTCTACTACCCCTGGTCTTTACTTGCTATTGTTTTTCTAGTTCTTTTAGATGCCGGGTCAAGTTGCTTATTTGAGCTTTTTCTAGCTTCTAATGGTATGCTTGTAGTGCAATGAACTTCCGTCTCAGTACTGCTTTTGCTGTGTTCCATAAATTTTGAGTTGATGTAAGCTCATTATCATTCGTTTCTAAGAACCTTTTTATTTTTTCTTTGATCTCATTGTTAATTCATTCGTTATTTAATAACATGCTATTTAGTTTCCAAGTGTTTGAGTATTTTTCAGTTTTTCTTTAGTCATTAATTTTTAGTCATACCATTGTGATCAGAGAAATTGCTTGATATGATTTCAATCTTCTTCAATTTGTTGAGACTACTTTTGTGTCCTTACATGTGGTCTATCCTAGAAAATGTACCATGAGCGCTTGAAAAGAATGTATATTCTACAGCTTTAGGGTGAAAAATTCTGAAGATATTTATTAATTGAGTTGTTCTAGTGTATCGTTTAAGTTTGCTGTTTCTATGCTAATTTTCTCTCTTGAGAATCTATCCAGTGATGTTAGTGGGGTATTGAAATTCCCTACTGTTATAGTATTGCTGTTAATCTTACCCTTTATATCCATCAAAGTCTGCTTTATGTATGTCGGGGCTCCTATATTCGGATCATAGATATTTATAATTGTTTTATCTTTCTGTTGAATTTTTCCCTTTATCATTATGTAGTGTCCTTCTTTATCTCTTACTACAGCCTTTGTTTTAAAGTCCATTTTGTCAAATATAAGTATTTCTACACCGGCTTTTTTTTTCATTTCCGTTTTCATGAAATATTTTTCTCCGTCCTTTTACCTTCAGTCTATGTGCATCTTTTGTTTTAAGGTGTGTCTCTTGTAGACAGCATATGTATGGGTCCTGTTTCTTTATCCACGCACCTACCCTATGTCTTTTGATTGGATCATTTAATCTATTTACTTTTAAGGTTATTATTGATATGTAGTTGTTTATTGTCATTTTATTCTTTAAAGCTCTATTCTTCTTTTGCTATATTCTTTCCTTTCTTTGAACTGTTCACAACCGGCCCCTTAGTATCTCTTGCAGAATTGGTTTGGTTTTAATGAATTCATTGAGGCTTTCTTTGTCTGGGAAGCTCTTTATTTCTCCTTCAATTTTAAATATTAGCCTTGCTGGATAGAGTAGTCTTGGTTGTAGGTTTGTGTTCTGCATTACTTTGATTATATCTTGCCATTCCCTTCTGGCCTCAAGTGTTTCTGTTGAGAAATCAGATTTCATCCTTCTGGGGGCTCCTTTGTAGGTGATAGCCTTTTTTTTCTCTAGCAGCTTTTAAAACTTTCTCTTTATCACTTAGCTTTTGTATTTTAACTATGATGTGTCTTGGTGTAGATTTCTTTGGGTTTCTCTTTAATGGAGTTCTCTGTGCTTCTTGAACTTCAAGTGAAATATTTTCCAGTCTTAATTTAGGGAAGTTTTCTTCTATGATTTGATTGAACAAAGTTTTTATCCCTTGTTCTTTCTCTTCATCTTCCGGAACCCCTATGATGCGGATGTTATTTCTCTTCATGTTGTCACAGAGCTCCCTTAGAGTTTCCTCAGATTTTTTGAATCTCTTTTCTTTTTTCTGCTCTGCTTCTATGCCTTTCTTTACTTTGTCCTCTAACTCACTGATTCGATCCTCAGCTTTATCCATCCTGGTTTTAATTCCTTCCATTGTGGTCTTCAGTTCTGATACTGTATTTGTCATTTGTGTTTGATTCATTTTTATTATTTCAACTTTTTTTATACTTGCTATCTCTTTATTTAGGTGTTCGTAATGACTATCTATTGTTGCTCTAAGCTCTTTGAACATCCTAACTCTCATCATTTTAAACTCTTCATCAGGTAGTTTAGTTATATCTAATTCATTCAGTTCCTTCTCTGTGGATTTCTCTGGATTCATTTGGGTTGCATTTCTCTACCTGCTGCGCATTTTGTCTGTGTGTAAGAAGGGTTTGGCTACTGGAGTCCAATGGGTGTTGCCTCTGTGTTCCCTAGGTGTGGTCTGTCTGCAGGCCTGCCACCCCCTCTGCCGTTGCCTAGGGCAGTTGGGTATGGGTGTTGCTGGCAACGGCCGCTGCGGCTGTTGCTGAGGTCTTTGCCTCACCTCCGTGGAAGGGGTTGTGTATTCATGTCACGTTCTATAAGCCTCAGCCAGTCTCGGCCTTTGCCCCTCTCCCACGGGTGAGATTGCACCATACTCGGGCCAGAAGCCTGGACACCAAGGGCAAGGATGAGCACTTTTGCTCAGCTGCGGGTCCCTGTCAACTGGTTCCTCCAGCCGGGAGGGGCTGCTGATGCAAGCTCATCTGTGAGCCAGCCTTCTTCTCAGCCCCTGCCAACCTTGGCTTCTCAGCTGGGAGGGGCTGCTGCTATGCTCTCAGCCGTGATCTGGGCTTCTGCCCTGCTCCCTCAACCTCGGCTCTTCGGCAGGCTGCTGGTGTGCCCTCAACTGCTAGCCCAGGCTTCTGCCCCACCTCCCCGGGCAAAGCCTGTTCATGCAGAGCTTGAAGCCTTGGAGTCCAGGTGTGGCTGCGCCCCCTTGCCCCTGCCCAGCAGCAGATCTCTCCTCGTTGCAGGCTCCTGCTTTCCCCCACAGGTGGGGTCGCATGTGGGCCCGCAGCTGCCGGACCACTTTCGCGCATCCCCTTCACCTCCGTTGGGCTAGACTGAGCTCACGCCAGCAGGCTTGGCCTCTGCCTCCTCTGACGGAACCACGCTTTTGTGTCCCACTGCCACCCACCCTCCAGCGAGCCCTCAGCAGTGTGGGTGGGGGAGCTGCAGCTCAGACCCTAACACTCCATACTGTAGTCCTGAAAGCTCCTTTCTTCTAAGCGACTGTGCTCTAATTGACGCAGGGGAGCCTGTTTGGATGGTGTCCTGCTTCCCCTTGCTGGTTCCAGGCGAAATATTGTTTCAGATTTGTGGAGTGACTCAGCCCAGGTTTTAGGTTGGCTATCCCTCAAAGCTTTTCTCCCTGTGCCTTCCAGACCACACTCTCTTCCCGCTGCTCCAGTCCTCTTCTCTCTCTCTGTCCCCAGAGTTCCAGGTGAGTCGTTGTGAGAGAGGTTTTCTGCATCGTCCCTTTAAGAAGTATCTTGGGTCTGAGACATCTGTCTCTTTCTCACAAACAGTATCCTAACCTGTTTCCCAGCTAAATACTGTCCATACACCTCTTCTAGGCTCTGGGGCTGTAGGCTGGGACTTTGTTCCTGGGACCCAGGTCCCTACCCTTTCGCTAGCCTCTCTTCCCACCACATGAGTCTCTCCGGGCTGCCTTTCGCTCTGGGGAGCTGGGCAGCCCTTTCCATGTTTTTGCTTTTCTACCAGTCTCAATGTTGCTTCTTTAGTGTTCCCTGGTTGAAGAGTCCTCTCAGTCCAATCAATTCAACATTGGTTTATCTAGATGATGGTTCTTAAAAGAAAGTTATAATCCACTTTGGTTCTGGGAATTGGAAGTTGGCGTGTATGCCTACTCCATTGCCATCTTGCCCTCCCATTCTGTGTCTTTTTATTGGTGAGTTCAATCCATTCACGTTTATTGTACTTATTGGCATTTGAGGGTTTCCTATTGCCATTTTATATATTGCTTTCTGGTAGTTTTGTATCTTGTTTGGTTCTTCTCTTTTATTTTTCTATCATTTGTTTTTGTTTGGTTGTAATCAATATTTCTTTTCTCTGTTACTTCTTTTTTCAAGCCATGTACTTCTGTGTTGGTCTTTTCAGGGGTGGTTACCATTAAGTAATAGAAAGCATACATATCATGTTCACTGTAGTACATTATCTGAGTGCTTCTGCACTCCATCCTCCTTTGCTACTGTTAATCTTTGTCGTCTCCCTTTTTTTGTTTTTGTCACAGATTAATCTTGTTTTTATTGTGATCTTGATGGAGATTTTACTTGTAGTTTTGTTTTGTTTTGTTCTTTGTATCTGGTTGAAAAAGCCCCTTTAGTATTTCCTGAAGTGATGGTTTTCTGGTGATAAATTCTCTCATCTTTTCTGTATCAGTGAATGTTTTTATTTCTCCTTCATATTTGAAGGATAGCTTTGATGGGTATAGTATTCTTGGCTGTAAGTTCCTCTTTCAGAACTTTAAATATTGGGGTCCACTCTCTTCTAGCTTGTAGACTTTCTGCTGAGAAATCTGTTGATAATATAATGGAACTTTATATGTTGTATTCTTCTTTTCCCTGACTGCCTTGAGAAGTTTTTCTTTGTCATTGATTTGTGCCAATTTTATGATGTGCCTTGGAGTAGGTTTGTTAGGGTTAAGATAACTCAGTGTTCTGTTTGCTTCTTGAATTCGAGGCGTTAGTTCTTTCCACAGGCTTGGAAAATTCTCATCTATTATTTTTTTGAATATGTTCTCCATTTCATTTTCTCTCTCTTCTCCTCCTGATATACCCGTTATTTTTATGTTGCTCTTTCTGATGGAGTCAGACAATTCCTGTAGGGCAATCTCATTTTTTTAAATTTGTGAGTCTCTCTCCTCTTCTCTCTGTAGTACCTCTAGTTGCCTGTCTTCTATATCACTAGTTCTCTCCTCTATTTGGCCTGTTCTATTGGCTAAGCTTATTACCTCATTTTTCAGTTCATGAATTTAGTTTTTCATCTCTGTTTGATTCATTTTCATAGTTTCAATTTCCTTGGTGAAGTGTTCTTTCTGTTCATTTAATTGTTTTATGAGCTACCAAAATTGCCTTTCTGTGCTTTATTGTATATACCTGAGTATTTTAATAACTTCAATTTTAAATTCTTTGTCATTTAACTCCAAGGTTTCTAAGCTATTGAAAAGTTTTTCTATAGATTTCCCCTCCTCTATCTGAGCTACATCACTGTCTTTTGTATCCATGATATTCGATTTCTTTTTCTTTAATGGCATTTGAGAGTGGTATTGTTAATAACACTAGTAAGAGTTGATAAAAAAATTTTTTTGAGAAAATGAACTGAAAATACTATTATGTTAAGTAGAACAAAAATACATAAAATAGAGGGCTTGGGTTTGGGGGGAGTGATAAAGTGGCAAAAAAACAAAGCAAAAACTCACAAAATACCACAAGAAAAAAATTTGGAATGATGATTCAATGAGAGAAATAATGTAAGAGAAAAGAAAAAGAAGGAAAAGAGAAAAAAGAAAAAAATACAGTGAAAAATAAAAATTCTATTGTATTAAGTGGCACAAAAATTATAGAATGGAGAGCCAGAGTTGGGGGAAATGTTAAAGAGATAAAAAGCAAAGTAAAGAGCACACAAAATGCCACAAAGAAAAAATTTGAATCTAGAATAAAATAATTTGTTTGTGGGTAAGATTTGAATGAGAGAAAAAGTGAAAGAGAAAAGAAGAAACAAAAAGAGAAAGAGAAAAAAATTGAGTTAAGTTTTTTGGAATGTAACACTCATAGAAAAAAAGAAAAAAGAAAAACGAATGGAATATGTAACACCTATGGGTAATAACATTTAAAATGAAAGAATAAAATGGAAAAAGGATAAAATGACCAAGGTGAAAGGGGAAAATATAAAGATAAAAAATACAAGAAAAAAAAATGGAAAAAATTATAAAGACTGTGGATTTTTCCTGGTTTTGAGAAGTTATCTTCTTCCTTTTTCTTTCTCTCTCTTTTTGGCCGGTGGCACTGTCCCCCAGGTTCTGCCCCTGTGGCAATTTTAGGCAGAGATTTGCTGTTGTGTCGCTATGGTAATGACATAAACTAGGCCTCAGTCCCGTTGATAGGCGGGACTTGTCACTGTTTGCAGGCTCTGACAATGGGAGAGTCTGTTTTCTCAGAGCATCTCCCCAAATCTCTCCTTCCTGAACCAGCAGCCTGGGACCCAGCTGTGAAATTGCCCCAGCCACTGCCTAGAGAGCAAGAGGCTCTAAGAGCTGCCAAATCCCCCCTCTGTTCCCACTCAATGCAGGGTTCTGGGTAAGGCTTTGCCAGCCAGAGCCACCAGAGTAATCAGGCAGGACTGGGAGCCGATTGCCTTTCAGGTGTCTTTGTATGAGCCTCCAGGCATGTCTAGTATGCCTCAGCACTCCACAGGTCTGCTTTCCAGAGGCTGTCTGCAAGCTGCCTGCGTGCCCTTCCCCCCACCACTTCCGCAGTTCTCTTGCCCAGAAGTGTGCTCTGTTAGCCTGTATGGCTGGTGGAGGCGCTGTGCCCAGACAGGTCCAGGTGTAGGGAAGCCGGCTTTCCTGCACTTCCCACACACTTTTGTTTGGGAAGCCAGGATTATTCAGAAACTCTAGCCACAGCCCACACAGAGGGTCACTACTGTCAGTCTCTGACTCAGCCCCTCCGTCCACCAGGTGGATCCACTCGCACACTGCCCACGCTCGCGGACCGGGATACCGGGAGTAAACAAGACAACTGCTCACCCACCTCTGCTGGGGTCTGCCGCTGGTGTTAGCTCCACGTGGGCTGAACCATGGGCATACTTCCTCCTTGGCTTGAACATCTCTGCCCTAGCTCAGCTCCTTCCGTGCCCCCAGCCCTCGTTTTCTCTCAGTTCCAAGTGAAAGCAGCCCTTGCTCAGGTCAGTGAGGAAAGTGGAATACTCCGTTCTTTGTCTTATTTCATTCAGAGTGGGTTATATATTCAGCCACCTTTTCGTCCAATCGTACCCTTGTTTGATGTATGTGTATTTCAGATGCTCCTGAGATTGTTTTTATGTCTCTAGTTGTTGAATTTGTTGAAGTTTCAAGGAGAGGTATTGGGAGCACTCCTCACAGCACCATTTCTCTGACGTCACTCTATCAGTATTTTATTTTTTATGTAATTGTAGATGGGATTGTTTTCTTGGTTTTTATTTGTAATAGTTCATTATTGGTGTATAAAAATGCAACTGATTTCTGAATATTAATTTTGTATCCTGCTACTTTACTGAATTCACTTATCACATCTAGTATTTTTTTGGTAGAATCTTTAGGGTTCTCTGGGTATAGTATCATGTCATCTGCAAATAATGACAGTTTCACTCTTTCTTTTTATTGTAATGCTTTTTATTTCTTCTTGTCTGATTGCTATGGCTAGGACTACTAGTTCAATTTTAAATAAAAGTGATAAAAGCGGACATCCTTCTCTTGTAAAGGGACACCATCAAGGAGATAAAAAGACAATCTATTGAATGGAAGAAGATATTCACCAGTGTGACATACAAAACGAAATTAATATCCAAAATTGATAAAGAACAAGTCAAAACCAGAAAAACAAACAACTCAATTAAAAAGTGGGCAGAAGACCTGAATAGACATTTCTCCAAAGAAAACATATAAATGAATAATAAACAGACATGAAAAGTTGCTCAGCATCACTAATCATCCCAGAAATGCAAATCAAAATCACAATGAAAGCAGGAGGTATCACTCTTCCAGATATCAAGGTTTACTACAAGGCCATTATACTTAAGACAGCCTGGTACTGGCATAAGAACAGGCACATAGATCAGTGGGACAGAACAGAGAACCCAGAAATAAACCCACAGCTTTATGGACAACTGATATTTGACAAAGGAGGAAAGAACATACAATGGAGTAAAGACAGCCTCTTTAACAAATGGTGTTGGGAAAATTGGACATCTACCTGCAAAAAAATAAAACTAGACCATCAACTTATACCATTCACAAAAACAAACTCAAAATGGATAAAAGACTTAAACGTAAGTCGTGAAACCATAAGCATCTTAGAAGAAAACACTGGCAGCAAGCTCTCCGACATCTGTAGCAGCAATATATTTGCCAATTTATCTCCACCGGCAAATGAAATAAAAGGCAAGATAAACAAATGGGACTATATCAAACTAAAAAGTTTTTGCACAGCTAAAGACAATAAGAACAGAATAAAAAGACAAACCACACAATGGGAGAACATATTCGACAGCATGTCTGATAAGGGGTTAATAACCAAACTTTATAAAGAACTTATAAAACTCAACACCAGGAAGACAAACAATCCATTCAAAAAATGGGCAAAGGAAATGAATAGAAATTTTTCCAAAGAGGACATACAGATGGCCAAAAGACATATGAAAAAATGCTCAACATCACTAATCATTAGAGAAATGCAAATTAAAACCACAATGAGATATCATCTCACACCAGTCAGAATGGCACTCATCAGCAAAACAACACAGAATAAGTGCTGGTGAGGATGTGGAGAAAAGGGAACCCTTCTGCACTGCTGGTGGGAATGCAGACTGGTGCAACCACTGTGGAAAACAGTTTGGGGATTCCTCAAAAAATTAAAAGTTGAACTGCCTTTTGACCCAGTTATCCCACTTATAGGAATATA
The DNA here is from genome assembly GCA_037038555.1 of Rhynchonycteris naso. Classification (NCBI taxonomy): domain Eukaryota; kingdom Metazoa; phylum Chordata; class Mammalia; order Chiroptera; family Emballonuridae; genus Rhynchonycteris; species Rhynchonycteris naso. Next base: position 186,752,176 of record CM072996.1, on the reverse strand, counting down.
CCCTAAGAACACTATAGCACTGTTTGAAAAGAAGAAACGCGCCCCCATGTTTATGGCAGCATTGTTCACAATAGCGAAGATCTGGAAACAGCCCAAGTGTCTGTCAGAAGACGAGTGGATTAAAAAGCTATGGTACATATATACTATGGAATACTACTCAGCCATAAGAAATGATGACATCGGATCATTTACAACAAAATGGATGTACCTTGATAACATTATACGGAGTGAAATAAGTAAATCAGAAAAAAAAGAAAAACTGAGAACAGCACGATTTCATACATAGGTGGGACATAAAAGTGAGACTATGAGACATGGACAAGAGAGTGGTGGTTACGGGGTGGGGGGAGGGAGGAGAAGGTGGGATAGGGAGGAGGGGAGGGGCACAGGGAAAACTAGATAGAAGATGACAGAGGACAATTTGACTTTGGGTGACGGGTATGCAACACAATTGAATGATAAGATAATCTGGAGATGTTTTCATTGAACATATGTACCCTGATTTATTGGTGTCACCCCATTAAAGTTAATAATAATAATAATAAAGAGAATTTTAGCATTAAAGAAATTAACAGCAAAAAAAAAAAATTACAATGAGATACCACCTTACACCTGTCAATAAATCAACAAGCAACAAGTGTTGGTGAGGATGTGGAAAAAATGAAACCCTAGTGCAGTTTTGGTGGGAATGCAGATTGCACAACCACTATGAAAAACAGTGTGGAGTTTCCGCACAAAATTAAAAACGGAACTGCTTTTAGACCCAGTGATTCCACTTCTGGTTATATATCCAAAGAAACCCAAAACACTCATTTGAAAAAATATATGCACCCCTATGTTCATTGCAGCATTATTTACAATAGCCAAGATCTAGAAGCAGTCCACGTGCCATCAATAAGCAAGTTGATAAAAAAGCCATTTGTATTTCTCTTTGCATTTCAGCTGTGCCTTCTTTCCCCAGGGCAGTGGGGAAAATATTGTTGAATAGGGAATGTTAATGGAGTAAATAAAGACATTTTTTCCTCACTCTCCTTTTCCCTGTTTCACATCCTCTCTCTCCCACTCCCTCCCTCTCTCCTTTCTCATCTCAGATACAGTTAAATACACACACCATTTCATGTGTGGATTATTTCCCAAGATAGAGATTCAAAAGGGTAACCCCTGAGAGGGAGGATGTTCTCATTGTATCAGCGGCCCCTGTGTCCTCCCCAGTCTGTGCAACCCTTCCTCTTTGTCCTCCATTATTTTGATCAGCTCTTTGCAGGTGCATCCTGACAGACCTCCCCTGGGTCCCTAGATTCCTGTCCTGGGGCTCTTCTGAAGCCTTGGTGTGGGCTAGCTGTGGGACCCTGCTCAGCCCCCAGGTGTGCAGTCTGGCAGTGTGAATGCCTGAGAGGACACTTTGAGCTGTGGTGACACGAGCCAGTGGGTGACCACGTTCCCCTCACACCTGTGTGGGGGCTTCTAACTTGCATTCCAGTGGCCTCCTCAGAAGGCCCTGCAGAACTGAGCACCAGCCACCAACTGTGGGATGACTTGACCACACAGCTGCGGGTTGGTTTCCCTCCTTCCTGTTTCCCATCTAGTGTTCTGCTCTCCAGCTTCCTGGGTGCACCTCCAGCCAATGTCTCTGGCTCTGCTTCTGGGACTCCCAAGGTAAGAGCCAGGGGTGCACTACCAGCAAGATGGCAAGGGCCCAGGCAGCCTCTCTCTCAGAACCTTGTGGACCATCACTCTTCCAGTCTTTGCTAATTGTTATGCAAAGCACGGGTACCTCACTATGATTTAATTTATATTTCTTTGACTAGTAGGGGGGTTGAATATTCTCTTTTAATGAAAAGACTCTTTTCCCCACATCATACAATTTCTTCTTTTATACTTTACTATTTAAAGTATACTTCCAACTCTGGGGTTCTTATCTTTCTGTTGATTGAGAGCTGCTTTTCATAAATAGTGCCATTTTTGGTCATATGCCCTGTCATCTGGAGGCCCCTCAGAACAGTTTTGCATTTGTTTCTGTCAGATACCACATGGGGGGGGTAGCATTCTAGAACCACTGTTTCTGAAGATGTAATTGATATATATATAATGTTATATTAGTTCAGGCATACAATATAATGATACAGTATTTGTCTATATAGTTGACTCTTGAATGACACAGGTTTGAACTGTGTGAAGATCTTTCTTATTTGACCCTAGCAGTTCAAACCCACGTAGCCCAAGGTGCAGCAAGGGGTTTGAGGTCCTTGTACGCACAGGGCCAGAAAGTTATATGCAGACTTCTGACTGCTGGAGTGGTTGGTGCCCCTTAGCCAGTGCTGCTCAAGGCTCAGTCAGCTGCATTGCAGAATGATTGCCACAATGAGTGTAGTTAACATTTGTCACCACACATAACTACAGGATTTGTTTCTTCTCATGAAAACTTTCTAGATTCACTCTCGTAGCAACTTCTGAATATACAACGCAGTGTTATTTACTACAATCACCATGTTTATTATTTTATAACTTATTTATAAGTCACACCCCGTGACTTACTTATTTTATAATTGCAAGTTTGCATGTTTTGACCTTCTTCACCCACTTTGCTCCCCCTGGCAACCACCAATCTGCTCTCTGCAACTATCAGTTCATTTTTTAGAGTCTGTGTAAAAGTAAAATTATACAGTATTTGTCTATCTTTGTCTGACTTATTCCACTTAGTACAATGCCCTCAAGGTTCACTGTGCTGTTGCAGATGGCAAAATTCCCTTCTGTTTTGTGGCTAAATGATATTCCATGAACTCATGGGTTTATTCACAAAAACAACTTTGATTTTGGTCTACTGTTTCTCTAAACTCACTCACAGCAGGCATTCTCTTTCTGCCCTGAAGGAGAAATTTAGGTGGGTCCCATAATTTTCCTAAACACTTTTAAGGTAATAAAAATGTCTGTGACAAAGTTAAGTCGCAATCATAGCCTTGATTCAGTAACAAAAAGTAAATGGTCCAAAACATTGAACAATACTTAATTTTTACTGAAAGGTGTGACTCCCCTCAAATCTTCAAATAGGACTGACTTCAAGTGAACTCCCTGCTCCCGGGGAAGCCACTTCCACCCTGTGAGTCTTTTCTTTTTCCTTGGTTTGCATTTCTTCCTTCTCCAGCTTGTTAATCATGCTAGTGACTCTTCTAAGGGCAGAGGTGAAGAAGATGAAGAGAAGGGGACCTGTAAGCTCTTATTTCAAGGGCACCTTCAACTCCCCAACATGGCTGTTTGGTCATTTCCAGGCAGGAGTCAGGCACTCATCTTGGGCCCGATAGTAGCTTTCTGATGGTCTCACCAAAGCCTCTCCTGAAGCAAAGGGCAGAGATCTCCCCCTCAAAAAACTACTGGGGGGATGAAGGTGGGACCCACAGCACCCAGTAGTTCTCTTCAAAATTCCTCCTTACAAAATTTCCTCCTCATCTTCACTCTTTTAACTTGGCGTGGGGGAGGAACCACGGCTGTGTAGAAAGTTTGCAGCCGTCTACTTTAACATTCCGCAGATCCTCTAGGGTTCTTGGACAATGTAGCATTTATTAGAGCTTGCTGCCTGGGTTCAAACTTCCAATTTAACATTTATTACAATAACCATATCAAGTTGCACCACTAGATAGGTGGTTTAGATACTTTAATTTTTTACAACAATCCTTGAGGTAAGTGTTATTGCCCCATATTGATAGACAAAGAAACTGAGGCTTGGAGAAATTCAGTAACTTGCTCCTGGCCCTGCAAGGGAAAGAGCCAGCACTGGAGTCAGATGGTCAGTGTCCCCCAAAGTGCGCACCTTCCCGTATCACACAGCAACCTCTCTCTGACAGGGCTTGGGAAGACAGCTGTCCCCAGCCCCTCTCTCTGATTAAGGATGAATGCACTTATCACACTTGTAACTACTTATGTACTCATTTGTTGAATGCTCATCTTGCCTGCCAGAATGCTAGCTTCACGAGCTTAAACCTTGGCTCTCTCCTGACTATGGCCGGGTGCCTGGACCAGGCTGGGCACAGTGGGGGCTGCAGGAGTGTTTGTTGCCCATCGGACAGGTTCTTGGGGTGCAGACGGGCCTGTGTAGGATGCTGAGGAGTGGGAGTCGGGGGAAAGGAGAGGGCATTGTGTGAGAAGGACACTGAGTTGGGAGAATGGGGGGTGAATGAGATTAGTTTACTTGGCATTCAGGATATGTCAGCAGGAGAACTGGGAGGCAGAGACCGGAAAGAAAGACCACGAGGAAGGCGGTGAGGCCATATTCCAAGACCCCAGTCCTCTGGGAACCTCACAATTGCAAAAGTTGTGAGGATTTTATAGCACAGACCATCTACATGTTGAATCACTATTATGTACACCTGAATCTACTATGCATATGTCATTTGAAAAAAACAGGCATGTAAAGCCAGGAAACCAGCAGAGGAAACCGGCATGCTGTGGTGTGCAGAGGCTGTTATCTCCTGGAAGCCCCTGAATGTGATCTGCCTTGATTAATGGATTGAATCTAAGACAAAACCCTATTCAGGGCCAGCACCAGAATTCTTCGGGAAGGAATTTTTTTGGGAAAACATCTTGACTAAGCTATTTGGGATACAAGGTATGGCCAGGAGCAGCATGGTTTTGGAAGGGACCCAGGCAATAAAAGAGCTGTTTGAATCACACTGTGGGAGGAATGAAAGAATTGTATCTCCACTTGAGAGGAATTGAGAGGGAAGGGAGAGGGTCTGTGAGGTGGCACAAGCTGGTGGTGGCAAGTGCTTGGCTAGAAGAAGCAGGTCTCTCCAGAAGTGGCCAAAAGAGGGTATTAAACTGTCTTCAATAAGGAGAGATTCTGAGGTCAGTGGTCCCAGGGCTGCAGACCCAGTCTTGTCCCACCTCTCTGTCCCACTGTCTTCAGCATGGGGACACTGAATGATGTCTGTGTCATGATCACTTTGTCCCATCACAGGTCACCTCCTGGTCCTGTGGGAGGGCTCACCTCAGGAGAGCATGGACCGCAGGTGTGAATAAGAATGAGCTTTCATTAGCAAGGGGAAGGTGGGGATGGCTGTTATGTAGACAGTGAATGGTGTCTGCCACGTCTGAAGACCAAGTGAGGTGGGAACTCTGATAGGACATAGGGTAAAAATGTCTGTTAATCTGTAGTTGTTGGGTAAACAAATGACCTATCCTTAGTGCCTTTTAACAGTTTGTAAAGCACACTGTGCATGCATGTGACTGTGGGCTGTGTGCAAAGTGCATAGTCACGGGCATGCAGGGGCCAGCTTGCCCAATTGTTAGCAGCTGGCATCTGTTCCGATTGTCAGTGCTTGTGTCATGGGACAGAGCATTTCTAATGTCTCTGGGTGTGTAAATATCAAGGATGGTGTCATGTTCATGTCTGGGTCAGGGGCAAAGGCAGCGATGACGATTACATGCTAAGCTCCCAAATGAATACAGAATGCTATAGACACCCAAGAGTCATAAGAAAAAGTGTGAGCCAATCTTATCTAGGTTTCCAGTGGCCAGAAGGTTTATCTGATATGTTGATCATCATCACATTGCACTGCACTTCATGCTGACGAGGAATGCATGCTCAGGAGAATCTTCAGAGAAGTCTCAGGAGGGCCTCACAGGAGCTTTGTTCAGTTGGTCTAGCCGCTCCTTATCTCTCTGCACTGGTTCTGAATTCTTCTTGCTTCTCCTCCCAAAAGTCCATCAAGGTTTGGGGAGGTTTGTGCCACTGCAGCCCCTCAAGTCCTCCCTGGCAGGCCAGCCTCAGCCTGGGGAGAAAATATGGAGTCCTATTTACTGGAGAGAACAGTAAGATCTTCCTTCCAGCAGGATCTCCTGAGACAGTGTGGAGGCCAGGAGTTAGGGGTTCAAAGCTGGGTAGATACATTTCTCGGGGTGTCACGCAGCCTCTGTACCAGTATTTTTCTGAATTGGGCTCCTGGTCTAAAAGGAATTTTTGGACACATCTGTCCTCTGTTGGTAATTCCCATGTGAGCTCCTAAAGCTTAGTTATGTTTGATTCTCTTGCACTTAGAACCAAGGAGTTATTTGATAGCAATTGTGAAGAGCAGTGAATAAGACCTATAAAGACAGTTATTAGACTAATCCAGGACAAAGGCAAGAAGGCGTATTGATTCTACCTGGCTTAGCACCAGTGTAACTTCTCTGGCATCTTTTTACAAGTTGAAAGTGGTTAGGGGCATCAGATGATACAGAGCAGAATTATACCTGGGTAAGCAGAGCAGGTGACAGCTAGTGTGGGCACCTGAGGAGGATCAATGTCTTCCCCCAATCTCAGGGGGGAGGAGCTTTAGCAAAGAGGAACCTGAATACCTGTGGGTTATTGGCTCTCCCTGTGGGCAGGAGGCTACTTCCCCTGAGGAGGCCAGTACTGGGTCTCCACCTTTCAATCTCCTGTCTCTTTGTTGGCTTGAGAGTCACACTATTTCTGAGGGAATCTGTGCCTACCCTAAGTGTAGCCAGCTCCGTGGGCTTCTTATATCTCATGACTCCACTGTGTTGGGTTCTGTTTCTCAAATTTATCTCATGGCTCAGGGTGGCCAGAGCCTAAAACTGCTCTTTAAAATAAAGTCTACTTTTTAAAAAAAGAGTTAAACTCAAAGAAAACATTATAGTCTTAAAGATTATTACTTAGTGCCTGACCTGTGGTGGTGCAGTGGATAAAGCATCGACCTGCAACACTGAGGTTGCTGGTTCAAAACCCTGGGCTTGCCTGGTCAAGGCACATATGGGAGTTGATGCTTCCTGATCCTCCCATCTTCTCTCTCTCTCTGCTCTCTAAAATGAATAAATAAAAGTCTTTAAAATAAAAGATTATTACTTAGAGCCACAAAAAATCAAAAGAAAGGAAAAAACTAAAAATTGAACATAAAAGCAGCAAAAAATAAATATAGAAAAATAAATAAGAAAAATGAAAAGAAACAAAATTGATAAACATTTTACGAACATAATAAAGAAAACAGAAATAACCGATGCTTTTGCAATGCAACACAAGATGGAGAAGCTCAACAACCAAGACCTAAGACCATTATGCAGAAACCAGCTTCCAAGTAGACTCCACACTGCAATGGGTTTCCTGGTGGATTTCTTCAGGTTGTCAAAGGCAATTAAAACCTATATAACATAAACTTTCTCAGAAAGTACAAAAAAGTGAAGAGAAGTTACTTCATTTATTTAACAAGTCACACATCCCTGATACCTGAAACCAATGGAGATGGGAAGGAGAAGGGCAAAGGAAGGGTGGAGACTGGGCGGGGCAGGGTGTGCAGGGTCGGCATGCCAGAGGTCACTGTTTCAAGGTGTTGGGCAGAGGGAGGAGAGGCCGAGAGTGAGCCAGCAGTGTGGACATAGGCAATGTGAGTTGCTTCCATTTTTGGGCCTCTGCATATTAAAAGTTAGAAAACACCAAAACAGTTTTGCAAATCTAATAACATTTTAAAATAAACACTTTAAATATTTACAAAAATAAAAATGGATACAACTATTTCAGAGCATCATGTGGAATCCATGCCAAGAGTAAATGTGAAGCCATTTTTATTTAAGCATGCATGCACGAAAGAGAGAGAGAGAGAGAGAGAGAGAGAGAGAGAGAGACCAACAGGAAGGGAGAGAGATGAGAAGCATCAACTCATAGTTGCGTACCTTAGTTGTTCATTGATTGCTTCTCATATGTGCCTTGTCTGGGGAACCACAGCCAAGCCAGTGACCTTGAGCTTCAAGCCAGCAACCAGGGGGTTATGTCAATGATCCCATGCTCAAGCCAGCGACCCTGCGCTCAAACTGGTGACCCGGTGCTCAAGTTGAATGAGTCTGTGCTCAAGCTGACAACTTCAGGGTTTCGAATCTGGGTCCTCAGCATCCCAGATCGATGCTCTATGCACTCTGCCATCACTTGGCCAGGCTAAATGTGAAGACTTTAAGGCTATGAGATTCCTCTGGTGACACCCTATACCCCCCCACCTTGTAATGGACAGAAAAAGTAATTATAAATTCTGATCTTTTACTTAGTCAAATTCATATGAGAATACAAAACATAGGCTTGTTTCTTTTTTCTTTTTATGGTTACACAAAGGACCTTTACTCTTCAGGTGATGTGCTGTAATATACTCAGGAGTGTTCTTGGATTCCCTACTTAGTGTACCATGTTTCTGGAAGAATCGTTTTGTCTTTGCAACTATTTGAATTATTTCAATGTAATTTAGATGTAATTTTTGCCTAGAACTTGATGAAAAGATAGGCCATAGCATATTATTTTGTAGGCCAGCTGAGTATTTCTATCTTAGAAATACAGTTCATAGAAAAACAGGACATTTTATCTTAGAAGGAAAAGCCCTTTTTAAATGAACAAAGCAGTTTTAATCAAATACATAAGAACTTTTTAATACTTTGGGGTCTGAGAAAAGTTAAAATATGACAAGCTCAAATAATTGACCTCTGAAAATAGAGGGACTTATCTTCCACAGAACTCTGGCTAGCTGGCTTACATGGGGGTCTAGAGTAAGGTGACCAGACCTCCCGCTTTTGGCGGGACAGTCCCAATTTTTAACAATTTGTCCCGCATCCCACGGCGTTTTAAAAAAAGCCCCAATTTAAAAAAAAATATTACAATACTATTTTTGCATTCTATGAAAAAAATTTTTTGCTCCATATAGATCAAATTTTTAATCAAGAATCCTCCCCCCTGCCGTCAATGGTGTCCCACTTTACCAATTTTAAAATCTGATCACCTTAGTCTAGAGAGAGATGGGCATTTGATCCTGTAGCCTTGCTCGGGGTGGGGAGAGGTTCTAGAGCAGTGGGTCCTTCACTGTGTCTGTTAGAAAGAAGGAAGGAGGTTGCCATCTTCTTGGGTCTTTTGTAAGGATGCCAAGAACACGCCTGAGTGTTGCAAAGTTGAGTCTATTTTCTGATGGACTTTACAGCAGCAGGAAGGCAGGGAGGGGACTCTGAATTGCAACCTCAGGACTCAGGACACTGCTGTTTTTGCAGCTGGAGAGGGAGTTGGCAAGACTCAGTTGCTTCACTGAGAGTAGCCAGCAGCTCAGACAAGAAAAGGATCCTGGCTTTCCTCAAGTCTGTAGCCGAGCTGCCTTCTTGTGGGGTGGGCTCACCCACTTTCTCCCCATTCTCTGCCCCTGTGTAACCTTCAGCCAGGCATGGGAGCTCACAACCTCATTCTCAACTCTCCTCATGCCCTACTCCTGCCATTGGACCTACGGTCATTTGGGTATTACATTACAAAACAAAAACAAAAACAAAAACAAAAAACAAACAAACAGAATAAACCGTAGCTGGAAACCCTACACTGGAGTGGACACAAATTTAGAGCTCACGGTTCATATATTAGGTGACCACGTATCCCAGGTTGCTGGGGAAAGTCATCGTCTACTCTTGTTGTTTTGGCATAATTATTAATAGCTCTGCTTTTTGCTCTGGACAGTGTCCAGATTTAGACAGTAATTTGTGAGGTTACTCTAACGCAGTGGTTCTTAACCTTTTTTGAGGTACCAAACCCACCAGTTTCATATGTGCATTCACCGAACCCTTCTTTGGTGATAAATAAAATATGATTTTTTTCCCCCAAATTCAAGACATAGGTATATGTTTTTTTACTGGTGCACAAAATGAGCCATGCATAAACATCACCTTGCTCAAAGAACAAAACCAACAAAGTGCATGAACTAACAACAAATTACGGTATTACTTTATTCTGGCCTCTGTGGCAGAGGCTTCTCCGAACCTCTGAGACCAACTCATCGAACCCCTATTGTTCGTTAGAACCCAGGTTAAGAACTACTGCTCTAATGTCACCAGTGAGGAGACCCATTCTTTGGCTTATACTGACACCTGTAGGCACACAAAATGATTTTGAGGAACGTGGAGGCATGAAAGGCTTTCCTATTCTTGGTCCCAAGGTTTCATGTCACCTTCTGAGCACATTGGAATGTGCTAGAAAAAGGCAATGGTGGGGAAGAATTTCCACATGAAGGTCCCATACATTCTGCTGCCATCAAGTGTCCAAGGTTATACTAACCCATGTTAGCGACCCAAACAGGACATTTTGATCACTGGTTGGTGACAGGTATCAACATCAGTTTCAGGTTAAGATATAAGTCCAAGTGGCTCTATGTGTTATGAAAAGGCTCCACCTGCCTACATTGGGAGGTGTGACCCTCAGGGTCCTTCCCGGGGGACTGGCAGGGAAGGACATGGTGAGGACTCCATATAAGCCACGAGGCTAGAGGTGTTCACAGTTGGAGAGGCTAGAAGGAGAGCCTAGGCCGGAGTTTCAAGCCCCCCTGCCCCAGCCATCTCCTGGAAATCAGGTAACTCAAGTTGGCTGTGAGGATGAAGGAGACAGGAGAGGGTAGGGAAGCAGATGGCAGGACCGAGGGCCTTGGCTTTTCAGCTTCCACCATGACACCTGGATTACAATCTGAATATCAGCCACAATACAACACACTTTAAACAATTAAAACTGGAGGTCGGACAGGCCTCATTTGTGGGCCTGGTTGTCACAGTGGTGGATTTGAGGCAGATGAACCTTTGGGCACCTGGGCCCGACTGCCCTGTGGGCCACATTTCCTTGTGGGACCTGCTCTCAGGAAGGTCCCTCTGCCCCTGCTGAGGCCACACCCCTGTGCAGCCTCACAACCCTGAGCCAATGGCTCTCCAGCCAAGAAAGGTAGAACTAGACCATTCGCAAGATAAGGGAAAGGAGGTCTGAAGGCGTGTTTGTCCTGTGCGGAGTTAATCAGGACAGGGGAGGGAAACAGGGTGTTGTCTGATTTCCAGGTATTCTTGTGGGGTTTTACCCGAGCTTTTGTTTTTGTCTTTCTTTTTTTAAGATATTAATGTTGTAAGGTCCCTCACAAGATAGAAACCTCAGGATTCACCAGTTTCCTTCCAAAGGGTTTGCACTGAATTATTCTAGACTTTCTGTGAGAAAATCCTGGCCATGCCCCTTGCCCTACGTCTTGGAAAGGTGGGGGCTGAGCAGGCTGCCTTCTGGCTGTCACTTACTGAATGAACAGGCCATAATGAGTCAATTCTCTGCCGTCTGCTATTTAAAACAACGGGTTCCTTCCTGCTTCCTATGCGCGGACTGAGGCGTCTTCTGTGTTAGAAGAAAAAAAAGCAGCTCAGGAACAAAGTGCGTCCTCTGAGGCTGAATGAGCTACACAGCTTGGCCTGCCAGGCACAAAAGCCCCTCTCTGCTTTATCTGTACAGATGGCTCTCATTCAGTGTTGGTGGCATGACTCTGTGAGCTAATTTCCCAAATACTTGGTTCATTAAAGTGGAAGAAAATTAAAAAAGCCTGTAAGCCAAGCTGGAGTTCTCCAAGAAATAGAAGAGACCTCCCTAACTGTCTAACTGGAGAGTTAGTTGTTCCTGGGCGGGAGGCCGGAACTGTGTCCTGTGCTCTCTGGTGCTCTGTGCCTGCCCCAGGGAGGTCTAGTCACCTACCAGGAGAGGTGGACTGGGAGGGACAAATGTGGGCACAGGTGGTGGGCCAGGCCTCACTGATGTCCACATCAGCGGCCTGACATGGCTTTCTCTCCATTTCTTCAGCCACGTGTGTGGGATGTAAGGTGGGAAGCCTGCTTTCCTTGGACTTGAGCTTCAAGTCTCAAGAGAGGTGACAAAGTCACTCCTCTCTCCTAGGGGTGCCATCTGGCCACTGGTGGGGACTGGTGGGCACCAAGACTGGGCCAGCTGTGGCTATGCACAGTGTGGTGGCTCTGTGGGCTTCCTGGGGGGTGACAGAGAAGCCTCGAATCCATTCATGGGCTCAGGCAGTGAGGGCACTGGGCCCCCGAACCAGCCATGAGGTCTCAGTTTGTGATCCCTGCCCCCACCCTTACAGCCTGTCATTTCCACCCTGGGCAGGAGTGTCAGAAGCACATGAGGGAATCCACTCCACCTGGGGAGCAGACAAGATGTCATAGAAGAGGTGCTGTTGAGCCAGGTCTTAAAGAAAGGGGACAGGACCATATAAGGTGGAAGAGAGGAAGGCACCCCAGCAGAGAGAGTGATGGAGGAAGATCATAGAACACATGGAGGTGACAAGTTTAGGAAATGATAACAATCATCAGTATTGTATCCCAAGTGAAAATAGCTGGCACACTTGAATAAATAGATGAACATGACTGGATCATGGCACACATGTATGCATGCATTTGTGTGTGCTCACACATGTGTGCATGGGTGTAGGGTAGCCTACGGAGAAGTGTACGACTCAAGACTTTAGCAGCTCTGCTGGAAACAGACCCTGAGAAGCCTGCTTGCAAAGGAAGACATAGAAAAAAGTTTTTAAAGTCTCAATATGTAAGAGGTGGCTTGAATGAAATAATTAGAAACATATTTCCAAAAGATTACCCTGGATACTGGATGGGGAGGAGCACCAATAAGGAGGTGACAGTGGGAGTCTGGGCAAGCGTTTCTCAGGCTGGGGGAAGGGAATTTGGGTGGAGAGGTCTCCAGAGGCTGGACTGAGCTGAACTGGTATAGTGGGTTGGTGGGGGGGGGGGGCTGGGAGGAAGGCAGGAGTTAGCAAGGAAGGACCTTCAGGCTTCTGGCTCAGCAGTAGGGAGGATCTGAACCTCTCCCAAGGTGCTGAACTGCGAGCAGCAGACCCAGGGAAGAAAGATGAGGGAAGTTCCATGGAATTGGAGGCTCTGAGGAGCAGTAGGACCAAGCCCATCCTGCTCCGTTGTTGAACACTACAAACCCAGGGAATGGGCGAGTCGGCCGCTAGAGACAGTGGAATGTCTTGGCAGCAATGAAAGGAAGGCCAGGAAGGGAGCAGAGGTGGAAGAGACAGAAGCCTGGGGACAGGCAGAGAGCCACTGCCTCAAAGTCTGGGACAACAGGCAGCTCACCTGAGGGCTAGGATGGGAAGAGCCAGGTGTCTACAATGGCAAGGGGTTGGTACAGAGTCAGCCTGGGTGGGCAGATGGCATGGGGCATGGGGAAGGTGGGACAGACCTCAATCCTTACCACACATACCTTCTGCTCTTGGCTCTGGCTCTGGCTCGGAGATCGGGTACCCGAGGGGGTGGGTGGTACAGAGGGCAGAGGCTTGGGTGGGAGTGGATCGAGGGGAGAAATGTGCTCACCCATCCTCCAAGCCCATGGCCAGCTCCACAGCTGCGGCAGGTTCTGCCTCCTCCTTCAGGAGGAGCCCACTTGATGTCAGTGGGAGGTCCCCCACCCGCTAACTGCTGCCATTTCAGGTGCAGCTCTTTGGGAAACAGCGGTGAGATGCCACTGGAGCACGTGGGTGGCTTGGTGGATGCTTCTCTCTTCAGGGAAGGATGGGGAGCTTTCTTGATAGAGTAACATGAGAACATCAGACACTTTCTACTATGACCTACCTCCTTAAGCATAGGTTCTCTTTGCTCAGGAGCATGGATACAAAACCTCCTTCCTCCAAATGCACCCTTGACCACTTATAGGACCTTGAGTGACTTGCCAGCCTTCTCCAGTTCCTTCAGAGATGCTGTGAAGACAAAGGGAGCCAACATCTGCCTAAGAGGGCAGGAATTGGCCTTGGTTTTGCTCTGTCATGTGACCAGTGCTTATAACAGTGCCTGACACATAAAAAAAGCTTGAAAAAAAGATCTGATGAATGAATGAACGAACAAATGAATGAATGAACAGGAGCTCTGAGCACATTCCCAGCACTCAGTAAAATGGAAAAAATGTGAACTGCCTTTCTACCCCATTTTTTCCTGTCTTCTCTTTCCTTTCCTCTGTCCTGTACCTTTCTGCCATCTTGGTCTCATTTTCTCTGCCCTTCTCCTCACCCTTTCCCCACTTACCCCTCTCTCTCTTTTCCTTTTTATTCCTCTCTTTCCTTTCCCACCTATACTGGGTGGAATAGTCTTCCCCCAAAATGTATATCTATCTGTAATCTGTAAATGTGACCTTATTTGGAAATAGAGTTTTCAGAGATGTCATCCAGTTAAGATGAGGTCATGGTGGATTAAGGTGGGCCCTAAATCCAGTGTGTCTGGTGTCCTCATAAGGAGAGGGAAGTTTGGACACACCCAGGGAAGACTCAATGTGATGATGAGGACAGAGATGGAGGGCCCTACCTTGGCAGCTACAAGCCAAGGAGCAACAGTGGTTGTCGACAACAACTGATGGCTTTGAGAGTCATGGAACCACCTCTCCTGAAAGCTTCCAAAGGATTCACTCCTGCATTGCCCTTGGATTTCAGTTTCCAGCCTTCAGAACTGTGGAACAACTCATGTTGTTTCAAGCCACCAGTGGTGGCACTTCTGGAAGCAGCCATAGGAAACGGATATCTTCCCTTCTCCGTTTCCTGGCGTGTACAGCTCCAGACTCACGGCCTCTCAGACCCTGAGCAGAGGGATACGCACCACCATCATGGGGACCTTCAGCCTGCTGTGAGTTCACATCCCTACCTCTGGCTTTACTTTGCACAATTATGACACACAGGAAAGTGCAGCAAACATGGGCAACGTCTAGGTGGGGAAGTCACACAGCCTCCCACAAAGAAGAAAAGAAGCAACACGAGTGGCTGGACAGCTGTGAATTTTCTAGCATTCTAACAAAATGCTTTGTCATGGTGCACCACAGGTAAGTTGCCAGGGAGCAGGCAAAAAATGGGCCGGGGAGATGTGCATGGACAACTCAGCTTCCAGAACGCATACATCTCAGGCGGCTGAGCAGCTGCGAGCAGGCAGGGATTTCAGCTGGGCTTACAGTCAATAAAGCTCATGAACAGCACTCGCCCTCGGCCATCTGTCACACGCAGGGTGTAAGGTGGCTGGCACCAGAAGTGGGAGCCCATGACACCACTGGTGAGATCTAGGGGAAGTGGGTGCTCCCCACACTCACAGATGGGGGGGCCCAGATGATTTGGTATGAGGCAGCACACCAGCAGTATTTGTCTAAGAATCCTTAGTCTTATCTTCACCTGGTGCTTGGGGCATCCCAAGGGCACAGACTCCATGGGCCTGGCTCCATGAGCCTCCTACACTCCCCACAGACAATGAGAGCAGCATTCTCATGGGGAGAAGGGAAAAAGATGGTAGTTTGCATTAACCATTGGGATCCTGGAGTCAATAGTTGTGAGAAAAACATTCTCTTCTGGTTACGCTGAAGGACCTCAGGCCTTGACAAGAATGGAGAAGATGCAAACAGACTTCAAAGAAGAGAACAGCCCAGGGGAGTCTCCCCTCCTTCCCTCAAACAGATGGGCAGCCACATCCACACAAGGCAAGGACACTGGCTCTCACATAGGTGCCTTGGGGTTAAACGTGGGCCAGAAAGTGTGGTGGAGGGCTATCATCCCGGTGAGATGGGACAGAGGGTGTAGAGCAGGGGTCCCTAAACTACGGCCTGCAGGCCGCATGTGGCCCCCTGAGGCCATTTATCCAGCCCCGCAGCACTTCTGGAAGGGGCACCTCTTTCATTGGTGGTCAGTGAGAGTAGCACAGGATGCATCCGCACCCATAGTTCCCATTGAAATACTGGTCAGTTTGTTGATTTAAATTTACTTGTTCTTTATTTTAAATATTGTATTTGTTCCCGTTTTGGTTTTTTACTTTAAAATAAGATATGAGCAGTGTACATAGGGATTTGTTCATAGTTTTTTTTTATAGTCCGGCCCTCCAATGGTCTGAGAGACAGTGAACTGGCCCTCTGTGTAAAAAGTTTGGGGACCCCTGGTGTAGAGGGACAAGGTATGGAAGGTAAGGTCTGAGTCACATGGGAAGAGCCATGGGGTAGCCAATAACAAGGGGAAGTGGGTGCTCCCCCTGACTGACTTGCCCAATGGTGAATTGGGCAAGTCAGTCAGGAAAGGCTAAAGCATAAGCAAACATTATAGGGCCTGTATAGCAGGGAGAAGCAAGCCTGGCCAGGGAAGAGCTGTGGGTGGGGGTTGGGTGTTTAGCACTCTGGGGTCAGGGTGTCCCGACTGAATTTTCTAGTAAGACCCAGAGAAAAATAGCAGCAATCACAGAGCTGGAGCAGCCACAAGCTCTGGAATCACTTGGCCTTCTTCAGGGTCAGGGAGAAAACAGTGCGGAGGTCTAGCTTGGTCTGGGGATAAATAGGGTGGAATTACAATGAGCTCAGACAAGTGATGATGCTGGCCGAGTGGTTACACCATGTGCCTGTCAGCCGTCCTAGTCCTTAACACCCTGAAGAAACCTAAGAAAATCACTTTGTCACCTGAATCAGTAATTGGGTATGCTACACAAATAATTCCCTGGAGAACCAGGGGAACTTATGTCCCAAAGTTGTGATCTGGAGGAGAAAGCCTCACTTCCTTCAGAGATGCAGGAGGTGGGGGGGAACAGGCCAGATGGGAAGCACAGCAAATAGCTACCCTCACCCGATTGCTTCAAACTTATAGAGCAAAAGCAAAATCTGTGTTTTGGGGGTTTTAAATCTGTTTTGTGTGTGTGCTCTGGACTAGTTTGTCAACTTGGTGAAGCCTATAGACTTCTCAGAAATGTTTTTAAGAATACTAGATAAAAATTTGTACTAAAAGAAAATACTGTAATTAAAGTATAAAAATCATGATAATTCAATGTACATGTCTCTTTATTAATCCACTGTTAAATAATAAGATATAGGGTAAGGTTCAATAACCACCATACATTTGAAGTAGTGATGAGTATAAGTGATATTTTGACATAGATGCAACTGTAACTTGAAGTGAAATTATCTTTGATTTCCATTGGTGATGACATTATAAGCACTGTCAGTACTAATGTGACTTATTGACTACATTTATTATTGAAGAAATTGCTAAGTTTAAAGAAAATGAAGATGTAATTTTTACCATCTGAGTTCACAGATCTCCTGAATTCTAGCTTAGGATTTGTTGGGGATGCCAGACCCAGGTTAAGAACCCCTATTTATTGTAGAAAACCATGGAGATTTGGGGGTCTTTGTGTTCCAACAGTAGATAACATTAACCTGACGCATTTGCTGATCTGATTTGGCCTGGGAAGGGGCACCTCCCTATATAAGGACCTTGACCTTTATGCGATTGAACAGTGATAGGTTGAATAATGACCCCCTGCTCCAATGTCCACGTCCAATGCTCAGAATCATGACGGCAAAAGAGACTTTGCAGTTGTGATTAGATTAAGGATTCTGAGGTAGAGAGATTGTTCTTGGCTATCTGGGTGGGCCCAAAGTAATCACAGCGGAACTTATAAGAAGGAGGTAGAGGGGTCAGAGACACGGTAGTAAGAGCAAGAGGTAGGAATGATTTGAGAAGGGACTGTGGGCCCAGGGATGCAGGTGGCTTCTAGAAGCTGACCAAAAAGGAAATGGAATCTCCCTGGAAGCCTCCAGCAGGAACTCAGCTCTGCTGACACTTGGATGGTAAACTTCCTGTGAGTACCAACTTGTGTTGCCTTAAGCCCTAAGTTTGTGGTTATCTGTTACAGCATAATGAAAAGTGAAAACACGTATGCTACATGTTGCTGGGGGACACTAGGTGCAGTGAAGTGGACAGATGCTCCTTGTACAACTGCATGGTTATACACACATTACACTGTACACCCACACCCCATACCAAGGTATGGCACATCCCAGCACCCAGAAGCCTCCCTGTGCTCCTCCCAGCCAGTACCCAGTGGTGTCCACTCTGCTGACCTCTTCCCCTAGCCTGGCTTCCATTTGCTGCTTCCGAATGACCAATCAGTGGAATAGCACCGTCTGCTCATTTGTGTTCTGGTTTCTTTCTCTCTGTGAGGTTCATCCATGTGGTTGCTTGTCATTGCTCCATATTCAACTTCGTCTTTTATCAATTTGCTAGGAAATTTTTATGACCATGAAAAGAAAAAAGAGGTAGAAATAAAGACACAGTCCTAATTTTCCCGATTTCATGGCTTCCCTTCCATGGCCCGAGTCCCACTGCAGTGGGCTGTGCAGCGTGTCTGGGCGGAGCCATCGGTACTGGTGCCTGGTTTTCCTAAGAACTGTCCTCCTGACCTCATTTCCTGAGCTTCTTCTGGAAAAGGGCATCTTCAGCACCAGAGGGACCCAGGGACCCTCTTGTGTCTTCTCCTGTGCCCCATCAGACCCTCCCTAGCGTTCCTCCATTCAGCTTGGGACTGCCTTCCGCCCCGCCCCCCTCACCCCAGCACAACCACTACCTCTCCTAGTTTTCCTACTGGACTCCTCTCTCTTCCTGTTTGTCCATCTACTTCAACCTCCGCGTCCTGGACAGAGAGCCCCCAAATTCTTTCCCCCTTCGGGAACATTTCCGTAGCGTGGCACAGTCACCCCAGCCTTTTAAAGAGCCTGTGTTGGCAGAAGGATGAGATTTTTCTTGTGCTCGGTCAGGAGTTCCAACCAGTGAAGGTCTCACAGAGAAGAAACCCTTGAGGGCCCTTCTCGCCTCCCTGGCACTCTATCCTTGCCAGGTCCCAGGGACCCCACAGCCTTGGTCTTCCCACTGCTGGGGGTGGGGGTGGGAGCCCAGAGGGCGGGGCTGGGCGGCAGAGGGAGGTGAAGGTATCGGGAGCCGCAGCCTGGGCTCTGAGTCTAGGACTGTGGTCTTCTTGCAGACCTGCAGTTATTGTCCTCTGTGTCTGCAGTTGGCACACCCACTCATGGGCAATTCATTGTTTTTAAAATAAAAATATCCTAGCATTGATGGACCTGGAGATTATTATGCTAAGAGAAATCAGCCAGGCAGAGAAAGACAAATATATGATCTCACTTATATGTGGAATCTAATGAACAAAGTGAACTGATGAATGGAATAGAGGCAGAGGCAGGGTCATAGGGAGCAGAGGGACAGCTGTCAGAGGGAAGGGGGATGAGGGGTGGGATCAGAGAAGGTGAAGGAATTAGTGAAATTATATATACATAACACTTAGATACAGATAACAGGACAGCAAATCCCAGAGGGAAGGGGGGAGGGAGTTAGGGGGCAAGAGGGCAAAGAGGGCATAAATAGGGACACGGGGGTAGGGGGTGAGGGTGTTATAGTCAGTGGAATACTTGAATCCATGCAAACACAATAAATTAAAATTAATAAAAATTTTAAAAATAGAAGAAAAAATCAAAATATCCTATTTATGACTAATAAAACTGATTGGAGAATGGGGCCCTATATTTGCACCAAGAGGGAGCTTCCCAATATTCTCCATGACCTTTTTGTTTTTAAATTTTATTTATTCATTTTAGAGAGAGGAGACAGAGAGAGAAGAGGTGAGGAGCAGAAAGCACCAACTCCCATATGTGCCTTGACTAGGCAATCTTGGGGTTTTGAACTGGCGACCTCAGCATTCCAGGTTGACCTCAGCATTCCAGGTCGATGCTTTACCCACTGTGCCACCACAGGTGAGGCGCCATGACCTTTTTTAAGCTAAACTTATCACCCCCAGCTTCCAACCTGCTCCCTTATTCTTAAATCCTGGGGTGCATTTCATTGTCGCAAAGATGGCCAACACAGCGGGGCGCATGAGTCAGTTTTCTTTGGGGGACACAGAGTAGAAGGAGAGAAAGCAATTCTGGCTGTGGACATCCTTTCCCAGCTCAAAAAACCCAGCAAGCATAAGGATAGCAGACAGAACCCCCGGAAGACAGTCTGAAGAATTTTGTTTTGAAAGCTGTTCCCCGCCCCAGGTCAACAAGAAGGAAAGAGGGGAGGCCTGCAGGACATGGCCCCACCACCTACTTCTTCTCCTTTCCCTCCAGGAAGCTCAGGTGCCTCGGGATCATCCAGGGTTTAAATAACAAATATTCATTATCCTTGCCCTCATTAGATAAACAGGAGGAAAACCAGCTAACCAGAGAGGAGAAGGAGTGGAAGAACCCCAGCTGCAGAGAAGGCAGGAAAGGCGACCTACAATGTATTTTTATAAACATCATAATAAATAACACAGATTTCAATCACTGGCTATAAATAACATCTGATCCTTTCACTCCAGACTTATCCAGGCTCTAGAGTGACTGTGCCAGGCTGGGCCCAGGGCCACCAGTCCTCCCCTGCTGGCTCCTATGTGGGGGGTGTCGTTGTTGTCAGAACATGTCTGCATCTCTCAGAGCCCATCTGCAGGCCGGTTCCTCCCTTGCTCAGCTCTGCCTCCTTCGTCCTGGACCACCCCACCACAGGCTGCCTCTGGGACCTCCCCCCTCTTGAAAGGTCACTCTCCTCAGCCATGCAGGCCTAGGCCTTGCAGGTGTTCTCCCTGGGTTTGTTTTAATAGCTTGTTGGAAAAACAGTTTCTATCTACCAACTGTTTGGATAATAATATTCCAAGTGGTAAGCAACTGTGGTTACTTGAGTTCTGTTTACCCTGAGGGGCATGGCTCAGCTGCAAAACAGGATCACGGAGTCCCTTTTCTGGCTCTTTCAATTATTGCCTAGATTGGCCGAGAGAGAAAGTCTCATTTTCAGCTTTCTTGCTGGGAGCCTCGTGCTCCTTTGGGAGAAGACTAGGGGAAGACATTAGATGGAGGCAAGTCAGTGTGGGCATAGATGGAATCGAAGACCCTCACTCAAAATCAGACCAGCTCACAGTGACGCTTGTGCAGAGACCCAGAGAGGCCTTGCTCCTGGGCTGAGCTGGTACTCTGAATCGACTCTCTCGAACACCCCTGAACTTCCAGGCCTACCATCACATTCCCATGTGTCCACCCCTTCCCTCAGTGTGCACATGGCACCTGATGCATCCCCAGACACCCAGACCAGGCTTGCAGTCTGCTCTTCCTGACCTACGTCAGTGGTTTGCCACGCCCGCTGAGTTCCCTGGGACATTGTTATCTCTTGCACGTCTCTCTTTTGTCCATGCCCGCTGCCTCTACCCACAGTTGGTCTCATTACCTGTTTCTTTCACAGTGGCAGCACCTTTCCACTGTACCAACCTCCACACCTTCACACATGCTCCCCACCTGTTAGGCTCAGCTTCCTAAAGCTTCACTCTGTTGTCACTTATCTGCTCAAGACTTTAGCATCCAACTGCCTGCTGTGTGTGGAGTGGAGTCATGTGTCCTTGTATCTAGGCCTGATCTCTCTCTACTGCCTAGCCCAGCTCATTCTTTTCTTTTCAGCAGGCCCTCTGTGCAGCTGATGCCAGAGGGTGCCCCTTGCTTGATAAACTCGGTGAATGCACTTTCAGGAGATGCACAGCCTGTGTGACCAGAGTGCCTCTGGGCCATTGCACATGCTGCTTTCTCATTCTGCAGAGCCCTCTTTTCCCAGCTCCATCTGTCAAAACCATGCTGTTTTCAAAATGCAGCTTCTTCCAGGAAGGCTTTGATGATCATCCGTGCTGGAAAGAGTAGCTCCTATTCATCAGTCTCTGAAAAATTGTACCTGGAGTGTTTCTAATTTTCTTTGTGTCCACATGTTTGATTTTGTTAGAACACAGACCTCCTCAGGGATAAAGATTATGAATTACTTTTCTGTATATAATTTGCTGTGCCCACCACTGAGGTAGCCACATGGCAAGCACTCAGTAAACTTCCGTCAGGTGAATGAAAGAATGAATGATCATGCTGGGCTTGGGCCTGCCACATTTCACTGTTGACCTCTGGTTGCATTTGAGTCAAGATAGCACTTAGATGTCTTCTCATCCTTGTTGGCTACCAGGCTACAGAGAAAGATTGTGCAGAGCCCTAGGCATGTTCCCCTCCATCATCCAGACTCACATTATGGTGAATCTGGGATTCTTAAGCATGTATAAAATACGAACTGGTCCAGTGTTTTGCAAACCCTCACTCAGAGCCCTGCTCCCAGGATATATCTTCAGAACACAGGGAAATAAGGGGGTTGAGGGTTGTGGGTGAGGGCGCCCTGGCTCCATTCAACCAGATCAGCTCTGCTGGTATTTGTTTCACATTTTGAAGTCTGGTAGATGCTATGTTCCACTGAAGACCCTCAAAAATTTTTTTTAAATGAAAAAACACCCTAAAGATCTAGAAATCCAAGACTCTTAAGAGAAATGCCTTTCTAAACCTATTTGTAAGGATTTGAAAGCATAGTCCACAGCTTCTAACCCAAAGCAATCACTACAATTGTCACAGGACAGCCCACAACAGAATCATCAGGTCCAAATGTCCCCACATCCAGGGAAAGAGAAAGAGAAGAGAGAGGTAGGACTCCAGGTTTTAACTCCCACTTTATCATGAACAAATTGTGCAACTTATCCCAAGCCCTTTGCCCTCTCTAAATGCATCTTATTTAAAAGTTTAGGGTAACCAAGTGGGGGAGGGACGGTGGCACAGATAGATGTTCAGTGTCCCTGGTGAGACTGCCCTGGGCAGGAAGCCCCTGGGTGAGGTAACACACAGGGGGGGAGCCAAATGTCAGCACCTTGGTCTCAGCCCGCACTTATTGACCTTCAAGGCCCTCTCCTCCTCTGACACTTGGAGAAGGACTCAGCCGGCAGCCTAGCCCGTTGCTAGGGGGAAACGCTGCCTGCACATTTATTCTGGGTTTGGATATTTAAAGAGCTTGGTATATTGCGCAACATTTCGGAAGTGCTTGGGGAGGGAGGGGTCGCTGACCGTGCTTTTCTTTAAACAGTTATAGATATCCTGTCCCCATGTCTCGGTCAACAAAGAGTCATTTGCTTTCCCCACGAATCTGACGTGGGTCCTGCCCATTGTGTCTGCCTGGCTGGCTCAGGCTGTGCCGCCTGGCAGGAAGCAGGTGGCCCGAGAGGGAATGCGTGCCCAGCCCCCACCCCAGCCTGCCACTGGGTCCCATCCAAGTGTCCCCTCGCTTCCTGAAGGCAAGGCATGGCAGTAGCCTCCTGGGCACCTGGATCTGGTTCTGCTGGGGCACCTGGGGCATAGAGCTGAGCCAGCACGTGGGGTGACAAATGTAGATGTCTCGTCTCCGAGGTCTTGGCAGAGCTGGCGGTCCCAGACCCCTCCCTGGGCCACCAGGGAGCACAGGCTTCCTCCTCCATGCTTGCTGTTTTCACTGGCTCAGGAAACTCAGACCCAAAGCTGGGACTTTGCAGCCCCTGCGTCATTTTTCTATTTGAATGGCCACTTTGGGCTGCTCTTAGGGAGGTGGCTCTTTTTTCGCGTTTCTTAGTCAGGATGTTGTTTCCAGTAGATTTCCTCACAACTCTGCTGCTTTTGTTTTCCTTTCCAAGTGCAGATGGAGAAATCTCCCAGAACTGAGAGCACTCGGCTGCTGATTGCTGGGCCTGCAGATCCGGGTGGGTGGTGTGGTGTAACCTGCCTCCATGACACTTGGTTCTCATTCCTGCTCACAGAGGTCATTCTGTCCACATACTCATTCTAGCACATTTAGAAATATAGGAAATAAATATAGGTGATACCGGAAGAAATTGCTAACACTCATATTTCCCCTGAGCCAGAGACCAATCACTAGCATTCTGGTACTGTCCTTAAAAAAAGAAGTTGAACACCTAGTGCACATATTGTTGAGGAACCAGATTTTTACACACAACACCATTGCATTATGTCTTCTCACACCCTGGGATGTGTGCTAGGCAGTTTCTAAGCTTCCGTGGCTCTTTGGCTCTGCCGCTGACAAAGTTATGTCACAAACATTAGCCCATGTTCAGTAAGGAGCAAAGCAAGATGAGAAAGCTGCATAACATAATAGGAGTCTGTATGGAGAGCCTGGGAGTGGGCTTGGGCAACTTTTATTTTCTTCTTTCTCTTCTATAGCTTGCCCTTTCTCTGCAATGCACCCAGAGGAAGAGCCAGATGATGCAGTGGGAAGAAGTGGGTGGGGGCCACAGGCAGCCTGCATTCAATCCTGTGTCCAAACAAGGGGACTCACTTTACTGTCTGTGCCTCAGTTTCCTCATCCCAACAATGTGGACAATATGCTACTTACCTTAATAGGTGAAGAAGGTTAGGCATATGTGAAAAGATGCGTTAGAAGCCTAGGAATGCCTGCTAACCATAACCATCATGGCTTTATGTTAGAGTTATAATCATAAATATTGAAAAGTGGACCTGGCTGGTTGGCTTAGCGGTAGAGCGTCGACCCAGCATGTGGAAGTCATGGGTTTGATTACCAGCCAGGGCACACAGGAGAAGTGCCCATCTGCTTCTTCCCCCTCCCTCCTCTCCTTTGTCTCTGCCTCTCTCTTCTCCTCCCACAGCCAAGGCTCCATTGGAGCAGAGTTGGCCTTGGCGCTGAGGACGGCTCCATGGCTTCTGTCTCAGGTACTAGAATGGCTCTGGTTACAACAGAGCAATGGCCTAGATGGGCATAGAGTTGCCCCCTAGTGGGCATGCTGGGTGGATCCCAGTCAGGTGCATGTGGGAGTCTGTCTCTCTGCCTCCCCATTTCTTACTTCAGAAAAATACAAAAAAAAAAATAAAAAAGTTATGAACTTATGGGCTAAATTATGTCCCCTAAGAATGTAAAAGTATTTGAGAATAAGGTCTTTCAAAGGGCAATTAAGTTAAAATGAAGTCACTAGGGTGGAGCCTAATCCCGTATGACTGGAGTCCTTATAACGAGAGTTGATTAGGACACAGCTGCACACATGGAGGGAAAATCACGTTGAGACGCAGGGAGATGGCCGTCTATGAGCCCAAGAGAGAGGCTGCAGCAGCAACCAGCTCACTAACCCTCTAACCTTGCACTTCCATCCCTCAGAACTGAGAACATAAGTCCTGTTGTTTATACCACCAGCCTGTTGTCCTTTATTATGGCAACCCTAGCAAACTAATATAGTTTCTTAATATCAGTGTCACTGTTGTTCATGGCCTAAGTCTTGGCCCTGAATTTCTTGTAATCTAAGAGCAGTGCTAGGAGAACCAAGAGACATTTGATATATGTCACACAAGTAGAAGACAACCCCTGCCATGGACCCAGTGGAGCAGGCACTGGTATCCTTGGCTACTCCTGGGGCCTTCACTTCCCAGGGTTCCCAGTGTCCTGGGGATATCCTTGGTGTGCCCCTAGGCTCAGCCTCCCCAGGATTGCTTCTTCCCAGTCAACAGCCAATGCTCTCAACTGCCTTTGAAAGGAACCACTCCTTCCTGTCAGGAGCCCCGGGCAGCTATTCTCCCACACAAGATGCCCTCTCTCTCTCAAAAGTGTGTGCACTGAAATGTAAATGGTTCTTTAACTTCCAAAGACCACGAGAATGTGCTCACATGCCCTCCTCTGGGCTCACTAACAGGGTGATGGTCGCTTAAGAAATACTTATTAATTTTTGGAGAGAGTGTATGAGAAAGAAGGGGGAGAAATGGGAAGCATCTACTTATAGTAGTTGCTTCCTGTATGTTCCTTGACAGGGCAAGCCCAGGGATTCGAACCAGCGACCTCAGCACTCTAGGTCAAGTGCGCCACCATAGGTCAGGAGGATGATGGTCTCTTAAAGATTTATTTTTGGAATGTTTAACTTTGTTTAGTATTTTTTAAGATTTTTTATTTGATTGTGATAAGAACACTCAACAGGAGATCTACACCTTTATAATTGTTGGTGTGCCCTGTATGACTGTTGGTGGTGGCACAGTGCTGCCCAGTGGATCTCTGTAGCTTCTCCGTCTTCCTTGCCCGAGACTTCATGCCCATGGACTAGCCCTACCTCCCCATTCCTTCCTCTTTCCAACCCCTGGCAACCACCATTCCAGTCTTTGATTCTATAAATTTGATTTTTTATTTTATTTTAGATACTTTGTAGAGGTGGGATTGTGTCCTTCTGTGTCTGGCTTTACTGCACTTTAGCATCAAGTTTTCAAAGTTCATTCACAGTGTCCCATTTTGAAGAATTTCTTCTTTTATAGTCAGAATGGTGGTTCATTGTACGTAGATGCCACATTCTTTTAATCTAGTCACCTGTCAAGGGATAGTCAGTTAGCTTCCACATCTTGTCTCTTGAGCATATTGCTCTAATGAATATAGGACTTCTGATAGCCCTTCAAGATCCTGATTTCAATTCTTTTAGAGCAATATGCAGAAATGGGACTGCAGGGCAAGATTCTGAAGACATAGGGAGGAGACCACTGAGGGTGCAAAGCTTCCTCGGATTGTGGATGCACACTTGCCCTATGCTCAGAGCACAGGGTAGTGCTTGTTGGGTAATAAGGACATTTTTTGTCTTTGCAGACCGGGGACCAGCTCCTCCTTAGCTAGGCAGTTAACCAAG
The DNA here is from genome assembly GCA_037038555.1 of Rhynchonycteris naso. NCBI lineage: Eukaryota > Metazoa > Chordata > Mammalia > Chiroptera > Emballonuridae > Rhynchonycteris > Rhynchonycteris naso. The sequence continues at coordinate 186,726,052 of CM072996.1, read as the reverse complement.
CGCCCTGGCCTCTTGGTCAGCCTCTCTTCATCCCTATTTTCTCAGGAAGACAGTCTTATAAATTGGCTAATAACTCCCATTTCATTTCCCCAAATTCCACCAGTGGGAAATTATAATGAAGTGCAAATACTTGCCAGGTTATTCATGGGAAAGACCTCTGGCTTTTAAAAAATGCTTTTTAGATGGCTGGATGAATCTGGTGGCACACTGCAGTGTGGCCCCGCCAAAATTTGCAGGAGATTGCTGGCACCGACTGTGTGCATTACACAATGCTGCTGACACCCATGACTGATCTTTACAGAAAGAACCCGGAATTCATACGTTGGGTGGAAGGGACCTACTGGCAGTGCCTGATGAGAACCTAGCATCTTGTTCTTGGTCAAGGTCCTGCAAGGTTGGAGCTATAATCACACAGTCTCAGAGCTAGCACCCTGAGCAACCCCATACCAAGAAGGCACAGGGCAGAGCAGAGGACAAGGCACTGCCCCCACCCCCCGATCTGGCTCCATTCACCTGCAGGGCTGCAGCAGGAGTGTTTGCCGCCTTGGGAAGAGGGACTTACCTCGATACTTAATTTATGACAAGCACACTGAAAAAAAATGCTGATTTAATTTCTTTTATTAGCTCCCTGGAATAGCAAGTTAATTTTAAAAAATGCATGACTGCTGCTTTGCGCTCGCTCACTTAAGAAGTTGACTTTGTAATGTAGATATATGCATTCGTCTGGTACATGCCTTAATATAAAAGTAATAATGATGATAGAATCTATCACTAAATGAGCTCCAGACCCTGGGGAAGGAGTTATACACAGATTACTTATTGTCCTGCAAACCAACATTATTCAGTTCATTTTGAGGATGAAGAAACTGAGGTTCAGAGTAGTTAAGGAGCTTGTTCAAGGTCACACAACTGACATGTGGTATTTGTGGGATTCAACCTAAGTTATAAGGTACTATTTGTGGCCCAGTGAACTGAAATTTCTCTCTGGATGCCCTGGCCTAATACCACCACATGCCCACACCCAACCCACAGTCCAGGGAGAAACCTGGGAACAGAGAGAAGCAAGACTGACAGACACTGTCCATTGTTACGTCATGTGAGGAAGATAAAGAACAGAACTGGAACTGGAGCTGACTCTGCTGCTTACAAGAAACACCATTTTAATAAGATACAGCAGGTTAAAAGTAAAAGGTTGAAAAAATATACACTATATTAACAATTAACCAGAAGAAAGCTGAGAGAGGATATTAATATCAGACAAAGTAGATTACAGAACAAACGATATTTCTAGGGATTTAAAAAAATCCTTTCATGGACTGACCTGTGGTGGCACAATGGATAAAGCATTGACCTAGAACGCTGAGGTCACCAGTTTGAAACCCTGAGCTTGCCTGGTCAAGGCACATATGAGAGTTGATGCTTCCTGCTCCTCCCTCCCATTCTCTCTCTCTCTCTCTCTCTCCTCTATAAAATGAATAAATAAAATCTTTAAAAAAAATCCTTTCAGAGTGCTAAAGAGATTAATTAAGAGGATGTAACAAGTCTAAATGTTTGTGCACTGAATAACAATCCTTCAAAATACATGAAGCAAAAAACGGATAGACAAGAAGAAATAAACAAACCCACAATTATAGGCAGAGATTTCAACACCACTCTGTCAATTACAGAAGATCAGCGAGGATAGAGAAGACCTAGATGACACTATCAACCAACTTGACCCGACTGACATTTATAGATCACCTCACTCAACAACAGCACAGTGCACATGAAAGATTTACCAAGATGCATCATACCCCTGTCCATAGAGTGAGCCGTAATACACTTGCAGATTCAAGTCACAAAGTATGTCCTCTGACTATTGTGGAAATAAATTATGAATCAATAGCAGACAGATAGTTGGAGAATCGCCAAAGATTTGGAAATTAAAGAACACTTTATAACTACCCAATGAGTCAAAGAAGAAATTATATAATTATCTCAATGGTTATAGAAAAAGCATTTAACAAAATCCAACATTTGTTCCTGATTAAAAAGAAACAAACAAACTTGCAGAAGACTAGTAGTAGAAGGGAACTTTCTCAACCTAATAAGAGCCATCTACAGAAAATTTATAACTAGAAACATAATTTACGTGAAAGGCCAAATCCTTTTCCTCCCCCAAGATCAGAAATGAGACACAAATGTGAGCTCTCACAACTCCTGTTCAATGTTGTATCAGAGATTCTAACTAGAAAATTAGGAAAGATGAAGAAAGAGAACATGCTCTGGCTGAAGAAGGAGATGCAAAGCTGTCTTTACTTACACACAATATGATCATCGATTATCAACACAGCTAGTAGTGAATCATCGCAAGCCTGGGGGATACAACAGCAATATGCAAAAATCAGTTTTATTTCTACATATCTACAATGAACGATCAGGAACTGAAATTAATTCCTGATACAGTAACATTCAGTATATGAAATAGGAATAAGTTTGACAAAAAGATGTGCAAGAGTCTGACCTGTGGTGGCGCAGTGGATAAAGCGTCGACCTGGGAACACTGAGGTCGCCAGTTCAAAACCCTGCACTGGTCTGGTCAAGGCACATATGGGAGTTGATGCTTCCAGCTCCTCCCCCTTTCTCTCTTTCTCTCTCTCTCTCACCCTGTGTCTCCTCTCTAAAAAAAAAAAATGAAAAAAAAAAAAGATGTGTAAGATATGTATACTGGAAACTACAAAATTAAAGAAAACCTAAATAAATTGAGAAATATACCTTGTTATGGGTTAGTAGACTTAATATTATTACACTGTCATTTCTCCCCAAATGGATCTATCCATAAATTTAACACAATTCCTACCAGAATCACAGTAGGTTTTATGTAGAAACTGTCTATTGATTCTAAAATTCATATGAGAATTCAAAGAACCTAGAATAGCCAAACAACTCTGACAAAGAAGAATATTACTTGTTTTCAAGATTGCTGAAGTCAGAATGTCAAGCTCTGTCTTGCAAAGTTCTCCTCTTTTTAAGGAAAAAACCTTGTCCACACCTCCACAGAACTCGTCCCATGGATCTGAGGATGAGCACTGAGATTGTGGGAGGGTGGCTCCCCAAGGGAAGTTCTGGGAGAATGGATAGACATGAGAAAGGCAGAAACCAGAGACCCATCACAGAAAGGCCACTAGAAGGAGGAGCATGCAATCTGAGCCATTCTGCTCTTCCCTGGTAACACCCAATGAAACAAATGTAGTTTCAGGGGCGTGTTCACACTGGGCAAGCAGCAACCCTTAAGGCCACCATGTGCAGGGAGACGGTGAAGAGAGCATCTGGGAGATAGCCCATGATGAAGATGTAAGAATTTGAAATGTCTTCCCTCGTTTTTGAAAAGCTCAGGCAAGCAAAGCTTCCACCTGTGTCCCCTCTCCAGTGGTGTCACCTTTAGAACTGTCCCCATTGTTGAATGCAGAATCCTCACATGGACTACAGCCCAGGGCTTTGGCCTGGCAGAGACTGATGGGACCGCATGCCGGAGGAAACTGAAGGGACTGCTTCTCTCTCCTTTTGGACTAAGTCCCTCAGATGAAGGATGATGGCAAAGGTGCTATGGGAAAGACTATGAGAGAGAGAGGGAAAGAGTGAGAGAAAGAGAGAGAGCAAGACCCAGTCCTCAGATTACACTGCAGATTGGAACAATCAGCCTTTGGTAGCAGAAAGGGCTGCTACCTGTTCCCAGATCCCAACCTGTACCCTGGGCCCCTTTCGCATCCCGTTACCCTAGTTCACTGGCCAGGTCCATGTAGCCAGGAACAACATGCCCTCACTATCAGATATTTCTAGGTAGCTATTTCCATGAGGCAGGGGCTGCGCAGAGCAGGCAGTGGGACTTCAATAGGGGAAGACACCCCAGTCCTGTTTCTTGCTCTCCAATGGGCAACTTCCCAGTTCACACTCAAAGATGCATTCTTGTCCTCTGGCCTCCAGAAGGACATGCCCAGTGTACCGGAAATAAATCAGAACCACTCACTGAACTCAATGCTTGCTGTGTGCTGGGCAGGGTGCAGGATGCTGCAAGAATACCTAATCCATGAACACTCAACACTCTTTATGAGGAACTCACAATTATTGTCACCCTTTGCTGTACACGTTAGTTTATCTAGTGTTGTCCATGGGCTGCACATTCCTGTGGAGTAGGGACTAAGCTTCATTCCATTTTGGGTCTGGAGTGTTCTGTGTAGTTTCTGACACTGGAAAGGCTTGAGTCAATGGACAGATGTCTAAACTAACAAACAAATGAAAAAGGACAATCTCTTTTTGTTCAAAAACTCTGACACTTCGCCTGACCTGGGACACTGAGGACCCAGGTTCAAAACCCTGAGGTCGCCAGCTTGAGCCCAAGGTTCATCTGGTTTGAATGAGAGCTCACCAGCTTGAGTGCAGTGTTGCTGGCTTGAGCGTGGGATCGTAGACATGACCCCATGGTCGCTGGCTTGACCCCAAAGGTTGCTGGCTTGAGCCCAAGATCTCTGGCTTGAGCAAGAGTGACACTTGTCACGCAGAAATACACACAATACATGGTGGGATTACCCAGGGGGGTTGTCAGAGCAGAAAGCTCCTGTCCAGTATCTGGTGACGAGGCCAGAGCTGGGCTTACAAGGGCTGCATGGTAGATGAATGGTGGACCGCTGGGCTTTGCCCCACCTCCCGCACCCCTGCAGCCCGCAGGCTCCTCTCTGTCTGGCCAGAGCTCAGCCCCTGTGATTTTCCATGCTCCTTTGGTAGCTGATCATGTCCACTTTGTAATGAAGCTTAAGTCAACGTCTGGTGCTCTTAAGAGTCGCTGTGTTTTCAGGTCAGCTGAAAGTGGGCCGCTGAAGTTAGAACACATGTCCCCACAGAACTATTACCAAAAAGGTTGGGTCCCCAGTCAACTTCTCAGAGCCCATTTAACCCATGAGGTGGCTGAACCAAACCACAGCAGAGTTCTGAGTGCCAGAGGGGGCCCCAGACAGGATGGAGTTGCTTCTTCCTGAGCACAAGCCCAGCTGTCAGAAAAAATTCCCCCCAAACATGGGAAGGATTGGATGTAAGCACCTCTGTTACTACTTTTGGAACCCCTCCCATACTTGTCCACTCTTTCCTCTCCTGTCACTCTCCTGGGCCTTGTGCCTGCCCCTGGGCTGCCCAGACAGGTTTTCTGTCCTCCAGATACATTCTGAGTTTCCTCTCAAAGCTCCTCACCCCATGAAACTTCCCGTTTTCTCCATGGGGATTGTCCAAGTAAGATATTAGGAGTGGGATGAATAAGGGTGCCAGCCCAGACAGCAGAGGGGTTTCTGGCAGGGATGGGAGTCCCGCAGATCTTAGCTCAGCCCCAGGTACAGTGGCTGGTGACCTTAGAGGAGGAACTGACCTCCAGCCTCAGTTTCCTCCTCTGCTGATACTGTGAGGACACAGGTAGATTTAACGGTAGGTGCACGACCTGGGCCCCAACTTCTGAAGGGCCCCACAAAACACTTTTTTCTAATGAAGGGGGGGCCTTTCATTGGGTCTTTAGGGGCCCAATATTTTCTTCTGCGCCCGGAGCCTCAACTGACCTTAATCTGCCTCCGTGTGAGGAATATCCTGAGATGACGTGTCAGACCTAAGAGCTTTTCCCGCTGCATCCTCAAAGCTTAGTGGCTGTTGGCTGCTCGTAGGGGATGAGGGCCTTGGCTACTGGCCCCGCAGGCGTCCTCTAACATGGGATTACCCAAGCTTCCTAATGCTGCCAGTTTTGAGGAATTTCCAGCTTCTAGTTCTTCAGGCATCACTTCTCTCTCTTCTCACCTAGGACTCTGATTTTGTGCATTTTTGACATTGTTACTGTTTTCCATATGTCTGTGAAATTGGAAAAGACATCTTTTCCTCCCTCTCGTGCTGCTTAATCTGAATATTTCTTACTCCTCTCTCTTCCAAGTTGCTAGACATGTCTGCTGTGTGTTATAATTGTTTAAACAAACCTATTGAATGGTTTATTATTGTTGTATTTTTCAATTTTCATAGTTTCATTTAATTTCTTCTAATAGATTCCAGTTCTGTGATGAAATTCTCCATCTTTTCCATGATTTTCTTGAACTGTTTGTTGATCGTACCATTTGAATTCCATGCCTAACACTAGTATCTGCATCATCCTAGTCCAGTGATTGGCAATCTTTTGAGCTTGGTATATTAAAATTCACCAAAACACCGAGCATAACTCAGGTGGTGTGTCACTTTGAGAAAAACGGCCTAACCGGAAGTCCCAGAACTAGACGGTCTGTGCCGGAGTTCTGTAGTTTTGGCCTCCAGACCTCTGGCACAGAGTGTCTACACTACAGCAAAGTTTCATCCTTGGCTCCTGCATGGCCAGGTGTCATCGAAAATGGCTACGCGTGTCAGTGCTGACACGCATGTCATAGGTTTGCCATCACGATCCTAGTCTGTTTCTATCTTGTTTTATCTCTTTCGATCCCTTCTTTTTCTCCCATTTGTTACTGTCCCCTGGCATGTCTGATAATTTTTTAAGTGAATGTTGGACATTGTGTATAAAAGATTATAGACTTTGGATGATGTTTTCTTTCTTCAGAGAGGATTTAATTTTCTTTTGAGGGGCTGGTAGAGTATTTGCTGATTTCCTTGATCTGGTCAAAAGCTGGTGATTTGTTTCAGGTTTCCTCTTTTTTTTTTTTTTACAGGGAAAGAGAGAGAGAGTCAGAGAGAGGGACAGATAGGGACAGACAGACAGGAATGGAGAGAGATGAGAAGCATCAATCATCAGTTTTGTGTTGAGGCACCTTAGTTGTTCATTGATTGCTTCCTCATATGTGCCTTGACCGCGGGCCTTCAGCAGACCGAGCCACCCCTTGCTGGAGCCAGCGACCTTGGGTCCAAGCTGGTAAGCTTTTGCTTAAGCCAGATGGGCCTGCGCTCAAGCTGGCGACCTCGGGGTCTTGAACCTGGGTCCTTCCACATCCCAGTCCGACGCTCTATCCACTGTGCCACCGCCTGGTCAGACTCAGGTTTCCTCTTAATCCTATGGAGGAGCTCTTCCAAATTCTCACCTGGAAGCTTGTGTGTCTATGGTGTGCACTTCCTTCCTGGCACAGTATAAGTTCCAATTTTTGTTTTTTGGCATCGGAAGACTACCGCAGTCAGTGCTTAGCTCTTTAGCCTCTCAGAGGTTCATTTTTTGCTTGTCGTCTCAGTCTCTAGGTGTGATGAGTGCTGTGGTGCCAAGTGCTCCTCTGGGAAGAAGGGCGTGTTCCCCCAGCTGTGTGTCAGAGGCAGCCTGCAATTGTCAGCCCTCTTTGAGGGTTGTCTCTGTTTAAACAAACTGTTCCTTCCCCCAAGGCCCACCTCTTTCCAGGGGCAGCCTACATCTGACTATTTCTTGAGTCCAGGGTGTAGAGACTTGCCACCACGCAGCAACTCAGGACAACTTGGAAGGTTTGTTCTAGCCTAGAACTCCTGGGAGGTCAGCAGAGGCTGGGCCTGCAGTGCGCCTCTGCCTCCTCCCTTCCTTTCCACTCATGTCTGTCTGAGGGGACACGGCCTGTGGCATTCGGCCCATATACGCACAGTTGAGACATCAGAAAATGCCTCAGGGGGAAGCTGTGCACAGAAAACTAGACCCATTTCAGTGCGTTTCTCATACCTTCAGGATCACGGCCCCTCTGGAGGTCTGGGTGACTTGCTTGTTCTCCAGTGCTTTCCAACAGTGGGCCCTCATATTCTGTCCAGCTTTTATAGTTGCTCTGGTGGCGGGGGCAGTCATCTGATGTTATCTGTTACATCACAGCCATAAGCAGGCCACGCTGACTGTTGTAATTCTTGGGAGTCAGAGGAGAAGCGTGGGAGACTGTTACCATGGACTGAATTCTGTCCAACAGGAAACAATGGCTTGGGGATGCAGACCTGGGGAGCACCTAAGGGAAAAACGCCAGGTTGTCACAGGCAGGGAGCATGAACAGATGTGTGCCTGAGCTTTAGAAACTAGATTCTAACTCTTCCAAGGGCCAGGTAAGTAAGAAGGAAGAGTTATTAGAAGTCATCTCAGAGTGAAAAGAAATTTGACACTCTAATGACAAAGAAAGAAAGAGAAGTAAATCTAAAAGGTAGTCTGACAGATGGTATGCTTTTTGGTATTACTTCTTGGAGTAAAAATGGTCAATAGTAGACCAGTTCATAGTTTGGAGAACAGCAGCAACAACAGAAGGGCCTAAAAGAGGTGCCTATAGGCTGGGTGAAATCTAACAAAATGAGATTTAAGAGGTACAACTAATTTACTCAGCTTGTGAGAACCCAACTTTAAAAAGGCAGGGTGATAAAATCAGTTTTAGTAAGTGTTCGTGTGAAAAACAAACAGACAAAACAACTTCAGCACTTAAGTTTATTTTAAACATAGCCTGAACGGATCGTATGAACTTGGCACCAAAAAGAATCTTAAATTACGTTAATAGAAGTATAGTGTCTCCAGAGAGAGAGAGGGGAAGCCCTCCTGTGACCTGTAACCCTAATTCTCCCACCTGAAAGAGCCAGTGCCCAACTGGGGCATGCTAGAGCACACATACAGGGTGGTGATGAGAAGGCAGCACAGAGGGTACTCTCTCTCCCAAGAAGAAATGGACCGAGGAGGAGGTGTGCCATAGGGATTGTCTCCAAGGGCACCTATGGCTATCAGGCAACGGCTTTTGATTTAGTATTCCCTTCACCTTGTAAGGGACAGGCTGTGGAGAGACAGACTGAGATTCAAATGTATGAAGGAATTTCAAATGACCAGAATGAACTTCCTCTAAAGATGGTGGTGTTCTGTGTTCAGGATGGAAGAGGGAGTGAGGCCATCTGTTGGTTGACAGGTGGAGGGGAAAGGGGATGGAAGAGAGAGTGAGGGCCATCAGTCGGTTGGCAGGCAGAGGAGGAAAGGGGATGGAAGAGGGAGTGAGGCCATCAGTCGGTTGACAGGTAGAGGAGGAAAGGGATGGAAGAGGGAGTGAAGACCATCAGTCAGTTGACAGGTGGAAGGGAATGGGGGTGGAAAAGGGAGTGAGGGCCATCAGTCGGTTCACAGGTGGAGGAGAAAAGGGATGGAAGAGGGAGTGAGGGCCATCAGTCGGTTCACAGGTGGAGGAGAAAAGGGATGGAAGAGGGAGTGAGGACCATCAGTCGGTTGATAGGTGGAGGAGAAAAGGGATGGAAGAGGGAATGAGGGCCATCAGTAGGTTGGCAGGTGGAGGGGAAAGGGGATGGAAGAGGGAGTGAAGGCCATCAGTCGGTTCACAGGTGGAGGAGAAAAGGGATGGAAGAGGGAGTGAGGGCCATCAGTCAGTTGATAGGTGGAGGAGAAAAGGGATGGAAGAGGGAGTGAGGGCCATCAGTCGGTTCGCAGGTAGAGGAGGAAAGGGGATGGAAGAAGGAGTGAGGGCCATCAGTCAGTTGGCAGGTGGAGGAGGAAAGGGGATGCTTTGGTCCACCCACACTGCTAAAAAAGTTTGAGCCAACATGACAGTTTGGGAGATTTTGACATAAAATCAGATTTCTGGCTTCTCTTGAAAAGTTAGAAGATCTGCCAACACTAGACCCTCTTTTCTGCCCATCAGCCAATCAGCAGAGCTAGTTCTCTCATTCCCTTCACACCAGGTGATGCTCCCACTTCCCCAAAGCCCGCCCATTCGCTCAGTGCACACTCCTGATGAGGGATAAGGCCAGCCTTCTCAGTTCATCAGGCACTGCCATTCGAAACCCCTAATGTCGGGGAAGCTCAACTATTAGGTGAGGGCACAACCCCCCATAGCCTTACCAGCTCTTTCTTCCTAATGGGAACTGTCCACCCAGAGCCCCAGCTGCCAAGATGACTGGCTTGTGCACCAGGTTGCCCCACCTTGGGCTGAACAGGTAGGTTGGCACCTGATCCCAGGGCTGTCTGTTCACAGGCTGACAGTGACACATAATTGGGCTTGGCATGGAAAACTGTGCTGAAGCAATCACATGTTCTCTCTTGGCTTTGATAACTGAGAAATATGTCCATTGCCAACAAGTTTATAATGGTTTTGATGGCAGGGAGAGGCTAGCAGAGGCCTGAGGACAAGGAGATTCTGGAAGTCAGATGCAATGGGAAGGAGTGCGCTTTGAGGGAGCAGGCGGAGCACACATCGGGAGAGGCGAGGATGCTTGAGAGAGAAAGCCTGCGGCCCAAGGCAGACCCAGGACTTGGGGGCGGGGGCAGAGCTGTCCTGCTTTCTTGTAGCTTTTCAGCTTCAGACCCCATTCATGTGTTTTCTTATAATAAACTCCATTGTCTTGAGCTGAACTGAGTGTTCTGTTCTCACGGAAAGCTAATCAGAACCCTCTAAAGACCTCTGCTAACCCGAGAGTCTGTGCTTCCATCAATTGAGTTTGAAGGTTTACCTCCATGACACGACCTTCCTCCCATCTCCTTGTGGACATATAACAGATGTATAAGAATCAATTTCTAAGACTACTTACTCTCATTTTACTTCTGTAACAAAGGTAAGTGTATAATTTAACATGCATAAATATGCCAGCATCTTTTTATTTTTCCAGAGACAGAGAGAGAGTCAGAGAGGGGGACAGATAGGGACAGACAGACAGGAATGGAGAGAGATGAGAAGCATCAATCAACAGTTTTTTGTTGCGGCACCTTAGTTGTTCATTGATTGCTTTCTCACATGTGCCTTGACTGCGGGTCTTCAGCAGGCTGAGCCACCCCTTGCTGGAGCCAGCGACCTTGGGTCCAAGCTGGCGAGCTTTTGCTCAAGCCAGATGAGCCGGCACTCAAGCTGGCGACCTTGGGGTCTTGAACCTGGGTCTTCCACATCCCAGTCCGACGCTCTATTTAACTGAGCCACTACCTGGTCAGGCTGCCAGCATCTTAAGATATAATTTTATCTTATCACATTCCAAACAAGAAAAAAGAATCCTGTAAGTAAAGCTACTTGCTTTCTTATATACACCTGTCAGCCCCAATCAGTGCAACCCCACTAAGTGATAGGAAACTATTTAGATATTGTCATCATCCTTGTGAGCCTGAAGAACATTGAACTTGTAAATTAAGTACCATAACAAATGAGTGTAAGACTGTCCATTAGTTGTGGTGTGATTATTTTAGAAATGTTAGTTTTCAGGTTGCTGTGAGAAGACTGACCTTTGTGATATTTAAGGCTGCCTTCTTGCATCAGTGGTTTTGAAGAGTTGCTATGTGGGCTCCAAGGAGTAGAAAAGAAAGATGCACATTATAACTTCATAAAGTCACTGATTTGTCTTTTTAAAGTAACCGCTGTTGAAGTAAGATAACAAAGAACCTCAGGCTGTGGCTGCCCTTGGGAAGGGAGCTGAGGAAGTGTGAAGAAAATTTGTTATTGGGGAAAGCTGCCAACAATGATGGCATCTCCCTGGTACCAGCCAAACAATCTGAAACCTGTCTCGAAACAGTCACATAGATTGGGAGACTGTAAATAGCAGAGACGAAACAGATGGGTAATTGACTGAACTTCCCACTTTGCAGCCAAATAATTTGGCGTCATGGAGATTAAAACTTGAGTGATCTCACTGGAAAAATTTTCAAGTCTTTGCTCTGCTCTGTTTTCGTAGACACTAGTTTAGCATTCCCAGGGAAAATAACCCACACCTGCTCAGTTATTTCACAAACAACAGGCAGGCATTTATTACAAATCAGTGAAACAAGCAATTGTTTCCCCAACCCCCAGTTTTGCTACTATTTCAAAGACTGACTTTGTCAAAAAAAAATCTTAGTGATTTTTAACAATAGAAAGATATAAACAAGAAAAAGTATCAGCAAGTGCATGTTGTATTCCCTTTTAAAATTTATTTAAAGTTACACACAGAAAAATTTGCTCTTTGTGGTATACAGTTTTATGGGTCTGGACAACTGCATAGTATGGTATATCCATTACCATGATCTATAGGGGAGGGGCCCGTCATCTCCCAAGTCCCCTTCGTAGTCAGCCCTTACCTCTGCCCCAACCCCGGCAAACCACTGATCTGTCCTCTGTCTGTAGTTTTGCCTCTTCCAGAATGTTATATAAATGAAATCATACAGTGCATAGCTTTTAGTTCATTAATTATTCATTGAACTTGCTAACTTACTTTTGCTAGTTTTCTAGGTTTTGCTAGTTTTCACTAGCAACTTTTGCCAGTTGCACTGTTTCTGTGCAGAGGGAAGAAAAGCAAGGAAAATATTTTGGGCTGAAGAATCTTAGAAGACAAGCATGAGGAAGTGGCAAGCTGCTCATCTGCAGGATTATTTTCATCTGTGCAAAGAATGTACCTTTAAGGGGGTGAGAATGGATCACAAAGATTGACGGACACAAACTCTGCCTCTGCACAACATCCAAGGAAGATCTCTGCATTAGCCCTTGGCTATCTGTAACCAACGCTGAGATCTGACCCATGGCTGGTAATTAACATGAGAAATTAGCTCCTGTTTAGTTATGAGGGCATTTGTGGTGGATGCAGCTTCAGGCTTGTGGGGGAAAGTGATGCAGTGATTAACTCTGCATCATGTTCTATAGTGGCCACCTTTATTGTGCTTTATCAACAGAGCAGTTGGGTGAACCCTCCAGGCTTCCTCTCATTATGATGATTGCCTTCTAAACAATGGTGTGTCAGCCTGGTCCTCCACACTTGGGGAACACAATCTGTACAAGTAGACCTGCTGGCAGGGGTGCAGCTGGCGAGGCTAATATTTGGGTCTTGAGATTGATATTAAGATTTAAAAATCGAGTTAGATTTGGTCTCTTATAGATTCCTTGGACAGGCCTTGGCTGCTTGGCTCAGTGGTAGAGCATCGGCCTGGTGTGTGGAATTCCTGGGTTTGATTCTCGGCCAGGGCACACAGGAGAAGAGCCCATCTGCTTCTCCACCCTTCCACCTCTCCTTTCTTTCTCTCTCTCTCTTCCCCTCCCGCAGCCAAGGTTCCAAGGCTCCGTTGGAGCAAAGTTGGCCCAGGCACTGAGGACAGCTCCACGGCCTCTGCCTTGGACGCTGGAATGGCTCCGGCCACAATGGAGCAATGCCCCAGATGGGAGGAGCATCGCCCCCTGGTGGGCATGCTGGGTGCATCCTGGTTGGGTGCATGCGGGAGTCTGTCTGACTGCCTCCCTGCTTTTCACTTTGGAAAAACACACACACAAAAAAAATTCTTGGACAGATCACCACGCATCAGCCTCTGTGCAGCACATATTCAGACACATGCAATTACCCTGATTTTTCAGATGAGAATATGAGTGTCCCTAGGACTCCCTTCTCTGCCCTCCTGTATGCCCACATGTTTTCCCTGTGTTACAGGTTCTAAATGGTTTGCCTTTCAGGAGTTTTGATAGATCCTATGAAATGGCCACCATGGTGGCCAGTTTCTATAAGACGGCCACATGATGGTCAGCTTTACAGAAGTCACATATTATGTTTTTGCAAAAATCCAGGAAACCTCCTCAGAGTTTCATAACCACCCCATGAAGTAGACCAACAGCTGGGTGTCAAGTCACTTGAGCTCCTTAATGAAGGCCTTTAAGAAACTGTGAGTATAAGTAGGCATCTTGGCTTAACTAGGGGTTCCACCTACTGGGGCTGAAGGGTGGTGTGTGGTAGCATTGTGAGGAAGTGGCTTCTACCAAACTTCAGGCAGCACATGGTGAGCATGTGGTTATCTGGACTGAGTATAAAAGCCTCATTATGCAGGAATTACATGCTCTAGTACCAGTCAGCGCTATCAAGAGGGTTTACCTCTAGTTAGTTAAGTGAGAAGAACTATCCTTTCTGTAGAATCGTGTGGTTAATAGGCTGTTATTAGACAGCATGTGGGCACCTGTGTCCTACTGGAACACTGCAATAAAGCAATATGGCAACAAACAACAAATGACATACGCATTGCCTCTGAACCACTCCTTCCCCATAAACCTGAACTGTGGGCTTTCGGGACTTTTTTGTAAGATGTCTACCAGATACTCATTTAAAAATAACATTAAAAAATTCACCAAGTAATATGTGTTTATTGTAGGAAAATGGGAAAATGTGGCTAAGTAAAAAAAGGAAATAAAGTAGTGTGGGACAGCTGTGTTAGGCTTGCTCGTGGGGTTACAAGCTGCAAGCACTTTGCTTGATGAGTGCATGAGCACATGACAGAGGCATGTGTGCATAGCCTACATAAGGCTATGAGTGCTTCCCCTGGGTGGTGATTCTTCCAGGTCACTCTCCCACCACCATGAGGTGTGGTTTTCCTTGCTCCCGTGCCCTTACTGTAAACAGCAGATTTTCCTTTGTTTATTAGCTCGTTTCCTTTTGTTGTTTATTTGCTCACCTGTCCTTGTGGCCTCCAATAAACAGGTATGGCCTGATGCTTTCTGGCTCTGCAGTTTTTCTACTGTCTGCCTGAATCCAATGTGAACCTGCCTGGTCTCAGCCAACAGCATTACATCTGGTGTAGTGGGAAGGGCTCAGAGCAGATGGGTATGGAGCCCCCGACACCCTTGAAGGATGGCGTAGAGGAGTGGTCACTGTTCTCCAGCCTATGGTTTCCCATGGCAGTCCTTTTGCAGGCTGTAGGCTGGGTGTTTTTAACAGTCACTGGAGAAAGAGCTGCAGATCCAAGAATTGTAAGTCAGACTGCAGGCTAAGAACCAGTGATGGCATAAACTGGAGCCAGCACTGGAGAGGGAGGTTGACCAGGTCCAAGAGTTGCTTTGTGAGGTGCAGGCTGAACACCAATGGCACCTGGAACTGGAGCCATCTCTGAAGAAGGAATTGTGAATTTTCAAGTAGCAGTTTGCCCTGGAAGCTGAACGCTGGCAGTGACAGCTGTTGGAGAAATAACTGCGGGTTCAGAAGCTTGAGAGTCAGCTTCAGGCCAAGAGCCGGCAGCTGCAGAAGCCAAAGCAGGTAGAAGATGGAGCTGCATTCCTGCTGGCAGAGTGGCTCCGAGTCAGCAGAAGCAGGTGTTTCTGACTCCTCTTCTAAGGGGGAGGCTCGGGCTGCAACCGCCATTCACGCAGACTCAGAGCCCAGCTGGTGGTTGCCAAAAAGGTAAAATCCAAGCAGCAAAGAGTCCCTTAGGGGCAGCCACAGCCTCCTTTATAGATAGTGGAGTACTCTGTGTCCAGCCCTACACCCAGGCAGAGCTGATGGAGTTGGGGACACAATTCAGGTAGAAAGCCATGGAGCCACTGGCAGCCTGACTACTGAGGTTGTGGGACATAGGGTGGATGGCATCACGCTTTCTGAAACAGAGATGGAGAAATTGGCCGCCATTACCACACACTCCTCCTTGAGGCAGCATCTTTAGAACTGCTATGACAACCCAGGATACCATACCCTATTAGAATGGGTGATGGCTGCAATTTGTTTGGTCTGGCAGAATGCTGGGGACCTGCGGGGGCAAGTGAGTCAGTAGCAGTCCTATATTGAGTTAGTAAAAGTCTTTGGGAACTAGAGGCAAGATGACCATGGAGTAGATGGACGTACCAACTTCCAACTCCCAGAACCAAGGTAGATTATAACTTGATTTTAAGAACCATCATCTGGATAAACCAACGTTGAATAGGACTAAGAGGGCTCTTCAACCAGGGAACACTGAAGAAGAAACATTGAGACTTGTAGAAAAAGTGAAAACGTGGAAAGGGCTGCCCAGCTCCCTGGAGCGAAAGGCAGCCCGGAGAGACTCATGTGGCGGGAAGAGAAGCTAGCAAAAGGGTAGGGACGTGGTTCCCAGGAACAAAGCCCCAGCCTACAGCCCCACAGCCTAGAAGAGGTGTATGGACAGTATTTAGCTGTGAAACAGGTTAGGATACTGTTTGTGAGAAAGAGACAGTTGTCTCAGACCCAAGATTCTTCGTAAAGGGGTGATGCAGAAAACCTCTCTCACAACCACTCACCTGGGACTCCAGGGGACAGGGAGAGAGAAGGGGACTGGAGCAGCGGGAAGAGAGTGTGGTCTGGAAGGCACAGGGAGAAAAGCTTTGAGGGACAGCCAACCTAAAACCTGGGCTGAGTCACTCCACAAATCTGAAATAATATTTCGCCTGGAACCAGCAAGGGGAAGCAGGACACCAGCCAAACAGGCTACCCTGCATCAATTAGAGCACAGTCGCTTAAAAGGAAGGAGCTTTCAGGACTACAGTATGGAGTGTTAGGGTCTGAGCTGCAGTGCCCCACTCACACTGCTGAGGGCTAGCTGGAGGGTGGGTGGCAGCGGGACGTGAAAGCGTGGTTCTGTCAGAGGAGGCAGAGGCCAAGCTGGCTGGCGTGAGCTCAGTCTAGCCCAGTGGAGGTGAAGGGGATGCGCAAAAGTGGTCTGGCATCCGTGGGACTGCATGCGACCCCACCTGTGGGGGAAAGCAGGAGCCTGCAACGAGGAGAGATCTGCTGCTGGGCAGGGGCAAGGGGGCGCAGCCACACCTGGACTCCAAGGCATCAAGTTCTGCATGAACCGGCTTTGCCCGGGGAGGTGGGGCAGAAGCCTGGGCTCACAGTTGAGGGTACACCAGAAGCCTGACGAGGAGCCAAGATTGAGGGAGCAGGGCAGAAGCCCAGATCGGGGCTGAGCGCATAGCTGCAGCCCCTCCCAGCTGAGAAGCCGAGGTTGGCAGGGGCAGAGCAGAAGGCTGGCTCACAGATGAGCTTGCATCAGCAGCTCCTCCTGGCTAGAGGAACCAGTTGACAGGGACCCACAGCTGAGCAAAAGTACTCACCCTTGCCCTGGTGTCCAGGCTTGTGGCCCGAGTGTGGTGTGCAATCCCACCTGTGGGAGAAGGGCGAAGACCGAGACAAGCTGAAGCTTATAGAGCCTGACATGAGTACACAGCCCCTCCCAAAGAGGCGAGGCAAAGACCGCAGCAACAGAGTGGAAATAAGTGACATAGAGGCTAAGGAAATAATAGAGAGGATCAATGAAACCAGAAGCTGGTTCTTTGAAAAGGTAAACAAGATTGATGAACCTTTAACTAGACTCACCAAGAAAAAAAGAGAGATGACTCAAATAAATAAAATTAGAAATGAGAGTGGAGAGGTAACAACTGACACAACAGAAATACAAAGCATTGTAAGAAAATACTATGAAGAACTCTATGCCAAAAAATTAGACAATCTCGGTGAAATGGACAAATTTCTTGAATCATATAATCTTCCAAAAATCAATCTGGAAGAATCAGAACACCTAAACAGACCAATTACAAAAAGTGAGATCGAAACAGTTATCAAAAACCTCCCGACAAAGAAAAGTCCTGGGCCTGATAGCTTCACAAGTGAATTCTACCAAAAATTTAAAGAAGAACTAACTACTATACTTCTCAAGTTGTTTCAAAAAATTCAAGAGGAAGGAAGACTTCCAAATTCCATTATTGAGGCAAGCATAATTCTGATCCCAAAACCAGGCAAAGACAACACAAAGAAAGAAAATTATAGGCCAATATTCCTGATGAATTTAGATGCTAAAATTCTCAACATATATTAGCCAACCGGATCCAGCAATATATGAAATGAATCATATACTATGATCAAGTGGGATTTATTCTGGGGAGGCAAGGCTAGTTCAATATTTGCAAATCAATTAGTGTGATTCATCATGTAAACAAAAGGAAGGACAAAAATCACATAATTTCAATAGATGCAGAAAAGCTTTGATAAAATCCAGCACCCATTCATGATCAAAACTCTTAGTAAAGTGGGAATACAGGGAACATACCTTAACATGATAAAGGCCATCTATGACAAACTCACAGCAAACATATACTATATGGGCAAAAATTAAAAGCAATCCCCCTATGATCAGGAACTAGGAAGGTGTGCCCCCCTTCACCACTCTTATTCAACATAGTTCTGGAAGTCTTAGCCACAGCAATCAGACAAGAAGAAGAAATAAAAGACATCTAAATTGGAAAAGAAGTATAACTGTCATTATCTACAGATGATATGATATTGTATATTCAAAATCCTAAAGTCTCAGTCAAAAAACTACTGGACCTGATAAATGAATTTAATAAGGTGGCAGGATATAAAATTAATACTCAGAAACCAGAAGCATATTTATATACCAACAATGAACTGTCAGCAAAAGAAATTGAGGAAACAATCTCCTTCACTATTGCAATAAAAAAAATAACGTACCTAGGAGTAAATTTAACCAAGGAGGTTAAGGACTTGTACTCGGAAAATTATAAAATATTGATAAAAGAAATCACAGAAAATAGAAACAAGTAGAAGCATATACCATGCTCATGTATAGGAAGAATAAACATCATTAAAATGTCTATATTACCCAAAACAATTTATAAATTCAATGCAATGCCAATTAAAATACCAATGACATACTTCCAAGATATAGAACACATATTCCAAAAATGTATATGGAACCAAAAAAGAACATGAATAGCCTCAGCAATCTTAAAAAGAAAAAATAAAGCAGGAGGTATCACTCTTCTGGATATCAAGGTATACTACAAGGCTTTTGTACTCAAGACAGCCTGGTACTGACATAAGAACAGGCACATAGATCAATGGGACAGAACAGAGAACCCAGAAATAAACCCACACCTTTATGGACAACTGATATTTGACAAAGGGAGACAGAGCATACAATGGAGTAAAGACAGCCTCTTTAACAAATGGTGTTGGGAAAATTACACATCTACCTGCAAAAAAAATGAAACTAGACCATCAACTTACACAATTCACAAAAACAAACTTAAAATGGATAAAAGACTTAAATGGAAGCCGTGAAACCATAAGCATCTTAGAAGAAAACATAGGCAGTAAGCTCTCTGACATCTGTCACAGCAATATATTTGCCGATTTATCTCCACCGGCAAATGAAATAAAAGGCAAGATAAACAAATGGGACTATATCAAACTAAAAAGTTTTTGCACAGCTAAAGACAATAGGAACAGAATAAAAAGACAAACCACACAATGGGAGAACATATTCGACAGCATGTCTGATAAGGGGTTAATAACCAAAATTTATAAAGAACTTATAAAACTCAACACCAGGAAGACAAACCATCCAATCAAAATATGGGCAAAAGAAATGAATAGAAATTTTTCCAAAGAGGATATACAGATGGCCAATAGGCAGATGAAATAATGCTCAACATCACTAATCATTAGAGAAATGCAAATTAAAACCACAATGAGATATCACCTCACACCAGTCAGAATGGCACTCATCAGCAAAACAACACAGAGTAAGTGCTGGTGAGGATGTGGAGAAAAGGGAACCCTCCTGCACTGTGGTGGGAATGCAGACTGGTGCAGCCACTGTGGAAAACACTATGGAGATTCCTCAAAAAATTAAGAATCAAACTGCCTTTTGATCCAGCTATCCCACCTTTAGGAATATACCCTAAGAACACCATAGCACTCTTTGAAAAGAATAAATGCCCCCCCATGTTCGTGGCAGCATTGTTCACAATAGCGAAGATCTGCAAACAGCCCAAGTGTTCATCAGAGGACGAGTGGATTAAAAAGCTATGGCACATATATACTATGGAATACTATTCAACCATAAGAAATGATGACATCAGATCATTTGTAACAACATGGACGGACCTTGATAACATTATACTGAGTGAAGTAAGTAAATCAGAAAAAACTAAGGACTATATGAGGCCATACATAGATGGGACATAAAAATGAGGCTCAGAGACATGGACAAGAGTGTACTGGCTTCCCCGGGGGAGGGGGAGGTTAGGGTGTGGGTAAGGAGAGGGGAGGGGCACAAATAAAACCAGATAGAAGGTGACGGAGGACAATTTGACTTTGGGTGATGGGTACACAATATAATCAAATGTCAAAATAACCTGGAAATATTTTCTCTGAACATATGTGCCTTGATTTATCAATGTCACCGTATTAAAGTTAATACAAATAAATAAAAAAAAAAGTGTTTGGGAACTAAATATGAAGGATGCTGCTTTCCATCTGTGATCCTGTGGACCAGATGAGGAAGTGTTTACAGCTGGGATGTGGGATGTTATCCCCAGCAGAGCCACATCAGCCCTTTTTGGGCCACTAGTGGCTATTCTGGGACCCTATGTGGTACTACCTATCAACATGGTTACACAGGTGGTAGCAGAGTTTGAGTGGCTGGAGGTAGCATGGAATCACAAAGCTATGTGGGCTGCTGCACTTGCTGCCCCTCTGACTAACAAGAGAATTGGGCCTGTGAAACTTACCCAAACACAGATGTGGATGGATTTAATTGCAGCTGGGGTAGACAGGGAGAAATTGGATGGCAAATGTAATAAGGTTCTTTTGGAGTTTTGGCAGCAGCTTAAACCAGGACAGAGATTTCAGTCACTGAGATAAACAGTTCCAGCAGCTACCAATAAAAATGGTTGGTGCACAGGTGGCATGGTTACAAGATTATATGATGGAGACCACTGAGGGAGAGGAGGACCCCCAAGACCTGCTGTTCCAGTTTGAATAGGGCGAAGGCCAAGGGACCCATCTAACAGGGATGGGTGTATACTGAAGGCCCCATGTAGAACTGGCTATCCACTGGTCCCCTTCTAAAGTACAATAGGTATTGACCTTGGTGGATACAGGTGCAGAATGTTCCCTCCTCTATGGGAACCCAGAACAGTTTGCTGGGACCCCAGTGGCCATTGATGGGTGTGGGAGCCAAACTGTTCAAGTGAAGCCAATAACTATTCCATTGGAGGTAGGAAGACTGCCTCCTAAGCCATCTAAGGTGTATGTATCCCTTATTCCTGAATATATTTTAGGGATAGATTTCTTATAAGAACTGTGGTTGGAAACTACAGCCGGGGCATTCCTCTTGCAAATCCGGATCATGAAGGCAGTGTTGCAGGGACACACAGCACATCCCCACTTGCAATTACCCGTTCCCCAGCGTGTGACTAGCATGGAGCAGTACTGCCTGCCAGGCAGCTATGAAGAAATCACTAGGACAGTCCTCAAACTAGAAAAGGTGGGGATCATCCAGCCAGCACACAGCTCTTACAATTCCCCAGTGCAACCTGCGCACAAACCAGACGAAACCTGGTGAATGACAGTGGATTACAGAAACTTCACAAAGTTGTTCCCCCTTTGCATGCTGCTGTACCCTCAATAGCTAACATGATGGATTGGTTAAGCCATGAGTTGGGGACATACCACTTTGTGGCAGATTTGGCTAATGCCTTTTTCTCTATTGATATAGCTGCAGTGAGTCAAAATCAATTTGCCTTCAGTTGGGAAGGGCGGCAATGGACCTGTAAAGTATTACCACAGGGCTATTTGCATAGCCCCACCTTGTGTCATGGGCTGGTGGCTGCTGACCTGGCTAAATGGAAACAGCCAGAGGTGGTTTATATGTATCATTATATTGATGACTTATGCTAATGAGCGACTCTCTTCCAGAATTGGAGCAAGCAGTCCCTACCCTGCTATCCCACATGAAAGCGTGTGACTGGGCAGTCAATGAGGGCAAATTGCAAGGATCTGCATTATCTGTTAAGTTCTTGAAAGTTGTTTGGTTGAGTAAGACAAAGGCTAACCCTGATGCTGTTATAGATAAGATCCAAGCATACCCCGTGCCCACTACGGAAAAGCAGTTACAGGGATTCCTAGGTCTGTTGGGGTGTTGGTGAGCACTCATACCTCATTTAGCTCAGTTACTGTGTCCCTTATATCACCTTAATCACAAGGGGGTTCACTGGGATTGGATTGAGCAGACACAAGGTGCATTTGCAGAAGCTAAGAGAGCTGTCAAGGTGGCACAGGCCTTGAATGTGTTTAATCCTGCCAGGCCCTGTGAGCTTGATGTCCATGTAACCTCTGAGGGGTTTGGATGGGGCTTGTGGCAACAGACAGAGCATCTATAGCAAACTATTAGGTTTTGGTCCCAATTGTGGAAAGGTGCTGAAGTATGTTACTCATTAGTGGAGAAGCAGCTGGTAGCTGTGTATGCTGCCCTCCTAGCCATTGAGAGTGTTGCAACCACAACTCCAGTTTTGGTCAAAACCACATACCCTATTGCAGGATGGGTGAGAGATTGGGCAACCAAACCTCCACCCTGGCCAAGTGGGGTGAATACCTGTAACAACACTGTGCTCTTAGCCCATTGAAAGCAGAACTGCAGGAAGTCTTGGGTCCAGTCACCTATGTGACCTTAGAGTCAGGTGCATCTAGGGCTCAGGAGGCAGAACCTGAAGTCAGTACCAACCAGGAGGGGCGGATGCCCATCTCTGAGGATGCCTGGTATACTGATGGTTCTAACAGGGGCCAGCTAGCCAAATGAATGGTCATAGCCTTCCATCCAGCCACTGAGACTATTTAGATGGACACAGGTACAGGCCAAAGCAGCCAATGGGCAGAATTAAAAGCTGTATGGCTAGTTGCCCGTAATGAACCTTCACCTCTGCTGATTCACACTGACAGCTAGGCTGTCTATCGTGGACTGACCCTTTGGTTTGCTACTTGGCACATTAACCAGTGGATGGTAATGCACCATCTGCTATGGGGTTAGGCCATGTGCAGGACTTATGGGAAATAGGACATAAGAAACAGGTGACAGTATGCCATGTCACAGGGCATGTCCCTCTAGCCCATCCTGGGAATGATGAGGCAGACACTTTGGTGAGGGTGCGATGGTTGGAGACTGTGTCTGCAGGTGATGTGGCGCAGTGGCTCCACTGGCGCCTGCTCCATGCGGGACAGAAAACTATGTGGGCTACTGTTAAGGCGTGGAACTTGCCTGTGTCCTATGCAGAGGTACTTGCAGCCTGTGAGCGATGTGCAGTGTGTTCCAAGGAGCACCTGAAGAGACAACTGGCATCACCTAGACCCGTGATGGTGAACCTATGACACACGTGTCAGCACTGACTCGCGTAGCCATTTTCAATGACACGCGGCCGCATATGGCTGCATACCAGAGAAGAATGGGGCCGCATGCCGAGAAGGACGTTTCATCCTCGGCTCCCGCACAGCCAGGTGCAGTAGCCCAGGATAAAATATTTGCTGTAGTGTAGACACTCTGTGCCGGAGGTCTGTAAGCCAAAACATTTTTGTTATTTAAACTATAAATATCGCAAAATTAAGGGTTTTTTTCTCGAAGTGACACACCATCCGAGTTATGCTCGTTTTTTTAGCGAATTTTGACACACCAGGCTCAAAAGATTGCCCATCACTGACCTAGACAGATTCAGAGAGATTGTGTTCCACTGACACAGTGACAAATAGAAATCATCAGATCCTTACCAAAGTTAGACGGGTACCAGTATACAGTCACATATGTAGATACTGCCACTTATCTGCTTACTGCTTACCCCACCCATAACACTAACCAAAGGGCAGTCATACAGGCTCTGAACCACCTGAGTGCTGCGTATGGGTGGCTGCTGGCCCTTGAAAGTGACAATGGTACCCACTTCACTGGTTCTACGGTGAGGCAATGGGTTCAAGACCTAGGGGTGGACTGGAAGTACAGTGTCCCCTACCACCCACAGGCTGCTGGTACCATTGATTGGTATAATGAACTTTTAAAGCAGGGACTGCAACAGGAGGGGGGCACTGGTTCCCTTACTGGATGGCCTGATCAGGGATTGAACCGGCAACCTTGTTTCAGGACAACCCTCTAACCAACTGAGCTAAACAGTCAGGGCCAGTAACAATGTCTTTATAATAACGGGGAGTTCATTCCAACATTAGACATTCATAGTGTCCTTACAAACTGTGGCCTTCCAAAGAGGCTTGGCCACTGGGTCTAGCCCTGGGGTATACTGTGAACTCAGAAAGTTTAAATTGGTTATGGGAACCCCACATGCAAGAAATCACCTTTCCTACACTCTAAATGAGAATCAGAGCTTTGTGGCTTCCTCCTCAACGTGAATGGGAAGAATGAATGCTGCCGACATCCCAGCCAGCAGGGACCCTGGGCAGTGCATGGACATTTGCAATCCAAATAAGGCATCAAAACCTGAGCAGGGAAAAGGAGACAGAGCATGTGAGGTGGGAAAATGCTTTCTCGTCACTTTACTGGCAAAGGAGCTGATCTTCCTGCCACCTGCCTCCCTCCAGCAGCCCATGGACCTGCATCATGTTTCCCTCCATGGACCTCAACCGCCGGACCCCAGCCTGTGGGTGCAGGACCCTGGCTGCTGCACTAGTGACTTCCATGACTTCCATGCTCCCCTGTTCCCAAGAACTGCCATGTGGGCTCAGATCAGTGAGTCTTGGTATCTCAATTCTTTTTTTTTCGTTTGTTTGTTTTTACAAGGACAGAGAGAGAGTCAGAGAGAGGGATAGACAGGGACAGATAGACAGGAACAGAGAGAGATGAGAAGCATCAATCATTAGTTTTTCGTTGCCGTTGCGACACCCTAGTTGTTCATTGATTGCTTTCTCACATGTGCCTTGACCGCGGGCCTTCAGCAGACCGAGCAACCCCTTGCTGGAGCCAGCGACCTTGGGTCCAAGCTGGCGAGCTTTTGCTCAAACCAGATGGGCCCGTGCTCAAGCTGGCGAGCTTGGGGTCTCAAACCTGGGTCTTCCGCATCCCAGTTCGACACTCTATCTACTGCGTCACAGCCTGGTCAGGCATTGGTGCCTCAATTCTAATAGGAGCTAATCCTTGAGGCTTGGGAGAAAAGGGTGTTGATGTCATTTGAAAGTGATATTAATGGAATGAATCATAATGCATTAAACAGCAAAAGCTAGAGATTTCAGAAGTTACTAACAAGCAAGGCTGTATACTATTTCAGAGATGTGGGGTATTTGCCTGGTTCCTGGTAGGGTTCTTCCAAACTCCTGGCTGGGCTGGGCAGGTACAGATCTCAACCAACCCCACGTGAGCATCCATGTTGTCTGTTGCCTTCCCATGTGCTCAGAAACCTTGGTAGCAAGTGATTACTAATTAGACCAGATGGGCCGGAGGGGGAAGGGTTTATTGGGAAGCTTCATATACTCAAACAGCAGGAAGGACAGTGGTGCAGGTGGGCCCCAGGTGGCCTTGGGTGCCATGGTCTGTGACTGGTGCCTCTCTATTATCTTTATGGCTTTTTGAAGGCTGATTTTATTCACTATATAAGAACATTTCTGGAGCTCCTACTAGAGAGGGCCCTTGGGGGTCGGGGTAGGGGTATGTGTCTGAGTCGCCTGATTTGATTCCTAGACCCCTAGTGGGTAGGGGTGGGAACTATGATGGCAGCCCCTCCTTGGCCCCCTGAATGGAAGTCAGGGGTGCTGTGTCTACAGGCAGAGAATGTGTTTCTCAGAAGCAGTGCACAGAGGAAAAACTAGATATCCTCAACCCTTACCACCCAGTTATATTTTGCAGTTCCTCCAGGCATAGGCCATCCTCACACTGGTCTTTCCTCACTCCCTCTCATTCTCTGAACACCTCTGGTCACTTGCCTTTGTTTACACTGGTTCCCAAGCACACAAACACCTCCTCCCCTCTCTACTTGTCCCAGTTCTGCCCATTACCCAAGAGCTAAGTCTCATCAGGAAGTTCTCCCCACCTATTCCAGTCTCTGTTTGAGTCTCTTTTCCCCAAACGTTTAACAATATCCTGTCCAGTGTTCTCCTTGTTCTTAAATGCCTTGAGTCAACTCTTATCTCTGCAGCCCTTCCTGCCCCCTCCAGAGAGAACTGACTACCCATTCTATCTCTGCTCATTTCCCACAGACTTTAACCCATTTCACACTGGCTTCTACATCTTTCTCTTTTACTTGAATGTTTTTGCTAGACTCGTCCATGGCATCCACATGCTACAATGGCCACCTCTTAGTTTTTATCTTACGTAACCTTCAGAAGTATTGGACTTAGTTGACTACTATTTCATCCTTTAAACCCTCTCTTCTCTTGGATTTCATGACACCATGCTCTCCTTTTAGATATCCTCATTTTAGATACTTCTACTCAGTCTTTAAACAAACAAACAAACAAACAAGAAAACCCCAAATATCCCTTGTCTTCTACCTGACCAAGGCTATGGGCTTCTTTCTGTCCACAGTCCTTCATTAGATAATCTGAATCATTTCCATGGTACATTATACCAACACAGGCCATCAACTTTCACCTTTGTACCTTCACCTAGATCTTCTGAACTCCAGACATATATTGTACTATCCATTTGACATCTGTACTTATATGTCTTATAGACATCTCAGAGTTAACAGGCTCCCATGTCAACTATTTCCCTCCCCCCAACCTTGTTCTTCTCCTGGCTTCCCTACCAGAGTGAATGGTACTTCCGTGTGCCCAGTTGCTTGTGCCAGTCAGGCTTGATGTTTTCCTCTTCCTCACTACCCACATTCATTGCCAAATAAAAGCTCTAACAGGGGTGCTCAATACGTAGATCGTGATCTATTGGTTGATCGCGATGGAAATGTGGGTAGATCACATGACATTTGTCTTTTGATTGGCATACAGGGTAGCCAATCTGACGTCTGAACTTTTGACACCCTACGCATGTGTGTTAAACCGTGCTAACTTGTTCAGTTACATTGCTGCATAGTTAGCCTTCAATTTATTTAAACTAAATACAACAAAGGGTATAAAAATGAGTGCTGTAGCTGGTTCGAGTAAGAAGCCTAAAGCCTACCACTTTCATACAGAATGGGAGGGGATTTTTTTCACTATGTCATATTCTAAGTGCGTTTGCCTCATCTGTCTGTGTGCCATTGCTATTCCAAAGAAGGGAAATGTGGAGCGGCTTTTTCGGACTGTTCATAAAAACTATGACATTGACTTTCTTCTGAAAAGAGAGCTGAGAAGGAGAAAGGTGAAAAAAGAATACACAATATTAAATAGTAATAATAGTAACTTAAATAATGATAATATAGAAGAAATAAATTTATGTTTGCATTTTTATTGTAGGTAGATCATTTTGACTTGGTCATCTTATAAGTAGCTCGCAAGCTGAAAAAGTGTGGGCACCCCTGCTCTAAAACATGTATCATGTTCATATACTTCTTTCCATTGCCACTCTCACCTCCTTGCTCAATACCACCATGCCCTCTTATCTATGCTAACCTCTTAAGACTGCTGTTTCCTTTCAAGTAACCCTTCCCCAATACTTTCCCACCCACGAGCCAAGGATGTTTTTAAGTCACTCTGCTTGAACACTTCAAAAGTGAGGTAATTGCCCTTGGAAAAAATCCAGAATTAAACCTTGTCCTTTTCAGCCTGACCAGGCGGTGGCGCAGTAGATAGAGTGTCAGACTGGAACATAGAGGACCCAGGTTTGAGACCCTGAGGTTGCTGGCTTGAGTGCAAGCTCATCCGGCTTGAGCGTGGGCTGACCCAGCTTGAGCGTGAGGTTGCTGGTTTGAGCATGGGATCATAGACATGACCCCATAGTCATTGGCTTGAGCCAAAAGGTTGCTGGCTTGAAGCCCAAGGTCCCTGGCTTGAGCAAGGGGTCACTCACTCTGCTTCAGCCCCTGGTCAAGGTACATATGAGAAAGCAATCAATGAACAACTAAGGAGACTAAGGAGCCACAATAAAGAACTGATGCTTCTCATCTCTCTCCCTTCCTGTCTGTCCCTATCTGTCCCTCTCTCTGTCTCTGTCACAAAAGAAACAAACAAAAACCAAAAACCTTGTCCTCTTCAGACCTACTTGATGCCCCTTTTCTGGCCTGATTTGCACCACAGCCTCCTGCTGATGTCCTCAGTCACATCGGCAACCTTTGTGTTCCATAAGCTCCTTCCCTCTGGGACTTTCACAGACCCTTCCATAGTGCCTCTGTCTGGAACTTTCTTTCCCTCACTCTGCCTGTATCCTTCAGGTCACAGTTAAGATACCTCCTAAGAGAGACCTTCCCTCACTTCCCCAAACTAACCTGAGACTATGCATGATACTCATAGCACATATACTTTCCTGCATAACATTTATTATAATTTTTATTTTATGTTACTTACATGATTGTTTGTGACCAATTAAGTGGTCAGTTTCAGATGCCAGGAGCTCCGTGTTGTTCCTCACTTTCCCTGGGAACAGGGTGTGTGCTCAATAAAAAAGCATTGAGTGAAGGAATGAACAAGTAAATGGAAGTAGATTTTAATATCCCCAAAGGACAGAGCAATTTCTCGTTCTTTTCACCCTCAGGCAGAAGTTTAATAAATACTTGTTGACCTCAGTACTGTATTGTGACAAAAACTAGTAAACCAACAACAGGAAAAGAAAATTATAGCCTTATAAATCCATGTGATAGAATGAAAGTTATGTATTCTAATATAATTTGTCTCAGCAAATTAGGGACAAAATTATACCCACAGAATCCCTGAATTTGTGAAATAGCAATGTGACTAATAATATGAGTTTATTATATTTTGAAATGGCAGAGGGATTGGACATACATATCTGAATATTTGGCACTTTTTGTGGATGTTTTGTAAACAAAAACATCTTGATTATTGGCCACACCTCCCAGTTTAACTAATGTGTTTTGGAACTGTGTAAACAGTTACAGATTATTTCAGAATTATATTTCTTGGGAAGAGGCCACATAGATAGATGGCGAAGGAGAATTTACTTTCAGAAACATAATGGACTAAGAAACTTGAACATCCTGACACACGCACAGAAATATTCTGGATACATAAACCCTTAAAATTTGCATAGCCGAGATAATGAAAATCAGAGTCCTTTGTCCATGAACTGACTTGGGGGTTTATATGCGGTCTTAGTAAAATGAGGGAGTTAGATTTTAACACTCATTTGAGGGCAGAGACAAGATCTTGGAATCCTGGGAAGTATAAATCAGGACTTTTGAAGGGCTGAACTCTCAGTGGGAAGAAGGACTAACAGAAATCTCTTTCTTGGCACAGCGAGAAGACAAAGAGGCTGTCTTAACTTGAGTTTAAAGAAACAATCTCCCTGGAGAAAATTAAGCCCTGGGCTTGCCCTTGGATCCAAAACATGTCTTTTACCCATACAGAAAACATGCAAATATCTAAGTGGCTCAAGAAACTCCTAGCAGAGAAAGAAACAACAATGTGTCCCATAGTGGACACCCCCGGAATGTCTGTGATCTTAAATCACCATGAAGTGACACTCGAACAACACAAGCCTCACTATATTTTATCAGAAAATAAGCCCCATAAAATATGATCTCATGAGTTTAAAAATTTAGAAAATATACAAGGCAATAATTAACTGCTAGCCAGACCCAGCAGTCGCAACAAACAGTAAGATTCAAGTCCCATGAACTCGAGATAATGAAAGCTCAACCAGAGAGGGGAGAAGTATGTTAAAAATGTTTCAAAGCATAATAGAAGGAATAAAATTATGGAGGCACTATAAATAAAGAAGAAAAGGTCTGAAAAATAAATAAACCTTTTAAAAATAAGACATGTATGCATTGAATGGAAAACTTAATGGATGTATTACACAACACATCTGTACACTTGAGATAATTATTGAATATTACCTAAAAATACAGCAGAGAGTGAGAGAAGATAGAAATTATGAGCTTAAGATAATAAAAAAGTCCAGTACAAATCTAATAAGAGTTACAGAAGGAGGGGACAAAAGATGGCGATGGAGTAGGCGGACGTACCAACTTCTAACTCCCAGAACCAAAGTGGATTATAACTCAATTTTAAGAACCATCATCTGGATAAACCAACTTTGAACTAAACTAAGTGGACTCTTTAATCAAAGAACACTGCAGAAGCCACATTGAGACTGGTAGGAATAGCAAAAATGCGAAGAGGGCTGCCCAGCTCTCTGGAGCAAACGGCAGTCGGGAGAGACCCGCGTGGCGGGAGGAGAGTTTGGCAGAGAGGGAGGGACCTGGGTCCCAGGAACCAAGCCCCAGCTTGCAGTCCCAGAGCCTAGAAGAGGCATATGGACAGTATTGAGCTGTGAAGCAAGTGAGGATACTGTTTGTGAAAAAGAGATAGTTTTCTCAGACCCAAGAATCTTTTCAAAGGGAGAGCGCAGAAAACCTCTCTCACAACCACACACCCGGGGCTCCGGGGAATGGGGACAGAGGAGAGGAACAGAGCAGCGGGAACAGAGAGTGGACTGAAGGCACCGGGACACTCTGAGGGACAGCCACCCTGACCCCTGGGCTAAGTCATTTCCCTAATCGAAAACGAATATTTCCCCTGGAACTAGCAATACCAGCAAAGGGAGACAGGACACTAGCCAAACAAGCTCTCCCGCGGCAATTAGAGCAGAGCTGCTTAGAGGGAGGGAGCTCCCAAGCCTACAGTGTGGAAACTTCAGACACTGACATTTCTCTGAGGGTTGCTGAAGGGATGCTGGCTGCAGAACGCTGAAACGCGGTCCTGCCGGCGTGGGCGGAGGCACAACTGATGTGAGCTCGGTCTAGCCCAGCAGGGATGGAGGGGATGCGCGAAAGCGGTCCGGGAGCTGTGGGCCCGCCTGTGACCCCACTTGTGGGGAAAAATACAGGCAGAGATCGGCTCTGCGACCCTGCGCAGGCTGGCCCTGACTGCAGGGACGGGGCTAGGACCAGGGACAGGCGAGGGGCTCGCGGCTGAGCTCACCCTGCCAACACCGCCCGGACAGAGAAACCGCGGTTTGCCATTCTTTGTGCGCAAGCGGGCTCCTAACGCGGAGGATAGACCCCGAGACCAGCGGAAGTTTGCGGCTGAGCTCACGCTACTAGCCCCGCCCAGCCAGAGAAACCCCGGTGGTTTGCCATCCGATGTGAGCGCGAGCTGGCTTTCACGGCTGAGCTCACGCTACTAGCCCGCCCGGCCAGAGAAATTCCGGTGGTTTGCCATCCTACGGTGCGAGCTGGCTCCGAACGTGGGGCGTGGTACAGTCTGGATTGATCGGAAGCTAGCAGTTGAGCTCACCCTAGGAAACACGCCCGGACCAATAAACCGCGGTTTGCTACCCTGCACAGGAGTGCCCTGGCCTCGAGGGTGGGGCTAAATTCTGGACGGGCAAAGGTTCACAGCTGAGAGCACGTCAAAAGCCCTGCCCAACCCGCAAAACTGTGGCGAGCAGGCTCTGACTGCGGGGGCTGGGCGTAAGCCTTCCGGAAATGGGCTGGGTCCACAGATGAGCAAAGATGCTCACCTCTGCCCTTGGTGCTAAGGCTTGTGGCTTGAGTGACAGCCCCTCCCACGGAGCAGAGGCGGAAATCACAGCAACAGCCGCAGTAGTCTGTCACTGGCAACGCCCATACCCATCCGCCCTAGGCAGCGGCAGAGGGGGTGGCAGGTCTGCAGACAGACCACACCTAGAGAACACAAAGGAAACACCTACTGGACTCCAGTGGCCACAACTTGCCTATACACAGATAAAATGGGCAGGCAGATGAAAGCAAACCAAATGAATCAAGAGAAATCCCCAGAGAAGGACCTGAATGAACCAGATATAACCAAACTACCAGAAGCAGAATTTAGATTAATGATAGTTAGGATGTTCAAAGAAATTAGAGCAACAATGGCTAGTCACTATGAACACCTAAATAAAGAGATAACAAGTTATAAAAAACGAAATTGAAATAATAAAAAAGAATCAGACAGAAATGACAAAAACAGTATCAGAACTGAAGACCACAATGGAAGGAATTAAAAGCAGGATGAATCACGCTGGGGATCGAATCAGCGAGTTAGAGGACACAATAAACAAAGAACCAGAAGCAGAGAAGAAAAAGGAAAAGAGACTCAAAAAATGTGAGAAAACTCTAACAGAGCTCTGTGACAAAATGAAGAGAAATAACATTCGCATCATAGCGATGCCTGAAGAAGAGGAGAGAGGACAGGAAATGGAAACTTTGTTCAATCAAATCATAGCAGAAAACTTCCATAAATTAAGGCTGGGAAACACTTCACACGTTCAAGAAGCACACAGAACTCCATTAAAGAGAAACCCAAAAAGATCTACACCAAGACACATCATAGTTAAAATGCCAAAGCTAATAGATAAAGATAAAATCATAAAAGCTGCTAGAGAAAAAAGGCTTTCACCTACAAAGGAGCCCCCATAAGGATGACATCGGACTTCTCAACAGAAACACTTGAGGCCAGAAGGGAATGGCAAGATATAATCAAAGTAATGCAGAACAAGAACCTACAACCAAGACTACTTTATCCAACAACGCTAACGTTTAAAATTGAAGGAGAAATAAAGAGCTTCCCAGTAAAAGAAAGCCTCAAGGAATTCATTAAAACCAAACCAATTCTGCTAGAGATACTAAGGGGCCTGTGGTGAACAGTTCACAGGGAGGAAAGGATATAGTAAAAGAAGAATAGAGCTTTAAAGAATAAAATGCTAATAAACTAGATATCAATAATAACCTTAAATGTAAATGGATTAAATGATCCAGTCAAAAGACATAGGGTAGCTGCATGGATAAAGAAACAGGACCCATACATATGCTGTCTACAAGAGACACACCTTAAAACAAAAGATGCTCATAGACTGAAGGTAAAAGGATGGAAAAAATATTTCATGCAAATGGAAATGAAAAAGAAGCCGGGGTAGCAGTACTTATAGCTGACAAAATGGACTTTAAAACAAAGGATGTAGTAAGAGATAAAGAAGGACACTACATAATGATAAAGGGAACAATTCAACAGGAAGATATAACTATTATAAATATCTACGCACCAAATTTAGGAGCCCCGACATACATAAAGCAGACTTTGATGGACATAAAGGGCGAGATTAACAGCAATACTATCATAGTAGGGGATTTCAATACCCCACTAACACTGGATAGATATACAAGAAAGAAAATTAATAAAGAAACAGCAGACTTAAAGGATACACTAGATCAACTTGATTTAATAGATATCTTCAGAACTTTTCACCCTAAAGCAGTAAAATATACCTTCTTCTCAAGCGCTCATGGTACGTTTTCTAGGATAGACCACATATTATGACACAAAAATGGTCTCAATAAATTTAAGAAGATTGAAATCATATCAAGCATTTTCTCTGATCACAATGACATGAAACTAGAAATTAACCACAAAAGAAAAACTGAAAAATACTCAAACACTTGGAAACTAAATAGCATGATATTAAATAATGAATGGATTAACAATGAGATCAGAGAAGAAATAAAAAAGTTTCTAGAAACAAATGATAATGAGCATACATCAACTGAAAATGTATGGGACACAGCAAAAGCAGTTCTGAGAGGAAAGTTCATTGCACTACAGGCATATCATAAGAAGCTAGAAAAAGCTCAAATAAGCAACCTGACCCTGCAGCTAAATGAACTAGAAAAACAACAGCAAATAAAACCCAGGACAAGTAGAAGGAAGGAAATAATAAAGATCAGAGCAGAAATAAATGACATAGAGGCTAAGGAAACAATACAGAGGATCAATGCTGGTTCTTAGAAAAGGTAAACAAGATTGATGAACCTTTAACTAGACTCACCAAGAAAAAAAGAGAGAGGTCTCAAATAAATAAAAATAAAAAGACAGTGGAGAAATAACAACTGATACAACAGAAATACAAAGCATTTTAATAAAATACTATAAAGAATTCTATGCCAAAAAATTAGACAATCTAGATGAAATGGACAAATTTCTTGAATCATATAAACTTCCAAAAATCAATCTGGAAGAATCTGAACACCTAAACATACCAATTACAACAAATGAGATCGAAACAGTTATCAAAAAACTCCCAAAAAAGAAAAGTCCTGGGCCTGATGGCTTCACAAGTGAATTCTATCAAAAATTCAAAGAACTAACTCCTATCCTCCTCAAGCTATTTCAAAAGTTGAAGAGGAGGGAAGACTTCCAAACTCCTTTTATGAGGCGAGCATAATTCTGATCCCAAAACTGGGCAAAGACAACACAAAGAAAGAAAATTATAGGACAATATCCCTGATGAATTTAGACGCTAAAATTCTCAACAAAATATTAGCCAACCGGATCCAGCAATATATGAACAAAATCATACACCATGATCAAGTAGGATTTATTCTGGAGAGGCAAGGCTGGTTCAATATTCGCAAATCAATCAATGTGATTCATCACATAAACAAAAGGAAGGACAAAATTCACATGATAATTTCAATAGATGCAGAAAAGGCATTTGATAAAATCCAGCACCCATTCATGCTCAAAACTCTCAGTAAAATGGAAATACAAGGAACATTCCTTAACACGATAAAGGCCATCTACGAGAAACCCACAGCAAACATCATACTAAATGGACAAAAATTAAAAGCAATCCCCTTAAGATCAGGAACCAGGCAGGGTTGCCCACTTTCACCACTTTTATTCAACATAGTTCTGGAAGTCCTAGCTATAGCAATCAGACAGGAAGAAGAAATAAAAGGCATTTAAATTGGAAAAGAAGAATTAAAACTCTCACTATTTGCAGATGATATGATATTGTATATTCAAAATCCTAAAGTCTCAGTCAAAAAACTACTGGACCTAATAATTAATTCAGCAAGGTGGCAGGATATAAAATTAATACTCAGAAATCAGAGGGATTTCTATATACCAACAGTGAACTGTCAGCAAAAGAAATTAAGGAAACAATCCCCTTCACTATTGTAGCCAAAAAAATAAAATACCTAGGAGTAAATTTAACCAAGGAGGTTAAGGACTTGTACTCGGAAAATTATAAAATATTGATAAAAGAAATCAAGGAAGATACAAACAAGTGGAAGCATATACCGTGCTCATGGCTAGGAAGAATAAACATCATTAAAATGTCTATATTACCCAAAGCAATTTATAAATTCGATGCAATACCAATTAAAATACCAATGACATACTTCAAAGATATAGAACACATATTCCAAAAATTTATATGGAACCAAAAAAGAACACGAATAGCCTCAACAATCTTAAAAAGAAAAAATAAAGCAGGAGGTATCACTCTTCTGGATATCAAGGTCTACTACTAGGCCATTATACTCAAGACAGCTTGGTACTGGCATAAGAACAGACACATTAATCAATGGAACAGAACAGAGAACCCAGAAATAAACCCACAGCTTTATGGACAACTGATATTTGACAAAGGAGGAAAGAACATACAATGGAGTAAAGATAGCCTGTTTAACAAATGGTGCCGGGAAAATTGGACATCTACCTGCAAAAAAATGAATCTAGACCATCAACTTATACCATTCACAAAAACAAATTCAAAATGGATAAAAGACTTAAACATAAGCCGTGAAACTATAAGCATCTTAGAAGAAAACATAGGCAGCAAGCTTTCCGACATCTGTAGCAGCAATATATATTGCCGATTTATCTCCACCGGTCAATGAATTAAAAGGCAAGATAAACAAATGGGACTATATCAATCTAAAATGTTTTTGCACAGCTAAAGACAATAAGAACAGAATAAAAAGACAAACCACACAATGGGAGAACATATTCGACAGCACGTCTGATAAGGGGTTAATAACTAAAATTTATAAAGAACTTACAAAACTCAACACCAGGAAGACAAACAATCCATCAAAAAATGGGCAAAAGAAATGAATAGAAATTTCTCCAAAGAAGACATACAGATGGCCAAAAGACATATGAAAAAATGCTCAACATCACTAATCATTAGAGAAATGCAAATTAAAACCACAATGCGGTATCAGCTCACACCAGTCAGAATGGCACTCATCAGCAAAACAGCACAGAATAAGTGCTGGTGAGGATGTGGAGAAAAGGGAACTCTTCTGCACTGCTGGTGGGAATGCAGACTGGTACAGCCATTGTGGAAAACAGTTTGGAGATTCCTCAAAAAATGAAAAATCGAACTGCCTTTTGACCCGGCTATCCCACTTTTAGGAATATACCGTAAGAACACCATAACACTGCTCGAAAAGAAGAAATGCGCCCCCATGTTTGTGGCAGCATTGTTCACAATAGCGAAGATCTGGAAACAGCCCAAGTGTCCGTCAGAAGATGAGTGGATTAAAAGGCTTTGGTACATATATACTATGGAATACTACTTGGCCATAGGAAATGATGACATCGGATCATTTACAACAAAATGGTTGTACCTTGATAACATTATACGGAGTGAAATAAGTAAATCAGAAAAAAAAACTGAGAACAGCGTGATTTCATACATAGGTGGGACATAAAAGTGAGACTATGAGGCATGGACAAGAGTGTGGGGGTTAAGGGGTGGGGGGAGGGTGTGGAGGGTGGGAGAGGGGGAGGGGAAAGACACAGGGAAAACCAGTTAGAAGGTGACAGAGGACAATTTAACTTTGGGTGATGGCTATGCAACACAATTGAATGATAAGATAATCTGGAGATGTTTTCATTGTACATATGTACCCTGATTTATTGGTGTCACCCCATTAAAGTTAATTTAAAAAAACCCACAAAACAAAGAGTTACAGAAGGAAATAAAGAGAAAAAGAACAGAGAAAATATGTGAAGGAAAACAGATGGTAACTGAACTAATTAAAAACATGAACCCTTAAATGGAAGAATCCTATAGAGTCCCAAACTAAGTTGTATATTTTTTAAAAATACACACTAGAAACTTCCTAGTGAAACTATTTGAATGACTAATGAAAACAATCTGCAAAGTGACCAGTTCCCATTTCTAACAGTAAAGATCAGAAAAGAATAGAATATCTTTTCAGAGTTGTATTACTCAAGAGTAAGGGAAAAATTAAGGAAAAATAACTTAAAGAATTTGCCACTTACAGCCTTTCATTAAGAGAATGACAAAAAGAAAAAAAGAAGTATCCAAGTAAGAAGGAAATTGAATTTTGATAGAACGAAGTCTAATACAAGAAGCAATGTTGAGAAAAATCAGAAAATATGTGGGCAGGTCTAAACAAACCGTGCAAAAGAAAAACAATAATGACTTATTTGTGGACCCTAATTACAAGATGAATTCAAAGAGTAAATTACAGTAATGGGTAAGACAGGTTAAAAAGGCAAGAGTTAAGGCATTTTAAGATTCTTGCGTTGTTTCACTGGAGGTTAAAATGATAACTTTAGAACTTGGTAAATCAATGATTGTTGAGATTTTAAGAGTAAATGCCAACATAGTAAAATTTTATATAGAACTTCTAAATCACTGTGGGGGTAAGAGGGAATAATGAAAACCTGATTAATCCAAGAGAAGCAAAGAGAATAAAAAACAAAAGAAAATCAGGGTAAATAGAAATGATAAAATATAATAATAAAAATAAATTCAAATATGTCACTAATCATAATACATTTAATCAGATTAAACTACCAGATTATTTTTTTCATTATTTTGAGGTGGATGGCTTAAAACCATTATTTTTATTACTTTTAAATCAGTTCTACTAAGGCATAAATTATATTCAACAAATTAACAAATTTTTAGTATACATTCTGATGAATCTCAAATGTTTTCTGTTGTATAAGCACTAAACTCACAAAGCAGAATATGACCATCACCTCTAACTTGTCCTTTCTGCTCCCTTTCAGTAAGTACTCTTTCTCCATCCTATCTGCTCCTGGTAACTACTGGTCTGCTTGTAGTTTGATCAGGAACTATCATGCAGTTCATTGATGTCTGTTATTACTTTTTATTATTTCTTTCCTTTTGTTTACTTTGGGTTTAATTTGCTCCTGTTATTGCTTTCTCTTTTTTTTTATTAATTAAACATTATTTTTGTATTCTTATTTATTTTTTATCATTTTTTTTATTTTTCAATTACAGTTGACATACAAAATTACATTAGTTTTAGGTGAGCAACCCAGTGATTATACCTTATATAATTTACTAAGTAATCATCCCAATAAATCTTGCACCCATCTGACGCCATACATAGTTATTAGAATATTATTGACTATATTAGTTATACTGTACCCTATATCCTACATCCCCATGATTATTTTGCAACAACCAATTTGTATTTCTCAATCCCTTCACCCCCTCCTATTCATTTCCCCAACATCCCTCCCATCTGGCAACTGCCAAAATGTTCTTCATATCTATAAGTCTGTCTCTGCTCTGCTTGTTCATTTATTCTGTCATTTTTTAAAGGATTCAATTGTTGAAAGATATGCATTTATTGCCATTTTATTTTTCATATTTTTGATTTTTTTGGTTCTTTTTAAAGGAGACCCTTTAACATTTTATGTAATATTTGTTTGGTGGTGATGAATTTCTTTAGCTTTTTCTTGTCTGGGAAGCTCTTTATATGTCTCTTGATTCTAAATGATAGCTGATAGCTTTTTTGGGTACAGTTATCTTGGTTGGAGGTCCTTGCTTTTTTGCACTTTGAATATTTCTTGCCCCTCCCTTCTGACCTGCAAAGTTTCTATGGAGAAATCAACTGACAGTCTTATGGGCGCTCCCTTGTAGGTAACTAATTGCTTTTCTCTTGCTGCTTTTAAGATTCTCTCTTTGTCTTTAATGCTTGGCATTTTAATTATGATGTATCTTGGTATGGGCCTTTTTGGATGCATCTTCTTAGGGATTCTCTATGCTCTCTGGACTTGTATGTCTATTTCCTTCACCAGGTTAGGAAAGTTTTCAGTCATTATTTTTTCAAATAGGTTTTCAATTTCTCATTTTCTCTCTTCTCCTTCTGGCACCCCCATGATGCAAACATTAGTTTGCTTGAAGTTGTCCCAGAGTTTCCTTACACTATCTTCATTATTTTATAGATTTCCCCCACCCTCCCCGTTCTGATTCAGTATATTTTGCTTCCTTATACTCCAAATCGCTGATTTGATTTTTGGCTTTATCTACTCTAGTGTTAACTCCCTGTAAGTTATTCTTAATTTCAGTTAATGTATCTTTCATTTCTGACTGGCTCTTTTTTTATGGTTTTAATGCCCTTGAGCATTCTTGTAACCATTGTCTTGAACTTTGTATCTGCTAGTTTGCTCAGCTCTATTTTATTTAGTTATTTTTCTGGAGATATCTCCTGTTCTTTTATTTGGGACATGTTTCTTTGTCTCTACATTTTGCTGCATCCCTACATTTGTTTCTCTGTGTTAGGTAGAGCAGCTATGTCTCTTGGGTTTAGTAGAGTGGCCCTGTTAGTAGGTCTCCTACAGGGCCCAGTGTGCAACCTCCTCAGTCACCTGAGCTGGGTGCTCCAAGTGCAACCCTTTGTGGGCTTTGTGCACTGTCTTGTTGTAGTTGATCATTAATTGCTATTGGTGTCACTGGGAGGGATAGATTCCCAGGCCAATTGGTTGTGAGGACTGGCTGCAACTAGAGAGGAGGAGCTGCTATACAGGAGTTGACCCTACAGAGGCAAACTTGTTTTAGGGGGACTTTGATGCTCACTGAGCCAGCCTCTTGAGTTTGTCATTTGTGAGGATAGTAGGGTTATAATCTGGTGTGATCTGAAGCTATCCACCAGATGCCCTGGATCTGAAGCCTCCTGGGAAATGCAAGGTCAGCCACTGACTGTGCCCTGCCTGGGGCCACCTGGAAGGAGCTACAGAGTGATCTGCAGATGGCTGCTACTTGTGCTGGACTTGGAGATGCTCAGGAGAGGCCAAGCTGTGAACCACGTGAGCTGCCACTGGTGCCAGGCCAAGGGCCACTTATCACTAGGTACAGCATATATAGAGGCCAGATGCTGCTTGTTTGAGTGACTTTAAGAAAGTCCAAAGCATGAGGCAAGAGAGGCCAGTTGTATGGAAAATCCACTACAAATGGCTTAGGTAGGCTTACAAACTGGGTGGGGGAGGGGTCTTCAGTAATCACCAGAGAGGGGCAAACAGTGTGAGCTAGTTTGATGGAGACTCGGATATGGTACCAGGCAGTTGTGTGTGTGTGTGTGTGTGTGTGTGTGTGTGTGTGTGTGTGTGTGTGTGTGTGTGTGTTGGGGGTGGTATCTAGTAAAGGAACAGTGGCCTTTGCTAGCACTATGTCTGGTAGAAAGCTACCTTTTTAGTTTTCATCTTGATGCCAGAGAATTTATGTCCTCCCCTGATGTCCTGGTTCCTTTCAAGCTGCTGCCACAGCACTGGAGCCCAGAGGGAGTGAGTCAGAATAAGTCCCTGTGTGGGTCCTCAAAGAGGAGCTTACTGGGTCTCTAGTAGTAGCTTTCCAGCTCCCTCAGTCACAATCTTTGCTAGTTTTTACAACCAGAAGTTATGGGGACTTCTCTTCCTGGCACTGGAACCTTGACCCAGAAAGCCTGGTGTGGGGCTGGGATCCCTCATTACTCAGGATAAACCTCTGCACTTGAGATATCCCTCCTAATTTTAAACCACCACACATTGGTGTGAAACCAGCTTATTCTGAGTCTCCATCCCTCCTACCAGTCTCAATGTGGCTTCTCCTTTAAATCCCTAGTTGTAAGACTTATATTCAGCTAGATTTCAGGTAATTCTGAATGATGGTTGTTCTGTAGTTTAGTTGTAACTTTGATGTGGTGGTGGAAGTATTTAAGTACTGCATTCACCTATGCTGTCATCTTTCCTGGAAGCCCCTAGAGCAGTGGTTCTTAACCTGGGTTCTATCGAACCCTAGGGGTTTGATGAGTCGGTCTCAGGGGTTCGGAGAAGCCTCTGCCATGGAGGCCAGAATAAAGTAATACCGTAATTTGTTGTGAGTTCATGCACTTTGTTGGTTTTGTTCTTTGAGCAAGGTGATGTTCATGCATGGCTCATTTTGTGCACCAGTAAAAAAACCATATACCTATGTCTTGAATTTGGAAAAATAAATCATATTTTATTTATCACTAAAGAAGGGTTTGGTGAATGCGCATATGAAACTGGTGGGTTCGGGACCTTAAAAAAGGTTAAGAACCACTGCCCTAGAGTATATGCCTCCTTTTTTAGTGGTTGATCTAGGGTTTATAATGTACATCATTAACTTAAAAATGTCCATTCTCAGATAACATTGAATCATTTGACATGCAGATAGGAATTTTACAGCAGCTCACACACATTTCCTCTTTCCATCTTTTATGCTATTGCTGTCCTAACTTGTCCACCATATGTTATAAAACACACAATATATTTTGAATACTTTTACTTTAATTAGTCAATTAATCAATTAAGAAAATTTAAAATGTGAGAAAAGAAGCCCTTTGTATTTATCCATTTTTTTACTATTAGGGCCCACTTTATCCCTTTGACAATCAAATTGCCACCTGGTATCATTTTCCTTTTGCCTAAAGAGTACTTCTGCCAGGCAGATGTTCTGGCAGTGAGTTCTGTCAGCTTGTGTTTGTCTCAGATGAAAAGAAATATAACAAAAAATGAGAGTGATAAGTGATAAAAGTACTACCAAATTTCTTTCTTGTTGTGATACATTTTAATGTGTTTGGCCACCAGCTGTAATGCAGAGACTCAGACTGTATTTTTAAGAATCCTATTCTATGCTGTTTACAAGAAACATACCTAAAATAACACAGAAATGTTTGAAGTAAAGGCAAATACTAATTAAATTGAAATATATATATAAATAACAGATAAAATACACTTTAAGGCAAAAGTACTATAAAGAGGTTTCTTACATAATGATCAAAGAAAAATTAAGCACAAAGCAAAATTCTAAACTTTTAAATACTTAATAACTCCAGACCATATAAATACAAAACTGCAGAATTTATAAGGAGACGTTCCCAAACCTGCAATTTTGGTATAAGATTTACCACCCTTCCCTAGCCACTGAGAGATAAAATAGACACAAATTAAAATAATGTAGGAATTATTTTCTTTTAAAAATATTTTTATTAATTTTAATTTATTGTGTTTACATGGATTCAAGTGTCCCACTGAATATATCGCCCTCACCCCCACTCCTATGTCCCTATTTATACCCTTTTTTTTTTGCCCCTTTCTTTTCCCTCCCTTCCCCCTTCCCTCTGGATTTACTGTCCTGTTATCTGTATCTGTGTGTTATGTATATATAATTTCACTAATCTCTTCACCTTCTCTGATCTCATCCCCACACCCCCTTTCCCTCTGACAGCTGTCCCTCTGCTCCCTGTGACCCCACCTCTATCTCTATTTCATTCCTTAGTTCACTTTGTTCATTAGATTACACATAAAAGTGAGATCATATGATATTTGTCTTTCTCTGCCTGGCTTATTTCACTTAGCATACTAATCTCCAGGTCCATTTATGCTGTCACAAAAGGTAAGATTTCCTTCTTTTTCATGGCCTCTTATATGTATTCTATTGTGTATATACCACAGCTTTTAATCCACTCATCCACTGATGGATACTTGGGTTGTTCCAGATCTTGGCTATTGTAAACAATGCTTCAGTAAACATGGGGGGGGGTACATATCTACATATCTTCTTTTGAATCAATGATTGGTATTCTTAGGATATATTCCTAAAAGTGGGATAGCTGGGTCAAAAGGCAGTTCTACTTTTAATTTTCTGAGAAAACTCCACACTGTTCTTCACAGTGGCTGCACAAGTCTGCATTCCAACCAGCAGTGCAGGAGGGTTCCCTTTTCTCTACACCCTTGCCAGCACTTATTGGGTGTTGATTTGTTAATGAGTACCATTCTGACAGGTGTGAGTGAGGTGATATCTCATTGGGGTTTTAATTTGCATTTCTCTGATGATTAGTGATGTACATTTTTTCATATGTCAATTGGCCATCTGTATGTCCTCTTTGGAGAAGTGCCTATTGAGTTTTTTTGCCCATTTTTTAATTGGATTGTTTACCTTCCTGGTGTTGAGTTTTAGAAGTTTTTTTTAAAATATAAATATTGGTTATTAAACCCTTATCAGATGTATTGGCGAAT
This sequence comes from Rhynchonycteris naso, assembly GCA_037038555.1. NCBI lineage: Eukaryota > Metazoa > Chordata > Mammalia > Chiroptera > Emballonuridae > Rhynchonycteris > Rhynchonycteris naso. The sequence continues at coordinate 186,683,428 of CM072996.1, read as the reverse complement.
ATATTTTCCCATTGAGTGGGTTGTCTTTTTATTTTATTAATGATGTCTTTGGCTGTGCAAAAGTTTATTAGTTTGATATAACCCCATTTGTTTATCCTGTTCTTTATTTCACTAGCCCATAAATATAAATCAGCAAAAATATTGCTAACGAGAGAAATCGAAGACTTTACTGCCTATGTTTTCTTCCAAGATGTTTATGGTTTCACAATTTATATTTCAGTCTTTTATCCACTCTGAGTTTATTTTTGTGAAAGGTGTAAGTTCGTTGTCTAGTTTCATTTTTTTGCATGTACCTGTCCAATTTTTCCAACACCATTTATTAAAGAGACTGTCTTTACTCCATTGTATACTCTTACATCCTTTCATCCTTTGTCAAATATCAATTGATCATAAAGGTGTGGGTTTATTTTTGGGTTCTTTGTTCTGTTCCATTGATCTGTATGCCTGTTCTTATGCCAGTACCAAGCTGTTTTGAGTACCATGGCCTTGTAGTATAACTTAATATCAGGAAGTGTGATACCACCCACTTTATTCTTTGTTTTCAGATAGCTAAGGTTATTTGTGTTCTTATTGTGTTCCATATAAAATTTTGAAATATTTGTTCTATATCTTGAAGTATGCATTGGTATTTTAATAAAAATTGCATTGAATTTATAGATTACTTTGGATAATATAGACATTTGAATGATGTTTATTCTTCCCATCCATGAACATGGTATATGCTTCCATTTGTTTGTATCTTCCTTGATTTCTTTTTTCAATATTTTATAATTTTCCGAATACAATTCTTTAACTTCCTTGGTGAAATTTACTCCTAGAAACTTTATTTTTGTTGTTGCAGTAGTGAAGAAGATTGTTTTATCATTTCTCTTTCAGAGAGTTTATTGTTGGTTTATAAAAATGCCACTGATTTCTGTATATTAATTTTATATTCTACCACCTTGCTGAATTCATTTATCAGGTCTAGTAGTTTTCTGACTGAGACTTTAGGGTTTTCTATTTACAATATCATGTCATCAGTAAATAATGCTAGTTTTACTTCTTTTCCAATTTGGATGCCTTTTATTTCTTCTTCTTGTCTGATTGCTGTGGCTAGGACTTCTAGAACTATATAAAATAAGAGAGGTGAAAGTGAGTACCCCACCTTGTTTCTGATATTAAAGGGATTGCTTTTAATTTTTGCCCCTTGAGTATAATGTTGGTTGTCAGTTTGTCATAGATGGCCTTTATCATGTTGAGGTGTGTTCCCAGTATTACTACTTTGCTGAGAGTTTTGTTCTAAAAAGGTGGATATTCATTCATAAAGCAGACTTTGATGGATATAAAGGGCGAGATTAACAGCAATACTATCATAGTAGAAGATTTGAATACCCCACTAACAACACTGGATAGATCCACAAGAAAGAAAATGAATAAAGGAACAGCAGACTTAAAGTAGATCAACTTGATTTAATAGATATCTTCAGAACTTTTCACCCTAAAGCAGTAGAATATACATTCTTCTTAAGCGCTCATGGTATGTTTTCTAGGATAGACCACATGTTAGGACACAAAAACGGTCTCAACAAATTTAAGAAGATTAAAATCATATCAAGCATTTTCTCTGATCACAATGCCATAAAACTAGAAATTACAAAAGAAAAACAGAAAAATACTCAAACACTTGGAAACTAAATAGCATGATATTAAATAATGAATGCATTAACAATGAGATCAAAGAAGAAATAAAAAAATTTCTAGAAACAAATGACAATGAGCATACGAACAACTCAAAATTTATGGGTCACAGCAAAAGCAGTACTGAGAGGGAAGTTCATTGTAGTACAGGCATATCATAAGAAGCAAGAAAAAGCTCAAATAAGCAACCTGACCCTGCAGCAAAAAGAACTAAAAAAAACAACAGCAAATAAAACCCAGGATAAGTAGAAGAAAGGAAATAATAAAGATCAGAGCAGAAATAAATGACATAGAGGCTAAGGAAACAATACAGAGGATCAATGAAACCAGAAGCTGGTTCTTTGAAAAGGTAAATAAGATTGATGAACCTTTAACTAGACTCACCAAAAAAAAAAGAGAGAGGTCTCAAATAAATAAAATTAGAAAGGACAGTGGAGAAATAACAACTGATACTACAGAGATACAAAGCATTGTAAGAAAATACTATGAAGAACTCTATGCCAAAAAATTAGACAATCTAGGTGAAATGGACAAATTTCTTGAATCATATAAACTTCCAAAAATCAATCTGGAAGAATCAGAACACCTAAACAGACCAATTTCAACAAATGAGATAGAAACAGTTATCAAAAAACTCCCAAAAAAGAAATGTCCTGGGCCTGATGGCTTCACAAGTGAATTCTATCAAAAATTCAAAGAACTAACTCCTATCCTCCTCAAGCTATTTCAAAATATTCAAGAGGAAGGAAGACTTCCAAACTCCTTTTATGAGGCGAGCATAATTCTGATCCCAAAACTGGGCAAAGACAACACAAAGAAAGAAATTATAGGCCTATATCCCTGATGAATTTAGACGCTAAAATTCTCAACAAAATATTAGTCAACCGGATCCAGCAATATATGAACAAAATCATACACCATGATCAAGTAGGATTTATTCTGGAGAGGCAAGGCTGGTTCAATATTCGCAAATCAATCAATGTGATTCATCACATAAACAAAAGGAAGGACAAAATTCACATGATAATTTCAATAGATGCAGAAAAGGCATTTGTTAAAATCCAGCACCCATTCATGCTCAAAACTCTCAGTAAAATGGAAATACAAGGAACATTCCTTAACACGATAAAGGCCATCTAACAAACCCACAGCAAACATCATACTAAATGGACAAAAATTCAAAGCAATCCCCTTATATCAGGAACCAGGCAGGGTTGCCCACTTTCACCACTTTTATTCAACATAGTTCTGGAAGTCCTAGCTATAGCAATCAGACAGGAAGAAGAAATAAAAGGCATCTAAATTGGAAAAGAAGAAGTAAAACTCTCACTATTTGCAGAGGATATGATATTGTATATAGAAAATCCTAAAGTCTCAGTCAAAAAACTACTGGACCTAATAATTAATTCAGCAAGGTGGCAGGATATAAAATTAATACTCAGAAATCAGAGGGATTTCTATATACCAACAGTGAACTGTCAGCAAAAGAAATTAAGGAAACAACCCCCTTCACTATTGCAGCCAAAAAAATAAAATACCTAGGAGTAAATTTAACCAAGGAGGTTAAGGACTTGTACTCGGAAAATTATAAAATATTGATAAAAGAAATCAAGGAAGATACAAACAAGTGGAAGCATATACCGTGCTCATGGCTAGGAAGAATAAACATCATTAAAATGTCTATATTACCCAAAGCAATTTATAAATTCGATGCAATACCAATTAAAATACCAATGACATACTTCAAAGATATAGAACACATATTCCAAAAATTTATATGGAACCAAAAAAGAACACGAATAGCCTCAGCAATCTTAAAAAGAAAAAATAAAGCAGGAGGTATCACTCTTCTGGATATCAAGGTCTACTACTAGGCCATTATACTCAAGACAGCTTGGTACTGGCATAAGAACAGACACATTAATCAATGGAACAGAACAGAGAACCCAGAAATAAACCCACAGCTTTATGGACAACTGATATTTGACAAAGGAGGAAAGAACATACAATGGAGTAAAGACAGCCTCTTTAACAAATGGTGCTGGGAAAATTGGACATCTACTTGCAAAAATATGAAACTAGACCATCAACTTACACCATGCACAAAAACAAATTCAAAATGGATTAAAGACTTAAACGTAAGCTGTGAAACTATAAGCATCTCAGAAGAAAACATAGGCAGCAAGCTTTCCGACATCTGTAACAGCAATATATTTGCCGATTAATCTCCACCGGCAAATGAAATAAAGGGCAAGATAAACAAATGGTACTATATCAAACTAAAAAGTTTTTGCACAGCTAAAGCCAATAAGAACAGAATAAAAAGACAAACCACACAATGGGAGAACATATTCAACAGCACGTCTGATAAGGGCTTAATAACCAAACTTTATAAAGAACTTATAAAACTCAACACCAGGAAGACAAACCATCCAATCAAAAAATGGGCAAAAGAAATGAATAGAAATTTCTCCAGAGAAGACATACAGATAGCCAAAAGACATATGAAAAAATGCTCAACATCACTAATCATTAGAGAAATGCAAACCAAAACCACAATGAGATATCACTTCACACCAGTGTGAGTGGCACTCATCATCAAAACAACACAGAATAAGTGCTGGCGAGGATGTGGAGAAAAGGGAACCCTTCTGCATTGCTGGTGGGAATGCAGACTGGTGCAGCCACTGTGGAAAACAGTTTGGAGATTCTTTAAAAAATTAAAAGTCGTACTGCCTTTTGACCCGGCTATCCCACTTATAGGAATATACCCTAAGAACACCATAGCACTGTTCGAAAAGAAGAAATGTGTCCTCATGTTCGTGGCAGCATTGTTCACAATAGCGAAGATCTGGAACCAGCCCAAGTATCAGTTAGAAGACGAGTGGATTAAAAAGCGTTGGTACATATATACTGTGGAATACTATTCAGCCATAAGAAACGATGACTTCGGATCATTTACAACAAAATGGATGTACCTTGATAACATTATACGGAGTGAAATAAGTGAATCATAAAAAAAACTAAAACAAAAGTGAGAATAGCATGATTTCATACATAGGTGGGACATAAAAGTGAGACTATGAGACATGGACAAGAGTGTGGTGGTTACGGGATGTGGGTAGGGAGGGGAGGGTGGGATAGGGAGAAGGGGAGGGGCACAGGGAAAACCAGATAGAAGGTGACAGAGGACAATTTGACTTTGGGTAATGGGTATGCAGCACAATTGAATGATAAGATAATCTGGAGATGTTTTTATTGTACATATGTACCCTGACTTATTGGTGTCACCCCATTAAAGTTAATAAGAAAGAAAAGGTGGATATTATAAAATGCTTTTTCTTCGTCTATTGATATAATCATGTAATTTTTATCCTTTCTTTTGTTTATGTGATGAATCACATTGATTGATTTGTGGATATTGTACCAGCCTTGCCTCCCCAGAATAAATTCCATTTGATCATTATGTATAATTTTTTTTATGTATTGCTGGATCTGGTTTGCTAATATTTTATTGATGATTTTAGCATCTAAGTTCATCAGGGATATTGGCCTATCGTTTTCTTTCTTTGAAGTGTCTTTATTTGGTTTTGGAATGAGGATCATGCTTGCCTCATAAAAGGAGCTTGGGAGTCTTCCCTCCTTTGAATTTTTAAAATAGGTTGAGAAGGATAGGTGTTAGTTCTTTGAATATTTGGTAAATTTGCTTGTGAAGCCATTTGGTCCAGGACTTTTGTTTGCTGGGAGTTTTTTCATAACTGTTTTAAATTTTATTTGTTGTAATTGGTCTGGTTAGGTTTATCTGATTCTCCCAGATTCAGTTTGGAAAGATTGTATCTTTCTAGGAATTTATCCATTTCACCTAGGTTGTCCAATTTTTTGGCAAGCAAATCTTCATATTATTTTCATACAATCCTTTGTATGTCTGAGGTGTCATTTGTAACTTCTCCACTTTCATTTCTAATTTTATTTATTTGAGTCCTTTCTCTTTTTTTCTTCATGAGCCTTGTTAAAGTTTCATCAATCTTGTTCACCTTTTCAAAAACCAGCTTTTGGTTTTGATCTTTTGTATTGCTTTTTGGCTTCTATGTCATTTATTTCCACTCTGCTTTATTATTTTCTTTCTTCTACTTCCTCTGAGCTTTACTTGTTATTTCTTCTGGTTCTTTTAGATGCAAGGTTAAGTTGTTTATCTGAGCTTTTTCTTGCTTCTTAAGATATGCCTGTTATACTATGAACTTCCCAGTAAGGACTGCTTTTGCTGTGTCCTATAAATTTTGAGTTCTTTTATGCTCATTTTCATTTGTTTCAAGGAAATTTTTAAGTTCTTGGTCTTGTTGTTAACCCTTTTGTTATTTAATAACATGCTATTTATCCTCCAAGTATTTGAATGTTTTTCAGTCTTTCTATTGTATTTGATTTTTAGTTTCATACCATTGTGATCAGAGAAGATTCTTGATATGATTTCAATCTTCTTAAATTTATTGAGACTTGTTTTGTGTTCAAACATATGGTCTATCCTAGAGAATGTACCATGAACACTGCTGCTTTGGGGTGAAATGTTCTGAAGATATCTATTAAATCCAGTTGATCTAGCATGTCATTTAAAGCCACTGTTTCTTTGTTATATTTCTTTCTTGAGTATCTATTCATTGATTTTAGTGTGGTATTAAAATTTGCTACTATCATAGTATTGCTGTTGATTTTGCCCTTTATGTTCATCAAAATCTGCTTTATATATGTAGGTGCTTCTATATTAGGTGCATAGATATTTACAATGGTTATAACCTCCTGTTGGGTTGCTCCTTTTATTATTATGTAGTGACCTTCTTTATCTTTTACTATAGCCTTTGTTTTAAAGTCTATTTTGACAGATATAACTATTGACACCCCAGCTTTTTTTTTTTTAAGAAGTCAAGTGTCATTTAATGTTTTATTTTTAATTTTATTCTTTTTTTTTTTTATAGAGGAGACACAGAGTGAGAGAGAGAGAAAGAGAGAAAGGGGGGAGGAGCTGGAAGCATCAACTCCCATATGTGCCTTGACCGAACCAGTGCAGGGTTTTGAACTGGCGACTTCAGTGTTCCCAGGTCGACGGCTTTATCCACTGCGCCACCACAGGACAGGCAACACCCAGCTTTTTTTCATTTCCATTTGCATGAAATACTTTTATCCATCCCTTCACTTTCAGTCTATGTGTATCTTTTGTTCTCAGGTGGACCTCTTGTAGACAGCATATGTACGGGTCCTGTTTTCTTATTCATGCAGCTACCCTATGTCTTTTGATTGGAGCATTTAATCCATTTACATTTAAAGTTATTGACATGTACTTATTTATAGTCATTTTGTTCTTTAAATCTACAGTTGTCTTTTTCTTGATTTTTTTCCCTTTGCTCTTTTTATTGTAGGTCTCATAACATTTCTTGGTTTGGTTGTAATAAATTCCTGGAGTTCTTTTTTTTTCTGGGAAGCATTTTATTTTTCCTTCAATTTTAAATGACAGCCTTGCTGGATAAAGTAGTCTTGTTTGTAGTTTCTTGTTTTGCATGACTTTATATATTTCTTACCAATCCCTTCTGGCCTCAAGTGTTTCTGTTGAGAAGTCAGATGTAATCCTTATGAGTGCTTCTCTGAGAACTGCTGTTCTCTTGCATTCTTTGTATTCTTTCTTTGTCTCTTAACTTTGGCACTTTAATTATAATGTGTCTTGTTATAGGCCTCCTTGGGTTACTCTTTAATGGGACTCTCTGTGCTTCTTCAACTTGTATGACTTTTTTCTTTATCAATTTAGGGAATTTTTCAGCTATAATTTCTTCAATCAGGTTCTCTATCCCTTGTTCATTCTCTTCTCCTTCAGGAACCCCTATGATGCAGATGGTTTCTCTTTATGTTGTCACAGAGGTCTCTTAGAGTTTCCTCTCAGTGTTTTTTCACTTTTTATTTTCCTGCTCTACTTCTGAGCTTATATTTATCTTGTCTTCTAAATCATTGATTTGATCCTCTGCTCCACCCAGCCTGCTGTTGTTACCTTCTAGTGCAGCCTTTATTTCTGATATTTTATTTGTCATTTCTGACTGGTTCTTTCTTATGATTTCAATGTCCTTTTTGATGCTTGCTATCTCTATTTAGTTGTTCATTATACTCATCCATTGTTGCTCTAAGACCCTTGAGCATCCTAAAAATCATTATTTTAAATTCTGCATCTGGTAGTTTGGTTACTTCCATTTTATTTAGTTATTTTTCTAGGGATTTCTCTTGTTGATTCATTTGGGTTGTATTTATTTGTCTGCCCATTTTGTTTGTGTATTAGCTAGCGTTGTCTGACTTTGAAATTTTTGTGGTGTTTTTATGAGGTAGATGGGCTTAGTGACCTTCAAACCATCTGTTTTTCTTGTTCTTGGAATGCTTCTTGAGGGTACAATTTCTCCTCCTGTTGTCTGTGAGTTTTGAATGCCATTGGTCCTTTCATGGGTACGGTTATTTTTTTAGGCTGGCTGGCTCTAAGGGTCAACGTTGATCATGTGTATTACACACTTTGCAATGTACATCTTATTAGGCATATTTATTCTCCACAATGTCTAGGGCCTGCTAGACTCCTCCTTTGGGCATGCTGCTTTTGTAGCTAACTGAGTCTAAGGTTGGTGCTATCTGCCACCCACTACCAATAGTGTTGGTTCTAGATCAGGGGTCCCCAAACTTTTTACACAGGGGGCCAGTTCACTGTCCCTCAGACCATTGGAGGGCTGGACTATAAAAAAACTATGAACAAATTCCTATGCACACTGCACATATGCACACACGTCATATGACGTGCTTCTGGAGCCATGATGCATGCGTCCTGCATCACTGGAAGTAGTACTGTATGTGAGCAATGCCGCACTTTGCAGTGCTGCCACATACAGTACTCCAGGAGCACAGGATGCAAATGCATACTGTGCTCCTCTCACTGACCACCAATGAAAGAGGTGCTCCTTCTGGAAGTGTGGCAGGGGCCAGATAAATGGCCTCAGGGGGTCGCATGCAGCCCACGGGCCATAGTTTGGGGACCCCTGTTTTAGATCTTTTGGGGTTGGCATCAGCTGTTGTGTGTAACCTACTTTGGGTTACCTGTCTGCAGCTACTGCTCTTTTCATTGTTTCTGTTTGTGTTTTCTGTGTCTAGGTAGTGTGGGAGGTGCCAACCTGTGTATAAGGATCAGCTTCCTCCTGCTTAGGGATGACAGCAGCTCTGTAAAAACCCCAAGCTCCTTAAGATTTGTCTTCACTTTTCAGCTGCTTTACTTTCTCTAGCAGCTGCCTGGTCTTCCCATAGTCTTCTGTAGAAAGACTATAGTGTGGGCCCAAATTAACTTCACACAACCAACCCATTTTCAGGTTGCAATCTCAGGTTAAGAGACCTGAGGTTGGGAATACAATGTTAGTGGGAACCTCTACTTCAGGAGTTTCTTGGTCAATAGCTCAGTATGGGGAATATGGCCCCTATCCAGAACCTAATTTCTCAGCTGCTGCTGGATACTCAAATTTTATTTCTCCCCAACAGGGTGAGCAACAGGTTCAGATCAAAGTGGGACTGACAGTCTGCTCTGCAGAAGTTCTTCTTACAGCTGGTGAGACCCTGGTCTCAGAGGGGAAGACTGAGAGAGTCCTCTCCTGGGACTGACTGTGCCCCCCAGAAAGTGGTTAAGCCCCTCAAACAGATTCAACAACAGGTTCACAAGAACCCACACTTTAAATGTCTATACTCCAAGGCTCTCTCTTCCCCCAGTGGAATCTGGCACAGCAGGTCAGGAAATCCAGCACCCAGGCCAGCTGATTGTGAAGCTCCTCCCTATCTAATGCACATGAGCTGGTGTGCCGGTGCTGATCACAGAGAGGGAAATTCGCCTTAGCTGGGCCAGGTGTGAGGAGACCTTCCTTTGGATATCACCCAACAAGGGTTATTAGGTCATGAACCAATGCTTTCCTTGGCTGGCCACTGGTTGTGTCAGCCCTGGGCCTCCTTGGCAGGAATCCAACACAGACCAGTAGGAGACACTGCCCGTGACTGGCCCTCAGCAAACTTCTTGGAGCTACAAGCAATTCAGAGTTTGTGGCTGCCTCTGGTGGTCCCAGATGCTCATGGAAATACCAACTGCACACCTAAGCTGGCTTTTATCCACACTGGACCTGGGGGAAGGACCGCTTAAAAGACCAAGGTTCCCTAGTACCACCTCCTGCAGCCTCTGTCTGCTGACTGCAAGTTGGGCTTGGCCAGTGAAAAAACCTCTGCTAGAGTCTAGAGCCTGCAGCATTTCAAGGATTAGGAAGGGTGGTGAGTGTGATTCCGTCCCTGGCCCAGGTGTCAGTCTGTCCAGACTTTTTTTCACAAACCTCAATAGGGTGTGGCCCCAGGAGTCTGGTGGATGTGACCTCTGAGACCCAGAGGTATGGTCTGCACTCTGGATAGTTTCTGCTGAGTTTCCAATGAGGTGGAATTATAAGTCTTAGACTCAAGAGCATGTTGGAGGGTGTGTGTGAAGCTCCAGCCTCAATATCAGAAAACTGAGTCACTGATGCACCCCTGCCTCCTGGCTTCTCCGCATGACCTAGTCATCATGAATAGAGCAGGAAAGATTCCTGAGTTGTTTCTCCCCAGGCTGGTGCCACTCAGAGGGGATGCTCCACCCAAGAAAGATGGTGACTGCAGTACTGGAGAATGACTCAGCACAGCAGTTCCGGTGGTCATCCGCCACTGTCTCTCCCTGGGCCTCCAACTTTACACTCTCCTCTCGCAACTCTAGTCCTCTCAGCTCTTCCCCACCAGAGACCCAGGTAAGTGGCTGTGAACAAGTTTTTCTATGTGGGCCCTTTAAGACGGAGCCTATGTCTATGAGAGCACTGTCTCTTTCTCACAGACAGAAACCCTGCTCTTTTACCACCTAGACTCTGGGGCTTTAGAATGGGGCTGTGGGCCTGGGTCTGAGGACCCACACCTCTCAGGGCAAACCTCACCACAGTGAATGTCCCTCTAGACCCTCAGCCACTGCTTGCCACTGCTTGCTCCTGGGAGTGGGGCAGCCCTTTCTGCATCTCTACCCTTCCTATCATCTTGATGTGGCTTCTTCTGTGATCCTTGGTTATAGACTCCTCTCTGTTTAGTCCAAAGTTTGTTATTCAAGATGATGGTTCTTTTTTTTTGTCTTTTACAGGGACAGAGAGAGAGTCAGAGAGAGGGATAGATAGGGACAGACAGACAGGAACAGAGAGAGGTGAGAAGCATCAATCATTAGTTTTTCATTGCCATCGCAACACCTTAGTTGTTCATTGATTACTTTCTCACATGTGCCTTGACCACGGGCCCTCAGCAGACTGAGCAAGCCCTTGTTGGAGCCAGCCACCTTGGGTCCAAGCTGACGAGCTTTTGCTCAAGCCAGATGGGCCCGCGCTCAAGCTGATGAGCTCGGGGTCTTGAACCTGGGTCTTCCACATTCCAGTCCGATGCTCTATCCACTGTGCCACCGCCTTGTCAGGCTCAAGATGATGGTTCTTAAATTAAGTTGTAATCCAATTTGGTTGTGGCAGGTGGCAGTTGAAACATCCGCCTACTGTCACCATATTTGAATACTTATATAGGGATTTAAATTAGTATAATGACAAAGGTGATATATTAGAGATGGCTATATCTATCTTGATAGCAAGACAACTTCACACACAACAGTTAGAAAATAGACATTTTTTTCTTTCACACATGTAATTTTTAAAAACAGAGAAAATCTAAAACATATTAAACATTTAATATACTATAGCCCATGTTCTCTACATAAAAAAGAAAGGAAATTATATAGCACAATAAAACAATTAATGAAAATCATATTGACAAATTTTGAAACCTACTTTTAAATAATTAATGAATTATAATAAAATCTAGAAAGTTAAATTAACCAAACTTGTGGGATATAACTAAAACAATTTAAAAAATCCTTGCCTTTAAATGAATTTAATACAAATTAAGGGATATAGTTATTTTTAAAAACTAGCAATATATTAAATAGGAAGAATTACTAAGAAAGGAAATTATCAAGGTGATGATGTAAATTAACAAAACAAAAACCAAAGAATTGAAAAGATTCATAAATCTCATGGCTTTTTCTTCAATAAGACCAGTAGTATAAACAAATTTCTAGCAAGCTTTAGCTAGAAAAATAGAAGAGTGTCTATATGACTGACATTTTAGAATTCCTAAGCAAATTCTCTGAACAAAAATATGACAATTGAAATAAAATAGATAATTTTTTAGAAAAGTATCACTTACAAAAATCTATTCAATAATAGATAGAAAACCGAACTAGTCTACAACCCATTAAGAAAATGAATTTGAAGTTAAATATCTGCTTCCTTTACACAAATAAAACCCAATGAGTGGTACAAAAACTCTGAAGGACAAATATTTTATATTTCATTCCAGTTGTTCATAGACTACAGGAAAAAAGGAAAAGACCGCCACAACTTATTTTATAAGATTAAGCTAATCTTGATACCAAAACTCAGAGAATAAGATAAAGGAAAAATCATTGAACAATCTCACTTATAAATATTGATACAAAATTCTAAATAAAATATTACCAAAATAAATCCATCAATAGACAAAATACATTATTGACTTGGCAATCCCCAAAGGGGCAGTAAGCACAGATGAGCACTGAGTCAGCCCTCTATGTCAGAGTTGTCATTTCACCAGGGATAATAAATACAGTGCCATGTTTAACCTGACCCACGTGATATCTAAATTGCCAACCTCGCTCCCCACCCCCACATACATATTTCCTATTTGTTTTCTTTTTAAGTGTTTTTGTTAGGACTTAGCATTGCCACAGTATATTTTTCATATACACTATACTTAATATATATCATAGTATGTATTTTACTTATTTCCCTTATTGTCTGTATATAAGGATAGGGGTTTTATTTCTCTGTCTTTTTTTTTAATCCTCCCACCCCAACACCTAAAACAGTATGCGGCTTACTGTAGGCACACTATAACTATTTGTAGAAAAAATAATAAGTAAAATTGCAGCTACATAATACTGAGTGAAAAAAGTAAGATGCCAAAGTGTGTGGATACCACTCATGGAAGTTTTAAAACACATAATAATACAAAGTTCATGACTACCTATTGGATATACAGTAAAAAACATTAAAGCATGAATGTTAACTTCAAGATAGTAGCCATCTCTGGAGAGTGTGGGGGAAGTTTCAATGAGGAGTTTCACTCACGTCACTCACCTATTCCTTAGTGAGATTGATTGCCCTGATATAAATTTGGCAAAGAGTTAAGGTCTATTATCTCAGGTGTTGAAATATTTCATAATTTCTAAAGAGTTGCGGGTAAAGAGAGAAAGAAGGGAAGGATAGTCAGTCTTAAAGGTGTTCCTCTGGTTCTGATACACAGGCCACCTGGGTGGGTGGAACTCTGGTTCTGACACGCAGGCCATCTGGGTGGGGTGAATTAACACCATTCTTTCTGAAACTCCCCAGACACCACTCTAGGCAAAAAGGCACAGGTGTTTCTGGTTCCAATTATGTTGGAAGATCTAATTCCGCCATGTTTTATTTAATCAGGACTGTCTCTTTTCCTGAGAGCAGAGGGCATCAGCTACTAGATATGAGCCCTTGCCCACAGTCAATCACAACGTCATGGGTAGGGGAGCAGATGTGGGCACCTGGTTGGTCAGATAATGGGTGCACGCTGGGCAAAGTAAACTCCAAGGCTGGAGTGGACATAGACACTTATTAACACAGATAAGATTTTATTGAATTAAGAGGTAGCACTTAGAAGGAAGACTCTAGGAGTGAAAGGTTTAAGTCATTTTGAAACATTTTTCTTCGTCAAGTGAGCCAGTGAAACGTCAGTGTGGCAATTATATTCTGATCCACCCAAGCTGTGTACTGTGGCAGCCTCCGGAAACAAGAGAATCCTCAAAGGCAGTTGTCAAGAAAAGCCTCTATTAGGGACGGAAGATGGTGATGGAGTAGGCGGACGTACCAACTTCCAACTCCCAGAACCAAAGTGGATTATAACTCAATTTTAAGAACCATCATCTGGATAAACCAACTTTGAACTAAACTAAGTGGACTCTTCAACCAAGGAACACTGCAGAACCCACATTGAGACTGGTAGGAATAGCGAAAACGCGAAGAGGGCTGCCCAGCTCTCTGGAGCAAACGGCAGTCCGGAGAGACCCGCGTGGCGGGAGGAGAGTTTGGCAGAGAGGGAGGGACCTGGGACCCAGAAACCAAGCCCCAGCTTGCAGTCCCAGAGCCTAGAAGAGGCGTATGGACAGTATTAAGCTGTGAAGCAAGTGAGGATACTGTTTGTGAAAAAGAGATAGTTTTCTCAGACCCAAGAATCTTTTCAAAGGGAGAGCGCAGAAAACCTCTCTCACAACCACACACCCGGGGCTCCGGGGAATGGGGACAGAGGAGAGGAACAGAGCAGCGGGAACAGAGAGTGGACTGAAGGCACCGAGACACTCTGAGGGACAGCCACCCTGACCCCTGGGCTAAGTCACTTCCATAATCGAAAACGAATATTTCCCCTGGAACTAGCAATACCAGCAAAGGGAGACAGGACACTAGCCAAACAAGCTCTCCTGCGACAATTAGAGCAGAGCTGCTTAGAGGGAGGGAGTTCCCAAACCTACAGTGTGGAGACTTAAGACACTGCTATGTCTCTGAGGGTTGCTGAAGGGATGTTGGCGGCAGGACGCTGAAAAGCGGTCCTGTCGGCGTGGGTGGAGGCACAACAGATGTGAGCTGGGTCTAGCCCAGCAGGGGTGGAGGGGACACGTGAAAGTGGTCCGGCAGCTGTGGGCCCGCCTGTTACCCCACTTGCGGGGAAAAATACGGGCAGAGATCTGCTCTGAGACCCTGCGCCAACCGGCCCTGACCACAGGGATGGGGCTAGGACCAGAGACGGGCGAGGGGCTCACGGCTGAGCTCACGCTGCCAACCCCGCCGGAACGGAGAAACCGTGGTTCGCCATCCTGTGGGCACGAGCGGGCTCCTAACAAGGGAACGGGGTACACCCTGAGACGAGTGGAGGTTCGCGGCTGAGCTCACGCTAATAGCCCTGCCCGGACGGAGAAACCGCGGTTGGCCGTTCTTTGTGCACAAGCGGGCTCCTAACACGAAGAAGGGGTAGACCCCGATATGAGAAGTTTGTGGCTGAGCTCACGCTACTAGCCCTGCCTGGCAAGAGAAACCCTGGTGGTTTGCCATCCAATGTGCACGAGCTGGCTCCGAACGTGGGGGTGTGGTAGAGTCCGGCTCGATAGAAAGCTAGCAGCTGAGCTAATGCCAGCAAACACGCCTGGCCCAATAAGCCGCGGTTTGCGACCCTGTGCAAGAGGACCCTGGCCTTGAGGGTGGGGCTAAATTCTGGACGGGCAAAGGCTCACAGCTGAGAGCATGTCAAAAGTCCCGCCCAACCCGCAAAACTGGCGAGCAGGCTCTGACTGCGGGGGCTGGGCGTAAGACTTCCGGAAACAGGCTGGGTCCGCAGCTGAGCAAAGGTGCTCACCTCTGCCCTTGGTGCTAAGGCTTGTGGCTTGAGTGACAGCACCTCCCGCGGAGGAGAGGCGGAAATCACAGCAACAGCCAGAATAGGCTATCGCTGGCAACGCCCATACCCATCCGCCCTAGGCAGCGGCAGAGGGGGTGGCAGGCCTGCAGACAGACCACACCTAGAGAACACAAAGGCAACACCTACTGGACTCCAGTGGCCACAACTTGCCTATACACAGATAAAATGGGCAGGCAGATGAATACAAACCAAATGAATCAAGAGAAATCCCCAGAGAAGGACCTGAATGAACCAGATATAACCAAATTACCAGAAGCAGAATTTAGAATGATGATAGTTAGGATGTTCAAAGAAATTAGAGCAACAATGGATAGTCACTATGAACACCTAAATAAAGAGATAACAAGTAAAAAAAATGAAATTGAAATAATAAAAAAGAATCAGACAGAAATGACAAATACAGTATTAGAACTGAAGACCACAATGGAAGGAATTAAAAGCAGGATGAATCATGCTGAGGATTGAATCAGCAAATTAGAGGACACAATAAACAAAGGCACAAAAGCAGAGAAGAAAAAGGAAAAGAGAATCAAAAATGTGAGGAAACTCTAAGGGAGCTCTGTGACAACATGAAGAGAAAAAACATTCGCATCATAGGGGTGCCTGAAATAGATGAAAAAGGACAGGAAATGGAAACTTTGTTCAATCAAATCATAGCTGAAAACTTCCCTAAATTACGGCTGGAAAACATTTCGCACGTTCAAAAAGCACACAGAACTCCATTAAAGAGAAACCAAAAAAGATCTACACCAAGTCACATCATAGTTAAAATACCAAAGCTAATGGATAAAGAAAAAATTTTAAAAGCTGCTAGAGAAAAAAAGACTATCACCTACAAACAAGCCCCCATAAGGATGACATCGAACTTCTCAACAGAAACACTTGAGGCCAGAAGGGAATGGCAAGATATAATCAAAGTAATGCGGAACAAGAACGTACATCCAAGACTACTCTATCCAGCAAGGCTAACGTTTAAAATTGAAGGAGAAATAAAGAGCTTTCCAGACAAAGAAAGCCTCAAGGAATTCATTAAAACCAAACCAATTCTGCAAGAGATACTAAGTGCCTGTTGTGAACAATTCAAAGGGAGAAAAGAATATAGCAAAAGAAGAATATAGCTTTAAAGAATAAAATGGCAATAAACAACTTCATATCAATAATAACCTTAAATGTAAATGGATTAAATGATCCAATCAAAAGACATAGGGTAGCTGCATGGATAAAGAAACAGGACCCATACATATGCTGTCTACAAGAGACACACCTTAAAACAAAAGATGCACATAGACTAAAGGTAAAAGGGTGGAAAAAAATATTTCATGCAAATGGAAATGAAAAAGAAGCCGGGGTAGCAGTACTTATAGCTGACAAAATGGACTTTAAAACAAAGGATGTAGTAAGAGATAAAGGACACTACATAATGATAAAGGGAACAATTCAACAGGAAGATATAACTATTATAAATATCTACGAACCAAATATAGGAGGTCAGACATACATAAAGCAGACTTTGATAGACATAAAGGGCGAGATTAACAGCAATACTATCATAGTAGGGGATTTCAATACCCCACTTACAACACTGAATGAATCCTCAAGAAAGAAAATCAATAAAGAAACAGCAGACTTAAAGGATACACTAGATCAACTTGATTTAATAGATATCTTCAGAACTTTTCACCCTAAAGCAGTAGAATATACATTCTTCTCAAGCTCTCACGGTACATTTTCTAGGATAGACCATATGTTAGGACACAAAAATGGTCTCAATAAATTTAAGAAGATTGAAATCATATCAAGCATTTTCTCTGATCACAATGCCATGAAACTAGAAAATAACCACAAAAGAAAAACAGAAAAATACTCAAACACTTGGAAACTAAATAGCATGTTATTAAATAATGAATGGATTAACAATGAGATCAAAGAAGAAATAAAAAAGTTTCTAGAAACAAATGATAATGAGCATACATCAACTGAAAATTTATGGGACACAGCAAAAGCAGTACTGAGAGGAAAGTTCATTGAACTACAGGCATATCATAGGAAAGTTCATTGAACTACAGGCATATCATAGGAAGCTAGAAAAAGCTCAAATAAGCAACCTGACCCTGCATCTAAAAGAACTAGAAAAACAACAACAAATAAAACCCAGGACAAGTAGAAGGAAGGAAATGATAAAGATCAGAGCAGAAATAAATGACATAGAGGCTAAGGAAACAATACAGAGGATCAATGAAACCAGAAGCTTGTTCTTTGAAAAGGTAAACAAGATTGATGAACCTTTAACTAGACTCACCAAGAAAAAAAGAGAGAGGACTAAAATAAAAAAAATTAAAAAGGACAGTGGAGAAATAACAACTGATACAACAGAAATACAAAGCATTGTAAGAAAATACTATAAAAAACTCTATGCCAAAGATTAGACAATCTAGATGAAATGGACAAATTTCTTGAATCATATAAACTTCCAAAAATCAATCTGGAAGAATCAGAACACCTAAACAGACCAATTACAACAAGTGAGATCAAAACAGTTATCAAAAAACTCCCAAAAAAGAAAAGTCCTGGGCTGGATGACTTCACAAGTGAATTTTATCAAAAATTCAAAGAAGAACTAACTCCTATCCTCCTCAAGCTATTTCAAAAAATTCAAGAGGAAGGAAGACTTCCAAACTCTTTTTATGAGGCGAGCATAATTCTGATCCCAAAACCGGGCAAAGACAACACAAAGAAAGAAAATTATAGGCCTATATCACTGATGAATTTAGATGCTAAAATTTTCAACAAAATATTAGCCTACCGGATCCAGCAATATATGAAAAAAATCATACACCATGATCATGTGGGATTTATTCTGGAGAGTCAAGGCTGGTTCAATATTTCGCAAATCAATCAATGTCATTCATCACATAAACAAAAAGAAGGACGAAAATCACATGATAATTTCAATAGATGCAGAGCAGGCATTTGATAAAATCCAGCATTCTTTCATGCTCAATACTCTCAGTAAAGTGGGAATACAGGGAACATTCCTTAACATGATAAAGGCCATCTACGACAAACCCACAGCAAACATCATAGTAAATGGACAAAGATTAAAAGCAATCCCCTTAAGATCAGGAACCAGGCAGGGTTGCCCCCTTTCACCACTCTTATTCAACATAGTTCTGGAAGTCCTAGCTATAGCAATCAGACAATAAGAAGAAATAAAAGGCATCCAAATTGGAAAAGAAGAAGTAAAACTGTCACTATTTGCTGATGATATGATATTGTATATAGAAAACCCTAAAGTCTCAGTCAAAAAACTACTGGACCTTATAAATGAATTCAGCAAGCTGGCAGGATATAAAATTAATACTCAGAAATCATAGGCATTTCTATATACCAACAGTGAACTGTCAGCAAAAGAAATTAAGGAAACAATCCCCTTCACTATTGCAGCCAAAAAAATAAAGTACCTAGGAGTAAATTTAACCAAGGAGGTTAAGGACTTGTACTCGGAAAATTATAAAACATTGATAAAAGAAACCAAGGAAGATACATACAAGTGGAAGCATATACCGTGCTCATGGCTAGGAAGAAGAAACATCATTAAAATGTCTATACTACCCAAAGCAATTTATAAATTCAATCCAATACCAATTAAAATACCAATGACATACTTCAAAGATATAGAAAACATATTCCAAAAATTTATATGGAACCAAAAAAGAACACGAATAGCCTCAGCAATCTAAAAAGAAAAAATAAAGCAGGAGGTATCACTCTTCTGGATATCAAGGTCTACTATAAGGCCATTATACTCAAGACAGCTTGGTACTGGCATAAGAACAGACACATTGATCAATGGAACAGAACAGAGAACCCAGAAATAAACCCACACCTTTATGGACAACTGATATTTGACAAAGGGAGACAGAGCTTACAATGGAGTAAAGACAGCCTCTTTAACAAATGATGCTGGGAAAATTGGACATCTACCTGCAAAAAAAATGAAACTAGACCATCAACTTACACCATTCACAAAAACAAATTCAAAATGGATAAGAGACTTACACATAAGTCGTGAAACTGTAAGCATCTTAGAAGAAAACATAGGCAGCATGCTATCCGACATCTGTAGCACAATATATTTGCCGATTTATCTCCACCGGCAAATGAAATAAAAGGCAAGATAAACAAATGGGACTATATCAAACTAAAAAGTTTTTGCACAGCTAAAGACAATAAGAACAGAATAAAAAGACAAACCACATATGGGAGAACATATTCGACAGCACGTCTGATAAGGGGTTAATAACCAAACTTTATAAAGAACTTATAAAACTCAACACCAGGAAGACAAACAATCCAATCGAAAAATGGGCAAAAGAAATGAAAAGAAATTTCTCCAAAGAAGATATACAGATGGCCAAAAGACATATGAAAAAAGCTCAACATCACTAATCATCAGAGAAATGCAAATTAAAACCACAATGAGGTATCACCTCACACCAGTCAGAATGGCACTCATCAGCAAAACAACACAGAATAAGTGCTGGCGAGGATGTGGAGAAAAGGGAACCCTTCTGCACTGCTGGTGGGAATGCAGAATGGTGCAACCACTGTGGAAAACAGTTTGGGGATTCCTCAAAAAATTAAAAATCGAACTGCCTTTTGACCCGGCTATCCCACTTTTAGGAATATACCCTAAGAACACCATAACACTGTTCGAAAAGAAGAAATGCGCCCCCATGTTTGTGGCCGCATTGTTCAGTATAGCGAAGATCTGGAAACAGCCCAAAGTGTCCGTCAGAAGACGAGTGAATTAAAAAGCTTTGGTACATATATACTATGGAATACTACTCGGCCATAAGAAATGATGACATTGGATCATTTACAACAAAATGGTTGTACCTTGCTAACATTATACGGAGTGAAATAAGTAAATCAGAAAAAAAAAACCTGAGAACAGCATGATTTCATACATAGGTGGGACATAAAAGTGAGTCTATGAGACATGGACAAGAGTGTGGTGGTTACGGGGTGGGGGAGGGAGGGGAGGGTGGGAAAGGGAGAAGGGTAGGGGCGCAATGCAATCCAGATAGAAGGTGACAGAGGACAATTTGACTTTGGGTGATGGGTATGCAACACAACTGAATGGTAAGATAATCTGGAGATGTTTTCATTGTACATATGTACCCTGATTTATTGATGTCACCCCATGAAAGTTAATAAAAAAATAAAAGAAAAGCCTCTATTAATAAGAGTCCAAAATGGCATCTCTAAAGGACACTTCTATGATGACCAGAGTACCAGAGAATGTACTACTCTGATAACAAATGAAGGTGACATGTTAGGTCCCATAGCTTTTTATAATAAAATATATAATTAAAAAGCAAAGTGTCGATATACTTTCCTTCCTTGATAAGCTCCTCTTTCCAAGGGTAGAATATGTTACATAAAATGTCCATTACCTTCACCACAACACTGTCATGGTCATTATTATCCTCATTGTGAGCTCCAGGGAGGCTAAATATGCTAGAGGGGGTGGGGGAGAACTCCAAGGTGCCACCACCTGCATATCTTCACCTCTTTCCACTGCTTCTGCTTCTTGTCCCCCCTACACACTCACTTGACACTCTCTTTAATACCCATGCATCTTTGGCTCACAACCTGAATGTGAAATTGTGTGTGACAGATTGGTGAATGTGTACTGAAATGAGGATACCTGTATACACTCTTATTTCTATTATTGTATTTCCCTTTTCCAAGATTTCTAATTGATTCTTTGTCCTCTCTTTTCTTGTTTCATTGCTTCCTAGTTTTGTTGTACAAAGTCTTGCTAATATTTTTGATAGCCTTCAAGGGTTTAAACATGCTCATTTGAAATTAAAAAAATTTTTAAGTGAGAGGAGAGGAGATAGACTCCCACATGCGCCCTGACCAGGGTCCCCACCCCTACCCCCGGCAACCCCTGTCTGGGGTCCATGATATAATCAACTGAGCTATCATCAGCACCGGGGGCCAATGCTGGGACCAACTGAGCTACTGGCTGTGAGAGGGGAAGAGAGACAGAAGGCAGAGGGCAGGGGAGTAAAGCAGATGGTTGCTTCTCATGTGTTCACTGCGATCCCCTGACGGGATTGAATTTAGGACATTTGTAAGCCTGGCCAATGCTCTATCCACTGAGCCAATCAGCCAGGGCCTGAAGTTCATTTTGAGGTTGTGCCATGACCTAAATTCCCAGCTGATGACTAAGCTTGAGGGAGCATTACTTAGAGCTACCTTCCCTGCATCCTCTGGGATGTTGCTTTGCAGGGTCATTGGGATAGGGGAGTTTCTGAGTTCTCTCTCTCTGGTTTGGTGGTTGCCTCCTCCCACTCACCTAATGTGGCTTGTGCTCCTGCCTTGGGGCTCTGCTCCTTGGTGACAAAGTCACCCAGGTGAAGCCCTTCTCTGCCCTCCTTGCACTGTGAGGATGAGAAGCGAGCCCAGCAGTGCTCTGCCCTGCTGACTCCCTCTCCCAGGACCAGGCTTGATTTCCTCCTGAGAGGGAGAGACTTTTAGTCCAACTTCCTGCC
Source organism: Rhynchonycteris naso (assembly GCA_037038555.1). Taxonomy (NCBI): domain Eukaryota; kingdom Metazoa; phylum Chordata; class Mammalia; order Chiroptera; family Emballonuridae; genus Rhynchonycteris; species Rhynchonycteris naso. The sequence continues at coordinate 186,661,565 of CM072996.1, read as the reverse complement.
ATGACTGAGCTCTGGCCTCCTCTACCTGGAGCCTCACGGACGTGTGACATCAATACTCACCGCTGTGTGTCTGTTCAATTTCCTGTCCTTGGATGTATTTATTTTGGTTCTAATTACGGCCCTGTCATTTTTTTGTGTGTGTGTGTGAAGAAAAATTCATCTGTAACTGCTGTATGTGGAAAGCAGATTGAGATTCAAAGGGTAAACTCACACTATTGCTTTGACCTGAAGCCCAAAAGCTGCTATTATTTTTATTATTATCATTTTTTTACTCTTTGAACAGGAATGAATGTTTTGTTTAACTATTTTCCCTGCCCCTCTTTTATTTTTTTTACATCTAAAGTAGAATGCAGAACATTCTCCACTCCCTGTGGAAAGTCTCCGTTTCTGAGGGTATTGGCAAGATGGTTTGGATTTTTTCAGATTTTTATTGCAGCACATTCAGCTAGAATGGGTGGAGTCTGGCCCATTCCTGCGTAAAGAGGACTAAAAATTGGAGGAAGAGAGGGAGGGGTAGGAGCTGCATTCCATGCCTTATCTTGAACGTTTACAAGAAACATATAAATGTATTCAAAACCCGGAAAGCAGGAAGAGAGTAGTAAGGCCTGAGTAGGAAATTCCGCGGTTGTCTGCTTTGCAGTGTGTTCTTCTGGAAAGGGACAAGAGGTAAACAGCCAGAAGGGAGGTGACCTGGGGGTTGGAGAGAAGCTGGGGAGGCCCAGGTAGCGCCCCTGCCTCGCCCCGCGCACACACACACCGTGCTGCATCACTCCCCACCCCACCCCCATGCTTCTTTGGTTCCCATGGATATAGAGTGGGGAGGGTTGTGAGCAGGACAGGTAGGCGCAGGCTCCAGGCCTGACACCCACGTCCTTGAGTTTGAGGTTTAAAGGGTCTCAGAACAACGAGTCTGGAAGGTTATTTCCTACTTAGCTGCTCTCCACGTTTCTACTTTCCACTGTAGAACAGGTAAACTGCCAGAGTCCACCAGCAGCATGGTGTAGAGGCCAGGAACACAGGCCCAGGGACCAGAAGAACCGGTCAGTATCGATGCCTGGACACCTACGGCAGGCCTGAGAATCAGGCCACTCCCTCTCCCTAGGATCTCAGGCTAAGCACCTGGCTTGCGTGAAGGCTCTTGTTAAGATTAAAGGAAGGAACGCATAGTAAGCACTGAGCATAGGTAGGTACTGCACATGGTGTCACTCTTCTGTGCATTGTTTTCCTACTAGCGATCATAAAGGCATTGTGGACAAATGAGAAAGCCAACATCTTTGCTCCTGGGACAAGTCCCGAGAACGGACAACTCCTGCCTCACTCCCCACCCCAACTGGGGCATGCTTTCAAATTAACCTCACAATTCTAATTGCCTGTCTGTGTCTCCCAAGGTCTATTCCATCTCGATTTCTACTCCCAGTCTATCTGAAATGCTGCTGTTTTCACAAAAGTCAACTGAAGAGCGCTTGTCCCCAGGGACTCACATGTCTGGTGGGGATGCCCCAGGGGAGGCCTCTGGGGCCCGGAGTGAACCAGAGTGTTGCCAGTTCCCGCTGCATTGGAAAAAGACCCCACCAAAGGAACCACGAGTGAACACTCCTGTCCGTGCTGCTGAGGTCTGACCTGCCCCTTCCGCCCTTGAGGCTTTATGTGGAAACTGGGAAATGGTTTTCCTTCACACATTTCTGTGAGCTGTGCCAGTGCTTTCTGATGTGAAACATATTTGTTGAGCAGACTAGCATAGTACCTCTGCCATGACCCCTGTCTTCCCACCGCCTCCCCATCAGGTATGTAAGTTCCATGGATGGGAATATTTGTGCCTGTTTTCAAACAAATTTCATCTATACTTCCTGTACTTCAGGAATGTAAATATGATTCATCTTTAAATATGATTAAACTTATTTTATATTGGTTCCGTTTTTTTCCATTAATGAATTATTGTTTCTCTGCATTGATTGCCTTTTTTTCTCTTTGACTCAACAAACCACTTTCTCTCATCAGACACCATTTTAGAATTAATTTTTCTACAGCTTACTTAAGTTGCTGGTTTTCTTATTGGGCTGTGGGAGCCCACATGTTCCAAGAATCAGAGCAAGTAGGCAACAATCAGAGACACAATACTGCCCTACCTCTTTTTAACCCAACTAGCCCAAGTTTTGTATAACATGTTGGACTTCTGCATTAGATTTCACTTGAAGGAAGAATTACCTTTCAAAACAGTGATCCCAGTGCATTGCAAGTATGCCCACAACTCATGGATTGTTAATGTATGAGTGGTTACATACAAAACTCATGTCAGTGGTCACCCTGTAAGCGTGAGCTTATCACATTGGGACACTGTAGACTTATCCAACTATGTTGCCATTTCTGCAAATATTTTTGGTCTTCTAAGGATTGATTTCTTAGGCAAATTGTATATTCCTTTAGAGGAATTGTTTATTTAATTAGAGACAAAGTCTCTTACTTAAAGTGGAGATAAAAATAACACTTTCTTCTAACATCCTGATGAATGAAGGAAATATTTGTAAAATTTAACCTGTAAAGTGTAAACGACTAAACAAATTTTATGTCTTGAAAAATTCTCGGTAAATGGGTTTAAATTTTTGAAATGGCCCCAAATCATTCTGAACAAAACTATCAAACAAGATGAGTAATCAGGCAAGTGTGACAGTAAGTGGTCCAAAGATAGGAGTGACTCTAGTGCAGTGGGGCTGACTCTCTTGGTGCTTTAACGTTGGCACAAAAGGCCATTCCAAGAGGGACAGCTTTCAAGATTTAAATTATATTTTAGGCCAACACCTTTGAAGGGCACCATTGGCAGATACACTCTGCTTGTTAATGTGGTCCCACCTCTGGGTATCGGGTTGTGTAAAGTGGGGGTCCTATTAGGAAGTAAATGTTACTAATCATTATCTCCAGAGCTTGGCATGGTGGCAAGCAGGAAATGGGTAAGACATAGATGTTGGTTGAAAATAAATCTTTCTCAGGGCTAAGTATAAACATATTTATAGAACTATTGATTCCTAAAAGATCGATGTTGTGAATAGTAAACTAGATTTAAAACCTTGAATTTTCCTTGTATCTCTGTTCTTTGTCTTGAATTTTCAGACAAGCTAGAGAAGCTAATGATTTGCCTATCGTTGCACAGCAAGCACATGGCAGGGGAGGAGAAAAGCTGGGGCTACTGACTCCCAGCCCACTGCTCTGGGTACCTGACCTTGTTGCCAAGCACCCGGGAAAGCTTCATGGGCTTGAGTCCTGTGCATTCACATAGGGCACTTGCTTGGTTTAATGATCTGTTCTTGCTGTCTTGAAATTAATAATTTTTGAACAAGGGATCCCATGTTGCATTTGGTCCCACAAATTATATAGCCTGTCTTGTCAGTACCTTTATGGTTGAGTCAAGGATTAGTCATGTCTCCTTGAAGAACTGTGTTCTAAAAGAATGACTTTCTAGTGCTCTATCATGAGGATTGAAGACAAAAGCTGACCAGAAAAGACTATCACCCAAGACTCTATTCTTGGATTTGACTTTTGTTTGGTGCTGTGTTCATGGCGACTGTTTACCAGCTGGCTTGCTCCATGATGAAGCTAGCGGTACCTGCCTGTGCCAGGGGGTAACTCCAAGTTAATATTAGCCAGGTAGCCTGGGTCAGCAGCATCAAAAGAGCTGGTGGAAAAGTGAAAATCTTCTCCTTAGGCATAATCACTGGCTGTTTATTTAGTTTCCTACTGAACCAGCTGATTTCTCAGTGAATTGCTAAAGTGAACAGTTTTGTTATTGTTTGGGGACAGTTACTGGCTTCTATTGTATGCAAATTGGTTTCTTGTCTAATGGGCTCAGCTGATGTGACTAAGTGTGAAGTCTGCTCATAAAAGCTAATTTATCAGCTTACCTATCTTCTTCCATCCAAGGCTGGTCTTGGCAATGCTAGGAGGTGACTCCTGCCTGTTTGAAACTTTCCCCTCTCTTCTGGGTATTCCCTGATGTTCTTTTTCACACATCAAGTTTCTTCATGCTGACTGCCACCATGGAAGCCTGTTTGATGTGGGACTTCGCTCTGCTTTTCAGCATTGCTTCCCTGTCACAGTTCACTGTGCTAGTCCTTGTGTCCTCGGAGGCCATGTTCTCCGCTACCTATATGGTCCTCTGCTGATATTGTTATCCAGTGCCTGCCTGTGCTGTCTTGCTGATGTTTCCTGGTGCAGGCTGCCAGGGGTCTCATTCAGGTGAATGCACATGCAGGCTGATGTCGTCCTGCTCCATGTGCCGGCACCAGGCTGCTTCTCCTCTGCGTGGACAGGGCCTCTTGCAAACACCTGCCAAGAGCTTTCCTCAGCTGCCTGTGGAGGACCCTGGGGTGACAGTCTAGGAGCAAGCAGAGTTGGAGGATAAATGCTTCAGGATTACCAGCAGGTGAGGATCTGGGAGGCTGGCTCACGCCATCTCTCAGAGATCCTTAAAAAGATGGAGCCTAGGCTGCCTGCAGTGGTCAGTTGCTCCGAATATCCCACAGCACTTTCCACCGACTCCTGGTCTCACCTTCCCCTCCTGTGCTGGTGTATCTCGGATGACCTGCTGGGTAAATCTCCTGCCGCAATCCTTGTCTCTGGGTCTGCTGGTGGGGAAAGCAGCCTAAGACCATTGGTGCCAGGAGGGGTTTCAGCAACAGAACCTCAGGATTGGATTCTGGACTCACTTCATTCGCTGGCTAATGGCCACAACTGCCCGGGCATCATGGGATCAGTCTTACAGTGGCTGTGATCAGGCCACTCTTACCTGGCTGGGGTCAGGATGGGCTACCGGCAGAGGGGAAGACACAGTGGCTGTGCAGTAGTGCTTGGGACTGAGGACTGAGGGGGATTACCTTTTAAAGGATGGATTAGAACTGCCACACAAACCCAGAGAGAAGAAAATAACAAGCTCAGGTGAGGCAGTCATCAACTCGATGCACAACATGAAAGCCAGAGGCCATCATGGAAGTCCTTGAAGAGTTCTTCATCTCCTAGCCAGAGGAGATGCTCAAAGCCAGCCCCAAATTTGGTTGTGAAGATGGAGGAGGTACAATTCCTGGCAGATCTCCTCTGCTACACTCAGGACCCTGGTAGGGAAGGAGTGGAAATTTGAGACCTCTAGTGGGGCCTTTAGGTGAATAAACCTGACCTGTTGGGCCCTCAGGACTGGTGGGACTGACACCTCTTAGGGGAGGGGGGGCTCAGGGAGAGCACTCTCTCATGGCCTGCAGGCCATGCAAAGGCCTTGCCTGGGACAGAGGACCTGCAAGATTGTGTTTTCCCCAAGGACTTTCCTGCCCTCCCTCAAGGCTCCAAGCCTGGAACTAGAGTGCAGCCAGATCCTGGTCCAAGCAGGACACCCTGCTCCTGGTGGAAAGGTGTGGGCTCCCTAGTGCTGTAGGGCCTTCCTGACAGTTGCTGGCCAGGGCTATAGAGGAGATGCCCAGGACTGAGTCCTGGAGGAATGCCATGAGGTCCAGGGAGGAAGGACTATAAAGCTGGAGGGGAGAAATCTATTTATGGTGCTACACTTCTAACTCAGGAATCAGCACCCAGGCAAGGGCTCCCAAAGCTGGTCCTGTACCCTGCCAGGATGGCTTCTCGAGTCTCAGAACAAGGGTGACCCATAATCCGTGAGGTGGAGGTGCTGGGAATGCCTTGATATGACTTTAAAAAGAGGCCAGCCTTCTTGAGAGTGCTGACAGTTAGAATGGACTTGTTACAGAAGATCAGGAGGGCTGAAAACTACTGAGAGGCTTGCCGATGACTGTCCTTTGGGCTGTGGTTGATGGGAGGAGATACTGTTGGGGAACTGATTCCCTATAACAGCACATATAACAGAAGTCCATACTTCTGGGTCTAGGCAGAAGCCCTTAAACATCAGAGGCAAGTGACTACCATAACAGATGGCAAGAATGGAATGGCCACTGGGGACATGGACCCACAGAGAACTATGGCGATGGCAGATGAACCATCAGGTTCCTAGTGGCAAGACAGATAAGAAACAGTTGGGCATCTTGACCTAGACTAAATGAGGTCATGAGAAATTGAGCAGAAGGTTGATGTGAGCTGCCCTGGAATGGTTCTACTTGTCCCAATGCCCAGTCCTGAGCCCATTCACAGACCCCAAGAATATAAGTGGAGGCAAGTTTCTTCAAGGAAGGACCTGCAACACTAGCAAGTGTATGGAGCAGATGTTCCTCTAGTCCTTCCCACAGGAGTCTAGCTTTTTCCAGAATAGACACCCGGAGAAAGGGAACATTTGGTTGTTTGAGGGCTTTTATATGCACTGATCCCAGATGTACTGAATGGATATCTACAAATCACCCCAGCACTCAGTGGCTTAAAATGACGATAATCACTTATGATCCCTCACTGTTTCTGCACCCAGCAGGGCCGCTGTCACCCATTCCATTGGTGCTCCTGTACTCATGCAGGTGGGAGCGCCCTGAGTGGCAGTTCACCATCTATTTCTTGGGTGTCTAGACCTTACCACCCACTCTGCCTCCTGCTTCGGACCAACCCTGAGCTTCTTTGTTTATGAAACCAGAGAGCTAATTTTATTATTTCCGGGGTCTCTCCCAGGCCCATCAGCAAAAAAGCAGGCATCTTGGGTTAAGCTTAAAAGATGGGATGAACTCCTCCCAGGAGGGTATTTGAACTGGAATGGGAAGGGCAAAGCGTGTTGAGTCCGGTCCTGGCTGGTGAGGGTAGGGTGGGCTGAGGGTCACTAGCTTTTGGAGTGGCAAATGGGGGCAGATGTCAGTGCTCACTTTCCTTCTCAAGGCTCTCCTACTTAAATGGCCCCATGGTGCAGCCCTGGCTAACGAGCCCTGGCCAGCCTTTGACAGTGTATTTTGAGCCTCAGCTGTGGCATCTGAGGATAAATGCTTTATGAAGCCATCCACCTACTTCTTGGCAGGGCTAGGGCTTCAGTGGGCTTGGGGGCTGGGGAATCTTGTTCTGGGCCACTCTTCAGGGGCCTGGGAGAGACGGGGCAAGAAGGGGTGGAAAGGAGAGGCGGTGGCTGTGAAATCAGTAGTGCCCAGGGTAGATGGCACTTGACCTAGACTACATCCAACACATGCTCTGGATGGAATCCGGCCAGTGCTGCTCCATGTACACAGTGGGGTGGGTGTGGCTATGGGGAATCTTGCTGGGTCCTGGAACTTGGTGAAGCCAATGTGGAAGCCTTTGGGCTTGGCCATTTGGTTCTCTGCTTGATCAAAGGGACTCCAACCTCATTACTCTCTGGCTTTGTGGATGGAAATTTTTTTGGGGTAGGCCCTTAGGTTAGGGCCTGAGTCATGCAGGTCCCAGTGACACAAGGGAATGTCCAGATGTTGGAGATCAAATAGGGGACAGGGATTGCCCAGCCCATTAAATCAAGGTCTACAGTATGAATCTCACCGGTAGAATTAATGTTGAAACTTCTTTGAAAATTACTTAGAAAACTGCTTTTGGAGTCAGACCAGATGTCTGACCAGCTCTGTAGTTTTGGGAAGATTGCTGCACATCTCTGGACCTATTTTCTTATCTCGGACCTCTTGGAGTTGCTGGGGCTCAGGTAATATAACGTCTGCCATTATCTCAAGTGCCCTATTATATTAAGCATACCCCGCCTTTTTTTTTGATGCTTTGACCTCTGGGTTCTTGCTGATCCAGAAGGATTGCCCATCCCAGTTCCTAGTCAATAGCTTGCTCACAACCACACTCTTCAAGTACAAATTAAGTGATCCAGAGCCCACAGCCAACCAGCTCCTTTAGCAGATTCTCACACTCCATTCCTGTTACTGTCTGTCTGCCTCACTGTCCCAGGGCCAGGACCAGACAATGGGGGACAGCCCTGTACCCAGAACCACTGAAATTACCCAGATTAGCCATTCCTGACCTGTTTCCTGGCCTCACTCCTTCTTGCCCACAGAAATCTCAGTAAAGGCCCTGCTCGCCCACTTCCCCCTTTGCTTCTCTGCCTCTGATGCTGGTGCTTTTCTGTGTGGCCCACATGGCTTCCTCGGCATGGCACACCCCCTCCTCTTGAGAGCCATGACAAATGATCATTTAAATGGCAATCATAACCTGGCCTACTGACCTTACTACACCTCACACTTTCTGTTGATACACTGTATTTTATTAGACTTAATTTATAGGTACACAGCAAAATTGAGCAGAATTCCCCTGTTCCCACACATGCACACAGCCTCCCCCATTATCAATATCTCTCACCAAAGCAGAGCCTTTGTTACAATTGATGACCCTACATAGACCCATCATAATCAATACAGTTCAGTTTAAAACACCTCAAAATGCTCACTAAGAATATTATTTGTGTACTTGTTTGGGTTTATTGGTTTGTCAGTGTATTCGTCTCCCCTTCCTGGGCTGACAGGCGAAGGTTGTCCCCATCCGAGTCAGCACAATCAGGAAGTGTTAGGGAATGAGGGTCGAGTGCGGGGACAGAGGGAGAGCAGGCCGGGAGCCCGTGAGGTCTTAGAGAGGCCATCACCCAATAGCAAAGGGTACTGTTCACCAGAAACATATAAAAAATTAAAATTTTTATACATCTGTAGTCACCTAACAACATAGCCTTCAGATATCTGAAGCAAAAACTGATGGAGATACAAGAAAAAGTTGACAGATCCACTTTCATAGTAGAAGAATGATTTAAAGCATTTCCCTCACAAACTGGCAAAATGACAAAAAATTAGTACCAGTAGAAGATTTAAACAACACCATTACTAGACATATTAATAGAATGCTTTACTTAATAATTGAAAAAGAGGAGCAAGATGGCGACAGAGTAGGCGGACGTACCAACTTCCAACTCCCAGAACCAACGTAGATTATAACTCAATTTTAAGAACCATCATCTGGATAAACCAACTTTGAACTAAACTAAGTGGACTCTTCAACCAAGGAACATAGAAGAAACCACATTGAGACTGGTAGGAATAGAGAAAATACAAAGAAGGCTGCCCAGCTCCCCGGAGCAAACGGCAGCCCAGAGAGACCTGCGTGGCGGGAGGAGAGTTTGGCGGAGAGGGAGGGAGGGACCAGGGTCCCAGGAACCAAGCCCCAGCCTGCAGTCCCAGAGCCTAGAAGAGGCATTTGGACAGTATTGAGCTGTGAAACAAGTGAGGATACTGTTTGTGAGAAAGAGACAGTTTTCTCAGACCCAAGATTTTTCTTAAAGGGACAGTGCAGAAAACCTCTCCCACAACCACGTACCTGAGGCTCCGGGGAACGGGGAATAGGGACAGAGGAGAGGACCAGAGCAGCGGGAAGAGAGTGTGGACTGAAGGCACAGGGACAAACACTCTGAGGGACAGCCACCCTAACCCCTGGGCTAAGCCACTTCCCTAATCGAAAATGAATATTTCCCCTGGAACTAGCAATACCAGCAAAGGGAGACAAGACACTAGCCAAACAAGCTATCCCATGGCAATTAGAGCAGAGCTGCTTAGAGGGAGGGAGCTCCCAGGTCTACAGTGTGAAGTATTAGGGCACTTCCTACTCAGCTGAGGGTTGCTGAAGGGTATGGTGGTGGCAGGACGCTGAATCGCAGTTCTGTCGGCATGGGCGGAGGTCCAGCCAGTATGAGCTCGGTCTAGCCCAGCAGGGGCAGAGGGGACGCGCGAAAGCGGTCCAGCAGCTGCGGCCCACCTATAACACCACCTGCGGGGAGAAAGCGGGAGGCCAGGAACGGGCAGAGATCTGCTCTGTGACTCAGCTCAAGCCAGCCCTGACTGTGGGGACGGGGCTAGGACCAGGGACGGCCGGGGGCTCACGGCTGAGCTCACGCTACCAGCCCCGCCCGGCAGAAGAAACCACAGTTTGCCATCCTGCGTGCGCAAGCTGGCTCCAAACACAAGGTGGGGCAGAGCCCAGGACGAGCGAAAGCCCACAGTTGAGTGCAAGCCAGCAGCCATGCCCAGCCCAATAAACCTTGGTTTGCGACCCTGTGCAGGAGGGCCCTGGCCTCGAGGGTGGGGCTAAAACTCCTGACAGGCAAAGGCTCACAGCTGAGAGCATGTCAAAAGCCCCACCCAATCCGTAAAACTGTGGCGAGCAGGCTCTGACTGCAGGTGCTGGGCGGAAGCCCAGAAACAGGCTGGGTTCGCAGCTGAGCAAAGGTGCTCACCTCTACCCTTGGTGCTGAGGCTTGTGGCTTGAGTGACAGCCCTTCCCATGGAGGAGAGGTGGAAATCACAGCAACAGCGGCAGGGAGGAAAGAATATAGCAAAAGAAAAATACAGCTTTAAAGAATAAAATGGCAATAAACAACTACATATCAATAATAATCTTAAATGTAAACAGATTAAATGATCCAATCAAAAGACATAGGGTAGCTGCGTGTATAAAGAAACAGGTCCATACATATGCTGTCTACAAGAGACAAACCTTAAAACAAAAGATGCACATAGACTGAAGGTAAAAGGATGGAAAAAAATATTTCATGCAAATGGAAATGAAAAAAAGCCAGGGTAGCAGTACTTATATCTGACAAAATGGACTTTAAAATAAAGCCTGTAGTAAGAGATAAAGGAGGACACTACATAATGATAAAGGGAAAAATTCAACAAGAAGATATAACTATTATAAATATCAATGCACCAAATATATGAGCCCCGACATACATAAAGCAGACATTGATGGGTATAAAGGGCGAGATTAACAGCAATACTATCATAGTAGGGGATTTCAATACCCCACTAACAACACTGGATAGATCCTCAAGAAAGAAAATTAATAAAGAAACAGCAGACTTACAGGATACACTAGATCAACTTGATTTAATTAGATATCTTCAGAACTTTTCACGCTAAAGCAGTAGAATATATTTCTTCTCAAGCACTCATGGTATGTTTTCTAGGATAGACCACATGTTTGGACACAAAAATGGTCTCAGTAAATTTAAGAAGATTGAAATTATATCAAGCATTTTCTCTGATCACAATGACATGAAACTAGAAATTAACCACAACACTTGGAAACTAAATAGCAAGATATTAAATAATAAATGGATTAACAATGAGATCAAAGAAGAAATAAAAAAGTTTCTAGAAACAAATGATAATGAGCATACATCAACTCAAAATTTATGGGACACAGCAAAAGCAGTACTGAGAGGGAAGTTCATTGCACTACAGGCATATCATAAGAAGCTAGAAAAAGCTCAAATAAGCAACCTGACCCTGCATCTAAAAGAACTAGAAAAACGACAGCAAATAAAACCCAGAAAAAGTAGAAGGAAGAAAATAATAAAGATCAGAGCAGAAATAAATGACATAGAGGCTAAGGAAACAATACAGAGAATCAATGAAACAAGAAGCTGGTTCTTTGAAAAGGTAAACAAGATCGATGAACCTTTAACTAGACTCATCAAGAAAAAAAGAGAGAAGACTCAAATAAATAAAATTAGAAAGGACAGTGGAGAAATAACAACTGACACAACAGAAATACAAAGCATTGTAAGAAAATACTATGAAGAACTCTATGCCAAAAAATTAGACAACCTAGGTGGAATGGAAAAATTTCCTGAATCAAATAATCTTCCAAAAATCAATCTGAAAGAATCAGAACACCTAAAGAGACCAATTACAACAAATGAGATCGAAACAGTTATCAAAAAACTCCCAACAAAGAAAAGTCCTGGGCCTGATAACTTCACAAGTGAATTCTATCAAAAATTCAAAGAAGAACTAACTCCTATCCTCCTAAAGCTATTTCAAAAAATTCAAGAGGAAGAAAGACTTCCAAACTCCTTTTATGAGGCGAGCATAATTCTGATCCCCAAACCGGGCAAAGACAACACAAAGAAAAAAAAATTATAAGCCTATATCCCTGATGAATTTAGACCCTAAAATTCTCAACAAAATATTAGCCAATCGCATCCAGCAATATATGAAAAAAATCATACATCATGATCAAGTTGGATTTATTCTGGAGAGTCAGGCTGGTTCAATATTCGCAAATCAATCAATGTGATTCTTCACATAAACAAAAGAAAGAACAAAAATCACATAATAATTTCAATAGATGCAGAAAAGGCATTTGATAAAATCCAGCACCCATTCATGCTCAAAACTCTCATTAAAGTGGGAATACAGGGAATATTTCCTATCATGATAACGGCCATCTATGACAAACCCACAGCAAACATCATACTAAATGGACAAAAATTAAAAGCAATCCCTTTAATATCAGGAACCAGGCAGGGGTGTCCCCTTTCACCACTTTTATTCAACATAGTTCTGGAAGTCCTAGCTATAGCAATCAGACAAGAAGAAGAAATAAAAGGCATCTAAATTGGAAAAGAAGAAGTAAAACTGTCATTATTTGCAGATGATATGGTATTGTATATTGAAAAGCCTAAAGTCTCAGTCAAAAAACTACTGGACCTTATAAATGAATTCAGCAAGGTGGCAGGATATAAAATTAATACTCAGAAATCAGAGGGATTTCTATATACCAATAATGAACTGTCAACAAAAGAAATTAAGGAAACAATGCCCTTCACTATTGCAGCCAAAAAAAATAAAGTACCTAGGAGTAAATTTAACCAAGGAGGTTAAGGACTTGTACTTGGAAAATTGTAAAACACTGATAAATGAAATCAAGGAAGATACAAACAAGTGGAAGCATATACCATGCTCATGGCTAGGAAGAATAAACATCATTAAAATGTCTATATTACCCAAAGCAATTTAAAAATTCAATGCAATACCAATTAAAATACCAATGACATACTTCAAAGATATAGAACACATATTCCAAAAATTTATATGGAACCAAAAAAGAACACGAATAGCCTCAGCAATCTTAAAAAGAAAAAATAAAGCAGGAGGTATCACTCTTTAGGATATCAAGGTTTACTACAAGGCCATTATACTCAAGACAGCCTGGTACTGGCATAAAAACCGGCTCATAGATCAATGGAATAGAACAGAGAACCCAGAAATAAACCTACAGCTTTATGGACAACTGATATTTGACAAAGGAGGAAAGAACATACAATGGAGTAAAGACAGCCTCTTTAACAAATGGTGTTGGGAAAATTGGACATCTACCTGCGAAAAAATGAAACTAGACCATCAACTTACACCATGCACAATAACAAATTCAAAATGGATTAAAGACTTAAACGTAAGCCGTGAAACCATAAGCATCTTAGAAGAAAACATAGGCAGCAAGCTTTCCGACATCTGTAGCAGCAATATATTTGCCGATTTATCTCCACCGGCAAATGAAATAAAAGGCAAGATAAACAAATGGGACTATATCAAACTAAAACATTTTTGCACAGCTAAAGACAATAAGAACAGAATAAAAAGACAAACCACACAATGGGAGAACATATTCGACAGCACGTCTGATAAGGGGTTAATAACCAAACTTTATAAAGAACTTACAAAACTCAACACCAGGAAGACAAACAATCCATTAAAAAATGGGCAAAATAAATGAATAGAAATTTCTCCAAAGAGGACATACAGATGGCCAATAGGCATATGAAAAAATGCTCAACATCACTAATCATTAGAGAAATGCAAATTAAAACCACAATGCGGTATCAGCTCACACCAGTCAGAATGGCACTCATCAACAAAACAACACAGAATAAGTGCTGGAGAGGATATGGAGAAAAGGAAACCCTTCTGCACTGCTGGTGGGAATGCAGAATGGTGCAGCCACTGGGGAAAACAGTTTGGAGATTTCTCAGAAAATTAAAAATCAAACTGCCTTTTGACCCAGCTATCCCACTTATAGGAATATACCCTAAGAACACCATAACACTGTTCGAAAAGAAGAAATGCGCCCCCATGTTCGTGGCAGCATTGTTCACAATAGCGAAGATCTGGAACCAGCCCTAGGGTCCGTCAGTGGACAAGTGGATTAAAAAGCTTTGATACATATATACTATGGAATACTACTCAGCCATAAAAAATGATGACATTGGATCATTTACAACAAAATGGATGGACCTTGATAACATTATACGGACTGAAATAAGTAAATCAAAAAAAAAAAAAACAACTGAGAACAGCATGATTTCATACATAGGTGGGACAAAAAAGTGAGACTATGAGACATGGACAAGAGAGTGTTGGTTACGGGGTGCGGGGAGGGAGGGGAAGGTGGGATAGGGAGGAGTGGAGGAGCACAGGGAAAACCAGATAGAAGGTGACAGAGGACAATTTGACTTTGGGTGACGGGTATGCAACACAATTAAATGATAAGATCATCTGGAGATGTTTTCATTGTACATATGTACCCTGATTTATTGGTGTCACCCCACTAAAATTAATAACAATAATAATTAAAAACATGAAAAAAAATAATTGAAAAATAAACTCTTTTAAGTATTCATGGAGCAGTTTCAGAGAGTAATGACATGTGAGACCAGCAACACCCCCAAGAAATACTCACACCCCAGAACCGTCTAGCCTGTGTCTATCAATACGGTGAGATGTGGTCACAGGACAAATCATAGGATCAAAATCCCCCAATTTGCCATGAACTTGGAGATTGTTAAACGCTTTGAGTTAATTCATGATAATAAAGAATTCATTTGGGAAAGGTATTGTAGGAGGTAGAGGCAGGGAGGCCAGCGAGAGGACAACTGTAGCAGTCCAGGAAGTAGACGATGATGGCTTGAGTATAAACAGCCATCAGTCTGCGACTGGGGCTGATAAACACTGGTGTAACGTGTAGTTCAAGTCCAATGTCTCCTCATTGACTTTCTCTCTGGATGATCTATTCCTTGTTCAAGTGGGCTATTGAAGTCCACATCTTTTATTACATTGCTGTCTATTTCTCCTTTAAGTTCTGTTAATATTTGTTTTGTATATCCAGATACTTCAATGTTGCATACATGCATATTTACAATTGTTATATCCTCTTTACGAACTGACTCTTTTATCATTATATAATGACCTTCTTTGTGTCTAGTGACAGTTTTTTACTTAAAATTTATTTTGCCTTGATATAAGGCTCTGTTATGGTCACCATTTGCCTGGAACATCCTCTATCCCTTCACTTTCAGCCTATGTGCATACTTACAGGTGAAGTGTGTCTCTGTAAGCAGCAGGTAGCTGAATTGTATTTTAAAATTCATTCAGCATTCTATGTCTTCTGATTGGATCATTTAATCCATTTACATTTAAAGTAATTATTACTAGATACGGAGTTACTATTAGCATATTGTTAATTTCTTTGATTGCTTTGTAATTCTTTTCTTCCTTTCTTGCTATCTTCCTTTGTGACTTGATGATTTTTTTGTAGTGATATGTTTTAATTTATTTCTCTTTAACTTTTGTATTTACTATAGGTTTTTCTCTTTATAATTACCAAAGGGCTTACATAAAACATTTTATAGTTTCAACAGTCTGTTTAAACCTCATTTTAATTTTGACTTACAGCTTTCCAAGCCTGTTGCAGATTTTTAAGCTAAGATTATTTTTATTGCATTCCTAGGTTAATTCCACTTTTCTTGGATCACAGATATTTTTCTTTATTGAATTTCTACTTTCTGTGATAGAACATATCTTCAAATGCTTTTAAATTTTTATAAAGGTTTATGGAAGATAAACTTACCTAGAACTGGATTTATTTTTATTTTTTTATTTGATTGATAGTTTGGCAGGGTATAGATTTTCAGGTTTGAAATATTTCTCACCCAAAACTATAAATGCATTTCTATCCCTTGTTCAAGTAGGGTATTGAAGTCCACGTATTTTATTACATTGCTCTGTTGTCTTCTACCATTTTGTGTTGTCAATTGTAAATCTTATGTCTATCTTAGTAACAGCTCTTGGTAGTAGACTACCCACCATCTAGCTTTTCCTTCTTCTCTATTTTCTCTCCAGTTCCTAATTTTGTTTAAGTGTCAAGACCATTGTTTTGAAGGAGGCCATCTTCCCCAGCCAGTCATGATAAGTCCATTCTTTTCATGAGTCATTGCTTCAGGAATAAGCTTTTATATGTTCTTGTTTGAGGATCTGATGATTTTAAATTGTTGCAGCCATGCTGTGACCATGCGAAGAGCAAAATGTCACAGATGGTAGAGTAGAAAGGCTGAAAGAATCGAGTTATTGATGATACAATTGTACAGTTGAATTAACCAACCCTAAAAATGCTTTACACTGTAAAATTTTCATTTATTAATAGATTTTTAAATAGTGTTAGACTTAAGGTCACTTTGCTTCTTGAAGACATTATTTTTATTATGTCTAACTCTTATTTTGAATCATTGGCATCTCAACATGGTTGATTTTTGTGTTAAAATAATTCAGGCTCCGTGTTTCTCTAATCTCTTCTTCATGAAGTAATGAAGAACTACAAAAAAAGAGAGAAAAAAGTGTCTCTACAATAAATTTGATAGACTTATAAAACTAAAATGGCTGTCAAGAGTTAATTTAGTATATTGTCCTAACTCTAAGCAGACTTGATGAGAAATGGCCCCATAAAATTTCTTCATGTGCTTTTCATGGACACAGAAATGTCATTACCTCCCTTGCTGTGGTGCATTCCAGCATGTCAATGCCAAGGAAGGAGGTATGGCATTGAAGTTTTATCCTGAAATAAATGTGGTAGCATTTGTCCTGTATAATCAGTTTCTCTTAGTGTGTGGAGGTCCGTCTTGCTGCAAGAAAATCAAATAATGTGAAAATTTGTGAAATAGATTCAAGAAAGTCAAAGTTTGAACTGTAGAACTGGCTTTATTTTACAAAATGTTTCTAGAGTATTTTTTAAACACCAAATGGATTAAAAATGTAGCTTAATTCCAAAAATAAAAATTCAAATTACATATCTAATGGGCAATTTATTTTAAGTGATTGATAATGCTGTCAAATTTACAAAACACCTCTATTATGTAGTAGCAATTAGGAAGCCTCTACTTTGGGAGTGGCATTTGCCTTCTCTCCACCACGTGTTTTCTGAGGGTGGAGATGTGCTCAACAACCCTAATTCCTTCCGCATGGAGGCTATGACCATCTGTAGCTGCAAACCACAATTTTTTGACACGCAAATCCCAGATGGTGCTTAAAATTTTTTTTTTAATTTATTTTTTATTTTTATTTTATTCATTTTAGAGAGGAGACACAGAGTGAGAGAGAGAGAGAAAGAGAGAAAGGGGGAAGGAGCTGGAAGCATCAACTCCCATATGTGCCTTGACCGAACCAGTGCAGGGTTTTGAACTGGCGACCTCAGTGTTCCCAGGTCGACGCTTTATCCACTGCGCCACCACAGGTCAGGCGATGGTGCTTTGAATTTAAGGTCCATATTGCATGCGGACTTCTGTCACATGCCCATATTGCATGCGGACTTCTGTCATATGTGGTTTCATTCTTTTGCTTATTGTTACTCAATGCATACTCACTGTGGGAGAAAAAGAGGTAGATAAATACATAACACAATGAAAAAATATTCTTAGTCTCATGACAGTTAATATTTCAAAATGTATCATCCTTCTAAATGTTTTTTAGGCATATTTATTTATACGTATAACTTAATTTTTTCTTACGAAAATGGTCTTGTACCCTGTCCTGCCCAGGAATGTCCGCCGTCTTGCATGTACATGCCTTGGATGCCGTGGGTAACAGGTCACTTGGACGTACCCCACAGAAGCTACTGCTTGGGGGCTCATAAACTTACAGGAAGATAAAGGGGGGCCATTGGACCCAGAGCTACCAATTGTTGAGCACCTACTGTTTGCTAGTTGATAGGCTACATGTGTCATCTCTACTTCTCACACCTATCTTCAGAAATGGCTCGTTATCTCCTCTTTGTAGATGAGGAAACCGAGGTTGGCTGAGTCAAGATTTAAACTCAGATTACTTTGACTCCAAAGCCAGTATTTCTTGTAGCACTCCAATGCTTCTGACTATCCAGCTGCTATGACTTCCAGATCACAGAGACCTGGGGTGGAGGAAGATGGAGATGGGGATCTCTCTCTTTTTGCCTCTGGAGAGAGGTGGTGAAATATAGCCCTGGAAGGAGAGGTTTGAATGGGGCTCTGAGGGATGATTAAGATGTGCACCTGACTGAGGAGTCACTGGGCAGGGAAAGTGACATACCCAATGCTTGGAGACAGTAACAGCTTCTGCTCTGGCTCAATAAAGTAGGCCAAGGCCAGCAGTCTGGAGGGGACTGCTGAGGGTCTCATAACACATTAACAGTGTGTCCCGTGGGCAGCTGGCTCCATCATATTTAAAACTGTTTTAATCAGAGAAGAGACTATCTGATTTGTGTTCCAGAAAGACAGTCTTGGTAACAATGAGGGGCTAGACGGGTCATTTGGAGAAAGAGAGACATATCCCTGAGATTTCAGTAATACAGATGGACATCTTCAGTAGATGGTGAAGGGGAGTGTGGGCCCAGGGGCCTTTTCCAGGGTTCCAATGACAGAATATGAGATCTGGCCTCAGGGAAAGGAAGACAGCCTTAGGGAGGGTGGGTCTCGGGGCATCTGGGTCCCGAGAGGTAAAAGAGCACTTCCCCTGGCTCAGGGGCTGCAGGGGCTGAAGACCCCAGTTATCCGTGGATTGCAATCAATGCTGGGATTGGCCAGTGGGAAGCCCTGGACAGCCTTTCAGTGTTCACTTTCTGATAGCATCCAAGCTTTGTAAAACTCTCCTGTTTTGCGAGGGGGAGACAGCACAGAAAACAAGCTCTGGGGTGGTTCTGCCAAGCCCTGGGCTGAGAAGGGGTTCCGGGTGTGCAGAAGCGCTCTGGCCCAGACAGATAGCCAGTCACAGACTTTGGGGAACATTCCAGGGGTAAGAGCTAGCGTGGACAGGACATGGTCTGCCAAATGCTTCTTGGGCACAATTGTTGGTATTAAAATGCAGTTAAAGAGACAGTGGCTCATCCTGATTACAAGCAAGGACTCTGGAGCTAAAGTGTAGGTTCAAATCTCAGCCCTGCTGCTTCTTCACCTTGGGCAAGCTGCTTTGTCTCTTGGTGCCTTAGTTTTCTTATCTGTAACATGGGGCAATAATGGTACCCACACTGCAGGTTTGCTGTGAGGATGAAATGAGCTAAGTCACCTACAGCACTTAGAGCAGCGAGGGCCTTGTGAGTATCATGTATGACACATTTGAGTCCCTGTCCCCAGATTCACCCTGGTCTCTTCCATCTTCCCCTCAACACAGATAGCAGCTGCAACCTGAGACACCCCTCTTCACTCTCCACACTTCCTGCAGATCCAAGGACCAACCGAAGTGCAGACATACCCAGTTAAGGGATTGGGGAGGGGTGATGTGGCACTCGGCTTTGTCCTGAGAGCTCAATAAAGCCAGGGGAGGGACCTGCTGTGCCCAGACTGTCCAGCTGTACTTGGACCCCACTCCTGTCACATCACCCCTTGCCTGGAACTGCAAAGTGGTTTATTTTTTCCTTTCTCATTTGGATTCCAAGAATATTTAATGAGACGTGTTCCAGCAAAACAGCCATAACTTAGTCTTTCTCTCCAGGTAAACAGGCACAGGATCCTTCTTTGGTCAAGTCTGTCAGCTGCAGCAGCTGGGGGTGCCCCATCTCTGCAGGCCTTTGTGGCTGTGCCTTCTTCCTGGCTTTGGGCTCCCCAGATGCTCCTGTTTTCAGTGCTGTGATGCCCCCACCTGTCCTGGCCACGGTGAAACATTGCACTCCCTCACCACGCTGGACAAGCCCATCTGAGCTGTGACAGTCTGAGGCAAAAACAAAAAATATTTTCCTATCATTAGGTGCTTTTGATTGAATTCACATGCTTTCTGAGGTGGGGTCTAGGGGTGAGACTGTTAGGCCCAGTGGGAACCACACTGTGTCAGTCATGAAGAGTCAGTTAGGTGAGCTCCCCACCCCTCTTTCCCCTCTGCAAGGACTCCTGCTCCCACTTTAAGGACTATTCTAGCACCTCATCAGGGACAGAGACCTGGCTCAGCCCACAACAGGGCTTCCAGGAGGTGTGGCTTCCTCCTGGGCCCAGTGGCCTGCTTTCTGCCTCTCCCCTTCTCTCATGGTCATGTCCTACTGTAAACATGTCAGAGAGGTGGTGGCCCCTAGGGTCTTCCACTGCCAGCTGGTGATGGATGGGCCTGGGATGGAGCCTTGGGCCTCGCCAGTCACACCTATTGCCTGCTTCAGAGAGGGCCTATTAGCACAACCCGACACAGACCATCTGTCTCCAAGTACCAATGGATTTTCAAACAGCTGTGGAGCTAGCCATTTCAAAGGGGAACATAGTTCTGGTTTGTGGTAAGAATAACACACAAAATGTGCTGCAAACCCCAGCCTGGTTCCCTGAGCCTGGGTGTGGCCATTTCCTCTTTGGTTCTGTCACCGTTGTAGAAGCTCCCTCTCCACACCTCCTTCCGCAAATGGTCATGCCTGTTAGTCACCCAGAGACTCAGACTCAGGGCACACGTAAGTGGAGGACATTTCCTCTCTTCCTCTCTCCCTGCGGCCTCCTTTCTGTGCAACACCCAGGAGCAGTGCTTGGGGCCAAAGTGTGGGCCAGGAAGGATATTTCTTTCCACAGATGGACATCATCTTCCCTTCATCCTCTGCCCTCTTGTCCCTTCTCCTTATCTCTTGCTTCTCTCCCCCTCTGCCTCATCTTACGCCTTCTTTTTTCAGGGAGACCTTGCTCTGAGGGGGTGGATTTGGGTCTGGAGCAGTCACCCGGACAGCCTGCTCTGTGGGTACCAGTGAGCAGTATAAGAGTTGGTCATCAAAGATGCAATGGCTGCTCAGTGAGAACAGAGACAGAGGTGAGAGTGAGGATTGAGGCACACAAGGACCTGGTTGGAGACAGAGAGGCCCAAAGGGCGAGGACAGAGGAGGGGACAGAAAGAAGAGTGCCCGGGGCTCCAGGGCCCCACTGACTGTCCCAGCGCCTCAGAGCCAAGTTCATGGCTACATTACGAGGTTGGGCTGTGAGGCTGGAGCCTGGCATCCCCTTCTCCTTTCCAGAACTGCCAACATGTTGAAACAAAGGGCCTTCCCCATCACCCTGCCCACTACAGTGCTGGCCTACAGAGAGGGGGCCAGCAGCATGCAGAGCGCCTGTCCTCTTCAGAAGATTCCCTCTTCTTGTTGTCCAGGATTCAGGCTACAGGCGCCTCCAGGAAACACTCAAAAGCCATGGGAAGTCAGAACTTGACTGGTGTGCTCTCAGCTGGGTTTGTGAAATTGGATACTGTTTTCATTTTTTTAAATGTTTTATCATCCTGGGTGTTATGGAGCCCAGATGGGCATTCATCTCCATGTCTGCCTCAAAGCTGTCTCTGTAGGGAAACCTTCCAGTGTTGGAGATGTCAGCCTAGGCCTGATCCTCAAGAATGGCATAAGCTGGCCATACCTTACTATGACTCCCTGCTCAACTTCTCAGCTGCGTCACCAGCACTTGCTAAGCCTAGAGGCTCCCTCACCTGCTCCATCCCTCCACCGGTGCCCTCATAGACTGGGGGGAGGGGCATAGTGATGAGGGTAGTGGGGGGTGGATTGCTCAGATCACAGCACCCTGCATCATACACATAGTAGACTCATACACGTGTGTGGCCATATTCACCGTGGAAGTAATCACAACCACAGTACAGAGCATTTAGTAAATGTACAGTACAGACATAATAAACATTAAATGCTAGACATTTCTCAAGAAAAAATAATTCTCTTTATTTAAACACGCCCCATAGTAATTTGGGGCTGGGCAGTGCTGTATTTCACAATTAATGAGTAGTTGTTAGGGCTCCAGAAAAGGCTGGGAATTATTCCCTGGCTTAGCTCCCTCTGGAAGCCTTCAGGCAGTTGCTTTCATTAGTTTTCGTCTTTTTCCTCATCCCATTTTGTGGCATCTTCCTCCTTTTGCATGAGACCTGCCTGCTCTGATTTAGGGTTATCTGTGGGGCCCCAGCCCTGGGCCACACTTTAGGCTGGGCACCTTCTAGGGCCGAGTGCCCCTGTCCATTACTACCTGGGCTGCTTTAATTGTCACTGCCCTGATGCAAAACACTACCTAAAGGAGATGGTCTCAGTGCTCTATTGGCCACTTCTCCTCCTCCTCCTCCTCTTTTTCCTAATTGGGACTGATTACTTTCAGTCTCCCTCTCTGCTTAGGTGAACCTGTTCTCCCCCTGGCTTCCAAAGTCCAGAACACTCTGCTTCAGTGATGCCATGAGTGTTCCCTCCCATCTTCCCTGGAGCATGCGCGGCACCTATTCTTCAAGGTGCCCAGATAACTGAAGCAATCCACCTTGGTCAGAGCCAGCTCTGGGGGGCGGGAGGCTGGCCTGGGGATCTGTGGTGTTTGGTGTAAATACTCTTTCTGAACAAATCCCAATTACGGGAACTCTTCTCAGCCTCCTGCAGATCTCAGTGCCTTGAGCTGTGTTTCCATCATCCTCTCCCTCCTCCTCGCCAAGTCCATCCTTGGGCTTTCATTCTAGATCAGTTTTAGCAACACTTTTACCCTGATCTGAGAAGAGCCATTTTCACTGAAGAAACACAGATGGGCTTTTGAGAGGGTTGGCCATTAGAAAGGATGTTTATCCCTGAGGCTTGGAGAAACTGAAATACACTACTGAGAAAGGGGATGAGACTTTTTAAAGAAAGCTCTAGGGAAAGGACAGAAAGTGGATCTCTCTTGAGAGACTATTAGAAAATTAACTGTCCTCGCCCAACCCCCACTCCCAGTAGAGGCAGAGGCGGGTGCACCGGCAGGGGCACTGCGCCCCAAGCCCTGACTTCTGAAGGGCCTGCAAAACCCCAGCTTGACACTTTCTTCTAATGACACCAAGTTTGACTTCGTATGTGCAATTTTAACATTAATAGTGCATAATATTTTTTATTTATTTTAAAAATATGGTTAACATGTATTTTTATTTTCCATGTCTCTTTTTTAAGGGGTCTAATCTTTTCTTCTGCGCCTGGGGCCTCAACCGACCTTAATCCACCTCTGGGTACAAGGAGAGTTCTTGGAGTTGGAAGAGACCTTAGCAATAATCTATTCCAACTTCTCGCTCTATAGCACTTTTGGGATATCATTTCTTAGCATGAATCCTCCCTATTCATTCATTCACTTACCCTAGTCATTCATTTCTTCTTTTCTTCCTTCCTTCCTTCCTCATCTTATGGGCATAGGCAGCAAGACCAAAGGAGTGTCCCTCTGGAAGAATGAAAACAATATAAATGGTTTAAATATTGTCTCCAGACTGTCAAACTAATAAAAACCAAAAAAATATCACCAGCTGTTTTAGGGCAGGGGTCAGGAACCTCTTTGGCTGAGAGAGCCATGAATGCCACATATTTTAAAATGTAATTCCGTGAGAGCCATACAATATGTTTAACACTAAATACAAGTAAATGTGTGCATTTTATGCAAAACCAACACTTTTAAAGTACAATAAGTCTCTGAATTCTTTTTAATAACGTTGTTATGCTGTTGCTAACCAATGATGAATAAAGTACTTCTAACCATTAATGTGACTTCTGGTGCTGCATGGCTCTGCTGATGGCTTTGTAGTCTGGTTGATACGTGGTGAGGTTAAGCTTCATGCAGACGTTGAGACTTCCATCTGTTAAACATGATCGTAGGTTGGTCTTAACGTTCTTTAGATGTGAGAAAGACTGCTCACATGCATATGTAGAGCCAAACATTGTCAGTACAGCAATACTCACATGCTGCAGTGTGTGGTATGTGACGGGAAGCACGTTCCAAGTTTTGACAATCAGCTGGTCCGTGGGTTGAAGTTTTTTCATTTCTCCCCACTTGTGTTTGCTCGCCTACTCTGCTTGCTGTTGTGCAAGTCTTTCCAAATCTTCATTCAGTGACTTGAACTTATTCACCCACATATCTGAGGCCTTCAGGTCAGCAGCTTATAGCTCAAAATCTCTGACGGAGACACTGGAGATGTTACTCAGGTTGGTGCTGTCCACTGCACACTCGTGTGGATGGGTGATGAACTTAAAAAAACAAGTGCGCTCATGCAATTCTCCAAAGCGCGCTTTGAATGACTGCAGGAGATTAGATGTGAAACCCGCTAGCTGCTGGAGATCAAGATGTTGAGCAGGGTCACTTGCTGTGCGTGCATCTTTAAACTCTCCCAGTTTTTCAAAGTGTAGTAAATGACCTGTTTCAATGTCAGCTATGAAGAGTTCCAGCTTGTTTTCAAATGTGAACACTGCTTGTTGAAGGGATAAGACTATATTTCCAACGCCTTGCATTTTCACATTGAGCTGGTTCACATGTTCAGTCATGTCCACAAGATAGTAGAACTTCAGGAGCCACAGTGTTAGCTAACTCAGGATGATTGACGTTTTTCATTTCAAGAAAAGTCCAGATTTTGCTCAGACAAGCCATGAAATGGCTGAGCACCTTCCCTCTTGACAACCAACGCACATTGCTATGCAGGAGCAGACCAGGATAATTATTCCCAACTTCACCCAGCACTGTTTTAAACTGGCAACCATTTAAAGCTCAGGCAACAATAAAGTTGACTCCCCGAATGACCAGTGACATCACCTCACCAAGCTGCTCCCCACACATCTGAGCACAAAGAGCCTCCTGATGTAGGA
Source organism: Rhynchonycteris naso (assembly GCA_037038555.1). NCBI lineage: Eukaryota > Metazoa > Chordata > Mammalia > Chiroptera > Emballonuridae > Rhynchonycteris > Rhynchonycteris naso. Next base: position 186,636,995 of record CM072996.1, on the reverse strand, counting down.
TGCAGTGAAAACTTAGGATGGGTCTCTTTTCACGTTCACGAAGAAGCGCTACAAATCCTCTGTTTTTCTCCACCATGCACGGAGCACCATCAGTACACACCAAAATGTTTATCCACTGATATATTTTTTTCTTTAGCGAACTCAGTGAAAGACTGGAATAAATCCTCCCCTCTTGTTGTCTCTTTCATAGGCAAACAGCAAGATGTTCCTTACTTAGTGTGTCACTGACAGCATACAATCACACTGAACTGGAATAAATGGCTCATGTCTGTTGACTCATCCAAAGCAAGAGAAAAGAATGGTGCTGCATTTATGTCCTTCACTTGTGTTGCCTCAATTTGATTTGCCATCATGATGGTATGATCATGAACAGTTCTTGCCGACAGAGGTATGTCTTTTATTCGTTTGATTATCTTGTCTTTATCTGAAAAGTCATCTAAAAGTTCATTGGCAACATCAAGCATGAATGTTTTGGCATACTCCGCATTTGTGAATGGCTTTCCATTTCTCACAATTGCTAAAGCACCAGCAAAGCTAGCCGAATTCCAGTCGCCTTGTTGGGTCCAAACACAGAGTTGCTGCTGACTAGCTTGCACTCTGCACAGTAGCTCTTGACATGCTTTCTTCCTGCTGTCCCCTGCTGGATATTTCGATGCAAATGTAGTATGACGTGTGTCGAAGTGCTGCTTTATATTTGACCATTTCATTGATGCAATTTTATCATTGCATATTAGACACACTGCAGAACCTGCTCTCTCCACGAAGGCAAATTCTTCTGTCCATTCCTGCTGAAAAGTACAATACTCCTCATCTTTTTTTCTTTTAGCCATCTTCTTCATCAAAAGGGTTTCTGCAATTAGCTAGCTGACTACTTGATTAAAAGGAGGGAAGTTTGCCTGACCAGGCGGTGGTGTAGTGGATAGAGCATCGGACTGGGATGCGGAAGACCCAGGTTTGAGACTCCAAGCTCGCCAGCTTGAGCGTGGGCCCATCTGGCTTGAGCAAAAGCTTGTCAGCTTGGACCCAAGGTCGCTGGCTCCAGCAAGGAGTTTCTCGGTCTGCTGAAGACCTGCAGTCAGAGCACATGTGAGAAAGCAATCAAAGAACAACTAAGGTGTTGCGATGGCAATGAAAAACTAATGATTGATGCTTCTCACCTCTCTCCGTTCCTGTCTGTCTATCCCTATCTATCTCTCTCTCTGTCCCTGTAAAAAAAAACAAACAAAAAACAAAAAAATGGAGAGAAGTTTACTTCCTGACCTCACAACGACCCATGTACATCGTTACACATTATCCAATAAAAAGTCCTCGGAGGTCAGAGGACAGCTGTGATTGGTTCCAGCCACCCATAACCATGAACATGAGCGGTAGGAAATGAATGGATTGTAATACATGAGAATGTTTTATATTTTTAACATTATTATTTTTTTATTAAAGATTTGTCTGCAAGTCAGATGTAACCATCAAAAGAGCCACATCTGGCTCGCGAGCCATTGGTTCCCGACCCTTGCTCTAGGGGCGTAGTCTGCAAGAGAGACTTCGCATTCAAAGGGCCATCAACTCTTCCAACCACGGCCAGTCAACAATGGTAATGAAACAAAGAGACATAATCACAATGTGAAGGAAGACTTTAATGTGTGTAGCCTTGTAAATGTAGAACATACAATAAAAGATCAGAAACCCAGTATTTCAACTAGGTGTGTAACCACAGAAATAGTTTGCTCTAGGGGCCTAGACAATTCGAAGTGGTCATTATTTCTGAAGCCCTTTGCACATGCAGACAGGCAGAATTTGGTGCCGCACTTGAATTTCAAGTCTTTTGAGATAAGACCTCAATTTTATTTTCTTCTCATGGGCTGCATGAGACCTTTAGAGGTCCCAAGTATTGATATGATTATGGTGTCTCTGTCTCATCTCTCTCCTCCAACGAAGTAAATGTAAAACATTATTAAAAACTGTAATAAGTATAAGGAAGTTCAACTCTGTTCTGAATTTTCTCATGATATCTTCTTGATGTTTTTAAAAATATATCAAATAGTATGTTCTTAAACAAAAAATGTTGGTGTTCTTGCTATGTTGGTGGCATGAGTATATGATCAGTTTGAGAGAGGATAACCAATCATTGCTGCCTGTGTCCTCCCAAGAACCCTCCACTCAGTCCAGTCTGATCTCATGCTCAGGACTTCCTTTGTGTCTAGAATATCTCTCTTCCTTCTCTGGTTGCATGACTCCCACTTTTCTCTAAGGTCCTGCTCCATCCCAGACCAGCAGCACCACCAAACCACCTCACAACTACGGAGGCCTCCACTGACAATTCCCATTGACCTCTGATCTCCACGGGAAGTGCTGCCACACCACTTAATAACACACCACGTTGTGACATGTCTCACATTGTTACTACATGCTTGTATTTATTTTTCAATTTTAATTTTATTTTTTGTTTTACTTACTAGATGTAAGGCCAGTGGTTGCAGCCATCATGGCTGTGCACATGCAGGTTCTCACTATATTCAGGCAAATGGTAAAGAAACAGTGGAGCCAGAAAATGGTGGGACATTTTGTTTATTCAAGTCTTGCACTGGCCGATGAGCAAACACACAGGGCATTCAGGGCGTGCAAAGCCCTGACACATTCTCCAGTTCCTCCTAGAATCAAAGGCCCCCACAAGCCTCAGTGGGCTCCCAAAGTTCCTCAGCTCTGGTTTCCCATCTGCACACCTTCTCTTTCCCTGCCAACATGACTTCTGCTTCCACACTCTGCATTCTTTCTACTTCTCTCTTTTCAAAACTTTCTGGTGTGAAAACCTCTTTTCCAGCAAACATTAGCAAAAACAATGGCCCTTCCCAAGCAGGAAGTTAACTTGCAATTTCACAGACCCACATATACCTGGTGCTGCCCAGCCCCCAATGCAAACTATAAGAGAGCAAACATAAAAGTCATATTTTACAAACATATTTGACCAGCACTAGATCAGCAGTTTATTATAAAAGGATACAACTTAGAAACAGCCTGTTGGGAAAGATGTGTAAGGCAAGGCATGGGGGAGGGCACAAGACATTCACGGCCTCTCTCCCAATGTCCACATGTACACCACCTGGAAATGGATTTCTTTTTACTAAGTGTTCCTGTATTGTTTCATAATGAACCTATAAGTTTCCAAGGGCAGGACTTGGGTCTGACGTTTCTGTCTCTGCCTTCGGTACTACCCCAATCTGAGAAACAGAGAGACTCACTTTAGAAGCAGAGATTTTCCATAACACTGAGAACACAATCCACTTTAGAAATATTGTGCTAGAATCTGGTGATTTCTTGATTGTAAACTAAAGCTTACAAGCAAGCACTCATTAACAGCAAAGTGAAAATACAAAATTTAAATGTCATGAAGACTCTTAGACACTCAATTATATATCCTTAACCCCCACTTCTGTCCTACCCCTGCCCCTCCCCCATCTTCTTTTACTACTATTCATATTTGAGAGGCACTGAGCTAAGTCTTTGAAAGTTGTTACCAAAATAGCAAATAGTTCACCCATTAACACCTTAGCTTCAATGATCTCTTTGGCTAAGTCATTCTTCACTTAACAGTACAATAAGAAAGAGGGCACAAGCCAGTTGCATTGTTATGGGGTGAGAGGAAGGGTGGAAAAATCTAGAGTTTTAGATACTCAGTACCCTGAGATTCTGGCACAGTCCCAGCAGGTCAGACTTCTCCATGTCAGAGCAAGAACCAGGAGGAAAACACTTAAGTGAAGTGCGAGTTTCAGAACAGAAGACATGTTGGCTGATGAATCCAGGTGCCCTGTGGAGAGTCACGAACACTAGGAATTGGGCAGAGTTTGCAGTGCACTGTTCATCAGGAGAGAGAGGCAAGGTGATGGAGCAGGACAGCAGCAGTGGGTCAGGTGCTATGTGGGAGGTGAGAACATGGAGGGAGAGAGGGGAGAAGGGTCATGTGAGGAGGGATGAGATGAAACAAAGCTTTTGTTGATTTATTTTCTCTCTGGATACAGTAATGAGCATATTTGTAGCTGAAATGACTGGAGGTTCAGAAGAGATGGTGCAAGTGACGAAACAAGGATGGCCAGGGTGGGGTGGGGGCTGAACTGACAGCAGGAGGAAACTTTCCTAGAGAGTGCAGAAAGTGACTTTTCCCTCAGAGACACAAGCAGAGAGTGACGTTATAATGCATCTGAGAAGAGGTCTTTGATGATAAGTGGGAGAAACCAACTTAAATCTTTTAAGTAAAGAGAAAATAAAAAGACAGAAGCATGACAGGGCCTCAGGAACATCCAAACCAGAACTCTCCATGTGCTCTCAGATATTCTCCATTGACCTGATGCTTCTCTTATCACCCTGTGGGTTCTCAGCTTCTTCCATGTGGAGGGAAAACAAGACTGCAGATGCAGCTGTGGAGGACCAACTGGACTGACCCTCTTGGCCTCAAACCCAGAATTCTAGGGAAGAGTTTTTACTGGTCCATCTTGACTCTTTAGGAGCCCACCTATGGGTCAGTAAATTGTGGCTAGGCCATGGGGAGGAGGTCCCACCTAAGCACATGTCAGCACCCGTGGGAACCATACAGATGAAGTGAGTGGAAATGTTGTAAAGTACCCATACCTCAATTCCATGGGTTTACATAGAGACACCAATTCCAGATGAATTTTAAGGGTTTTATTAAAGGAGGAGATTTATTAAATATGCCGGCCACATATGACTAACACGGGGCATTTGCAGACCCAAATTGTGTGCTGGGCTCAGCTCCTGCTGCAGGTTTGTTATCACACACACAGTTATATACCTTTGTTCTCACAAACACGGTTATACACCTTTGTTCTCACACACACGGTTATATACCTTTGTTCTCACACACACAGGTTGGCGGGAAAAGGAGGAGGGGGATGGGACACAATCATTAGCAAGCTTACAACATTGTCTATAGGACCTATAAAGAACATTTCTACACATCAAAACTTATAAGGTAACACAATAGCAAAAATTTTATTCCACATATTAAAAGATATTCCTAAATTTTCTAGAGTTCATTTGCCATTCCTTTGTTTAGAGATATATACATTAATTATATGTTTTAAGGAGGGGAGGGGTAGCTTCCATGGTGCTAGGGGATAAATGGCTGCAAATTGCTCATCAAATAAGAAAAGGTTTTTTTCAATCTCTCTCTTCCTGCACCTGGCTAGCTATTTACCTGTATCCTTACAGGTGTGGGGGGAAGGGAGGGAATCTAAATCTCCTTCCCCTCTCCATTTACAATAAAATGCTATCGGCCATCCTGGTTTGGTGTAAATCACACAAGTATAAAAATCATATTTACAAACTCTGTCTGCATGCCTAGCCCAAATTAATAAAATGCTTTTTAAGCTTTCTAGTAAAAGGAAGCCTCCTACACAGTACATGTCTGCAAGCCAGGAAACTTTCACATTTCTTCTCCTTCCCTTCCCCAAAGGAAGGACGGGAAAGGAAGCTTGACCCTTCCTCCTAAAATATCAATATTAATTTTTCAGCTCTTAGGTAACTTACCACATTCCCTACTGGTTTTATATCCTAAGTAAAATCTTTGACTTAATTTAATGATAGAGCATGAGACTGTAATAGATATTTAACAAATAGTATTAATAGCAATACAGTTTTTTAAAGAAACAAATGTTACTGATCGACTTCCTATAAACTGTACAAACCTTTTGCAACTTGTATAAAACTAATTGGCTTTTATAACAATTTATTTTTAGTCAGAACTCTTAATTTTAAAACCTTTAATTTTTAGTGACAATTAAGCTGGCTTTCTTTTTTACTCTAGTTTCTCTTTTCCCCAAAGTCTGATTAAAAAGGGAGTCCTTAGTAAGTTTCTTCATGCATTAGCCGTACATAGACCAACCAACTTCCGGTTTGTGGTTGGAGTAGAGCATGCCTTCTACCTTGGCAGCAGTGGGAGTGGTCAGGATCATGGTGTGTGGACCTGTCCACATGGGAGTCAGTCCTTGGGTGATGTACTTCTTTACCCAGACTGAGTCCTCAGGCTGAAAAGGATGTACTGAATTTCCTGGCAATGCTGGAAGCGCCTCTTAGACAGTCTTTCGAACAGCTTGCTGTGTAACCTGCAGACCCTGCAAGTACTTAAGGAAGGGGTGGTTACGTTTCCTTTACGATTTGACTCATGCATTTTATTTGCCCTAAACCTTTTGGTGCCTGTGGGCACAATGTAACTTCAGATTAGTTTCTAATTAATATTGGGTTTTTTTCCTACCAGCTGTGAGACTGTGGACACAAATGCAGGCCTAACACTAGAATGGGCAAGCTGAACCTGGAAAGAATTCTATATAGCAACTTCCTAACAACTGTCGTTGTGCCCCATTTTTAGAAGGAAAAGCTTTTATCTATCTGTCAATTATTTTATTAAAGTCTATTTCTATAATTTCCTTACTTTGCTAAGTATTTACTTGGACATAAACTAAACATTCAGATATTAAGCCTTCTGTAATAGATTTTAAGTTTGGCTTTTCTAATTATTCTTTTCTTGTTGGCAAAATCTTTTTCTAATTAGTTTCAAATAAACCTTTGGCAATAAGGGTCCTAAAAAACCCCACTGGTTTGGGGTGGCATCTTTCAATTCATTTGAATTTTGAATTCCTATGTTCCGATTTTGAAAATAAATAACAAAACTAAAACAGCTAATGTTAACAAATACTATAACAAGTGTCCTAATACAATAAAGTGACCAAAACCTACTAGATTATTAAACAAAGTCTTAACCAATATAAAAGGATTCAAAATAAAATTTTTACAGTCTTAAATGTCCTTAACATGTTAGTGTAATTTTACTAAGTCTATGTTGGCACTATTATTGCTTCATATTATTTGTAAATGTAACCCAACCCCACTTCAGTCTGAGAACTGTCCCAAGGAGCAGGAGTCACACACATTCAGGAAAAGCCCATAGGCACTGGAGTTGTGGTCACATTTCCACACTGGAGCTAGAGTTCAAGTCCAATGACCACTGCTTCTAGCTGGCATGATTCAGGTATACTGGAAAAGCCCTCTGCAGCACGTATGGAGACAGAGCTTTTGTTTTCTTTAAACGGGAGAGATAGACCCAGGGGGGACTTCCCCCTGAGGCTCTGCAACTGTGGCATGGTGAAGAGAACCTTGGGATACACTATGCTGGGTGGCAGAGGTAAATTTATCTAAATTAGGAGTAGGTCCCAGCCTAAAATAGGCATGGGGCATTGAGATAAGAGAAATAAAGGAGACACCATACATTAAACAAAGCAACAATAAGACTGTCAATACCCACAATAGAGATCTTCGAAGGATAAATAAAACTCGAATATTAGGCAGAGTACAGTAAGTGGCCCTTGTGTCTATAAGAAATGAGATCAGCTTACCTGCTACTTGGAAGAAATACCCTAGGCTCATTCATGGTGATGTGAGATGCTGCTGATGGCCCTGGGCACCTTTAGCCTTCAGTGGCAAGTCCCAGCAAGCTGGGCAAGGTCAGGTCACAAGTGACTGGAGCAGGGCTGGAGAAGACTGAACCCTCCCTTAGAGGAGAAAGGGGGCAGCTTACTTTCTCATGTCCCTTTTTTCCACAGCAAAGGCATGTCTCTGGTAGGGGCCAAGAAGCCTGGCAGGCTTTAGCTTAGTGACCTTTCTTTCCATTCTTGAAGCAGGGCCCTGATAGAATCCTATGAAGCCCTGTCGGGGCATTGGAGACTTTAAGGGCATGTGACAAGAGCTGGTATTTGTCCTGATCTCTTTTGGGCTATATTTGCCTTTTCAGTTCCTTTCTTGGTCATTATAGACCTTAATAGCCATGCTCAGATCTCACTGAGGGCTTGAGGGTCTGTATCTGCCTATATAAACTTTTGGAAAAAGACAAAAACAGCATTATTAGCTGAATCAAATAAAAGAGGGTAAAAGTTAGCAAGAGAAACTGATTTGGCATCTCCTCTAGGATTCCAGAGTCTCTCCATTGCTGAATAACTCAGTACATTAGCATTTAAAAGAAATTTTTAACAATATTGTTTTAAAATGATAATAAACTAAACATTATATAAAAAGACATTATTAACAATCATTATATATTTTCTAATATCTAAACTAAGATTTCTATATCACAGGGCTATGAGACAGCAAATAAAAAGAATTAACAAAAGACCTTTGAAATAACATATACATTTCTAACATGGAAAATACTTTTTCACACATTAGTAGGGGACAATAAGTCACCACTCCTAACCCAGTGGTCGGAAAACTTATTAGTTAATAGAGCCAATTATTAACAGTACAACAATTGAAATTTCCTTTGAGAGCCAAATTTTAAATTTAAAACTATATAGGTAGGCACATTCCCTACTGAGGCAGCGCCCACACATGGCACTCTGTTGGAGAGCTATACCCAAGGGGGCAAAAGGCCTTATGTGGTCTGCGAGCTGTTTGCGAGCGGCAGTTTGCCGACCAGGGTTCTTAGGAAAGGAGGAAGAGGCAGAGACATCCCACAGGCCTGTCCCTTCTCGCACAACCCGAGGCTGGTTGAACCCCAGCCTAGCCAAGCACAGGATGGCAGCAGTGGCGAAGCTCCGGGCTTAGTTCCAAGGCAGCGCCCAACCTTCCAGGGCTCTGGTTCCCTCTTTCTTCACTGCTGGTTTAGGTACGTGGCTGCTGTGGGAGAGGTGGCACGGACAGGCGGGTGTTTGGACCCGGCATTTCCAAGAACTAAGCTGACTTTCACTCACCCTCCCCTGCAGCAGCTGTCTAGCTTTTTTTCTTACAACAAAAGCAGCAAATGAAAAATACAATTTTTACAAATTTACCTTCCTAACAGTGGGCTGCTTTAGCCTACATGAAGTTTCCAATTTCCCCACAATTTCAGGGGAAAATTCTTTCTTTAAATATAATTTTCTGTTATTATGGCTAAAGTAGTGGGTCTCCCCCATGAATCCCATGCCTCCCACATCAGATAACACTTATGCCACATGAAGGAACTGGGAGACTTGGAGGGGACCCAACACCTGCCTCAGCCCCACGGGAGAGTGTCAGAATCCTTCTATAATTTTTACACCAGTGGAGGGCAACAAGCCACCACTCTAACCCTGGAGGGCCCATTTCTGATAATCCTATTCCCTTTTAATCCTGTTACTTATGATTCCATCACTCCTTCTGCAGCTGCAATTTAATTCAAAAAACTGACAATTACTTAGCAAGGTCCACACCTGTGATTTGTTAATTTCTAAACCTTTTCACCTGGTCTTGTTTTCGTTTCTTTTTCTAAGATTTTTCCAAAGCAAAGTTCTAATTTTTAATACTATTCCTATCCTGTGTTTTTCAAATGGGTAAAACCTCTTTTGGTCAGTAGGTGGATATCTGAAACTAGTTTTTACTCTATACTTCCTCCAGTTACCTCACCCTTACTCTAGTGCCTTTCCCTCGCTGCTCTGCACACAGCACGTCCCAGCTTGGCTTTTTATTTCTCTTTACTTAAACTGCCCATTTGCTGCCCCTTTCTCCTAGAGGCTGCTTGTAACCTGGGACATCTATTTTTCCAATGTCCCTCTGTTTTGCAATATGCACATTGATTCTTTCCTAGCAGAGCCCTAGTCCTCGAGTCACTTCCTTCCCCTCTTTCTTCATTTTGTTCCCCTAGTGGCATCTCAGGTGCTTGCAGGCTGTGTCCCTGGAAGGACTTTAGACTCAAACTCAGGGGTTTTAGACAGAAACAATAAAAGCAAAGTACAAGATTAGACAAACACAGAGATGTCTCTGGAAGTCCAAGGTGAGATCAATCCAGGTTAGTTCAGTCTCCACTGATGCAATGCGATGCAAGGCTGACTAATCCTGGCTAATTCAATCTCCACCAATGCCTTCCTAGAGCACAAACGAAGTCCCCACTAATGTCTTTTACTGAGAGCACAACTAGGTACCTTTGGAAGTTCAAGGCGGGACGTGGTCCCCACTTATGCCTTCCAAGAGTATAACCAGACATCTCCCAGCAAAGCCCAAGGCAGGACGTAAAAACTCTCCACCGACGTCTTGGTCTTTGGAGAGTCTACTGCGAGAGTGTGACCGCGTCCGATCCTCTAGCAGTAGATCCAAACAGACAGACTAGTTCCAAACAGCTAAGCAGAAGATCTATCTGCCTTACCTACATATCTCCGGAGTTACAAATCAACAAAGCCACAAATCTACCCTACCTACATCCTAATCCCAAACAAATTGACCAGCACTAGTCCCAAACAGAAAAGCAAAAGCAAGAATTCAGAGGAAAGCCAAAATTCAGTAAAGCAAAAGAGTTGCTTTACCTACCTCCTTGATTTCTCTGCCAATTTCTCCAAATGTTCAAATTTGGGAACATTCCCATGCAGGTTTTCATTGAATTCCAACAGATGGTAAAGAAGCAGTAGAGCCCCAAAATGGTGGGGCATTCCTTTATTAAAGTCTCACAATAGGCCAACGAGCAAACACACAGGACTCCCAAAGCCACTGATGCATTTTCCAGTTCCACAACCAGGAGAATCTTCTGCTGTTTCTCCTAGAATAAAAGGCCCCACCAACCTCAGTGGAGTTCCCATAGCCCCTCAGCTCTGGTTCCCCATCTGCACACCTTCCCTCTCTCTGCACAAACTGGCTGCTTCTTCAGCACTCTGTATTATCTCCTCTCTCTCTCACTCTGCAAATATGGCTTCTTTCTGCCTCTTCTCCTTCTTCCCTTTTCAAAACTTTCTGGTGTGAAAATCTCTCCTCCAGCAAACATGAGAAAAACAACGGCCCTTCCCAAGCAGGAAGGTAATTTGCAACTTCACAGACTACATACACTTGGCACTGCCCAGCCCCCAATGCAAACTATAAGTGAGCAAACATAAAAGTCATTTTACAAACTTATTTGACCAACACCTTCAATAACTGAAGCATATGCATTTCCACTCTCTTGCCTTGGATCAACCCAGCCATCTGTTTTTTATTGGTGTTATGTCCAGGGTGCTAGGAGATGATAGAGACTGGCATCAATAATGTTTGTCAAGTGAATAAGTCTGGGTTGACCCCATGAAACAATTATGCTTTCAACCCTTGAATGCTGTTCAACACTCCTCAATTGTTCTGTTGGCTTTTGCATTTCACATGGTGACTTTCAAAACCTTTAGAATCCAAAGTCCCCACTTAACCCCCTAATTTTTCACAGCAGTACTAACTTCACCAAGAATAAAAAACAAAAACAAAACTAACCAGACATATGTGAACCTCTCAGGTTTTCTAAACTCTACTCACTTTCAAACTTCATGTGTTAGTGCACACCCCTTTTCAGTGAAAACTGACCCTCTTTCTGTGGTAAGGTACATAAGAGCTGAAAAATTAGTATTGATATTTTAGGAGGAAGGGTCAAGCTTCCTTTCCCGTCCTTCCTTTGGGGAAGGGAAGGAGAAGAAATGTGAAAGTTTCCTGGCTTGCAGACATGTACTGTGTAGGAGGCTCCCTTCTACTAGGAAGCTTAAAAAGCATTTTATTAATTTGGGCTAGGAATGCAGACAGAGTTTGTAAATATGATTTTTATGCTTGTGTGATTTACACCAAACCAGGATGGCCGATAGCATTGTATTGTAAATGGAGAGGGGAAGGAGATTTAGATTCCCCCCCCCCCCACCTGCAAGGATGCAGGTAAATAGCTAGCCAGGTGCAGGAAGAGAGAGATTGAAAAAAACCTTTTCTTATTTGATGAGCAATTTGCAGCCATTTATCCCCTAGCACAATGGAAACTACTCCTCTACTCCTTAAAACATATAATTAATGTATATATCTCTAAACAAAGGAATGGCAAATGAACTCTAGAAAATTTAGGAATATCTTTCAATATGTGGAATAAAATTTTTGCTATTGTGTTACCTTATAAGTTTTGATGTGTAGTAATGTTTTTTATAGGTCCTATAGACAATGTTGTAAGCTTGCTAATGATTGTGTCCCATCCCCCTCCTCCTTTTCCCGCCAACCTGTGTGAGAACAAAGGTATATAACCATGTGTGTGAAAACAAAGGTATATAACCATGTGTGTGAGAACAAAGGTATATAACCATGTGTGTGAGAACAAAGGTATATAACCGTGTGTGTGAGAACAAAATTATATAATCTGCCTCAAGGGCTGTGCCCGGCACACTATTTGGGTCTGCAAATGCCCCGTGTCAGTCATATGCGGCTGTAATATTTAATAAATCTCCTCCTTTGATAAAACCCTTAAAACTCATCTGGACTTGGTGTCTCTATGTAAACCCATGGAATTTAGGTATGGTTACTTTACAACATTTGGTGCCTAACGCCGTTCTCCGGTGTTTCGCGTCACCGGGTAGAGACACCCCGAATCAGCTGGTCTCTTCGGCTGAACCTGCTTGAATCGCGAGGAAAGGGGTCACCTAAGATGTTTTCAGGGCTCCTGTTTTCCTATGGGTTCGGACAGTTCTTGGTAGATGCTTCCTGGTTCCCAAATTCGAACATTTGGACAAATTGGCAGAGAAATCAAGGAGGTAGGTAAAGCAACTCTTTTGCTTTACTGAATTTTGGCTTTCCTCTGAATTCTTGCTTTTGCTTTTCTGTTTGGGACTAGTGCTGGTCAATTTGTTTGGGACTAGGATGTAGGTAGGGTAGATTTGTGGCTTTGTTGATTTGTAACTCCGGAGATATGTAGGTAAGGCAGATAGATCTTCTGCTTAGCTGTTTGGAACTAGTCTGTCTGTTTGGATCTACTGCTAGAGGATCGGACGCGGTCACACTCTCGCAGTAGACTCTCCAAAGACCAAGACGGCGGTGGCTACTGGTTATACAGAAGGCAAGATTGCCAAGGTGAGGGGATGGGCTGCGGGGGCTGAAGACATGTCTACAGATGGGGACCAAGGGCTAATGAGTGCAAAGACATCATCAGGGAGGAGCTCACAATTACTGTGGTTCAGTGGTGCCCCTTCTGATGGCCCTTCGCAAAGAAGATGACCCCTCAAGTGAGGCAAACGCACTGCTTTGCTCAGGAAGTCCCATGGAATTATCAGTGGCCCCTCTTTCCATCAGTAAGAGGTCCGAATCTGGATGCTGAATCACTTGATCTATGCATCACGGGCCAGGTCTGAAGTGACAGGGAACATGGCCTCTCAGGGATGTCTTTTCATTCTCGGTTGTAGGCCCAGGCCCGATGGTCTGGAAAAAATAAACCCTGAGCTCTCAACTGGCTTCTCTCCTGGTCCCTGCAAGGGGGAGGGGAACTCATGGAAGTCTTCAGTACCTAAAGACATGGGGTCTAAAGAGAAAGGATCGGAGACAGACACAAAGGTGCCCTGGCCTGTCTTGCTGGCTTGCTTCAGAGGGAGGGGGTGGGAAGAAATGTCAGTGGCAAGTGTGCCCACATCCAAACTGGGTCCCCCAGGCTAGCTGGTACAACCAGGTGCCCATATCCAAACTGGGTCCCCCAGACTAGCTGGTACACCCAGTTGCCCATATCCAAACTGGGTTCCCCAGGCTAGCTGGTACACCCAGGTGCCTCAGGGCAGGTAGTGCCATAAACCACTTGCAGTTATGATCACACACTTCAGCTGTTCACAGCATGAAAAAGACCAGGGCCATGCGGGGATGTCTCTGCTCCCACCACAGTGGAGACCAACCATATCTTGCACATAGTTGATTCTCAGTACATACTTGCATGACAAAATGGATATCCTCCCCAGAACAGACTGGAACTGTCTTGTATGAGGACTCCAACAGTGGCCATGAACTTGGTGTGCAGAACTAAATGTGCAACAGTATGCCCAGGAGGCAAGTGAGGACCAGGAGCAGGCTGTCAGGATCTAGGGCAGAGTCCTTTCTGATCCCAGCTGGTGATCAGCTTATACACTAAAGCACGACATTAATAACCAGGGTAATTTTATCCCAGTCAGATACTAATTACAGATGTGGGTTTATTGGGTGAAACAGTTAATCCTTTCTAATCCCAGTCAGATACTAATTACAGATGCAGGTTTATTGGGTGAAACAGTTAATCCTTTCTACATTTGGCTAGCTAATGAAACGTGATGGCTCAGGTTGTCAAAAGCACGATTTCCTCACAGGCCTGCTGCTGAGTGCAGCCTCCTCTCCAGGGCTTAGTGGGCAGATGTCTGTGTTCTTGCCTGTTGGGTGAGCAGACATATCACTTGACTGATGACGGAGGGGAAGAGAATAGGGGTGTGTGTGTGTGTGTGTGTATGTGGACATGGAGGCGAGGGAGAGTAGAGTTGAAGGAAATGGTTAAGTGTCAGAATGGGTGGTTGTACAGAGAGGCTGAAGGGAAAAAGACTGTTGGAAATAAATCTAGGGTTCATTGCAACTACAAGTCCCAAAGCCTTGAAGGGGTGAGGAGGTAGCAGGAGGAGGAAGAAGGCAGAGGAAAGGGCTTGCCCTTGCGTGTGCACGCTCCTCTCTGAGCCAGCAGGCACCCGCGAGGTCACAGGGCGGTAAGTGGTTGGAGGTTCCAGAGCCTGGAGATGCAAACAATTCAAGAGCTGCTGCTGCTGTGGCAGAGACGATAGGGTTCCCGGGCCAGTCCGTGACGAGCTTGGAAAAGCAGCCACACCGGCCTCAGAACTGGAATCTGAACGCGGTGCTGTCCAGAGAGCCCCGTGGGCTCTCCAGAGTGGGCGGGCTCAGCACTGGCTGGGCACGTGACCGCACCCCCACGTCCCCCTGGTCTGCGCTCTGGGCCATGCTCTGTCCTGAAACCGTGCGACCTCTGCGCGCGGACCCGGGGAGGTGGGTCAGCCATCCGCACGAAGCGTCAGTGCTTTGCTCGCCTGTCGCGCCTCGCCATTCCGTGTTTTCAGTCAGGGGCCGAAGGAGGGGGAGAACTTAAAACTTTTCATGTGCTTCTTTCCAGAAACTTGAAAACATGCCCCAGGGTTCTTGGAAGCCGATGTCTGTCATTCTCAGCTGGAACCAGAGACAACACTGGGCTCAGGGGGCCGGCAGAGGACGCGGGGTGGGGGTGGGGGGCGGGGGGGTGCAGAATGGCCCCGGGCTGTTAATAAAACCTGCTTCGCTCCCCTCGTACCTAGCGTCCTTATATTTGATACGCCCTGCACCCCTGCCCCCACCCCCAAGCTCCCGCAGGGAAGGGCGGCCTCAGGCGCTCGGCTGAGCTAGGGAGGGCTTCTGCGAGTGGCTCTGGGTTGGGAGGCTCACATTGCCATGGCAACGAGTTCTTCCAGTACAAATGACTAGCCCCGGAAGGTGCAGGGTGTTGGAGGAGGACCTGCTGAGCTCCAGCTGAGGCTCCAGGCAGGCTCTGGGAGGAGAGTGGTATGCCGGGGGGGGGGGGGGGGGGGGGGGGGGGGGGGGATTGTCGGAGAGTGGGGGTTTGATGAGCGACTCTGAGCGTGGATGCTGAGCCCTGTGTGTTTCCTCCAAGTCAGATGGGGCCACACGTGCTGGAAACGTGAGGCGCCGTGCTCTCCCACTGCTGCGGGCTACCAGATGGATTTGCTGACTTGCTTGGAAAGGCCACTGCTCAGCATTGGGCTGGGCCAAGGGGGACGGGTCTGTTCCATTCTCCCTAGGTAGAGAAACGGGAAGCTCCTGTTGGGAGAACAGGAGTTTGAGATTTGCAATTCAGTTCTGTGTAGCTCAGTCCACTGATTCCATTATTACATTTTTTTTGAAACCTGGTTAAATCATGAAAAAATATAATTTTTTTTTCCAATTCAGAAAGGTATGAAGAAAAATATGAAAATGATTCCCAATTCCCAATTCTTCCACCCAAAGAGAACCACTAACATTTTGGTTTCATCCTTGCAGGTTATTTCTGCACACATGTTCATGTATGGATGTAGGTATAGTTACAAAAGTAGATTACAGGGTACATAATGTTTTGTCACCTGTGTTTTCACTTACCACACACGTGGGGGGATGGAGGAAAAATCTGTATCGTTACTTCTAATGGCAGTGTAGGATTAATATAATTTATTAACCAATTTATCAGTTCTGCAAATTTAAATTGCTGCCCAATTTATACTCTTTTATTTGGTGATAAACATTCTAATATATATATAGTTTTATACACTCACTCTGTGAGGTTGGTTGGCAATGGGGGAAGGTCACATGAGGAACCAGACAGGGAACTTTGGCTGGAACTGCCCATACCCATAGACGCCAAAAGAAACTTCCCAGGAATCCTTTGGAAAAGGGCAACCATCTTTTGGCCAATGACAATTTACCACGTCATATTAACCTGACCACCCTACAGAGAATATCTTTGGGGAAGTGCTCTGAATAAAGCTGTTGCTATTCCACACTTTGTGGCTATGCCCTGCCTTCTTCCTCAGTGGGGAAAAATACACACTCTGTTAGTTTTCAAGGTAAACTTATAGAAATATAATTACTGGGTCAAAGGATGGGTATTTAAATTTTTGAAGCACATTTCTAAATTCTGGATCTATGGATTATTTTAAGGAACCAGTAGACTTCATTCACTCATTCATTCATTTAATTGAATTTATTGGAGTGACGCTGGTTAACATAATCATACAGATTTCAGGTGCCCAATTCCACAGCACAAGCACATCTTGTACAGCGTATTGTGTATTCACCCCCCAAGTCGAGTCTTTGTCCAGTAAGCTTTATTTTCTTCTCCATTGGTGTTAGGAATAATAGGGACAGGTCCGTTAAATACAGTGACTTAGTTTATATTTCCCACCAAAGCATCATGTGAAACAGAATTTGAGTGTAATTTGGTTTTTTTCAGCAGTGAACCAAGAAGGAATCTAAAGAATGAACAATAAAAGGTGTACTAATGAATGGGTTACTGCTGTGGGCAACAGGGCCCCCCATCCCTCTGGGAACCTTCTGAGAGAGCACGGTAGAACATTCCTCAGAATTGACCCTCATTAGTCTCTACAGGCTTTAACTCTCTCCAGATCTTCTGATCTTCTTTACTGTTATTTGGAAAATATCTGCAGGCATGGTAAGGGGACATGGTTGGAGAACCTACAGCATCAGATACAAATGAATTATTACTTTTTCCCCTGAGCCCAAGCTAGGGATGAGGTTAACCCAGGCCAAAGTTGCGTGCTGGATTGAGTTTTTCATCATCACTCCCTCCTTCCCTCTCTGTTCCCTCAGTGCCTGCCTGTACTGTTGAAGGCTCCAAGAGATTTAATTCTCCAAGACACATCAAAGAGGACTTCCCAGTGATTTACTTATAGTGTCAGAGACAAAATGTGTCACTCTTCCAGGAATATTTCAATTTTATGACAGGAACCGAAGTGGAGAATCATCCTGCACGAAAGGAACGGGTGATGGTGCTGACACCACAGGCAGCTAAATGCATCTCTGTCAAGGGTGCCCCCGCTTGCGGCTGGTCCAGAAGAGGAGTTCTACTTGTCCTTTCCCGACCTGCAGCAGGTGACAGGCAGGCGGAAGTGGAACAGGAAGAATAGTCCAGAGCTTTGCTTCCCTTGCCCGGATGACGCTCACTGGCCTGCGGATTTTAGAAAATGAGACAGGAAAGAGGAAATAAGGCTGAGTCTGTTGCTGGAAGGAATGGGAAGGTAGTGAACCACCAAAGCAGGCTGGGCAGAACGGTTCAGAAGCGGACCCAGCAGGGGAAGACAACAGAGAAGCGTCTCCACTGGAACCGGGTGAAATGAATGAGGCACTCACTGGAAAGAGGGACCTAGAGCCTCCCATCTTTACGTGCTGCACTCTTGTTCGCCCTCCTTCCTCTCCATGTAGGGTCCGCATTTATCATGCCCCTCCCCTGATGCTCAAACTACCTGTAGTTCTGTCTTTCTCCTCTCCAGCTGCACATACTCTCTGGGCAGTCAGTGTCCACCATGGCTCCCGCTGCCGTCACACACAGATGCCACACAGATGGCTGGCCCAACTCTCTCTTCGAAGCTCAGGCCCCACCTGTCCAGGAGTTGACAGAAGTCCGGGCAATAGGAGGAATCTTGGGACAGACAAGAACGTCCTTCAGTCTCTGTGTTCTTTTGTTGTGTTTTTGAAAGCTGGGTGTCCACAGTGAAGTTTGATCTGTGTTAGGACAAGGGCTTTGGCTTTTACTTCCTTGATTAGCCATGTGCAGTGACCATCAGACACCGATTGAATTAATACTTATAGGAGTTTCTTCATCAGCACCATTATGGGGACATCACAGGATGAGGTCCTTGTTTTTAATGACACAGCCCCTTCCAACCCTCCATGGTTACCAGTAACCCTCTGTTCACTAAATATAGTAGATTTTCTCAGTTCTTGTTCTCCTTGCTCTCTGAAGTATCTGGAACTGTGCTGGTTGCACCATCTTGAAACTATATTCTTTCTTCGCCTCTACAATATTTAACTCTCTCAACATTCTGTCCAATGAACTGTTTCCTTTTGTCTCTTAAACATAGTTCTCCCTCAAACTCAATCCTTTGGAGCAGTATGAGGTAGTGGAAAGAATGCAGGTTTGGGAGCCAGAGTGGCTGTGTTTGAATCTGGGCCACATCATTTATTAGTTGGGTGACCTCTCTGAGTCTCAGTTTTCTCCACTCTAAAATGCAGATAATCATGAGGTTTGAAGATATTGCGGGCTAAGGACCTGACACAAAGTAACTGCTAAATGCATAGTAGTGATGGGTGTTCTTGTGTGATTCTGCCAAATATTACATAATCTCATGTTGACCCACGGTTCACCTCTGGGCTGAGGAGTGCCAGCACTCTCTCTCTCCATTCCTGATTTCTCTCCTGCATCTGGTCCCTGAGTCCACATATATGCTAACTATTTCTACTTTTGATGTATTGCCATAACCCCTGTTATTTTTCCTTTTAAAAAACTTTTTGTGCTAGTGTTTCTCTGATTCAATTGTCCACACTGCTATTTCTCAGAGTCTCAGGCTTGAAAATGTTGAAAGTGTCTTTTGTTCAGCCATATTCTTTCCTTTCATATTTGGAAATATTAATTATTGGTAGAGTGCCTCAACATGCATTAACTTCAATAGTATTTTGAAATAAAATATCATCTAGCCTGGAGAGGAAAAATAATCTGCCTAAGAAGAGAGTGCATAGCAGAGCAGGACTCAGATGCTAATCCTGGGCTTTTCTTATTTCCTAGAGATGCCTTTCATGAAAGGACTGGTAGCTAGGCTGATCGTAAGTCCCACCAACTCAAAATGCGGAAGTCTCTCCATCTGAAAAACAAACTGACAAGCCTTTTCCCATGTCTCCTTCCAACACCCAGTCTCCCCTCACCTCCCCTTCACAGATGAACTTTAAAATGTGTTCACATTTACTCAACCACCTTATTCTCTTTTCTTTGGTTTTTCTATCACTGTCATATAGCTTCCGCATCCTCTGGAATGGGCCTCACTAAGGTCACTCAGTCCCCAGGACACTATAGCCCTCCTCATGCATGAGTCCTGCTTAGTCCTACTGCAAGCCATTCTTCCTCACAATACCCATTCCCTTAGTTTCCCTCCTGAATTTCATTTTATCTCTTTGACCATTGTGTCTTAGTGTCTTTGGCTCAGCAATTTTCAGCATACTTCACCTAATGGCACACATTACCTAATTACTAAATTCTGTGGCACACCAAAATTATATATTTTTTGCCAATATGACAAAAATAGGTATAATTTTGATTGAATTACAAGAAAAAATTACCTACCCTTTTTATTCTAAAGAAGTTTTAAAAAAACATGTGTGACCATTGGACCCCACAAGACACCTCCTATAAGCCACCCTCACAAGACTGGGAGTCATGGCATATATATTTAATACATAGAAACAAACTCAAAGAAGCAGTCAAAATGGGGAAACAATGACAACAAAATGCCTGAAATAGAAGAACAGGAGAAATCCACAGAAAAGGATTTAAATGAAATAGAGGAAAGCAATTTATCAAACATAGAGTTTAAAGCAATAGTTATAAGGATTGTTAACAACTTGAAAAAGAACATAGAAAGCATAGAAAAGAACCAATCAGAAATGAATACAATATCTGAAATGAAAACTACATAAGAAAAAACAAACTGTAGGTTGGATGAAGCAGATGATCGAATCAGTAATTTGGAAGACAAGGTAGAAAAAACACCAGATCAAAGCAGCAAAAAGTAAAAAGAAATAAACAAATAATGAGGACAGTTGAAGGCAGTGTTTTTCAACTGCTGGTTTGTGGACCAGTCTGCCAGAAATTTTGTGCCACTCCATGAAAGGGTTAACCACCCTGATGTTGTACGAAGAAAAAAACTCCATGATCCTGGATGGATTTACTTTTATTTTTTTATTGATTTTCATTTATTGTGTTTACATAGATTCTAGTGTTGCCCCGAATGTATCCCCCCTCCCTGGTATTCCCCTCAACATCTCCCTTACTCCCTCCCCATTGTGCCCTCCCCTTCCCTCAGGTTTATCCAATCCTATCATTCACTTCCCCTCTGTACTCTTTTCCTCTGGTCCCTTTGATCTCTCTGCTGTCTCAATTCTGTTCCTCAGTTCACATTGTTCATTGGATTCCTCAAATGAGTGAGGTCATATGATATTTTTCTTTTTCTGCCTGGCTTATTTCACTTAACATAATAGTTTCCAGGTCTATCCATGTTGTTGCAAAAGGAAAGATTTCCTTCTTTTTCACGGCCGCATAGTATTCCATTGTATATATGTACCAAAAAATTTAAATCCACTTGTCCACTGACGGACACTTGGGCTGTTTCAAGATCTTCGCTATTGTGAACAATGCTGCCATAAACATGGGGTGCATTCATCCTTTTGAAACAGTGCTATGGTATTCTTGGGGTATATTCCTAAAAATGGGATACCTGGGTCAAAAGACAGTTCAATTTTTATTTTTTGAGGAATCTCCATACTGTTTTCCACAGTGGCTGCACCAGTCTGAATTCCCACCAGCAGTGCAGGAGGGACCTTTTCTCCACATCCTCGCCAGCACTTATTCAGTGTTGTTTTGCTGATGAGTGCCATTCTGACTGGTGTGAGTTGATATCTCATTGTGGTTTTAAATTGCATTTCACTAATGATTAGTGATGTTGAGCATTTTTTCATATGCCTATTGGCCATTTGTATGTCCTATTTAAAGAACTATCTATTCATTTATTTTTCCCATTTTTGGATTGGATTGTTTATCTTCCTGGTGTTGACTTTTATAAAGTTTTTTATAAATTTTTATTATTAACCCCTCATTAGACGTATTGTCGAATATGCTCTTCCATTGTGTGGTTTGTCTTTTTATTCTGTTCTTATTGTCTTTAGCTGTGCAAAAGCGTTTTAGTTTGATATAATCCCATTTGTTTATCCTGTCTTTTATTTCAATTGCCCATGGAGATAAATCAGCAAATATATTGCTGCAAGAGATGTCGAAGAGCTTATTGCCTATGTTTTCTTCTAAGATGCTTGTGATTTCACAGCTTACATTTAAGTCATTTATCCATTTTGAGTTTATTTTTGTGAATGGTGTAAGTTTGTGGTCTAGTTTCATTTTTTTGCAAGTAGATGTCCAATTTACCCAACATCATTTGTTAAAGAGGCTGTCTTTACTCCATTGTATGCTCTGTCCCCCTTTGTCAAATAGCAGTTGTCCATAAAGATGTGGGTTTATTTTTGGGTTCTCTGTTCTGTTCTATTGATCTATATGCCTGTTCTTATGCCAGTACCAGGCTGTCTTGAGTATAATGGCCTTGTAGTATAACTTGATATCAGGAAGAGTTGATACCTCCCGCTTTATTCTTCTTTTTCAATATTGTTGAGGCTATTCATGTTCTTTTTGGTTCCATATAAATTTTTGGAATATGTGTTCTATATATTTGAAGTATGTCATTGGTATTTAAATTGGCATTGCATCAAATTTATAAATTGTTTTGGGTAATATAGACATTTTAATGATGTTTATTCTTCCTAGCCATGAGCACAGTATATGCTTCCACTTGTTTGTATCTTCCTTGATTTCTTTTATCAATGTTTTATAATTTTCCGAGTACAAGTCCTTAACCTCCTTGGTTAAATTTACTCCTAGGTACTTTATATTTTTGGCTACAATAATGAAGGAGATTGTTTCCTTAATTTCTTCTTCTGACAGTTCATTTTTTGTATATAGAAATCCCTCTGATTTCTGAGTATTAATTTTATATCCTGCCACCTTGCTGAATTCATTTATAAGGTCCACTAGTTTTTTGACTGAGACTTTAGGGTTTTCTATATACAATATCATATCATCTGCAAATAATGACAGTTTTACATCATCTTTTCCAATTTGGATGCCTTTTATTTCTTCTTCTTGTCGGAATGCTGTAGCTAGGACTTCCAGAACTATGTTAAATAAGAGTGGTGAAAGGGGGCACCCCTGCCTGGTTCCTGATCTTAAGGGGATTGCTTTTAATTTTTGTCCATTTAGTATGATGTTTGCTGTGGGTTTGTCGTAGATGGCCTTTATCATGTTAAGGAATGTTCCTTGTATTCCCACTTTACTGAGAGTTCTGAGCATGTATGGGTGCTGAATTTTATTAAATGCCTTTTCTGTATCTATTGAAATTATCATGTGATTTTTGTCCTTCCTTTTGTTTATGTGATGAATCACATTGATTGATTTTGAAATATTGAACCAGCCTTGCCTCTCCAGAATAAATCCCACTTGATCATGATGTATGATTTTTTTCATATATTGCTGGATCCGGTTGGCTAATATTTTGTTGAGAATTTTAGCATCTAAATATATCAGGGATCTAGGCCTATAATTTTCTTTCTTTGTGTTGTCTTTGCCCGGTTTTGGGATCAGAATTATGCTCGCCTCATAAAAGGAGTTTGGAAGTCTTCCTTCCTCTTGAATTTTTTGAAATAACTTGAGGAGGATAGGAGTTAGTTCTTCTTTGAATTTTTGATAGAATTCACTTGTGAAGCCATCAGGCCCAGGACTTTTCTTTGTTGGGAGTTTTTTGATAAGTGTTTTGATGTCATTTGTTGTAATTGGTCTGTTTAGGTTTTCTGATTCTTCCAGATTGATTTTTGGTAGTGTATATCATTCAAGAAATTTGTCCATTTCACCGAGATTGTCTAATTTTTTTGCATAGAGTTCTTCATAGTATTTTTTTAAAATGCTTTGTATTTCTGCTGTGTCAGTTGTTATTTCTCCACTGTCCTTTCTAATTTTATTTATTTGAAACCACTGTCTTTTTTTCTTGGTGAGTCTAGTTAAAGGTTCATCAATCTTGTTTACCTTTTCAAAGAACCAGCTTCTGGTTTCATTGATCCTCTGTATTGTTTCCTTAGTCTCTATGTCATTTATTTCTGCTCTGATCTTTATTATTTCCTTCCTTCTACTTGTCCTGGGTTTTATTTGCTGTTGTTTTTCTAGTTCTTTTAGATGCAGGGTCAGGTTGCTTATTTGAGCTTTTTCTAGCTTCTTATGATATGCCTGTAGTGCAATGAACTTCCCTCTCAGTACTGCTTTTGCTGTGTCCCATAAATTTTGAGTTGATGTATGCTCATTATCATTTGTTTCTAGAAACATTTTTCTTTCTTCTTTGATCTCATTGTAAATCCATTCATTATTTAATATCATGCTATTTAGTTTCCAAGTGTTTGAGTATTTTTCAGTTTTTCTTTTGTGGGTAATTTCTAGTTTCATGGCATTTTGATCAGAGAAAATGCTTGATATGATTTCAATTCTCTTAAATTTATTGAGACCATTTCTGTATCCTAACATGTGGTCTATCCTAGAAAACGTACCATGAGCTCTTGAATAGAATGTATATTCTACTGCTTTAGGGTGCAAAGTTCTGAAGATATCTATTAAATCAAGTTGATCTAGTGTATCCTTTAAGTCTGCTGTTTCTTTATTAACACTACGGTGGCGGGTGAATTTCCCACCAAAATGGGAATGAAACGGTTTGCATACGCAGGTAGGTATCTTTGTGAACAGCAAACAAACAAATATTTGGTAATATGCAGTTACAATCGGCCCGAGTTTACACGTTTCCCGCACTCCACCGCAAATCTATATGAACCGAGTTAAGACGGCTCCCGCGGAGTACGCGCAATTCACGCGAGCCCACTTAACTCGTTTCCCGCAATCCAAGTGTTAATTTCCTTTCTTGAGGATCTATCCAGTGTTGTTAGTGAGGTATTGAAATCCCCTACTATGAGAGTATTGCTGTTAATCTCGCCCTTTATATCCATCAGAGTCTGCTTTATGTTTGTCGGGACTCCTATATTTGGTGCTTAGATATTTATAATAGTTATATCTTTCTGTTGAATTGTTCTCTTTATCATTATGTAGTGTCCTTCTTTATCTCTTACTACATCCTTTGTTTTAAAGTTCGTTTTGTCAGATATAAGTACTGCTACCTCGGCTTTTTTTAAATTTCCATTTGCATGAAATATTTTTTTCCAGCCTTTTACCTTCAGTCTATGTGCATCTTTTGTTTTAAGGTGTGTCTCTTGTAGACAGAATATGTGTGGGTCCTGTTTCTTTATCCATGCAGCTACCCTATGTCTTTTGATTGGATCATTTAATCCATTTACATTTAAGGTTATTATTGATATGTAGTTGTTCATTGCCATTTTATTCTTTAAAGCTGTATTCTTCTTTGGCTAAATTCTTTCCTGCCTTTGAACTGTTCACAACAGGCCCCTTAGTATCTCTTGCAGAATTTGTTTGGTTTTAATGAATTCCTTGAGGCTTTCTTTGTCTGGGAAGCTCTTTATTTCTCCTTCAATTTTAAACGTTAGCCTGGCTGGATAAAGTAGTCTTGGTTGTAGGTTCTTGTTCTGCATTACTTTGATTATATCTTGCCATTCCCTTCTGGCCTCAAGTGTTTCTGTTGAGAAGTCCGATGTCATCCTTATGGGGGCTCCTTTGTAGGTGATAGCCTTTTTTTCTCTAGCAGCTTTTAAGATTTTTTCTTTATTTACTTTGGTATTTTAACTATGATGTGTCTTGGTGTAGGTCTTTTTGGGTTTCTCTTTAATGGGGTTCTGTGTGCTTCTGAATGTGTGGAATGTTTCCCAGCCTTAATTTAGGGAAGTTTTCTGCTATGATTTGATTGAACAAAGTTTCCATTTCCTTTCCTTTTTCCTCTTCTTCAGGCACCCCTATGATGCGAATGTTGTTTTTCTTCGTGTTGTCATAGTGCTCCCTTAGAGTTTCCTCACATTTTTTGAGTCTCTTTTCCTTTTTCTTCTCTGCTTCTGTGCCTTTGTTTATTGTGTTCTCTAACTAGCTGATTCGATCCTCAGCGTGATTCATCCTGCCTTTAATTCCTTCCATTGTGGTCTTCAGTTCTGATACTGTATTTGTCATTTCTGTCTCATTCTTTTTTATTGTTTCAATTTTATTTTTTATACTTATTATCTCATTATTTATGTGGTCATAATGACTATTCATTGTTGCTCTAATTTCTTTAAACATCTTAATTATCATTATTCTAAATTCTGCTTCTGGCAATTTGGTTATATCTGGTTCATTCATGTCCTTCTCTGGGGATTTCTCTTGATTCATTTGGTTTGCATTCTCTGTCTGCTTATTTTGTCTGTGTATAAGCAAGTTGTTGCCACTGGAATCCAGTAGGTGTTGCCTTTGTGTTCTCTAGGTGTTGTCTGTCTGCTGGTCCACCACCCCCTCTGCCGCTGCCTAGGGTGGTTGGTATGGGCGTTGCCAGCGATAGCCTATTCTGGCTGTTGCTGTGATTTCCGCCTCTCCTCCGCGGGAGGGGCTGTCACTCAAGCCACAAGCCTCAGCACCAAGGGCAGAGGTGAGCACCTTTGCTCAGCTGCAGACCCAGCCTGTTTCCGGGCTTCCGCCCAGCACCCGCAGTCAGAGCCTGCTTGCCAGAGTTTCGCAGGTTGGGCGGAGCTTTTGACGTGCTCTCAGCTGTGAGCCTTTGCCCGTCCGGAGCTTTATCCCCACTCTCAAGGCCAGGCCCCTCCTGCGCAGGGTCGCAAACCAAGGTTTATTGGGCCGGTGTGGCTGCTGGCTTGCACTCAGCTGCGGGCCTCCGCTCGTCCTAAGCTCTAACCTACCCTCTCATTTGGAGCCAGCTCGCACCCACAGGATGGCAAACTGCGGTTTCTCCAGCCGGACAGGGCTGGTAGCGTGAGCTCAGCCGCAAGCCCCTGCCCATCCCTGGTCCTAGCCGTGTCCCCAGGGTCAGGGCTGGCTTGCACACAGTCGTAGAGCAGATCTCTGCCCGTTCCTTGCCTCTTGCTTTTTCCCCACAGGTGGGATTACAGGCGGGCCCGCAGCTTCCTGTCCGCTTTTGCATGTCCCCTCTGCCCCTGCTGGGCTAGATCGAGCTCACATCGGTTGGGCCTCCACCCACGCCGACAGAACCGTGTTTCAGCGTCCTGCCGCCACCATCCCTTCAGCAACCCTCAGCAGAGTAGGAAGTGCCCTTAGTCTCCAAACTGTAGGCCTGGGAGCTCCCTCCTTCTAAGCAGCTCTGCTCTAATTGCCACGGGATAGCTTGTTTGGCTAGTGTCCTGTCTCCCTTTGCTGGTATTGCTAGTTCCAGGGGAAATATTCGTTTTTGATTGCGGAAGTGACTTAACCCAGGGGTTAGGGTGGCTGTCCCTCAGAGTGTTTGTCCCTGTGCCTTCAGTCCACACTCTCTTCCCGCTGCTCTGGTCCTCTCCTCTGTCCCCATTCCCCGGAGCCCCGGGTGCGTGGTTGTGAGAGAGGTTTTCTGCACTGTCCCTTTAAAAAGAATCTTGGGTCTGAGAAAGCTTTCTCTCTCTCACAAACAGTATCCTTACTTGTTTCACAGCTCAAAACTGTCCAAACGCCTCTTCTAGGCTCTGGGACTGCAGGCTGGGGCTTGGTTCCTGGGACCCAGGTCCCTCCCTCTCCGCCAAACTCTCCTCCCACCTTGCGGTCTCTCCAGGCTGCCATTTGCTCCAGGGAGCTGGGCAGCCCTCTTTGCGTTTTTGCTATTCCTACCAGTCTCAATGTGGCTTCTTCTGTGTTCCTTGGTTGAAGAGTCCACTTAGTTTAGTTCAAAGTTGGTTTATCCAGATGATGGTTCTTAAAATTGAGTTATAATCCACTTTGGTTCTGGGAGTTGGAAGTTGGTACGTCCACCTACTCCATCGCCATCTTCCCAAGCCCTATACTTGCTATCTCTTTATTTCAGGGTTTGTTGTATCTATCAATTCTTATTCTAAGATCTTTGGCATCCTAACAATCATTATTTTAAAATCTGCATCCGGTAATTTGATTATATTTGACCCATTCAAGTCCTTTTTGGGAGATTTCTCTTGATTCAATTTGGTTGCATTTCTCTGCCTTCCCATTTTGTCTGTGTATCAAAAGGGTGTGGCCACTGGAATCCAATGGTGTGGCCTCTGTGTTCTGTATGTGTGGTAGGTCTGCAGGCCTGCCACCCCCTCTGCTGCTGCCTAGGGCTGTTGGGTATGGGTGTTGCCAGCACCGACTCACTGAGGCTGTCGCTGCAGTTTTTGCCTCACCTCCATGGGAGGGGCTGTGTTCACATGCCCAGGCTACAAGTCCTGGCTGGCCTTGGCCTCTCCCCTGCATGTGGGAAAATGTGGAACTGCGTGCCACACCCAGTGTTGCAAGCCTTGGAACTGCAATCAGGGATGCAGACCTTTGCTCTGTTGCTTTTCTCCACCTTTTCCCAGCTTCCACCCCAGCCCCCATGGGCGGAGCTGTGCTCGTGTATCAGGCCTTAAACCCTGGCTTCGTGGGCCAGGCAGGTATGCGTGCCTGTGCTCAGTCATGGGTCTCTTCAGTTCACAGGTTTTCACCTTTTTCCTGTGGGCGGTATTGCAGGCAGGACCGCTCTTGCTAGCCCAGACCTGCAGCCAGGCCGGACCGCTTTCATGTGTCCCCTCCGCCTCTGCCGGGTGAGACTGAGCTCACGGTGGGCCTCAGTCATCGTCGGCCTGGCTTCCGCCCCTTCTGTTGGGACCCTGCTTCCACAATCTGCAGCTGCCTGCCCTCCAGCGAGCCCTCAGCAGTGGGGTGGGGGTGTTGCAGCTCATACCTAAGCACTCAATACTGTATTTCTGAAGGCTTTCTCCTTCTAAGCTACTCTGCTCTGAGTGCTGTGGAAGAGCTTATTTGGCTGGTGTCCTGCTTCCCTTTGCTGGTATTGGTGGTTCCAGGGGAAATATTTACTTTAGATTTGGGTTGGTGACTCAGCCCAGGGGTTAGAGTGGCTGTCCCTCAAAATGTTTCTCCCTGTGCCTCTTAGAATACACTCTCTTCCTGCTACTCCAGTCCTCTCATCTCTCCCTGTCCCCTGGAGCTTCGGTGAGTGGTTGTAAAAGAGGTTTTCTTCACAGTCCCTTTGTTGTAAAGTACTGTGCCCCAAATATTGTAAAGTTCTGTACCTCACTTCTGTGGGTTTACATAAAGACACCAAGTGCAGATAAATTTTGAAGGGTTTTATTAAAGGAGGAGATTTATTAATATGCTGGTTGCATATGACTAACATGAGGCATTGCAGACCCAAATTGTACGGCCCCAAATGTATCTCA
The DNA here is from genome assembly GCA_037038555.1 of Rhynchonycteris naso. Taxonomy (NCBI): domain Eukaryota; kingdom Metazoa; phylum Chordata; class Mammalia; order Chiroptera; family Emballonuridae; genus Rhynchonycteris; species Rhynchonycteris naso. The sequence continues at coordinate 186,608,507 of CM072996.1, read as the reverse complement.
GAGGCTGGTCATATACCCTTTGACCACACACAGGTTGTGGGGAGTGTGACAGCATGACACAATCATTAACAAGCTTATAACATTTGTCTAGGGGATTTAAAAAATGTTAAAACTTTCAAGGTAACACAATGGTGATGTCATTTTACATATCAAAATACATTCAACCTTTTATTGTCTATCTCTCTCCTCCTTTGCCTTGAGTTACACATTAATCTCAGGATTCCAGGAAGAGAGGGAGAGCCAAAATCAGTGTAGGGTGGAATGTAAATTTTGTCTATTATTGAAAGGGAAAGGAAGTTCTTCAGTTAACCTTAATCATTGCAAAGAATTAAAACAAAATGACCCAGTTTTCTTTGTAAGTCAGGAGACTTTCATATCTTTCTCCCTCCATTTTCCAAAGAAAGGAAAGGACAGAAAGCCTGACATTTCCTCTTTAAAATGGCATTGCCAATACTATGTTTTACAGTTCCCTGGCACCTTACAGACCTTTAAGAAAAATCCTGGGTCTGAGAAATCTGTCTCTTTCTCACAAACAGTATCCTGACTTGTTTTGCAGCTAAATACTGTCCATATGCTTCTTCTAGGCTCTGGGGCTGCAGGCTGGAGCTTTGTTCCTGGGGCCTAGGACCCTCCCCTCTCCACTAAACTCACTTCCCAACACACAAGTCTTCATATTCGCTCCCAGGAGCTGGGAAGCCCTCTCCACATTTCTGCTTTCCCTACCAGTCTCAGTGTGGCTTCTTCAGTGTTCCTTGGTTAAAGAATCCTCTTAGTTTAGTCCAAAGTTGGTTTTTCCAGATGAGGTTCTTAAAATTAATTTGTAATCCACTTTGGTTCTGCAGGTGGAAGTTGGTACATCTGCCTACTCCATCACCATCTTGCTGCCTCCCTCAATTCTTCTTGATACTGTGTCTAGAAAGATAATTCTCCTGAATGGCTTCTTTAACAAAAAATTTCTTTGATGCCATGGCTTACTGAATCCAAAGTAATTACAGACCTACAATCAGGGCAAGGTTTGGGTTTGGGCTTTTGTTTTATTACTGTCCAGGGTCACTTGTGAAGGAGTATCTCGTTATGAAAACAGACTAAAGAGGCAGCAGGCCCTGGAAACAACGTGACAACAACCTGCGGAAGCTTTGGATTTTTGTGCTGCAAAATCACTTCTCCCTTCCCCTACTTATTTTTAATTTTAATATTATTTTCATTTGTTGTGTTTACATAGTTATGAGTGTTCCCTCAAATATATCTCCATCCCTTCCTCCCCATGTTCTCCTTGATACCTACTTTACCTCTTCCCCCACTGTCATACACCCTTCCTTCCGTAACCTACTATCCTGCCCTCTATCTCTCGGTGTTATATGTATATACTTTCACTAATGTCTTTCCTTTCTTTGTTCTGCTCCTTTCATCCTTTTTTCCTCAGACCACTTTCCCTCTGGAGTCTAACTCCTTCTCTGCCTCTCTTCCATTCCTCAGTTCATATTGTTCATTGGATTTCTCATATGAGTGAGGTCATATGCTATTTTTTTTTCTCTGCCTGGCTTATTTCACTTAGTATAATAGACTCCACCCATCCATGTTGTCGCAAAGGGTAAGATTTTCTTCTTTTTCATGGCCCCATATGATTCCATTGTATATATATACCACTGCTTTTCAATCCACTCGTCTACAGATGGACACTTGGGGCTGTTCCCAGATCTTGGCTATTGTAAACCTTGCTGCAATAAACATGGGGGTGCATTTCTTCTTTTGAATCAGTGATTTGTTATTCTTAAGATATATTCCTAAAAGTGAGATGGCTGAGTTAAAAGGCAGCTCCATTTTTAATTTTTTGAGGAATCTCCAAACTGTTTTCCACAGTGGCTGCACCAGTCTGCATTCCCACCAGCAGTGCAGGAGGGTTCCCTTTTCTCCACATCCTCACCAGCACTTATGCTGTGTTGTTTTGCTGATGAGCACTATTCTGACTGGTGTGAGGTGTTATCTCATTGTGGTTTTAATTTGCATTTCTCTAATGATTAGTGATGTTGAGCATTTTTTCATATGCCCATTGGCCATCTGTATGTCCTCTTTGGAGAAGTGTCTATTCATTCCTTTTGCCCATTTTTTGATTGGATTGTTTGTCTTCTTGGTGTTGAATTTTACAAGTTCTTTATAGACTTTGGTTATTAACCCCTTATCAGACATGTTCACAAATATGTTTTCCCATTGTGTGGGTTGTCTTTTTATTTTGTTCATATTGTTTTTGCTATGGAAAAGCTTTTTAGTTTAATATAGTCCTATTTGTTCATCCTGTCCTGTATTTCACTTGCCCGTGGAGTTAAATCAGCAAATATACTATTGCTGCGACAGATGTCATAGAGCTTACTGCCTATGTTTTCTTCCAAGATGATCATGGTTTCACAACTTACATTCAAGTCTTTTATCTGTTTTGGGTTTATTTTTGTGAATGGTGTAAGTTGCTGGTCTATTTTTATATATTTGTATGTATTTGTCCAATTTTCCCAGCACCATTTGTTAAAGAGACTGTCTTTACTCCATTGTATGCTCTTATCTCCTTTGTCAAATATCAATTGGCCATAAAGGGGTGGGTTTATTTCTGGGTTCTCTGTTCTGTTCCATTGATTTGTATGCCTGTTCTTATGTCAGTACCAAGCTGTTGTGAATACAATGACCCTGTAGTATAACTTGATATCAGGAAGTGTGATATCCCCCTCTATATTTTCTTTTTCAATATTGTTGAGGTTATTCATGTTCTTTTTGGTTTCATATAAATTTTTGTAATATTTGTTCTATTTCTTTGAAGTATGACAATGGTATTTTAATAAAAAATTGCATTGAATTTATATATTTCTATGGGTACTAGATACATTTTAATGATATTTATTTGTTCTATCCATGAACACAGTATATGCTTCCACTTGTTTGTATCTTCCTTGAATTCTTTTATCAATGCTTTATAATTTTCCTAGTACAGGTCTTTAACCTCCTTGGTTAAATTTACTTCTAAGTACTTTATATTTTTGGTTGCAATAGTGAAGTGGATTGTTTTCTTAATTTTTCTTTCTGACAGTTCATTGTTGGTATATAAAAATGTCTCTTATTTCTGAATATTAATTTTATATTCTGCCGCCTTGCTAAATTCATTTATCAGGTCCAGTAGTTTTATTACTGAGACTTTAAGTTTTTCTAAGTAGAATATTATATCATCTGCAAATAATGATAGTTTTACTTATTCTCTTCCAATTTGGATGCTTTTTATTTCTTCTTTTTCTCTGATTGCTGTAGGTAGAACTTCCAGAACTATGTAGAATAAGAGTGGTGAAAGGGGGCACCCCTGCCTTGTTCCTGATCTTAAGGGAATTGCTTTTAATTTTTGACCATTGAGTATGATGTTGGCTGTGGGTTTGTCATAGATGGCCTTTACCATGTTGAGGTATGTTCCCTGTGTTTCCACTTTTCTGAGAGTTTTGATCATAAATTGGTGCTGGATTTTATTAAATTAATTCCTTTTGTTTATGTGATGAATCACGTTGATTGATTTGCAAATATTGCACCAGTCTTGCCTCCCCAGAATATATCTCACTTGATCATGGTGTATGATTTATTTTATGTACTGCTAGATACGATTTGCTAATATTTTGTTGAGAATTTTTGCACCTACGTACATCAGGGATATTGGCCTACAGTTTTCTTTCTTTGTAGTGTCTTTTCCTGGTTTTGGAATGAGGATTATGTTTACCTCATAAAAGGAGTTTGGAAGTTTTTCTTCCTCTTGAATTTTTTGAAATAGCTGGAGAAGTATAGGAGTTAGTTCTTCTTTGAATATTTTGTAAAATTTGCCTGTGAAGGCATCAGGCCCAGGACTTTTGTTTGTTGGAAGTTTTTGCTAACTGTTTAAATCTCTTTTGGTGTAATTGGTCTGTGTAGGTTTTCTGATTCTTCCAGATTGATTTTTGAATGATTATATTTTTTAAGGAATTTATCCATTTCATCTAGATTGTCCCATTTTTTTTGGCATACAGTTCTTCATAGTATTTTCTTACAATCCCTTGAATTTCTACTGTGTCAGTTGTTACTTCCCCACTCTCATTTCTACTTTTATTTATTTGAGCCCTTTCTCTTTTTTTCTTGGTGAGTCTGGTTAAAGGTTCATCAATTTTGTTTACCTTTTCAAAGAATCAGCTCTTGGTTTCATTGATCTTCTGTATTGTTCTTTTTCTTTTTCCTCTATGTCATTTTTTTCCGCTCTGATCTTTATTATTTCCTTCCTTCTACTTCCTCTGGGCTTTACTGCTGTTCTTTTTCTACTTCTTTTAGATGCAGGGTTAAGTTGTTTATTTGAGCTTCTTTTTTGCTTCTTAAGGTATGCCTGTAATACTATGAACTTCCCTCTCAGGACTGCTTTTGCTGTGTTCCATAAACTTTGAGTTATTGTATGTTCATTTTCATTTGTTTCAAGGAAGTTTTTGATTTCTTCCTTGATCTCATTGTTAACCCATTTATAATAGCATGCTAATTATTCTCCAAGTGTTTGAATGTTTTTCAGTTTTTCTGTGTAGTTGATTTCTAGTTTCATGTCATTGTGATCAGAGAAGGTGCTTGATATGATTTCAATCTTCTTAAGTTTATTAAGACTTCTTTTGTGTCCTAATATGTGGTCTATCCTAGAGAATGTACTGTGAGCACTTGAAAAGAATGTATATTCTACTGCTTTGGGGTGAAAGATTCTGAAGATATCAATTAAATCCAGTTGATCTCATGTGTCATTTAAGGCTTCTGTTTCATTGTTAATTTCCTGTATGGAGGTTCTATCTATTGATGTTAGTGGGGTATTGAAATTCCCTAGTATTAAACTATTGCTGTTCATCTCGCCCTTTTTGTCATCAAAATCTGTTTTATATATTTAGGTGCTCCTATATTATGCATATATATATATATATATATATATATATATATATATATTTATAATAGCTATATCTTCTTTTAATGCTCCTTTTATCATTATGCAGTGACCTTCTTTATATCTTACTATAGCCTTTATTTTAAAGTTTATTTGGTCTGATATTAGTATTGCTACCCCAGTTTTTTTTTCCATTTGTGTAAAATATTTTTTTCCATCCCTTTACTCTCAGTCTATGTGTGTGTATCTTTTGTTTTGAGGTGAGTCTCCTGTAGACAGCATATGTACGGGTCCTGTTTTTTTATCCATGCAGCTACCATATGTCTTTTGATTGGAGCATTTAATCCATTTATATTTAAGTATTATTGATATGTAGTTGTTTATTGTCATTTTATTCTTTAAAGCTATAATCCTTTTTTTTTTCTATTTATTTTTTCTTTTGTTCTTTTTACAGCAATCCTCTTAACATTTCCTGCAGTACTGGGTTGCTTGTAATGAATTCCTTGAGTTTTTTTTGTTGTTGTTGTCTGGGAAGCTTATTTCTCCTTCTATTTTAAACAATCATCTTGCTGAATAAAGATGTCTTGGTTGTAGGTTTTTGTTTTGCTTTGAGTATTTCTTGCCATTTCTTTCTGGCCTCAAGTGTTTCTGTTGAAAAGTCAGATGTCATCCTTATGGGGGCTCCTCTATTGGTAACTGGCTTTTCTCTTGCTGCTTTTAGTATTTTTTTTTTATCTCTTAACTTTGGTATTTTAATTATGATGTGTCTTGATGTAGGCCTCATTGGACTTCTTGTTAATGGGATTCTCTGTGCTTCTTGAACTTGTATGACATTTCCTTCATCAATTTAGGAACGTTTTTAGTTATGATTTCTTAAAACAGATTTTCTATCCCTTGTTCTTTCTCTTCTCCTTCAGGAATCCCTATTATGCGGAAGTTGTTTCTCTTCATGTTGTAACAAAGCTCTCTTATAGTTTCCTCAGACTTTTTGAGCCTCTTTTCTTTTTGCTGCACTGTTTATGTGTTTTTATTTATCTTGTCCTCTAATTCGCTGATTTGATCCTGTTTCACCCAGCCTGCTGTTGATTCCTTCTAGAGTAGTCTTCATTTCTGATATTGTAATTGCCATTTCTGATAACTTTTTATGATTTCAGTGTCCTTTTTAATGCTTGCAATTTCTTTATTTGGGTGCTCATTAAGTCCATCCATTGTAGCTCAGAGATCCTTAAGCATCCTAACAATCATTATTTTAAACTCTGCATCTGGTAATTTGGTTATTTCCATCTCATTTGATTCTTTTTCTGGGGATTTCTCTTTATTCATATGGATTACATTTCTATGCCTTCCCATTTTTTCTTGTGTGATTTGCAACCTTGTTGTTGTTGTGGGTTTGAGGTTGGTATATGGAATGTGACTCCTCCTCTAGGTCTTTATCCTTCAGCCTCTGCTGGTTGCTCGGATTTTAATTCTCCTTAACTAGTAGAGCCATGTAGAAGTCTTAATTTCCCCACTCTTTGTTTGCTGAACCCAGCAGGGAACTTCTGTGTTTAGGACAGGGGTGGTGAGCATATCTTGCTCTTTTGCCCCCAGTTGAACCTCTATCCAGGAATGTGGTGGGTGTGACCTCTGAGAACCAGAAAGTGTGGTCTGCCAAGTTACTCTCCACAGGCAGGGCACACTCTCTGTCAGAAGGGGGAGGTTCAGCTCAGGTCTTCCCAGAAACCTGAGACAGTGCCCCTCCCCTTTACTTCCTCCTTTCCAAATGGCCTTTCACACTGATTGGAGCTGGAGAACTTTTTTGAAGGTGGGTAAACTGGCTCCATACTAGGCTTGTGCTGGATGGAGGGAGTGCCCCCCCCCCCAGCTATGGCTTCCTTGGCTCTGGAGAATGACTCAGCTCAGGTATTCTCTCCATTACTATTTGTGTTCCTGTACCTCAATCTCCCCACTTTCCTCATATAAGACCAGTTCTCTAAGCCCTCCTTGTCCCCATAACCCCAGGCTAATGGCTGTGAGTGATATTTTCTGCATCAGCCCTTTAATGCTGCAACTTCTTTGCCAGCCATTTCCCACAGACAGAAATCTCATTATTGTCTCCACTCAATGCTGTCAGGCTCTCTCCTCCATTCTCTGGATTTCTAGGCTGGGGCTCTGGTCCTGGGGCTGAGGACCCCTGCCTCTCAGGGTCTCTCTTCCTGCAATAAGAAACTCTCTCACCCTCAGCCTCCTCTCGCTCCTGGAAGTGGGGGAGCCCCCATGGTGTCCTTGCACTTCCTACAAGGCTCAGGGTGGTTTCTTCTGTGCTCCTTGCTTTTTGAGTCCTGTTCTTTTAGTCCAAAATTGATTTTTTCAAGATGATTGTTTTTAAATTAATTTGTAATCCAGTTTGGTTTTGTGCTGTGGCAGTTTGTTTGTCTGCCTACTCCACTGCTGTCTTTGAATTCTGAATTTACTTATACTCAGGGTGATTTATACCTTAACGGTCCCTGAAATAATTCTCCTACTTTCACTGGTACCTACGTGTTAAAAGCTTAAAAACCCCTTGTTAAGGGACATTTGGAACAACATGAAGCATAACAACATCTGTATCATAGGAATACAAGAAAGAAAAAAAGAGAGAAGGGGATTGAGAACATCCCTGAAGAATTAACGACTGAAAACTTCCCTAACTTGATGAAGGAAAAAGACACACAAGTGCAGGAAGTGAAGAGAGTCCCAGACAACATGAACCCAAAGAGGCCCACACTAAACATAATTAATATGGAAAATGTTAAAGACAAAGAATCAAAAGCTGCAAGAGAAATACAGTTATTTACCTACAGAGGAGCCCCCTTAAGGCTATTAGCTGTCTCTCAACAGAAACATTCCAGGCCAGAAGGGATTGACATGAAATATTCAAAATGATGAAAATCAAGGATCTACAACCAAGACTACTTTACATAGTAAAGTTATCATTTAAAATTGAAGGAGAAATAAAGAACTTTCCAGAAAAAAATAAAGCTAATGGAAGTTGGTAACGACAAACTGGTATTACAAGAATTATTGAAGAGCCTTCCTAAGGAAGAAGGAAAAGGAGAAGAAGACAGGAGGAGGAGGAGGTGGAAGAGGAGGAAAGAAGAAGAAAATAACAGAGGAACATAGTTAAAAGTAAAATGGCAATAAATACGTACCTCTCAATAATCACTTTAAATGTAAATGTGTTAAATGCTTTGATCAAAAGACATAGAGTAGCTGAATGGATCAGAAAACAAGACCCATATATATGCTATTTACAGGAGATCCACTTCAGAAAAAATGACTAAAAGTAAATGGATGAAAGAAAGATATTTCATGCAAATGAAAAGAAATAAAAGCTGAGGCAGCAACACTTATATCTGACAAAATAGACTAAAACAAAGGCCACAGTAAGAGACAAAGATGGACACTACATAATGATAAAGAAAGCAATCCAACAAGAGGGTATAAACCTTGTAAATATCTTTGTACCGAACATAGGAGCACCTAAGTATGCAAATTTAATTTTGATAGACATAAAGAAAGAGATAAATAGTAATACAGTCTTGGAAGGGTGTTTAAACACCCCATCGACATTAAAGGATTTATTGTCCAGAGAGAAAATCAACAGGATAACGATGGCCTTAAATTGATATGTTTGGAGCACTTTACCCCAAAGCTGCAAAGTATACATTCTTTTCAAGTGCACATATAACATTTTCTAAGATAGGCCACATGTTAGAACACAAAACAAGTCTCAATACATTTAAGAAAATTGAAATTATATCAAGCAAGCATATTCTCTGACCATAATGGCTTAAAACTAGAAGTCAATCATAAGAAAAACACTGAAAACCACATAAAGAGACATGGACACTAAATAATATGTTATTAAATAATGAAATCAAGGAAGAAATCAAGAGCTACCAGAAAACAAATGAGAACAAATAAACCCAAAATTTATGTGACAGTGAAGGCTAAGAGGGAAATTAAGAGCATAAGAGGCCTACCTCAAGAAACAAAAGTAAAGAACTAGAAAAACAACAACAAATAAAACCCAGGACAAGTAGAAGGAATGAAATAATAAAGATCAGAGCAGAAATAAATGACATAGAGACTAAGGAAACAATACAGAGGATCAATGAAACCAGAAGCTGGTTCTTTGAAAAGGTAAACAAGATTGATGAACCTTTAACTAGACTCACCAAGAAAAAAAGAGAGAGGACTCAAATAAATAAAATTAGAAAGGACAGTGGAGAAATAACAACTTACACAGGAAAAATACAAAGCATTGTAAGAAAGTACTATGAAGAACTCTATGCCAAAAAATTAGACAATCTCGGTGAAATGGACAAATTACTTGAATCATATAACCTTCCAAAAATCAATCTGGAAGAAGCAGAACACCTAAAAAGACTAATTACAACAAATGAGATTGAAACAGTTATCAAAAAACTCCCAAAAAAGAAAAGTCCTGGGCCTGATGGCTTCACAAGTGAATTCTATCAAAAATTCAAAGAAGAACTAACTCCTATCCTCCTCAAGCTATTTCAAAAAATTCAAGAGGAAGGAAGACTTCTAAACTCCTTTTATGAGGCGAGCATAATTCTGATCCCCAAACCGGGTAAAGACAACATAAAGAAAGAAAATTATAGGACACATTGAGACTGGTAGGAATAGCAAAAACGCGAAGAGGGCTGGCCAGCTCCCTGGAGCAAACAGCAGCACGGAGAGACCCACGTGGTGGGAGGAGAGTTTGGCGGAGAGGGAGGGACCTGGGTCCCAGGAACCAAGCCCCAGCCTGCAGTCCCAGAGCCTAGAAGAGGCGTTTGGACAGTTTTGAGCTGTGAAACAAGTGAGGGAGCTCCCAGGCCTACAGTGTGGAGTATTAGGTCCCTTCCAACTCTGCTGAGGGTTGCTGAAGGGATTGTTGGCATCAGGATGCTGAAACACGGTTCTGTCGGCGTGGGCGGAGGCCAAGCCAAAGTGAGCTAGGTCTAGCTCAGCAGGGTCAGAGGGGACGCGCAAAAGCGGTCCGGAAGCTGCGGACCGCCTGTAATCCCACCTATGGGGACAAAGCGAAAGGCCAGGAATGATCAGAAATCTGCTCTGCGACCCTGTGCAAGCTGGCCCTGACCGAAGGAACGGGGCTAGGACCAGGCACGGGCGCAGGCTAGCGGCTGAGATCACGCTACCAGACCTGCCTAGCTGGAGTAACCGCAGTTTGCCATCCTACATGCACTAGCAGGCTCCAAACGCGGGGGCGGGGTAGAGTACGGGACAGGTGGAAGTTCGCAGCTGAACGGAAGCCAGTAAACATACCCAGCCCAATAAACCTTGGTTTGCGACCCTGCACAGGAGGGCTCTGGCCTCGAGGGCAGGGCTAAAGCTCCAGACGGGCAAAGGCTCACAGCTGAGAAGATGTCAAAAGACCCGCCCAACCCGCAAAACTGTGGCAAGCAGGCTCTGACTGCGGGTTCTGGGCGGAAGTCCAGAAACAGGCTGGGTCCGCAGCTGAGCAAAGGTGCTCACCTCTGCCCTTGGTGCTGAGGCTTGTGGCTTGAGTGACAGACCCTCCCGCAGAGGAGAGGCAGAAATCACAGCAAAAGCCACAGTGGGCCGGCGCTGGCAACGCCCATACCCAACCACCCTAGGCAGCGGCAGAGGGGGTGGGGGGCATGCAGACAGACCACACCTAGAGAACACAAAGGCAACACCTACTGGACCCCAGTGGCCACAACTTGCTTATACACAGACAAAATGGGCAGGCAGAGGAATGCAAACCAAGTGAATCAAGAGAAATCCCCAGAGAAGGACCTGAATGAACCAGATATAACCAAATTACCGAAGCAGAATTTAGAATAATGATAGTTAGGATGTTCAAAGAAATTAGAGACACAATGGATAGTCATTATGAACACCTAAATAGAGATAACAAGTATAAAAAACGAAATTGAAATAATAAAAAAGAATCGGACAGAAATGACAAATACAGTATCAGAACTGAAGACCACAACGGAAGGAATTAAAAGCAGGATGAATCACGCTGAGGATCGAATCAGCGAGTTAGAGGACACAATAAACAAAGGCACAGAAGCAGAGAAGAAAAAGAGACTCAAAAAATGTGAGGAAACTCTAAGGGAGCTCCGTGACAACCTGAAGAGAAACAACATTTGAATCATAGGGGTGCCTGAAGAAGAAGAGAGAGGACAGGAAATGGAAACTTCGTTCAATCAAATCATAGCAGAAAACTTTCCAAAATTAAGGCTGGGAAACACTCTACACGTTCAAGAAGCACACAGAACTCTATTAAAGAGTAACCCAAAAAGATCTACACCAAGACACATCATAGTTAAAATACCAAAGCTAATGGATAAAGAAAAAATTTTAAAAGCTGCTAGGGAAAAAAAGGCTATCACCTACAAAGGAGCTCCCAGAAGGATGACATCGGACTTCTCAACAGAAACACTTGAGGCCAGAAGGGAATGGCAAGATATAATCAAAGTAATGCAGAACAAGAACCTACAACCAAGACTACTTTATCCAGCAAGGCTAACGTTTAAAATTGAAAGAGAAATAAAGAGCTTTCCAGACAAAGAAAGCCTCAAGGAATTCATTAAAACCAAACCAATTCTGCAAGAGATACTAAGGGGCCTGTTGTGAACAGTTTAAAGGGAGGAAAGAATAGAGCAAAAGAAGAATACAGCTTTAAAGAATAAAATGGCAATAAACAACTACATATCAATAATAACCTTAAATGTAAATGGATTAAATGATCCAATCAAAAGACATAGGGTAGCTGCATGGATAAAGTAATAGGACCCATACATATGCTGTCTACAAGAGACACACCTTAAAACAAAAGATGCACATACACTGAAGGTAAAAGGATGGAAAAAAATATTTCATGCAAATGGAAATAAAAAATAAGCCGGGGTAGCAATACTTATATCTGACAAAACGAATTTTAAAACAAAGGCTGTAGTAAGAGATAAAGAAGGACACTACATAATGATAAAGGGAACAATTCAACAGGAAGATATAATTATTATAAATATCTATGCACCAAATATAGGAGCCCCGAAATACATAAAGCAGACTTTGATGGATATAAAGGGCGAGATTAACAGCAATACCATCATAGTAGGGGATTTCAATACCCCTCTAACAACACTGGATATATCCTCAAGAAAGAAAATTTATAAAGAAACAGCAGACTTAAAAGATACACTAGATCAACTTGATTTAATAGATGTCTTCAGAACTTTTCACCCTAAAGCAGTAGAATATACATTCTTCACAAGCGCTCATGGTACGTTTTCTAGGATAGACCACATGTTAGGACACAAAAATGGTCTCAGTAAATTTAAGAAGATAGAAATCATATCAAGCATTTTCTCTAATCACAATGACATAAAACTAGAAATTAACCACAAAAGAAAAACTGAAAAATACTCAAACACTTGGAAACTAAATAGCATGATATTAAATAATGAATGGATTAACAATGAGATCAAAGAAGAAATAAAAAAGTTTCTAGAAACAAATGATAATGAGCATACATCAACTCAAAATTTATGGGACACAGCAAAAGCAGTTCTGAGAGGGAAGTTTATTGCACTACAGGCATATCATAAGAAGCTAGAAAAAGCTCAAATAAGCAAGCTGACCCTGCATCTAAAAGAACTAGAAAAACAACAACAAATAAAACCCAAGACAAGTAGAAGGAAGGAAATAATAAAGATCAGAGCAGAAATAAATGACATAGAGGCTAAGGAAACAATACAGAGGATCAATGAAACCAGGAGATGGTTCTTTGAAAAGGTATACAAGATTGATAAACCTTTAACTAGACTCACCAAGAAAAAAAGAGAGAGGACTCAAATAAATAAAATTAGAAAGGACAGTAGAGAAATAACAACTGACACAACAGAAATACAAAGCATTGTAAGAAAATACTATGAAGAACTATATGCCAAAAAATTAGACAATCTTGGTGAAATGGACAAATTTCTTGAATCATATGACCTTCCAAAAATCAATCTGGAAGAATCAGAACACCTAAACAGACCAATTACAACAAATGAGTTCAAAACAGTTATCAAAAAACTCCCAAAAAGGAAAAGTCCTGGGCCTGATGGCTTCACAAGTGAATTCTATCAAAAATTTAAAGAAGAACTAACTTCTATCATCCTCAAGCTATTTTAAAAAATTCAAGAGGAAAGAAGACTTCCAAACTCCTTTTATGAGGCGAGCATAATTCTGATCCCAAAACGGGCAAAGATAACACAAAGAAAGAAAATTATAGGCCTATATCCCTGATGAATTTAGACACTAAAATTCTCTACAAAATATTAGCCAACTGGATCCAGCAATATATGAAAAAAATCATACACCATGATCAAGTAGAATTTATTCTGGAGAGGCAGGGCTGGTTCAATATTCGCAAATCAATCAATGTGATTCATCACATAAACAAAAGGAAGGACAAAAATCACATGATAATTTTAATAGATGCAGAAAAGGCATTTGATAAAATCCAGCACCCATTCATGCTCAAAACTCTCAGTAAAGTGGGAATACAGGGATCATTCCTTAACATGATAAAGGCCATCTATGACAAACCCACAGAAAACATCATACTAAATGGACAAAAATTAAGAGCAATCCCCTTAAGATCAGGAATCAGGTAGGGATGCCCACTTTCACCAGTCTTATTCAACATAGTTCTGGAAGTCCTAGCTACAGCAATCAGACAAGAAGAAGAAATAAAAGGCATCCAAATTGGAAAAGAAGAAGTAAAACTGTCACTATTTGCAGATGATATGATATTGTATATAGAAAACCTTAAAGTCTCATTCAAGAAACTACTGGACCTCATAAATGAATTCAGCAAGCTGGCAGGATATAAAATTAATACTCAGAAATCAGAGGCATTTCTATATACCAACAATGAACTATCAGCAAAAGAAATTAAGGAAACAATCCCCTTCACTATTGCAGCCAAAAATATAAAGTACCTAGGAGTAAATTTAACCAAGGAGGTTAAGGACTTATACTCGGAAAATTATAAAACATTGATAAAAGAAATCATGGAAGATACAAACAAGTGGAAGCATATACCGTGCTCATGGCTAGGAAGAATAAACATCATTAAAATGTATATATTACCCAAAGCAATTTATAAATTCAATGCAATATCAATTAAAATACCAATGACTGTAAAGCCAATAGTCAAGGCCGGGATTACAGCCACCGAACCCGTGCAGGTTCACATTAGATTCGAACAGTCGGTAATGAAACACAGGAGCCAAAATCTGGTGAGCCATCAGCTTTAATTCTAGCTTGCACCTGCAGGCAAGCAAAAACACACTCTGGGCTCCAAAACCCACACATTCGGTGCTCACAAAGCTACTGACTTATCCGAGTTTCCTAGAATCAAAGGTTTCTAGCTCACCAGACTTATTCACCTCTGTTCCCCATCTACTGCACAAACTCTGCACAAACTGGCTTCTTCCTCAGCACTCTGCCATCTTGGCTACTTCTCCTCCACATGGCCTTAATGTGCTCTCCTCTCTAATACCTCAGGATCCAAGAACCAAGAGAGAGCTAGCTACTGGTCTCTCCCACTTTATATTGTAGAATTGAAACCTTTAATCCAATTATACAAACAAGGAAGTCTCTCTATAATGGGATTCCTCAGGAGTGCACCACCCTACATCAGCCAATCAGTCAAGGGTGTGGAGAAGAGCTTACTCTTAAAACTAAGCCTTAGGCTATAATGACCCGGCCTGCCCACAGCCTGTTCCAGAACACACATTAATATCAACGAACTTCCATGTGGGCAGCGCCATCTTTAACAAAGTGAGCACAATATATTTTATCTGCCCAACAATGACATACTTCAAAGATATAGAACACATATTCCAAAAATTTATATGGAACCAAAAAAGAATATGAATAACCTCAGCAATCTTAAAAAGAAAAAATAAAGCAGGAGTTATCACACTTTAGGATATCAAAGTTTACTACAAGGCCATTATACTCAAGACAGCCTGGTACTGGCGTAAGAACAGGCACATAGATCAATGGAACAGAACAGAAGACCCAGAAATAAACCCACAGCTATATGGACAACTGATATTTGACAAAGGGAGACAGAGCATACAATGGAGTAAAGACAGCCTCTTTAACAAATGGTGTTGGGAAAATTGGACATCTACCTGCAAAAAAATGAAACTAGACCATCAACTTACACCATTCACAAAAACAAACTCAAAATGGATAAAAGCCTTAACATAAGCCGTGAAACCATAAGCATCTTAGAAGAAAACATAGGCAGCCAGCTCTCCTACATCTGTAGCAGCTATATATTTGCCGATTTTTCTCCAAGGGCAAATTAAATAGAAGGCAAGATAAACAAATGGGACTATATCAAACTAAAAAGTTTTTGCACAGCTAAAGACAATAAGAACAGAATAAAAAGACAAACCACACAATGGGAGAACATATTCGATAGCACATCTGATAAGGGGTTAATAACTAAAATTTATAAAGAACTTATAAAACTCAACACCAGGAAGACAAACAATCCAATCAATAAATGGGCAAAAGAAATGAATAGAAATTTCTCCAAAGAGGACATACAGATGGCCAATAGGCATATGAAAAAATGCTCAACATCACTAATCATTAGAGAAATGCAAATTAAAACCACAATGAGATATCACCTCACACCAGTCAGAATGGCACTCATCCGCAAAACAACACAGAATAAGTGCTGGCGAGGATGTGGAGAAAAGGGAACTCTTCTGCACTGCTGGTGGGAATGCAGACTGGTGCAGCCACTGTGGAAAACAGTTTGGAGATTCCTCAAAAAATTAAAAATCGAACTGCCTTTTGACCCAGCTATCCCACTTATAGGAATATACCCTAAGAACACCATAGCACTGTTCGAAAAGAAGAAATGTGCCCCCATGTTCGTGGCAGCATTGTTCACAATAACGAAGGTCTGGAAACAGCCCAAGTGTCTGTCAGAAGACGAGTGGATTAAAATGCTATGGTATATATATACTATGGAGTACTACTCAGCCATAAGAAATGATGACATCGGATCATTTACAACAAAATGGATGGACCTTGATAACATTATACGGAGTGAAATAAGTAAATCAGAAAAAAAGAAAAACTGAGAACAGCATGATTTCATACATAGGTGGGACATAAAAGTGAGACTATGAGACATGGACAAGAGAGTGGTGGCTACGGGGTGTGGGGTGGGAGGGAAGAGTGGTATAGGGAG
Source organism: Rhynchonycteris naso (assembly GCA_037038555.1). Classification (NCBI taxonomy): domain Eukaryota; kingdom Metazoa; phylum Chordata; class Mammalia; order Chiroptera; family Emballonuridae; genus Rhynchonycteris; species Rhynchonycteris naso. The sequence goes on along the minus strand of CM072996.1, from coordinate 186,592,308 downwards.
GAGGGGAGGGACACAGGGAAAACCAGATAGAAGGTGACAGAGGACAATTTGACTTTGGGTGACGGGTATGCAACACAATTGAATGATAAGACAACCTGGAGATGTTTTCATTGTACATATGTACCCTGATTTATTGGTGTCACCTCATTAAAATTAATAATAATAAAATAAAATTAAAAAAAGAAAAGAAACAAGAGCAATCTTAAAACAAAAACAAAAAGCTAACTTTACACTTAAAGGAACCTGAAGAAAATACTGAAGCCCATAATGAGTAGAAGAAAAGAAAGAATAAAGATCAGAGCAGAAATAAAAAATAGAATCTAGGCCCTGGTCAGTGGCTCAGTGGGTAGAGCATTGGCCTGTTGTATGAATGTTTCAGGATCGATTCCTAGTCAGGGCACACAGGGGAAGTGAGCACCTGCTTCTCTCCTCCTCTTTCTTCCCTTCTCCTCCTCTCCCCTCCCGCAGCCAATGGCTTCATTGGTTCGAGTGTGACCTGGGCGCTGAAGATAGCTCTGTTGAAGTGTGACAACTTCAGGTGCTAAAAATAGCTCGGTACTAGAGCATCATCCACTGGTGGGATTGCCAGGTGGATCCCTGTGGGGGCACATGCAGGAGTCTGCTTCATTTTCAACTCTCTTCTTACCTAAAAACAAACAAACAAAAAAACCAAACCACCAAATAAGAAAGATGTCAAAATCAGTCGTCTTAACACTTTCAAGCAATAAAAAACGATGCAATGGTTAATGAATTCTTGTTCACCTTGGTATAAGCACATTTTGTAATTAGCATATTAATTGATGATATTCAAATGAGAGCTGGAAGATTTTAGTTTTTTTAAAACAGACTAAACACAATCACAATCTTTTATTTTCTTTCTTTCTTTCTTTCTTTCTTTCTTTCTTTCTTTCTCTCTCTTTCTTTCTTCTTCTTCTTTTTTTTTTTTTTTTTTGAGAGAGGCAGGGAGACAGTAAGATCGAGCTGCCCTGACCAGGGAATCGAACTGGCAAACACCGCGTTCCAGGATGACACTCCAAACAACTGAGCTATCTGTCCAGGGCTTAATTTCTTTTCTTCCTTTTTCTTTTTCTTTTTTTCAGAGACAGAGAGAAGAAGTGGAAGAGAAGGGATAGGGAAAGAGAAGCATTTATTTGTTATTCTATTCAGTCATGTATTCATTGGTTGCTTCCTGTGTGTGCCCTGACCAGAGACTGAACCTATAACCTTTTTGTTTCAGGACAATACTCTTAATCGACTAAGCTAACCGGCCAAAGTCACAATCCTTTTTTAAATGTTATTAGTTTGTGTTCTAAGGAATAGATAGGGCACAATGGTAAATATCATAACCCTTGGTCAAACAGTGACAAATGTTAAATGATTTAAAGACAAATGATTGAGCTTTTACACTGAGCCCATTTTGCCCCCTAGGTGACCTCCATGAAACAGCCAGTGGTAACAGATGGGGAAGGGCATGCTGGCATCATCTGCCCGGTGCTCCCCTGCAGTGCCATAGGGTTGCCCACTTTGTAGAATGTAACATTTTGTCTTTCTTCCTTTGGAAAGCCCTAAAAGAGAAATTCCTCAGTCCACATGGGGTGGAGTAGGATTTGGAGGGACCAAAAGGCACTGTATGAGTCTGATTCTTTTCAGAGAATTTGGAAGTTTGAACAGAACATTTAGAGTCAGACAAGGTTTGAAATTAGAGTTTTGAGGTCACATTTTTTTTTTTTACTGAGACAGGCCAGGAGGTGTGGTGCTGGTTCTGGGCCTTTGTGTGACAGATTAGAAAGCTTCTCTGCCTTCTTGCACTGTTACTCCAGAGACCCAGAGACAATGGGAAGTACCCAAAACGTCCTTCTTGAGTGGGGAGCAACCCTCTTCCTCCTGCATCCAAGTGAGTACCTTTCCCTGGACCATGGTCCATGCCTTAACCAAGGCAGGGGGTGACTTGCAGTCAAGGGACTTAACACAGAGCACCTGGAACTCAGTTTTCACCCCGACTCCCCCAGGGCTGCTGTTCCTTCCAGAAGCTCTCACCTCAGAGGTCAAGGTGCTAGGCTTCTGGTGAAATGCAGGCTCTGCCCAGAGCAGAAAGGGATAGGAGGCACCCGGGCTTGCAGCCCGACCTAGAGTAACGTGAGGAGGTCCCAGCAGCCTGTCCGTGCCCAGGGATGCTCCTCCTACAGTCTTTCCTGCAGTCGGCAGGCATCCCTGAGGTCACTGTGACTTCCTGGGAGGCCCTGCCGCTGGAACGGAAGGCCGCTTAGGGCCAGGCGCTTTCCAGTTCAGAAGCCTGCATCCCGGGCCTGCCACCAGCTGTGTGACTCTTAGTCTTTAGTTGAAGACTCTTAGTGCTCAGGCTTCTCTCACAATCTGAACAGATCCTGTTCCTGTTCCCTGCCAAAATGTCAACTTCCTGGGTGTGTCCCCATCTGGCTCTGCATGTGGCATCACAAGCAGAATCTGTGAGGACCAGGAAAGGAGTCTAATTTTTCTGTTTCTTACATGAGAGAGGATTGACTAGGCTGCGTGTACAAGACACCCCAAAGGACAACGGCAAGATCAAAGTTTCTTTCCCTCTGATGTAAGCATCAGCATGAAGGCATCTCAGGGCACTGCTCACCGGGCTCTCCTGGTGCTGGCTGAGCCACCCCGGGAGAATGGGTCTGAGCCTCAGGATGCAGGGTGAGCAGCAGCCACCATGCCCTTACCCCCAGAGCAGGACAGAGGCTGCAGGAAGCAGAGGTGCAACCCTGACCCCTTCCTTTAAGGAAATGTTACCCTGATGTTGCGCAATCTCTTCTTCCACTGGGCACAGTCACCTGGCCACAGGAAGGCAAAGAAAAATGGCCACAAACCCCGCTAAATTTTGGCACATCTGTTATTGTGGGGGTGAATGATTATACAGGAGACAGCAATCAGATTCAGATACATTATTTTTATTAAACTTTTCTAAATATTGATTTTTAAAAATTTAAAATACTTGCTTATAACACATCAAACAATACAAAGATAGATGAAGAAAAAGCATGCTTCTGAGGGAAATAGTATTAACGGCTTGATTTATAGTCTTTTCTGCCTTTCCTGAGAGTCATTTAAAAATACTCAAACCTTTCTTTCTCTCCACCCATTTTTATATTTTTAAAATGAGATCTGCATTTTCAAGATAAAATATTTTCTACAGTTGGCTTGTTTTTTATGTATAATAAATCATGTACAATTATCAGTAACTATATGTGGCTCTAACTTGTTTTTAATGACTGCCTAATAGCTCACAGTGCGTATTTCATACTTGAACGCACTGTTCCTTGTATATTGACCAAGTGAATGTTTAGACTGATTCATTCTATTGCCACAGTAAGTAAGCTTGCAACAGAAACAGCTGTGCAGGTGATTCAGGAATTTCTTTCTGGAGGGTACCATCATTCAGCAGACAAGGAGACCAAGCCCAGGGTGCTGCTTGACTTGGCCAAGGCCACTGAGTAAGGAGAGCTGGGCAGGGTTGGGGACTAGGACCCACTGCCAGGACCCCAAGCTGTCTCCGTCACTCAGTACTGCACTTGGTCAGCATCTCTGGGCTTTGGCTTGTGTGTCCTTTGCTTGTTCCAATTTGCAGCCTGGTGAAGCCCTGCGGTGGCCAGGCCACACAGCCTTGAGGGCGAAGGTGGGGCAGGGGCCATAGCTAGGGGTGGAGAGTAGGCCCTACCCACTCCTGCTTCTCCTCCTCCTAGTTCTCTGCACACCAGTCCCACCCAGCACTGCAGAGCTGGGCCTTGAGGGGGGCACTGGTCCTGCAGGTCCTGATGACAAATGTCTCCCAGCGTACAGCTGGCTAAGGCAGGGAGGGTCTGCACATCTGAGCATGTCCCCGCTGGTCTGCTCAGCCTTCAGCTCCACTGCATAGACTGGGAACTTGGGAGTGACAAAGTGGAGACTGAGCTCGGAACTGATCCCCCAGACCCTCGCTTCCCCTCCACTGCTGAGGGTGCTTCTGTCTTTCCATCGCAGGCCTGATGACCTCTTAAACCGGGTTCCCTTCTGTCTCTGCAGGGAAAGGGAGGGACTTTGGCAAGGATAGGCTAATTCTTTTGCATGCTCAGCATTTTGAAGGGGCACCCTCTTCCTGTTGCAGGTGCTCAAGCTGGGGATGAGAAGGGTGCTGTCTATCTCTAGGTCAGTCTGGGGTGGCCCCACCCCCCTCAGGAATCACTTTGTGCTTCCTGGATTCCTGGACTCTCCAATCTCAAGGCTTCTACCTCTTGGAAGGATGTAACCCACTTCTCCCACACATACAATTGTGTCCTGGACAAATGATATCACTTGACCATTGTCGAAGCAATCCTACAGCCAACAGGGAAATGACCCACAGCTGGAGAGAGGAGGGCAGTTTCTCCCACCTCTGGGAACCTTGTGCCTCTCGTGTCTTTCAGCGAAATCACTGTTAGTGTTGTTCTGGACAAATCAGGTTGTCCATTTGAATAACTGCAATCAGGAGCCTGCTTCCCTTGCTTGGACCTGTCAGCTCTGCCTGGGTTCTGAGGTTTCTCCGCTTTTCTCATCCTGGGGGAGTGGTCAGCACAGCTGTCTGCAGGGCCAGGCCAGGGAACAGCCCCACAGTGCTTGAGTGTCCTCTTATCTGCCAGTGGCTCTCACTGTCTGAGGATACCTCATTTTGGGCAAATTTCCCGTTGTTCCTCAGGAGCTTAGATTTAGCTGTTGTTCTCCTCACATCTGGGAAAGTTCAGACTTTGTGTCCTTCAGGGTGAAGATGGAGGCCAGAGATGGGTTGTATGTTCTGCTCAGCAACTCCAGCTGTGGCACCAAAAGATACTTCTATATTTGGCAAAGGAGGGAAACAAAGCCCCCATGGCGGCCATGCAGGTACTATGGCAAGGGCGGGGCCTAGCCGACCATTCTGGGTCAGTGTGAGCTCCCTGAGGGGCACTGACTGTGCCTTCTGATTCTGTGTCCTCGGCGCCTCCACAGGGCCTGACCCAGAAAGTGCTCCATAAATACTAGGGGGCAAGTGCAGAGACCTGAGCTCAAAGGCAGAGCCTCTGCCTAAGAACCCAATGTCTACTGTGGCAGGGGTCCAAAGGAGGTACCTCTTGGGCGGGATGGGCCCTCCTGCTTCGCCTCAGCCCTGGGGCAGGACTTTGGAGGGGAGGCTTCAGCTGGTTTGCCCCATGGCTTCCCAAGGCTGGGCCAGCCTGATACAGACGAGGAGGCTACAGACTGTTACAATCAGACAGCTGGGCCAGTGGAGGCCCCATGCACCCTGGGCAGTGGGCTGGAGGCTCTGCATCCTGGCGTTGACTGGGAATCTTTATTTCTGTATCACCAGCTCCGTTCCAGGCAATTGAAATCCCCAGGCCATCCCTAGCGACAGCTACCAAGGTAAACAAACAGCAGAGGAAGCCTGGATCCCTGTTGGCTCCCTTTTGGGGGGCTCTGAGAGAGATGTGGACATGTGGGCCCATCAGGGTGATCTCCTGGGGCTGGGTGGAGGCAGGGAGCAGTGTGGTGCCCCACCCAGCCACTTGACGTGTGTAACTAAATTGAGCTAATTCCATTTTGTGGCACAGAGCCCTAGAGTCAGGGTTCTCGAATAATGTTATTATCTCATTTTGTGTAAATGTCACCGTGGCGCATCTGGAGCGGGAAGAAAGGACTTTGTTGAGATGTTCCTGGTCTCCTGAGTGGATTGTGTTTGTTCTGGCAGCATGAAGTCCATCTAATCCCAAGGCCTCCAGGAGCTGATGCAGATGCCATGTTACATTTCTAGAACCTTCCACAGAGTGACAGGAAAAGTACTTTCTCTGGATCAATCCAAGAACTGAGTGAGGGACACTGATGGAGCAGTGGAGGCCAAGCCCCCAGGCATCTGCTCAGGGACCAGCTGGAACCATTCACCTTCCCAGTTCTGCCCCTGAGGGGAAGTGACCTAGAAATGGAGACATGAACCCAGGCAGCCACATTCTCCTTTTCATCACTGGCCTGTAGCAACTCCATGAAAGTGGGTGGCCCTCAGGGATGTGGCTGGAAAACCATCAGTGAACAAATAGGAATGACTGCATGATCTCTTTCAAGATAAGGACATGAGATACAAACCAAACTTGTGTGCTGTGTGAGGTCAGAACCTGGACAAACTCAGTCACTCTTTGCAAGCATTCCAGAGGAAAAGGCCCGACAAACAGAAGCAACCAGGAGTCTCCTTCCTGGGCCTGAGCCTTCTGGGCCTTTTCTGCTGCACAGCCCTGCCCTGGGGGACGTGGGCAGGTGCCCACAGCCTCCTGGCCTTCCCTCCCTCGCACCCACCCCCAACCTCCACCTCTCCACTGAACAGCTCACTGTGTGACTGTTTTCTTCACAGAGTTGCTGTGGGTGCTCACGAGTCTTTCAGGGGCAGTGACCTGGCTCAGGGACGATGTCCTTGCCACTGGGTTGGAGCTCTGAATGTCCCTGACCACTGCAGTGCTGACCTCAGTGGGCAGGCTTCAGCGGTCCTGCAGGTCTCTGTGCTAGAATGATAGATGGTGAGGTCTTAGATCTCAGGTGTGAACAAGCCAATAGCAAAATATCCCCAGCTTCCCGAGGAGGTGTCTCAGAACCTGAAGACCACAGGTGCCATTTTTGTGATGTGCATGTTTCTCCATGTGACCACTAGGCCCCTTGGGATGGCCATTTGCTTGTGTCCTACAGAAAGTGACCTGTGGCCTCCCAACTTCTTTTCCGCCAGCTTGGATGATGCCCCTTCTGCCGAGTCATTAAGCCACTGGAACCTTGGAGTCTGGATTTCACAGAAACATGTGTTTTAGGCCTGAAAGGGGCCTCAGAAAGTAGTTTATATGTATTCTGTTTTGTTATATAGCTTTAAACTGCTTTTGTGAGCATTTCCTCATCTTAGCATAAAGACTGTTTCTCCCCACGGAGAGCACAGCGCAGGACACTGAGGTCGACAGGTCAGGTGACTGGGTTAAGGCCATGCTGATTCACTACGTGTCCTCCGCGAAGTGTCCACAGTGCCTGTGAGTCCTCTTCCTCGGTGGACTGGCCCCCATCTCTAGTGTTAAGTGGATCACACAGCGTGGACTTGACCAGCTGCAGGGTGGGGGTTGCGGCAGCTGCAGCTGGTTTTCCTGAGCCCATCCCAGCTGGAAGGTCTTGAGGCCTTTGCCTACAGGCCCTGCCATGGAGGCTCAGATCACGGTCAGTCCAGACTCAGGCCTTCTGCAATCCACAAACTCTGAGTGCGGCTGATGACTTCCAGATGCTTTCATTCAAAATCCTTAGCAGCTCTCTTGTGCCATTGATCCAAGAGCCCAGGTGCCCGGGGCCCTTTGAACCATGTCATGTCCCTCCCTCTCAAAACAGGGTCACACTGAGGGTGAGGTGCCCAGGACTGTGCTGCTGTCTGAAAACCTAAGGTGATCTCCACCATGGGTGCTCACCAACCAAGAGAGCAAGGTGGCTTGCTTCCCTGCCAGATCCTGGGCCTACCACCTGCTCTGCCTGGTTTGATAAGTATTTGATTCACCTTGAACCGGTCACCCCAGCCAGCCCCCTGCCTCCTGGTAGGCTCTGCAGGGGCCGTCACAGGCAGGCAAGCCTGACTTGTTTTTTGAAGGCCTGTTCCATGAGCAGGGCCTTTCATGTGAGGACACAACTGAAAGACACTTGTGGTGCTGCTTCCTGACTGATGTGTGGTGCTGGCAGTTCAGTGGAGGGACAGTGACCAGGTCCAGCTTGGGTGTGTTGTGTTACCCTGAGCAGCCACTAGACAGGAGGGTGGCACAGATCCTGCTTCAGGCCTCTGGCACTGAGCCAATGCATGACCCTTAACTCTAGAGTAAAATGGGAGAAGAAATTGGTGGTTCTCCAAAGCAGGACAGCTTTGTTGCCCAGAGCAGACAGTCAAGAGGCCTTCTCCTGCACAATTGGTGTTACCGCAGAGTCAGCTGACCTGGGCTGCAAGATCTTGCTATCTCCTAGAAGGCTGTGGTGCTTCCATGCAGTTGTTCAGACAGGGAGACCCTTTGAAACTGAGCACTGATGAAGAGACTCAGCTTATTTGTAATGGACTTTGACAGCAGGATTGGGACTCTGGCCATCACTAGTGCCCACAGTATGTGCAGCCTGTGGGATCATTGTTGGTACCAGGAAGGACGCTGAGTCTGAGGCCTGGGCCAGTGGGAGGCTAGGGATCAGGCTGCGTGCGGGTGGACTCCTTTCTGCACTGGCAGAGTGGGTGCCCCACCAAATACCCCTCTGAAGGGTTCAGGTGTCCAAAAGCCTGTCCTGCCCTCTCGCCCTGCAGCATTTTATCAAGCCCCCATCCCCACATCTGTGTTGTGCTGCTCTGATGACTGGTGTCCCTGATTCGTCCCATGTATGTGCAGTGAGAGGTCAGAATTGGCCTCCACTGGCTCTCCTGAAGAAGTCATTCTAGGGCTTCACCTGCAGGAAAATAAAATACTGTTCATGGTTTCAGATTTTGTCCTCCATATTCTCACCAAATTGTGTTTTTTCTTTTTAAATAGTAGCCATGCTTCTGTGTTTGAGGTAGTAAGTGCATCCTTATAGTTTTGCCTTGCACTTCTCTAATGATTAGTGATGAGCTTCCTTTCGTGTGCTTCATTCAAATACCGTTTTTATTTTTTTCAGAAATGTCTCCTTAAGTAGTTTTAAGTAGTTTTTGAATTAGATTGTTTTTCTGATGTTTTAAGACTTCTCCATATATTCTGGATATTAAATCATTCTCAGATTTATAATTTGCAAATAATACCCCCATTGGGTTGGTTCTGCCTTATTACAGTTGTTGATGTGTCTTTTGATGCCAAAGCTTTAAATTTTATTTTATTATTGATTTTAATTTATTGTGTTTACATAGATACTAGTGTTGCTCCGAATGCATCCCCCCTCCCACGTATACAACATCTCCATTGCCCCCTTCACCAAAGAGCCCTCCACCCTTCCCTTCAGGTTTATCCCATACTATCATCACTTTTCCCTCAGTTCTCTTTTCCTCTGGTCCCTTTGATCTCTCCTCTGTCTCAATTCTGTTCCTCAGTTCATACTGTTCATTGGATTCTCAAATAAGTAAGGTCATAGAATTTTTTTTTCTGCCTGGCTTATTTCACTTAACGTAATAGCTTCCATGTCCATCCATGTTGTTACAAAAGGTAAGATTTCCTTCTTTTTCATGGCTGCATAGAATTCAATTGTAAATATGTACCAAAACTTTTTAATCCACTTGTCCACTGACAAACATTTGGGCTGTTTCCAGATCTTCGCTATTGTGAACAATGCTGCCATAAACATGGGGTGCATTTCTCCTTTTGAAACAGTGCTATGGTGTTCCTGGGGTATATTCCTAAAAGTGGAATAGCTGGGTCAAAAGGCAGTTTGATTTTTAATTTATTGAGGAATCTCCATACTGTTTTCCACAGTGGCTGCACCAGTCTGCATTCCCACCAGCAGTGCAGGAGGGTTTCCTTTCTCCACATCCTCGCCAGCACTTATTCTGGGTTGTTTTGCTGATGAGCGCCATTCTGACTGGTGTGAGATGATATCTCATTGTGGTTTTAAATTGCATTTCACTAATGATTAGTGATGTTGAGCATTTTTTCATATGCTTATTGGCCATCTGTATGTCCTTTTGTAAAAAAGTGTCTATTTATTTCTTTTGCCCATTTATTGATCGGATTATCTTCATGGTCTTGAGTTTAACAAGTTCTTTATAAATTTTGTTTATTAAACCCTTATCAGACGTATTGTCGAATATGTTCTCCCATTGTGTAGTTTGGCTTTTTATTCTGTTCTTATTGTCTTTACCTGTGCGAAAGCTTTTTAGTTTGATATAGTCCCATTTGTTTAACCTGTCTTTTATTATACTTGCCCATGGAGATAAATTAGCAAATATATTGCTGTGAGATATGTTGGAGAGATTACTGCCTATGTTTTCTTCTAAGATGCTTATGGTTTCACGGCTTCCATTTAAGTCTTTTATCCATTTTGAGTATATTTTTGTGAATGGTGTAAGTTGGTGGTCTAGTTTAATTTGTTTTGCAGGTAGCAGTCCAATTTTCCTAACACCATTTGTTAAAGAGGCTGTCTTTACTCCATTGTATGCTCTTACCTTCTTTGTCAAATACCAGTTGTCCATAAAGGTGTGGGTTTATTTCTGGGTTCTCTGTTCTGTTCCATTGATCTATATGCTTGTTCTTATGCCAGTACCAGGCTGTTTTGAGTACAATGGCCTTGTAGTATAACTTGGTATCAGGAAGTGTGATGCCTACCACTTTATTCATTTTTTTCAAGATTGCTGAGGCTATTTATGTTCTTTTTTGGTTCCATATAAATTTTTGGAATATGTGTTCTATATCTTTGAAGTATGTCATTGGTATTTTCATTGGTATTGCATTGAATTCATAAATTGCTTTGGGTAATATAGACATTTTAATGATGTTTATTATTCCTAACTATGAGCATGGTATATGCTTCCACTTATTTGTGTCTTCCTTGATTTCTTTTATCAATGTTTTATAATTTTCCGAGTACAAGTCTTTAATCTCCTTGGTTAAATTTACTCCTAGGTACTTTATTTTTTTTGTTGCAATAGTGAAGGGGATTGTTTTCTTAATTTCTCTTTCTGACAGTTGGTGCATAAAAATACCTCTGATTTCTGAGTATTAATTTTATATCCTGCAACCCTGCTGAATTCATCTATCAGGTCCAGTAGATTTTTTGACTAAGACTTTAGGCTTTTCTATATACAATATCATATCATCTGCAAATAATGATAGTTTTACTTATTCTTTTCCAATTTGGATGCCTTTTATTTCTTCTTATCTGATTGCTGTTGCTAGGACTTCCAGGACTATGTTGAATAAGAGTGGTGATAGGGGGCACCCCTGCTTTATTCCTGATCTTAAGTGGATTGCTTTTAATTTTTGCCCATTGAGTATGATGTTGGCTGTGGGTTTGTCATAGATAGCCTTTATCATGTTGAGGTGTGTTCCCTGTATTCTCACTTTTCTGAGAGTTCTGATCATGAATGGGTGCTGGATATTATCAAATGCTTTTTCTGTATCTATTGAAATTATCATGTCGTTTTTCTCCTTCCTTTTATTTATGTGATGAATCACATTGATTGATTTGTGAATATTGTACCAGCCTTGCCTCCACAGATTAAATCCCTTGATCATGGTGTATGATTTTTTTTCATATATTGCAAGATCCAGTTGGCTAATATTTTGTTGAGGAATTTAGAATCTAAATTCATCAGGGATACCGGCCTAAACTTTTCATTTTTTGTGTTGTCTTAGCCTGGTTTTGGAATCAGAATTATGCTCGCCTCATAAAAGAAACTTGAAAGTCTTTCTTCATCTTATATTTTTTGAAATAGCTTGAGAAGGATAGAAGTTAAATATTTGGTAGAATTCACTTGTGAAGCCATTGGGCCCTGGGCTTTCTGTTTGTTGGGAATTTTTTTTGATAACTGTTTTAATCTCTTTTGTTGTAATCGGTTTGTTTAGGTTTACTGATTCTTCCCTATTGATTTTTAAAATATATGTTTCAAGGAATTTGTCCGTTTCATCTAGGTTGTCTAGTTTTTTGGCATACAGTTCTTCATAGTATTTTCTTACAATCCTTTGTATTTCTGTTGTGTCAGTTGTTATTTCTCCACTCTCATTTCTAATTTTATTTATTTGAGTCCTATCTCTTTTTTTCTTGGTGAGTCTAGTTAAAGGTTCATTGATCTTGTTTACCATTTCAAAGAACCAGCTCCTTGTCTTATTGATCCTCTGTATTGTTTCTTTAGCCTCTATGTCATTTATTTTTGCTCTGATCTTTATTATTTCCTTCTTTCTACTACCTCTTGGCTTTACTTGCTGTTCTAGTTCTTTTAGATGCAGAGTTGTTTATTTGAGCCTTTTCTAGCTTCTTAAGGTATGCCTGTAATGCTATGAACTTCCCTCTCAGTACTGCTTTTGCTGTGTCCCATAAATTTTGAGTTGTTGTATGCTCATTATTGTTCATTTCTAGAAATTGTTTTATTTCTTCTTTGATCTTATTGTTAACCTATTCATTATTTAATAACATGCTATTTAGTTTCCAAGTGTTTGAGTATTTTTCAGTTTTTCTGTTGTGGTTGCTTTCTAGTTTCATGCCATTGTGATCAGAAAAAATGCTTGATATGATTTCTATCTTCTTAAATTTTTTGAGACCACTTTGTGACCTAATTTGTGGTCTATCCTAGAGAATGTACCATGAGCACTTGAAAAGAATGTATATTCTGCTGCTTTAGGGTGAAAGGTTCTGAAAATATCTATTAAATCGAGTTGATCTAGTGTATCCTTTAAGTCTGCTGTTTCTTTATTAATTTAATATCTTTCTTGAGGATCTATCCAGTGATGTTAGTGGGGTATTGAAATCCCTTACTAATATAGTATTGCTGTTGATCTCACCCTTTATATCCATGATAATCTGCTTTATATATTTAGGTGCTCTTATATTAGATGTATTGATATTTATAATGGTTATATCTTCCTGTTGGATTGCTCCCTTTATCATTATGTAGTTACTTTCTTTATCTCTCAATGCTTTAAAGTCCATTTTGTCTGATATAAGTATTGCTACCACAGGTATTTTTTAATTTCAATTTTCATGAAATAAATTTTTCCATCATTTTACCTTCTGTCTATGTGCATCTTTTGTTTTAAGGTGTGTCTCTTGTAGACAGCATATGTGTGGGTCCTGTTTTCTTATCCACACAGCTACCCTATGTCTTTTGATTGGATCATTTAATCCACTTTAAGGTTATTATTGATATGCAGTTGTTTATTGACATTTTATTCTTTAAAGCTGTGTTCCTCTTTTGTTATATTATTTTCCCCCTTTCATCTGTGTACAACAAGCTCCTTAACATTTCTTGTAGCATTGGTTTGGTTGTAATGAATTCCTTGAGTTTTTAATTTATTTTTTGTCTGGGAAGCTTTTTATTTCTCCTTCAATTTTAAACGATATCCTTGCTGGATAGAGTAATCTTGGTTGTAGGCTCTTGTTCTTCATTACTTTTGACTATTTTTTGCCATTCTCTACTGGCCTCAAGTGTTTCTGTTGAGAAGTCAGATATCATCCTTACTGGGGCTCCTTTGTAGGTGATAGCCTTTTCTTTCTGTAGCAGCTTTTAATATTTTCTCTTTATCACTTCGCTTTGCTATTTTTATTATAATGTGTCTTGGTGTAGATTTCTTTGGGTTTCTCTTCAATGAAATTCTCTGTACTTCTTGAACTTGTGTGACTTTATCCTGCATCAATTTAGGGAAGTTTTCAGCTATGATTTGATTGAACAAAGTTTCTATCCCTTGTTCTTTCTCTTCTTCTTCAGGAACCCCTATGATGCGGATGTTATTTCTCTTCAGGTTGTCACAGAGCTCTTTTAGCGTTTCTTCAGACTTTTGAGTATCTTTTCTTTTTTTTGCTCTGCTTCTGTGCCTTCGTTTATCTTGTCCTCTAACTCACTGATTCGATCCTCAGCTTTATCCATCCTGCTTTTAATTCCTTCCATTGTGGTCTTCAGTTCTAATATTTTATTTGTTATTTCTGACCGATTCTTTTTTATTATTTCAATGTCCTTTTTTATACTTGCTATCTCTTTATTTGGTTGTTCGTTATGACCATTTATTGTTTTTCTAAGATTTTTGAGCATCTTAACAATCATTATTTTAAACTCTGCATCTGGTAATTTGTTCCATTCAAGTAATTTGATCCATTCAAGTCCTTTTCTGGGGATTTCTCTTGATTCAATTTGGTTGCATTTCTCTGCTTTCCCATTTTGTCTGTGTACAAGAAAGTTGTGGCCACTGGAGTCCAATGAATGTGACCTCTGTTTTCCCTAGGTGTGATCTGTCTGCAGGCCTGCCACCTCCTCTGCTGTTGCCTTTGGTGTTCCGGTATGGGCCTTGCGAGTGCTGGCTGGCTGTGGCTGTTGTTGCGGTTTTTGCCTCTCGTCCATGGGAGGGGCTGTGTTTATGTGTCCAGGTCTACAAGCCTCGGCCTTCACTCTGCCCCATGGGTGGTGCTTTGCATTGTGCCCAGGGCCACAAGCCTCAGCACCGTGACCAGGGGTGAGCACCTTTGCTCAGCCCCCAAAGCTTTAATTTTTTTAATGAAGTTCAACTTGTATTTTATCTGTGCCTTTGGTGCAATATCCAAGGCATCACTGCCAAATCCAACGTCAAGATGTTTTTGTTCTGTTTTCTTCGAAAACATATATTGTTTTAGGTATTACAGTTAGGTAGGTCCTTGATCAATGTGAGTTAATTTTTTCACATGCTGGTAGGTAACGGTCCACTTTTACTCTTTTTGCAAATGGTTTCCAGTTTCCCAGGATCACTTGCTAAATGGCCTGTTTTTTCTTCAGCTGAATGATCTTGGCACCTTTGTCAAAAGATCACTTGACCCTATATATGAGAGTACTTTTAGGCTCTGTACTCTGTTCCATTGGTCTATCTCTCTGTCTTTTTGTCAGTGCCACACTGTGTTGACTACTGTAGTGGGTTCTTTTTTTGTAGTTTTTTTTTTTTAAAGTCGACAGTACAAATACTGTAGTTTTATTTTAAGGTTTTAAATCAGAAAGTGTGAGTCCACGTTGCACCATGCTTGCATTTCAGAAGTAAATCCTATGTGCTGAGGGTGTATAATCCTTTGAATAAGCTGCATAACTCTGTTTGTCAGTATTTTGTTGAGGACTTTTCCATCCATGTTCACAGGAATATTTGTCTGTCATTTCATTTACTTAAAATTATTTTATTGAATTTATTGCTATGACATTGGTTAATAAAATTATATAGGTTTCAAGTGCAACTCTATAATCTATCATCATTTTCTTTTCTTTTTTTTAATATATATTTTATTATTATTAATTCTAATGGGGTGACACCAATAAATCAGGGTACATATGTACAATGAAAACATCTCCAGGTTATCTTATCATTCAATTGTGTTGCATACCCGTCATCAAAAGTCAAATTGTCCTCTGTCACCTTCTATCTGGTTTTCCCTGAGTCCCTCCCCTCCTCCCTATCCCACTCTTCCCTCCCTCCCCCCATCCTGTAACCACCACTCTCTTGTCCATGTCTCATATTCTCACTTTTATGTCCCACCTATGTATAAAATCATGCTGTTCTCAGTTTTTCTTTTTTTCTGATTTACTTATTTCACTCCGTATAATGTTATCAAGGTCCATCCATTTTGTTATAAATGATCCGATGTCATCGTTTCTTATGGCTGAGTAGTGTTCCATAGTATATATGTACCATAGCTTTTTTTTTTTCATTTTTAAAAAAATTTTATTTAGAATATTAATTTTAACAGTGACATTGATCAATAAGAGTACATAGGTTTCAGGTGAACATTTCTATAGCATTTGAATTGTTGATTATGTTGTATACCCATCACCCAAAGTCAAATCACTTTCCATCACCTTATATTTGTTCCTTTTTATACTCTTCCCCACCTCCACTTTCCCTTTTCCTTGCTAACTACTTCACTTTTATCTATGTGTATAAGTCTCAGTTTTATATTCCACCTTTGTATGAAATCATACAGTTCTTAGCTTTTTCTGATTCACTTATTTCACTCAGAATAATATTCTCAAGGTCCATTCATGTTGTTGTAAATGCCACTATGTTATCATTTCTTATGGCTGATTAGTATTTCATAGTATATATGTACCACATCTTCTTTATCCAATCCTTTATCAAGAAATACTTTAATTGTTTCCATGTGTTGGCCACTATGAAAAAGCTGCAAGAACATGGGGGTGCATGTGTCTTTACATAACAATGTTTTTGAGTTTTGGGGGTAGATACCCAGTAGAGGGATTGCTGGGTCATATGGTAGCTCTATTCTTATATATATATATATATATATATTATTAATTCTAATGGGGTGACACCAATAAATCAGGGTACATATGTACAATGAAAACATCTCCAGGTTGTCTTATCATTCAATTGTGTTGCATACCCGTCACCCAAAGTCAAATTGTCCTCTGTCACCTTCTATCTGGTTTTCCCTGTGTCCCTCCCCTCCTCCCTATCCCACTCTTCCCTCCCACCCCACACCCCGTAGCCACCACTCTCTTGTCCATGTCTCATAGTCTCACTTTTATGTCCCACCTATGTATGAAATCATGCTGTTCTCAGTTTTTCTTTTTTTTCTGATTTACTTATTTCACTCCGTATAATGTTATCAAGGTCCATCCATTTTGTTGTAAATGATCTGATGTCATCATTTCTTATGGCTGAGTAGTACTTCATAGTATATATGTACCAAAGCTTTTTAATTCACTCGTCTTCTGACGGACACTTGGGCTGTTTCCAGACCTTCGCTATTGTGAACAATGCTGCCACAAACATGGGGGCACATTTCTTCTTTTCGAACAGTGCTATGGTGTTCTTAGGGTATATTCCTATAAGTGGGTTAGCTGGGTCAAAAGGCAGTTCGATTTTTAATTTTTTGAGGAATCTCCAAACTGTTTTCCACAGTGGCTGCACCAGTATGCATTCCCACCAGCAGTGCAGAAGGGTTCCCTTTTCTCCACATCCTCGCCAGCACTTATTCTGTGTTGTTTTGCGGATGAGTGCCATTCTGACTGGTGTGAGGTGATATCTCATTGTGGTTTTAATTTGCATTTCTCTAATGATTAGTGATGTTGAGCATTTTTTCATATGCCTATTGGCCATCTGTATGTCCTCTTTGGAGAAATTTCTATTCATTTCTTTTGCCCATTTATTGATTGGATTGTTTGTCTTCCTGTTGTTGAGTTTTATAAGTTCTTTATAAATTTTAGTTATTAACCCCTTATCAGACGTGCTATCGAATATGTTCTCCCATTGTGTGGTTTGTCTTTTTATTCTGTTCCTATTGTCTTTAGCTGTGCAAAAACTTTTTAGTTTGATATAGTCCCATTTGTTTATCTTGCCTTCTATTTAATTTGCCCTTGGAGATAAATCGGCAAATATATAGCTGCTACAGATGTAGGAGAGCTGGCTGCCTATGTTTTCTTCTAAGATGCTTATGGTTTCACGGCTTATGTTAAGGCTTTTATCCATTTTGAGTTTGTTTTTGTGAATGGTGTAAGTTGATGGTCTAGTTTCATTTTTTTGCACGCAGATGTCCAATTTTCCCAACACCACTTGTTAAAGAGGCTGTCTTTACTCCATTGTATGCTCTGTCTCCCTTTGTCAAATATCAGTTGTCCATAAAGCTGTGGGTTTATTTCTGGGACTTCTGTTCTGTTCCATTGATCTATGTGCCTGTTCTTATGCCAGTACCAGGCTATCTTGAGTATAATGACCTTGTAGTAAACCTTGATATCCTAAAGAGTGATACCTCCTGCTTTATTTTTTCTTTTTAAGATTGCTGAGGCTATTCGTGTTCTTTTTTGGTTCCATATAAATTTTTGGAATATGTGTTCTATATCTTTGAAGTATGTCATTGTTGGGCAGATAAAATATATTGTGCTCACTTTGTTAAAGATGGCGCTGCCCACATGGAAGTTCGTTGATATTAATGTGTGTTCTGGAACAGGCTGTGGGCAGGCCGGGTCGTTATAGCCTAAGGCTTAGTTTTAAGAGTAAGCTCTTCTCCACACCCTTGACTGATTGGCTGATGTAGGGTGGTGCACTCCTGAGGAATCCCATTATAGAGAGACTTCCTTGTTTGTATAATTGGATTAAAGGTTTCAATTCTACAATATAAAGTGGGAGAGACCAGTAGCTAGCTCTCTCTTGGTTCTTGGATCCTGAGGTATTAGAGAGGAGAGCACATTAAGGCCATGTGGAGGAGAAGTAGCCAAGATGGCAGAGTGCTGAGGAAGAAGCCAGTTTGTGCAGAGTTTGTGTAGAGAGAAGGAGATGGGAAACAGAGTTGAATAAGTCTGGTGAGCTAGAAACCTTTGATTTAGGAAACTCGGATAAGTCAGTAGCTTTGTGAGCACTGAATGTGTGGGTTTTGGAGCCCAGAGTGTGTTTTTGCTTGCCTGCGGGTGCAAGCTAGAATTAAAGCTGATGGCTCACCAGTTTTTGGCTCCTGTGTTTCATTACCGACTGTTCGAATCTAATGTGAACCTGCACGGGTCC
The DNA here is from genome assembly GCA_037038555.1 of Rhynchonycteris naso. Lineage (NCBI taxonomy): Eukaryota > Metazoa > Chordata > Mammalia > Chiroptera > Emballonuridae > Rhynchonycteris > Rhynchonycteris naso. Next base: position 186,574,156 of record CM072996.1, on the reverse strand, counting down.
GGTGGCTGTAATCCCGGCCTTGACTATTGGCTTTACAGTCATTGGTATTTTAATTGATATTGCATTGAATTTATAAATTGCTTTGGGTAATATAGACATTTTAATGATGTTTATTCTTCCTAGCCATGAGCACGGTATATGCTTCCACTTGTTTGTATCTTCCTTGATTTCTTTTATCAATGTTTTATAATTTTTCAAGTACAAGTCCTTAACCTCCTTGGTTAAATTTACTCCTAGGTACTTTATAGATTTGGCTGCAATAGTGAAGGGGATTGTTTCCTTAATTTCTTTTGCTGACAGTTCATTGTTGGTATATAGAAATGCCTCTGATTTCTGAGTATTAATTTTATATCCTGCCACCTTGCTGAATTCATTTATAAGGTCCAGTAGTTTTTTGAATGAGACTTTAAGGTTTTCTATATACAATATCATATCATCTGCAAATAGTGACAGTTTTACTTCTTCTTTTCCAATTTGGATGCCTTTTATTTCTTCTTTTGTCTGATTGCTGTAGCTAGGACTTCCAGAACTATGTTGAATAAGACTGGTGAAAGTGGGCATCCCTACCTGGTTCCTGATCTTAAGGGGATTGCTCTTAATTTTTGTCCATTTAGTATGATGTTTGCTGTGGGTTTGTCATAGATGACCTTTATCATGTTAAGGAATGATCCCTGTATTCCCACTTTACTGAGAGTTTTGAGCATGAATGGGTGCTGGATTTTATCAAATGCCTTTTCTGCATCTATTGAAATTATCATGTGATTTTTGTCCTTCTTTTTGTTTATGTGATGAATCACATTGATTGATTTGCGAATATTGAACCAGCCTTGCCTCTCCAGAATAAATTCTACTTGATCATGGTGTATGATTTTTTTCATCTATTGCTGGATCCAGTTGGCTAATATTTTGTTGAGAATTTTAGTGTCTAAATTCATCAGGGATATAGGCCTATAATTTTCTTTCTTTGTGTTGTCTTGGCCCGGTTTTGGGATCAGAATTATGCTCGCATCATAAAAGGAGTTTGGAAGTCTTCCTTCCTCTTGAATTTTTGGAAATAGCTTGAGGAGGATAGAAGTTAGTTCTTCTTTGAATTTTTGATAGAATTCACTTGTGAAGCCATCAGGCCCAGGACTTTTCCTTTTTGGGAGTTTTTTGATAACTGTTTTGATCTCATTTGTTGTAATTGGTCTGTTTAGGTGTTTTGATTCTTCCAGATTGATTTTTGGAAGGTCATATGATTCAAGAAATTTGTCCATTTCACCAAGATTGTCTAATTTTTTGGCATATAGTTCTTCATAGTATTTTCTTACAATGCTTTGTATTTCTGTTGTGTCAGTTGTTATTTCTCTACTGTCCTTTCTAATTTTATTTATTTGAGTCCTCTCTCTTTTTTTGTTGGTGAGTCTAGTTAAAGGTTCATCAATCTTGTTACCTTTTCAAAGAACCATCTCCTGGTTTCATTGATCCTCTGTATTGTTTCCTTAGCCTCTATGTCATTTATTTCTGCTCTGATCTTTATTATTTCCTTCCTTCTACTTGTCTTGGGTTTTATTTGTTGTTGTTTTTCTAGTTCTTTTAGATGCAGGGTCAGGTTGCTTATTTGAGCTGTTTCTAGCTTCTTATAATATGCCTGTAGTGCAATAAAATTCCCTCTCAGAACTGCTTTTGCTGTGTTTCATAAATTTTCAGTTGATGTATGCTCATTATCATTTGTTTCTAGAAACTTTTTTATTTCTTCTTTGATCTCATTGTTAATCCATTAAGTATTTAATACCATGCTATTTAGTTTCCAAGTGTTTGAGTATTTTTCAGTTTTTCTTTTGTGGTTAATTTCTAGTTTCATGTCATTGTGATCAAAGAAAATGCTTGATATGATTTCAATCTTTTTAAATTTATTGAGACCATTTTTGTGTCCTAACATGTGGTCTATCCTAGAAAACGTACCATGAGCGCTTGTGAAGAATGTATATTCTACTGCTTTAGGGTGAAAAGTTCTGAAGACATCTATTAAATCAAGTTGAACTAGTGTCTCCTTTAAGTCTGCTGTTTCTTTATTAATTTTCTTTCTTGAGGATCTATCCAGTGTTGTTAGAGGGGTATTAAAATCCCCTACTATGATGGTATTGCTGTTAATGTCGCCCTTTATATCCATCAAAGTCTGCTTTATGTATGTCGGGGCTCCTATATTTGGTGCATAGATATTTATAATAGTTATATCTTCCTGTTGAATTTTTCCCTTTATCATTATGTAGTGTCCTTCTTTATCTCTTACTACAGCCTTTGTTTTAAAGTCCATTTTGTCAGATATAAGTATTGCTACCCCGGCTTATTTTTCATTTCCATTTGCATGAAATATTTTTTTTCATCCTTTTACCTTCAGTCTATGTGCATCTTTTGTTTTAAGGTGTGTCTCTTGTAGACAGCATATGTATGGGTCTTGTCTCTTTATCCATGCAGCTACCCTATGTCTTTTGATTGGGTCATTTAATCCATTTACATTTAAGGTTATTATTGATATGTAGTTGTTTATTGCCATTTTATTCTTTAAAGCTGTATTCTTCTTTTGCTCTATTCTTTCCTCCCTTTAAACTGTTCACAACAGGCCCCTTAGTATCTCTTGTAGAATTGGTTTGGTTTTTATAAATGCCTTGAGACTTTCTTTGTCTGGAAAGCTCTTTATTTCTCTTTCAATTTTAAACGTTAGCCTTGCTGGATAAAGTAGTCTTGGTTATAGGTTCTTGTTCTGCATTACTTTGATTATATCTTGCCATCCCCTTCTGGCTTCAAGTGTTTCTCTTGAGAAGTCCGATGTCATCCTTATGGGGGCTCCTTTGTAGGTGATAGCCTTTTTTTTGCCTAGCAGCTTTTAAAATTTTTTCTTTATCCATTAGCTTTGGTATTTTAACTATGATGTGTCTTGGTGTAGATCTCTTTGGGTTTCTCTTTAATGGAGTTCTGTGTGCTTTTTGAACGTGTAGAGTGTTTCCCAGCCTTAATTTTGGAAAGTTTTCTGCTATGATTTGATTGAACAAAGTTTCCATTTCCTGTCCTCTCGGTTCTTCTTCAGGCACCCCTATGATTCAAATGTTGTTTCTCTTCAGGTTGTCACGGAGCTCCCTTAGAGTTTCCCCACATTTTTTGAGTCTCTTTTCTTTTTTCTTCTCTGCTTCTGTGCCTTTGTTTATTGTGTCCTCTAACTCGCTGATTCGATCCTCAGCGTGATTCATCCTGCTTTTAATTCCTTCCGTTGTGGTCTTCAGTTCTGATACTGTATTTGTCATTTCTGTCCGATTCTTTTTTATTATTTCAATTTCGTTTTTTATACTTGTTATCTCTATTTAGGTGTTCATAATGACTATCCATTGTGCCTCTAATTTCTTTGAACATCCTAACTATCATTATTCTAAATTCTGCTTCTCGTAATTTGGTTATATCTGATTCATTAAGTTCCTTCTCTGGGGATTTCTCTTGATTCACTTGGTTTGCATTCCTCTACCTGCCCATTTTGTCTGTGTATAAGCAAGTTGTGGCCACTGGGGTCCAGTAGGTTTTGCCTTTGTGTTCTCTAGGTGTGGTCTGTCTGCATGCCCCCCACCCCCTCTGCCACTGCCTAGGGTGGTTGGGTACGGGCGTTGCCAGCGCCGGCCCACTGTGGCTTTTGCTGTGATTTCTGCCTCTCCTCTACAGGAGGGGCTGTCACTCAAGCCACAAGCCTCAGCACCAAGGGCTGAGGTGAGCACCTTTGCTCAGCTGTGGACCCAGCCTGTTTCTGGACTTCCGCCCAGAACCCGCAGTCAGAGCCTGCTTGCCACAGTTTTGCGGGTTGGGCGGGTCTTTTGACGTGCTCTCAGCTGTGAGCCTTTGCCCGTCCAGGGCTTTAGCCCTGCCCTCGAGGCCAGGGCCCTCCTGTGCAGGGTTGCAAACCAAGGTTTATTGGGCCGGGTGTGTTTACTGGCTTCCGTTCAGCTGCGAACTTCCGCTCGTCCCGTACTCTACCCCGCCCCCGCATTCAGAGCCCCTTCGTGCACGTAGGATGGCAATCTGCGGTTTCTCCAGCCAGGCGTGGCTGGTAGCGTAAGCTCAGCCGCTAGCCCGCTCCCGTCCCTGGTCCTAGCCCCGTCCTCGCGGTCAGGGCCGGCTTGCGCAGCGTCGCAGAGCAATTTCTTCTCGTTCCTGGCCTCCCGCTTTGTCCCCATAGGTGGGATTACAGGCGGTCCGCAGCTTCCGGACCGCTTTTGCGCGTCCTCTCTGACCCTGCTGAGGTAGACCGAGCTCACTCCGGCTTGGCCTCCGCCCACGCCGACAGAACCGTGTTTCAGCGTCCTGACGCCAACAAACCCTTCAGCAACCCTCAGCAGAGTGGGAAGGGACCTAATACTCCACACTGTAGGCCTGGGAGCTCCCTCACTTGTTTCACAGCTCAAAACTGTCCAAACGCCTCTTCTAGGCTCTGGGACTGCAGGCTGGGGCTTGGTTCCTGGGACCCAGGTCCCTCCCTCTCAGCCAAACTCTCCTCCCACCACGTGGGTCTCTTTGGGCTGCTGTTTGCTCCGGGGAGCTGGGCAGCCCTCTTCGCGTGTTCGCTATTCCTACCAGTCTCAATATGGCTTCCGCAGTGTTCCTTGATTGACGAGTCCACTTAGTTTAGTTCAAAGTTGGTTTATCCAGATGATGGTTCTTAAAATTGAGTTATAATCCACTTTGGTTCTGGGAGTTGGAAGTTGGTACGTCTGCCTACTCCGTCGCCATCTTGCTCCTGCCTCATCATTTTCTTTTCTTGTAGTGTTTTTGCTTTGCTTTTACATCAGGGTTCTACTGTCTGTTGAATGGGTTAAGAAGTCTTCCCTCCTGTTCAGTTTTTGGAGATGTTTGAGGTGGATTGATATTAGTTATTCTTAAAGTTTGGCAGAATTCAGTAGTGAAGCCATCAGTTTGTGAGCTTTCTTTTGTTGGGAGATTTTTGATTCCCAATTCAAACTAGTTATAGGTCTATTCAGCTTTTCTATTTCTTTGGAATTTCAGCTATGTTATCCAATTTGTTGGTGTAGAATTATTATACGACTTTCTTATCCTCTTTTTCATTTCTGTAAAATTGGTACTAGTGTCCCACATTCAATCCTGGTTTTAGTAATTTGAGCCTTCTCTTTTTTCTTAGTTAATCTAGCTAATGGTTAATTTTTTTGATCTTTTTAAAGAACCAATGGTTTTATTCCATTAGTTTGCCTCTATTCTTCTATTCTTTATTTCACTTATCTCTGCTCTAATCTTTATTATTTTCCTTTTTCTGCTAGCTGTGTTCTAGTTTGTTCTTGTTTTTCTAGTTCCTTATGTTTGTAAAGTTATTTTTTTGATTTGAAATGTTTCTTTTAAAAAAATTAAGGAGCTTATAACTATAAATTTCTCTTGTAGTATCATTTTTGCCACAGCTTGTAAGTTTTGGTATGTTGTATTTTCATTTTTATTCATCTGTTAAGTATTTTCTCATTTTGTTTGTGATTTCTTCATTATGTTATGTCTGGTTGTTTTACCCAATGTTGTGAGTGGAGTATGGAAAGCTCCAACAACTATTATAGAACTACTTTTCCCTGCAATTCTGTTACTTTTTGCTTCAGATATTCTGATAGTCTGTCATTTGGCATTCAAATGTTATATCTTTTCATGGTATTTAATGTTTTGTAATATATGATGTCCTTTTTTGTCTTATCTAACCTTTTTTTACTTAAATTCTATTTTGTGTGATATTACCATAGTCCCTGAATATACAGCAGCTTAACTTCAGTAACATACCAACACAGCTTCCTTACCTTCACCTCTTGTGGTTGTTGATGTCACAAAATTGCATCATCACATAGTGTATGCCTGAAAACAAACTAATAATTATTTTAAATGCATTAGTCCCTTATATTGTGTACAAAGTAAAATTTGAAGTTATAAACCAAAGTTACAGTAATACTAGCTTTTATACCAATAACTTTTTTTTGTCTTTAAATGTATTCACCTTTTAAATCTCGTAGAAAACAATTCAACTGATAGTATCCCACATGTCTCTTAGGCTCTGTTCACCTTTTTACAATATTTTTCTTTAGTTACACAGACACAGTAATTTCCATTGCCCTATGCATTTTTCCCCATTTAATAAAAATAAAAAATTTACATTTAACATTATTTTTATTAGTTTCAGGAGTTCAGTGTAGTAGTTAGGAAATCATATACTTTAGAAAGTGTTCCTCTAATATTTCCAGTACCTGCCTGGCTCCATACAGAGTTATTATAATAACACTGACTATATCCCCTATGCTGTACTTTTCATCCTTGCTACTACTCTGTAACTAACAACCTGTACTCTCAATCTCTTCACCTTCTCACCCTTTAGCAACCACCCATCTATTTTCTGTATCTGAGTCTGTTTCTGTTTTGTTTGTTTATACTGTTCTTTACATTCCACATATAAGTAAAATCATATGGTATTTATCTTTCCCTGACTGACTTATTTCACTTAGTATAATACCCTCTAGGTTCATTAATGCAGTCACAAATGGGAAGGTTTCATTCTTTTTTATGGCGTAATATTCTATGGTATAAAGGTACCATCACTTTCTTATCCACTCTTCTATTGATGGACATGTAAGTTACTTTGGTATCTTTGGTATTGTAAATAACACTGAAATAAACATGGGGCTTCACATAGTCTTTCAAATTAGTGTTTTGGGTTTCTCTGGATATATAACTGAGTGGAATTGCTGGGTCATAAGGTAGTTACTTTTAATTTTTTAAAAGAATCTCCATAATGTTTTCCATAGTAGCTGCACCAATCTGCATTCCCACCAACAGTGCAGAAGGCTTCCCTTTTCTCCACACCTGATCAACATTTGTTGTCTATTTATTGATGATAGCCATCCTTAAATGTGTAAGCTGGTATATCTCATTGTGGCTTTAATGTGCATTTTTCTGATGATTAGTGACATTGAGCATCTTTTCATACATCTATTGGCACTTGTATGTCCTTGTTGGAGAAGTGTCTATTCAGGTCCTTTACACATTTTTAATGGATTATTTATGCTTTTGGTCTTGAGCTATTTAAGTTTGTTATAAATTTTGGATAATATCCCCTTATCAGATATAACAATGGTGATAATCGATAATCTTCTTTCATTCCATAGGTTGTCTTTTCATATTGTTGATGGTTTCCTTTGCTATGAAGAAACATTTTAGCTTGTTGTAGTTCCATTTACTTAATTTCTGTTTTGCTTCCCTTGCTTGAGGAGATATATCAGAAAAAATATTGCTAAGAGAAAGACTGGAGATTTTATTGTGTATGTTTTCTTCAAGGAGTTTTATGGTTTTGAGCCTTACATTTAAGTTTTAATTCATTTTGAATTTATTCTTATATGATGTAAGAAGGTGGCCTGATTTTTCTTTTTCATGTATTTGTCAAATTTTCCTAACATCATTTATTGAATAGATTGTCTTTGCCCCATTGTATGTTCTTGCTGCCTTTGTCAAATATTAATTGGCCATAAAAGCATGGGTTTATTTTTAGGCTGTCTATTCTGTTCCACTGATCTATATATGTTTTTATGCCAGTACCATACTGTTTTTATTGCTATAGCCTTGTAGTGTAGTTTGATATCAGGTAGCATGATACCTCCAAATTTGTTTTTCTTTCTCAAGATTACTGTGGATATTCAGGGACTTTTGTAGTTTTATAAACATTTTTGAATCATTTGTTCTAGTTCTGTAAAATACACCATTGGTTTTTTGATAGGAATTGTGTTGAATTTATAGTTTGCTTTAGGCAGTATGGACATTTTAATGATGCTAATTCTTCCTATTCATCAGCATGCTATATAGGCTTCCAGTAATTTGTATCTTCTTTTCTTTTTTTCTTCTGCATCTTAAAATTCTCTGAGTACATATTTTTTACTTCCTTGGTTAAATTTATCTTGGTATTTTATTTAATATTTTTGATGCAATTGTAAATGACGTTTTCTTAATTTTCCTTTCTGATAGGTGTATAAAAGTACAACTGGCTTCTCAATATTAATTTTGTGCCCTGCTCCTTTACTGAATTCATTTACCACTCCTAGTGGTCTCTTGGTGGAATCTTTAGAGTTCTCTATATACAGTATCATGTCATATGCAAATAACAGTTTTACTTCTTTCCAAATTGGATGACTGTATTTCTTCTTTTTGTTTGACTGGTGTGGCTTGGACTACCAATACTATGTTGAATAAGAGTGCTGAAAACGGACATATCTGTTTTGTTCCTCATCTTAAGGGAAACACTTCTAGTTTTTTCCCATTGAGTATAATGTTAGCTGTGGGTTTGTCATATATGACCTTTATTATGTTGAGGCATGTTTTCTCTATTTCCAATTTGCTTAGAGTTTTTCTCATACATAGGTGCTGGATTATGTCCAATGCTTTTTCTGCATCTGTTGATAAGATGATAAGATTTTTTGTCTTTATGTTTTTACGTGGTGTATGTATTACATTAATTGACAGGTAATAATAAGTATAGAGAAAAAGGAACCCTCATTCACTGCTGGTGGGAATTGTAAACTTGTACAACCATTATGAAAGAAATATGGTGGTCTTCAAAACAATTAAGAATAGAACTACCATATGACCCAGCAATCCCTCTCCTGGATACCTACCCAAAAAACTTGAAAACATTAGTACGCAAAAACACTTGCACACTCATGTTCATTGCAGCATTATTCACAGTGGCCAAGACATGGAAACAACCAAAGTATCCCTTGATAGAGGATTGGATAAAGAAGATGTGGTTCATATATACAATGGACTAGTACTAAGCCATAAGAAATGATAACATATTGTCACTTACAATATAAATGAACCTTGAGAACATTATATTAAGCGAAATAAGTAAATCAGAAAAAGCTAAGAACTATATGATTTCACTTATAGATGGGATATAAAACTGAGACTCATAGATATAGATAAAAGTGAAGTGGTTACCAAGGGGAGGGGGTCATGGAAGAGGAGGTTGTGGGGAAGGGAAGTAAAAAGGGACAAACATAGATGATAGAAAATGATTAGACTTTGGGTGATGGGCACACTGCACAATCAACAGTTCAAATGCTATAGAAATATTTACATAAAACCTATGTACTCTTATTGATCAATGTCACCCCATTAAATTTATTTTAAAAATGTGTTGTCAATTTCCAATAATTTGTGGGAGTATTTTCCAGATATATATTATTAACTTCTAGTTTAATTCTTTTGTATTCAAAGAACACACTTTACTAACAATTCTTTTGAATTTGAGAGTAGTAGTTTTATGGCCCATAATATGGTTTCTCTTCATGAACGTCCTACGTGTTGGGAAGAAAGTGTTGTTGAATGGGATCTGTGTTCACTAGAGCAGAGGAGCTGCTGCCACTTCTTTTTTTTTTTTTTAGGTTCAGAGAAAAGTCCATCTTGTGATCGTCCCAATATAGCCTCCCATTGATCTTAAGAGAAGAAATATGTTGTTAAGTTTGCATTTTCATGTTGTCAAGGTAAATCTTAAGATTGCATACAGATTTGAGAATACTCAGCCCCCCCCTTTTGAGCCCACTATGAAATGTGAATTGGTCTTGCTGACATTTTCTACTCCCATTATTTAAGGCCAGGCTTGAGTTAAAATCTTGACAGTGTAAATTTATTCTAACATGAGATGTGATATAGGCTAGCTAAGAGCATGGAGCTTAGCCTGTGTTCAAATCCTTATTCTGCTTCTTAAATTGTATGTATTCATGGGCACATGGTCTTTAGATTTTCTAAGGCTTGAGTGAAAATTAATTTTGATAATAGCATTGAAGCATCTCTGCATGGCACAAGTAAATTACACATGATATTGCTATTATGTAATCTGAGGGAATACTGAGAAATGTTCATGTTTTACTTTTCAAAAGTTTTCTGACGATGCCTAGATTCCTGTATTAGCCATTTATTCACATATAGGAAGCACTGCCTTCTCTGAGCTCCTCACTGCAGCAGTTACAGTACGAGTGCCCCCTGGGAGGGGTGCTTACTCTTATTGCCCAGCCCTGTGCCATGAATTTGCTTACTAGACAGCTGTTCTCAGTGACAAAAGAAATGAAGCAGCATAACATTAACAAGCACCTGGAAGTGTGAGGCTATAGAAAGGGACCTGGGTCCTATAATAAAGAGTCTAGTAGGCCTGACCTTTCACTTCTATGAGCCTTGAATGCCTATGTCATGTACCATTAAGTTAAATACCAGAAATATACCTAGAACTAAACTCTCAAATCAGAACATTATGGCAATAGAAAAAGGAGGTATAATTTAGTATTTGTCTATTTTGTCTAGTGTTTGATAGGACCTGAATAAGAAAATTATTCAATTGCTGGAATCATTTTACAGATATATTCTCAGAGCAGAAGCAAAAGAGTAGTAAAAACATAGCTGAACTATGTTAATGTGTAACTTATATTTTCATCCAAGTTGCCCCTACTGGTGCTAGTCATCTGTGAGGCACCGGGAATGTGGGAGCAACTGGCAGCTGGTCCTGTCCCTAGTGGGGACGATAAGAAAGGTACAACGGGCTGTGGGAACGCAGAAGAAAGGCAAGCTACACCCGGGCTTCCTGCCCGACCCGAAGGAGGAGACTGTTATGGGATCAACAGTAAAGGGTTTACAGAGGAGAGAGTAACCTCCACGGATGGCCTTTAATCACTAATTCTGACCTCCCCAGAAACAGCCCCAAGAAAATCCACAACTTAGTGATGAATGTCTAAAACATTAGTTTGTTACTCAAACTGAGTCCAAGATAAACCAAGGGCAGGATGACAGTGTAAAACCCCATTTCACAGAGTTTAAAAATAAATCTCAGTAAGAATTAAAAGATGACAGCAGGTCAGGCTTGTTGATGCATTTTATTGTGAGATGAGGAGTCTGGTAAAAAAACTAGAAAATGATCATGGTGTAACAAGGAACTTAAAAATGAAGAGTCAGATTTGTAACTTACATACATAAATACAGGAACAAATTGGCACGAAATGTTAAACATTGTTCCCAACACTGTTTATATCGGGTTCCCCTAACTTGGCTTACTAAGGAGATGGGTTGTATGGTTAGGCTAATCTCTTAATAAAACTGCAGAGCAGCATGCTATTAGTCACACAGTGAATTTCAAAATTTCAGAGTTTTATATTAAAAATTGGGTAAAGGTAAAATGACTTGATTGTAGTTGTAAAACTAATACATTCCCATTTAAATTCTGTTCTACAGTCCCAAGGCAAGTATAAATGTTAACATAACACTGTTAAATCAAATCTCAATGCAAGAGAACCAATTGCGTCTCTACTTTAAATCTTATCAACTTTCCAAATTTTCATACTAAAATATATTATTGTATTAATACAAACTACAGTATTATACACTACACTGTGTAATAAATAAAGAAATATAAAAATAAGACACATAAATATAAAAGTTTTCTAAAACTAAAAGTACATATGTCAGTAAGAAGGGTATTAATACTGCCAGATTTGAAGACATACAGTACAAAAATGTTGCACAGATCTATAAACTAAAAGAAATAATACTGATAGGTAAAAATCAGCTAATGATGTGAATAAACTGGGTCCATAATAACTAACATTTGGAAATAGTTATGAGCCAAATAACAAATGGCATGTCCATGTCAGAAATGCAAGTAAATGGATAAAGCAGATTAGAAAATTTCCCTTTCATTTCTGTAGAGAAATTCTGAAAGTCAATTAACGTCAAATGAATACTGAGGAATTAAAGGATGAAGTGTCCCAGTGTTTCAGTTTCTTTGACAGTCAGTGGTTTTAACGTTTACTTTGGAATTTGAGAAAACAAACAAATCCACAAATGCTAGTTATTGCAGGCCATGCGATGAGTGAAGGCGGGCAGAGCCTCGACAATACTGACAAATGGCACTTACAGCACACAGGTCTTGCTTAAGGCCAAAGGAGATACAAAGCTTCATATCAAATCCTTCACATTTGTTACCACATACTCAAACACAATTACAAACACTGATTCTGACTACTCTGCTGTCCTTACCAGTATTAACACGGTTAGTCCCTGCGATCAGAACACAGTGACGACCTTCTGAACTCCATTTTAAACATGAGTAAGAAACTCCAGTTCTGCTCTCGGCTGCTCTCTTAAGGCTAACAACACACTTTAACTGAGAATACACTCTACTCTGACATCTAAATATTAGAAATGACTACCTTCGAGGTGGAACTTTTAAAAGGTAGTTAGCACGATTTGGAACTGCATAATACTTCTCTGTGAAGGGAATTTTGTAGTGCAGAAGTTCTCACATTAAAAAAAAACATAATAAAATACTGAAGTGGATTTACATATGTTTATCAATAAAAAATTATAAAATTTCTCCCAATTGTACAGCTTAAGAATAAACCAATACGATAATTAATACTGATAAATGAAGCAATGCCAGATGTTTAATCAATCAGCTTTTTTTAACCTGTTAAGTCTTTGCTTTCTGAGTCATTATAGTTTTCTAATCTGCTTCATGTTACAAACCTTTTCCTAACTTTGAAAAACGCACAAAAAATTACTAGGTTGGAGGTTCAGGCACACCTGGAATTCTTTTTTCTCTTTTTTTTCTGTATTTTGTATTTTTTTTAATTTTTATTTTATACAGTAGTGAACAGAAATCACAGTATACAGGTTACTGTGTTTCCATGAAAAACATGTATAATATAGAACAAACTTCATTACCAATTAGAATTTATTTTCCTTCTAGAAAAACTACTAAGCTTCATTCGTTTTTTCTTCTGACACTTGCTCACTATTCTCGCTCACTTTTTGTTCTAAGCTGCTGCCCAGCATTCCAGCCCCACCATCCCTCACAGCGCTCTCAGTTTCTGCTCCTTCACCCACATTCTCTGCCTCTTCTCTGTCCTCCTCTTCCTTCTCCATCTCCGCTTCCTCCTCCTCCTCCTCACCCGCCTGTGGCTTTTCACATTCTTTTTCTTCCTGTAGTTCCTCCATCTCTTTATCCTCCTCCTCTTCTTCCTCCTTCTCACTGTCTTCATCCTCCTCCCTCGTCAGGCTCTCTCTCTCGTCGGAGTCGGCCGGGGAGGGAGAGGCCCTGGCCCCATGGCCCCTGCCAGGGACCCCGGGCCCAGCCTCCTCCGGCTCAGCGCTGTCCCGCTCCTCCACCTCCCGCTTGCAGTAGGAGTATCGGTGGTTCATGTGCTGTGAGTAAGACCCTGAGTGGGAGAAGCGCTTCCCACATTTGTCACATTGGTAGGGCTTTTCCCCAGAATGTAACCGCATGTGCTCAATCAAGTGATGTTTGTGTTTGAACGCCTTTTTACAGATACCACATTCGTGAGGTCTTTTACCTGCATAAAAAGAAGACAGATATGAAACAGAATGGTGGTTTTAAGCAAATAAAATTCTCATTAAGTTTCTGGGGGGTACTCCAGGTTGTGAAAAGGGTTAGAGAAGAGGCGCATTTTTAAAAAACTGTCAGGTTCATCAACATACCTGTGTGTTCATATTTATGTCTCAATAACGAACTACTCTTTTGGAATATCTTATCACACAAATCACAAGCATACATTCCATTTTCTGTCTTCCGCATTTTCTTCTTGGGTGGTGTAGAATCAGAGTCATTCTGATCCTCTACATTTGAGACTCCTTCTGAGCTAGTGTCTTGCCTTTCATCCTAAAGGAAAAAAAGGAATAAGAAAATTTAAATTTAAAAGGTAAACAAGAGACATAAATAAAAGTATAGATTAAAGGATGACTTTGATTTATACTTTCAACAACTTGACCAAAGCAAGCACACTGCTCCACACTGCGCATGGGCTCTGTGCTGGGCTAGATGAGTGGGGGCAGAAGCAGACAAGAGTGAGCTTGGGCAAGATAGTTGCAACCAGTAACAAAAACATATGGTCAAATGGTGCTAAAAGGAAAGGTCCCCAAAGGAAAAAAATGTAATATTTGTAAAAAACAAAAACAAAATTTACTTAGCTCCCTGTAAATCATTACTTTATGAGAAATTTGCAAGTTTAACTCATGAATTTGTGTTATAATCACTAATATCTAACTATATTCTTTAACTTCCATTTTTCCTTTTGGGTCTCACTAAGCAAAAATTGAGATTCTGTTTTTTAAAAGTGGTCTTCAGATTGTATCTTCTAGAGCATCAGAGTCCTATGGACTAACCTCCATGGTCTCCTTGAAAAGACAAAGTTTACGCTATCATTGTTCTAAGGAGCAAGAGGGAAATACAGGGCAGGAGGATCTATGTTTTCAAATGAGAATACCTGTCTGTCAAAATGAATCTTCAGAATTTAAGTAGAATAAAAACATTTCAGGCAGTCTCAGGGAGATGATGGCAGGGGCCATCAAGTAGGGAGCCATCAAGTAGGGAGGATAACCCTTTGGGAAGCCTGCAGTGGAACTGGGTCCCCTGACAGCTCATGTCTTTTCTAAAGGCTTCTATTTTGTTGCCTCTAAATCCACAACTTTTCTAAAAGTTCAAAGGCTCCCCGCAGCATTTCTTCTGGCTTTGGAAGGGAGGAGAGTGCAGCCATCTGTCTGAGCCACTTCTGAGCTGCCAGCAGGTGCTAAGGAAGGTGACTCCACCCTCAATGCTATCTGATCTAGTCATAATTGAACAAAATGTTAGTGGTCCCCCCTTTGTTATTCTAAGGTGTGCACGATGTTCCACACACTAAAAACTTAGATGAATTCACTGGTCATGTGAAACTTTTCTCAATAGTCATCACAATTACAGAAAACCCAATTGGTAGCAATATTTAAGGGGGAAAGGCATAAAACACATTTGAACAGGATATTGTAATTATTTTAGCTGTGACCTACTTATAGCAAATATTTAAATAAAGGAGCAAATAATTTGACTTAATCAAAAACTGAGGGAAAAAATGGAGAGGCATTAAGGTTAGTGACAGAAAAAGCCTGGCCAATGAGGCACACCACAATTACATAAAAAGTTTCTATCTAGAACTATCATAAATTTTGGGAGAAAATTAAAAACGATATGCATTTATTGATAATATTGCACCAGATGTCATCTTTGTGTTTGAATTCAGACCCATTTTGGTATTGGCAAGACAACTGGCTTGGGCATGATTTATAATTCCCTGGATTACGCTAAGAAAAGTGAACCTACACAGATGTGCAAGACAGGGCCTGTACAAGGAGATGTCAGGGAAACAGCAAATGGAACATGAGAGTAGAATGCAGACAGCCAAGGGGGGGCTGTAGGGGCCACCTGGGGTGCTGGCAGAAGGTGACAGAGACTAGACAGCAAAAGGAGTAAAGGTTCTTCAGTGACATCTGTGGTAACTGCAGGTCTTTCATGAGAGAATGAACTAAGAACTTTAAAAAATAAATTTCCTCAGATATATTAATTATGACTGAACCCTGTTTAGTTTATAGCTCATACAGTGACCCGTAAATTCACTAGATGAGTTCTTTGTATACTTAATTCTTATTTAAAGCTTTTTATAAACAGAGGTGCTAACATATAAAAATGAGAGCTAAGCCTGCCTGGTGTGAAATGTCTGTGAATGAGAACATGTTTTCATTTATTAATGACCATAATAAAGGCAGAAATTATCATAAAAACAAATCCAACTAGTGAATATTCCAACATTTCTTTTCTGTCTCTAGCTTCAAATAGCCAAGTCTTTAGCTGAGACTTAGCAATCACTTCTCACAGCAGAAGAACAATGAACTTTAGTCGATAATGATACCTCGGATTAGGAAACTAGCTGAGACATGATGCTACTAGTAAAGTCAAAGCAAAAGTTTGTCTATATTTACTTTTAAAAAAATGGCAGTTTGTAGCAACCTGTTTGGCTCTGTAGAAAAATTCATTGAAATAAGTCAAGCTAGCATTTTACAAAACAGGTTTGGAATGGAAGCCTTTTTTTTTTTTTTTTACCTGATTTCCATTTGACTGGATCACCTTCAAGGGCGCTTCTTGGACCGCGGGGCTGACTGTAGCTGAGTATGTATAAGCCACTTGGGGGATCAGAATAGCCTGCTTATTGGCAGCTAGTGCTCGCAAGCACGGAACACTGTTCTGGTCGGCAATGGCCACGATTGTGGGTAACTGGGCAGTGACTGTAGGTATAGCAATATTTATGGGTTTGGCACTTGGTGGGATTACATTTACAACTGGTTCTGAGTCTGTAACACAACTGTCCTTTTGTGGCTCCTTTTTTGCACAAGACAAGTTCAAGGGTTCTTCCTGGACAGAATAAACACTGTTCTGGTAAACACTAGTGATAGTTGACCTTTCCAATAATTCTCCCTGTTGCTTTGGTAGTGAAAGATCAAGAGGTTCTACTTGTGGCTCTTCCTGTGCACCTTCTGCTGTGTACAAGTAACCCTGTGTATTTCTGGATGAAGAAAGGTTTAGAGGTGATGGGGAGGATGTAATACTTCTGGAACCATTGATGGATGATCCCACTGGTAAAACTGGAGAGTTAGTGATCTTCAGAGGACTTTGTAGATTTCCTGTGTTGTCCTGGGATTCGTTTACATTTGTAGACGGAGGCTGATCATCGTTCTTTAACGAGATACTTACTTTTCCTGCTTCGGGAGAAGATGGTTCAGAAGACTGCACTGAAATCTGTCCGGCTTGCATCTTTTCAAACCACTTCTTTACGACATCCAGGGGTAGGTTTACTGAATCAGCAATCTTTGAGAGCTCTTCTGCACTTGGTTGTGCATTCAAAGCATAATATGCTTTTAGGAGAGACAAGAGGTTCTTCAAAGGTGGCTGACTGGGAGATAAACTGCCATCTCCAGGTCCTGATGAAGCAGAGGATTCAGGCTGCTCAGCCTCCAGAGCAGGGAGTGGAAGGGGCTGGGCAGGCTGCTTCAGGTTATAGTGCTTTAGCTCTGGAAGTGCATTTATATCTCCTGGACAGTCATCACACAGAAGGCAAGTGCTGTCGTTCACTCCTTCCTCAAAACTTTTGTCCCTCTCAGATTTAACAGTAAGATCTTCTGGTAACTTTTCACTTTTGCAACTGTTTGTTAGGACTGGATTTTCTTTTTTTAAATTTTGAGGAACAACTTGAAGTTGGCTAGGTTGCTCAAGACTATAGTTAATGATAATTTTGGTTGTTCCATCTTGATCAACCAAAGGAAGACTGATGGCTGAAATAACAGAATGGCCACCTTGCTGTATAGATGAAGCACTGATTGTTTCTTGTTCTTTGGATGCAAGGTTGGCTTGATTATTTTCCAAAACTTGCCTTATCACATTACCATCTACAGCCACTTTAAGTACATTCTGAATATCACTTAGATTGATACTTATGGGAGACACCAAGCCAACTGTTGGCAGAACAACAGCTTGCACCACACCCTGAGGAGAACTGGTTGCCTGTAAGGGGCCACCACCGCTAAAAACCCCGTTTTGCAAAGGGGTTGAACAGTTGATTCCTGAAGCAACCACTATGGGTTTGAATTCATAATCCACAGGTTCAGTTTTAATTTGGTTTACAGAAAGTTGTTCTTGAAGGGGTTTATTCTCTATCTTCTGCTGTATCTGTGACCGCGTGGGGCTGCCTGGCGATGCGGAGAGAGATGGTGAGGAACACTGAGATGTCTTGAGTCCTGTCCGTGGTCGTCCGTTCACAGGCATCAGGCTGATACATTTCTTACTGCTTATGTGTGAGCTATAGGAACCAGAATGCGAAAAACGTTTCTTGCAGTTTGGGCACTCATATGGCTTCTCTCCTAAACAACAACAAAAATATATATTTTTACATTTTTATGTATATACATTTTCCCTAAAACAAATAATATCAATTTAAAAAGGGGTTACCATGTATACTTATGGTACAGTTTTATTTAGAATTATCATTTTAAGTTCAAAACCTATATAATCTGTACTACATGTGGTAACCACAATAAGGGTGTCTTCTCTGCATATGTGTGTTATATTTCTGCTAACTTTTAAAACTTCAAATCATTCTCAGATATCCAAAATATATGACACCCTGCTCTTTCAAGTATTTTCTTTTCTTATCCTGTTTCACCAATGTATGAAATTGTCTATATTTCAATCTTAACACAGGTTACAAAGATGCATATTAAACCTTTTAATTAGGTTAATGAATGGCTAACTATAGAACTATGAAATGTAACAATATTGATTTCTCCACTCAATGTCAAAATAAAGTTTTCTCTCCCTCTTTCTTTTTAAGAATAAAGCTTAATTAAAATCAGCATTAAAATAAAAGCTTACACTGAGAAATCAATGTAAGTTCTCCTAGTTATGTAACTTCAATGTTGTCAAGTTTTAAAAAAGTGAGTTTTGTTTTCTCATAAATTAGATTACTTAAACAATCAGATATTGGAATTGGAAGCAAGTAAGAAGTCCTCTAGTCCAGCCTTCTTTTCAGTGATCTGACATCATCCCTGACACTGGCTAGCTTCGGTGAGACTCCCGTATTAAATGGAGGTCACCGCTGTAGGGCAACACTACGAAGATGGTCTAGTTTGGTCCTGCTAAGGGGCATCCAGATCCTAGGTCTGTCACACACTGTTTTCTTCACTTTTCCACGACTCAGTGTTCTGGTGTGTAAATAAATGCAGCTACACCCTCACTGGCTTGTTACAGCAGTTATATGAGATAATACAGAAAAACTCAGTGTGCTCTTAGTAAATGTTAGTGACTCTTAAAAAGCATTTCTGAGAAGGTACAGATTCAGTTGGCTTGGTATAATGCTTATTTACTTCCTGTGCTAGTTTGGTCTTCTGATGCCCCAGAGAACAAGCCTGACTTCTACACTGAAGAAGAATTGTTACGTGCATCCTGGGTAGGTTAAACCTTCAAGGCCCTTCAAATCCTCATGGGACATGGCTTTCAGAACCCTCACCTGCTTAACTCCCCTCTGGAAATTTGTGGCCCATTTATCACTATCTTCCCAAAAGGATGCCTAAAAGGTGATTCAGTACTCAAAATGCATCAGATAAAAATTTCTAGGAGTGGTAAAACAAGTGACACAGTCTCATATATCTCTATTTTAACATTTTTAATACTTTGATAACATGTTTTAGATAAGCTACATGTTTGTTCTCTTACTTTCTTGATTCTTTTGCTCATTAGGAAAATAGGCAGCTGTAATGTAGTTTATCTTATCTTCACAGACAGGGAGGTAGGAAGCACAATGGGTAAAGCAATGGCTTTGGAGTCAGGATGGCTACAGCTTTGCCATACATTAGATGAGTGAGACAATGGCTAAGTTAACAAGCTCTCTCAGACTCCATTGTTCTCATTAGTGTAAAAAGGAGGAGGTAGAGATGTATGCCTCACAGGGTTAAAATAAGGACTCTCAGTTAATGCACATAAGTAGCTAGAATGTGGCTCCACACAGTTAAGTGTTCAATATGGTGCTATTATCATTGTTGTTATTGTTGGGAATTACTCTAGTATTTTATTGCTGCAACAATAATTCTAAAGCCAAAGTTACTATGTTTGTTAGAAAACTCCTACTTTCTTAACTTTACAGCTTTATGGTATATAACTAACATATATCACTTAATTTATCTATTTAGGTTAGTGTTTGTAGCTAAATCCTGGAGGTGATATCAGTAAGTTGCACTGCTCAGAGTTAGATGGACTACAAATACTCTGTTTTTTTAATGGCTGAGGTGACTGTTTGGTTACATATGATGTAAAATTTTTTCTAGTCTAAAATTACTATATGGCCATGGAACTACTATTTTCTGAGGAGCACAGGTACTACTCTGTCTCACCTCTGAGTGGACATGTGGTGGCCTCCATTCATCACAGCTCAATTCCCACATGCAGAGTTCAAGTGATGGCTGACACATGGCTCTGCAGCGGGCTCATTTATGGGCATCAGAAGATAGCAATGATCAGTGTAATTTTAGGGTGTATAATTGAGGACTCTGATCCTTAATAATTTTTAAAAATATTGAACTGAGAAAAAAAATTACACAGGTTTACTAAAGGACATGCAGTCATCCATTATTAGATACTTTAACCAGTGCTTTTAACACTATCTGTGGTGAAGGACTGCTTTTCCTTTCATTCTGTTTTAAATTTCCGAACTACTGTGGACCTATATCTGTAAAACAGAATGGAATTGTTACAGCACTGTCTTGACATGTAACAGTTTCTAAATGCTTCCTCTTAATTTGTGTATTTAAAGAACTGGTAACAACTAGCTTGCAGACAGCGACCAGTCCTGGGTGCCAGTCACCGAGTACCCCGGCTAGATACCTTCCCTAGGGTGGTAGCCAGGGGACAAGCCATCAGAAATCTGTAGACTTGGATTGTTCAAGTAGCCACCTGAAGAAACGTTTTTTCCTAATTGCACTTTGGTGAAATATCAATGGACTCTGTTTAAGAATCTTATTTTAAAAGAAAACCCTATCAAATTCTCCACTGTATTAAGTATGTTTTTGAGGATGATATAAATTGTATTTTGTTCTTTCTTCTTTATGATACTTCCAGAAACAAGTTTATCTACAGACATGGTACCAGGAATAAGTGTGTTTTTTCTAGCAACAGATGTCTTTATCACTGATGCTGGTCTTGGCTACTGAATGCAATTAATTTTCTTACTTCCTAAACTGTAGAGTCTAACTTGTGGTCTACATCTAGGGTATGCAAGGGATTTCATAGCATTCCCCCCCGCCCCCCCACCACACACTTCATGCCAGTTTTACTTTATTAATTTTATTTTCCTTATGTATTTTAAATTAAAATTTCTTGCCATATTAAAGGCATACAAGCCTCATACCAAGTAACATTGAGAACAAGACAGATATAAACATTTAGGTAGTGACAGTGCTAAGTGTGCATTAGGACTTTAAGCAGCAGTGGCACACTGCAAGTTAGATAGGGAAGGCTCTTGGCCATTCAAACTCCTAAAATTCTTCTGTAGGTGCTGTAGACAGCATGTCCTTACTTACTACTTGACTGAGACTGACTGCTAAATATCAATGCAGGGTTCTGTGATTAAATATCAACTTGCTTCTACATCTGCACTTTAATCTTTGGTATGAGCCATGCCTCCTTTGTCTTCTCTAGAGATCTGGTCGGTTCCGCTACACTACTACAGTAGGACCATGTGGCATTCACTTTGTACGGGAATCTTACTCTGAGCTTTATTATCCTTCCTGTACCCCATTTCAACATGTCAAAAAAGCTCCCCCAAATTAGCTGTCACTCTATCAACATCTTTGAATCATCACTTGTAGGAAGGGAGGTTATTAAAAATATATTGATGAATATAGAGCTAAGAAACAGAGTCCTGTGGCAGGCTACAAAGGACAACCTCTGTGTTCCAGAAGCATTAATGTGTGGAAATAAATAAATGTTTTTGTAAGAATTTTGGTTTGAGCAATTTTAAGAGATAACTTTAACATTATTTAACCCTCAATGAGCAATGCAGTAAAACTTCCAGAACCTCTGAAGTTCCAAAGTAAAATACAGGTATTACAAACCACCCTCACCAAGCCATCCAACAATACTCCTTCTGTAAAATAATGTTTGTAAATGTGAATGTTAATACAATAATTTCCACAAGATAAAAAATGTGTAGATACAATTTCCCACTGATTAACTAATAAATTTCTAATTAAAATTATTTAAGTCTAAAATGGCATATCATAATTAATCAAGAAATGAACAGATTTCACAGTACAATGTGGGTGCTAGGTTTTCTTGATAGCTTTTGTCCAAGCAGAGCCTCAGAAGAAATGCAAATATGGTTATCTTTGTTTCTGTGTTTTTAAAAGAGACATAATATCCTCACCATACGCTATTATTCTTTTTCTGGGTATTGATTTAGGAATGATGTGGGCTAGAAAGGTGAACTGCTATGGAGACCCACTTTCCTTCCAGTTCTCTGGAACACCGTGGCTCTCCCACCGTGCGCTGCCACCTGCGGACCCCCCACCCCCACCCCCGTGCCCTTAGCAGTGACTCCCACCTGCAGGTCGTTTCTACTGCTCTCCTGTAAACAGTTTCATCTCCTTATTTCCTCAAGCAAACAGTACCTCTATACCCTTTTTCATTATCTTGTTAACTGTGCCAGAGAGACCATAAAATTAATGTTCAAGTGTTTGTACTTCTTGATAAGACATATTATATTCTGCCAAGGAAATTTTGTGTGTCATATTATATTAACCTGATGATATACTTTCGTAAGATTAAAACACCAATAAAATATCATTTATAGACAAAAAAATTTCTCCAGATTCACTTATACCCTAAAAGAAAAGCAAGGCGTTTCTAATCACGTGTGAAGATCACATGCTATATTCATTTCCATGTATGCCATAATAGTCAAAGTGTAGAAAGATAAATATTTACCACTGTGGATTCTTAAGTGTTCTTTTAGATGGTGTTTGTATTTGAAAGCTTTTCCACACTCAGTGCACTTGAATTTACGATTACCCCCAGACTGCGTCACATGTCTCTGTAAGAAAGAATTGGTATTTTATTTATAAAGCAAAGAAAGCTTTAGACATAAAGAATATTCAACCTGCTAAAGGTGATGTTTTGGTGATTATTGTGTTTCTTAAAGATCTCTAATTATTGCAGTCACAAAAACCTAACACTTGAAACATTACCAAATAGGAGGGTGATAGTAGAACAAAATTTTGACATAGAGAAAAATCTCCACTTTATAATTTAATGTATCAGAAACCTTTATTAAGCTATATAGTATTTAACAAAAATAATATATACTTTACTAGGAACTGGAGATAATCTCATTTACACTCTAACTTATAGATAAAGAAATCAAGATCAAGAACCTTCAGTCATCTGTCCAGAGCAGTTACTCAATGGGAGGCCAGGCCTCCTGAAAAGGAGAAGAGGCCAGGCTTTTCCAATATTTTATCTTGTGTCTTTCATGCTTTGCATTTCTAAATATTGCATTCTGATAAATTAAAAAAACACTTCCATCTATTTTTCTTTTATTGAATTTATTTGGGTGACACTGGCTAACAAAATTGTACAAGAGGACAGTTCTACAGCACATCATCTGTACACCGTATTGTGTGTTCATCCCCCAAGTCAAGTCTCCTTCCATCACCATTTTCCCCCTCTACTCTTCTCCAACATCTGTCTTTTCCAGCCAGATATGAATTACTATAATGACTTTTTGTGTCATTTATCAAATCTCCACTATTATACATTTCAAATATATTCTACATCCTTAATCTTAGGAAAACACTGCTTGAATTGAACAGAATCCTGTTTATAAATCTCCACAGTACTCCTACCTCCTGGAATACAGCCCCAGAGTCCACAGGCTTCTTCCTCACCAGCGCTCTGGGAGTCCTGCCTCGGTCACTCAGTGAGTCAGTTTTGCATACACGATGCTCTTTTCTCTCTCCTTGCCTCAGTTGATTTATACTATTCATTATTTCTTGGCTATGTTTCCCTTTCATTGTGACTTTTAATATTCTACCTGTTTTTCAAAGGCTTAACTCAAGAATACCTACTTCATGCTCACCCCAACTGGAATCTCCCTCCTTGTCTTTCATGTGGGAAGGAAAGAGAATTCTTACTTTGTGTGTCAGGTCCTATTTCATCCAAACCCCTGCTTTAAAAACCAAATATATGGTGACAATCCCTAAATCTGCACCTTTAAACCTCTCCCCTCAACACCAGACTCATTTCCAATTGCTTCATCAACACTCCTTGATATTGAAAACTGACAGGCATCTGCTAACATGACTAACTCTAAACTCAGTTTCTCTCCTGAAACTCAGCAAGGCTTCTAGTGTTTCTTATCTTCATGAGTAACACCCCCTTTACTGGATTATTCCTTAGGCCCTGAACTTTGGAATGACTCTTTTTCTTATATCCTTACCCATTCCATCAGCAAGCCTTTTGAATACATTCCGAACCCAGTATTCGTCCTTCGGTGATGTCTGTCACCATTACCGAGTTTAAAGCCGCCGACCACCTCTGGCCTGAATTATAGCAATAACCTCTTAAGTGGTCTCCCTGCTTCCATTTTTGTCTCTCTTAACCTAGCCTATACCCAAAAGCCAGTGTTCTCTTAAAAAAATAAAATAAAGTTGAAATCTAATGTCCTTCTAAGGCTTCCCTACTGCACTTTGGAATAGATCAAGTCTTTATCATGGCTTACACAAGGACCTACATCATCTGCCTCCCATAGCTCCCCGGCCTGCCCTTCTTTCTCCTCTTCATTCTCACTGGCCTCCTGGCTATTCCCTGGTGATGCTGGACAGGGTTCTGCTGCAAGGTCTTGCCACGCTTCAGTCTGTCTCTTTGAGCACAATGCTTTCCCCAGTCATTCCATAATTTTCTTCAGTTCACTCCGGTCTGGCCAGACTGCATGTCCTCAGAAAGGTCCCCTACCCTCTCAACAAACAGCAGTGTTCATCATTTTCTATCCTCTCACCCTACTTGCCTTCATACTACCTGTTTTTATGTTTTATATCACCTACTAATACTGTGTTGTATAATGGAAAATACAATAATTAATAAACAAGAAAACAAGAATAAACTCTGTTCTGTGTGCTCACAACTGTAAACCTACTTGCCCCATCCCATATTTGTCCCCACTGTCAGGGACTTCGCTGATCTTTTTCACTATTCTGCCTTCAACACCTAAAACAGGATCTGGTACATGATAGGAACTCAAATAGCTGTTGACTGAATAAATGAATAAAACACGGAAATGCTTACCTTTAAGTTGTGGAATGATTTTCAAAGGCCAGCAAGCTACACAGTCTACTCTTTGGTTTGCTGCCTCATTACCTAAATTGTTTTCGAGCCCTCACAATAATAGTTTCTCACTTTACTGGTCCCCACATTTATCACATCTCCTTTTTAACCTTAGTCTGACCACTAAACCTGCTACCTTTGCACCCATCAGAAAATTCATCATACAGAGGGTTTCATGCCTATCAGAGACCTACTGGTTTGCTTTCACAATGGCAGCTCCTGTTCTCACCATCAGTTCTGCCTGCCCCTGGAGATCTTTTCCTTTGACAGGGGCCTGTGATTGAGGATATGGGGGCAGCAGGTGCAGTACAGATCTGCTTCCCAAATTTCACGTAAATAGGCTTTTTTTCCCAAGGCCCATCTACACAATGGTCCCATCAGGACTCTAAGATGTAAAGAGCACCCGCCTGTCTTGTTCCCAGTGGGACCAACAGTAGGGAAGATGGTAAGCAGACAGTGTCCGTCTTCTGCAGTTCCTTCTCTGCACATTTCCTCCTTTTGGCACTCTGTCCCGCTTCAGGGCTCCTTCAGAGACTTAACCGTTAGCCTACTGAAGACCATCTTGGTCCTGTAGTCCCTGATTTGCCAGTGCCCAACCCCCAGTCTTACTTTATTAGTGTTGTTGCTAAAGTCCTGAGAAGGTAGGCTGACCGTGCTCAATTACTTCTCACCCATCATTTTTTTGTTTAGTTTTTTGGTTTGGCCATCATCTTAGCAAAAGGACTTATTCTCTATGGAAAATATGACTTATCTTAGGTACATTCCTAGGGCAAAGCTCATGCAGACTCATATAATACAGATATTCACAATCTGTTGATGTAAGAAAGTGGACATGAGCCCCAACCCCAACATATAGCTTTGACATACCCGGTGTAGTTGAATATTTACGTATTTAATTTTTAAAGTTAGAATTAAGGAGCTATTTAGTTGATTGTTTATAGTTGATAGTTATCAAAAACTTAATAAAAGAAGGGCTGACAAGATTCTTTAATTTTTTAACTTTAATCCTTTAGTATAGAGCCGACAGTGTACAGTAGCTTACACTTACAGAGCAGTCTTGGTTGTATCCCTAGAGCAGTGGTTTTTAACCTTTTTGAGGTACCGAACCCACCAGTTTCATATGCGCATTCACTGAACCCTTCTTTAGTGATAAATAAAATATGATTTTATTTTCCAAATTCAAGACATAGGTATATGTTTTTCTACTGGTGCACAAAATGAGCCGTGCATGGACATCACCTTGCACAAAGAACAAAACCAACAAAGTGCATGAACTCACAACAAATTACGATATTACTTTATTCTGGCCTCCGCAGCAGAGGCTTCTCCGAACCCCTGAGACCAACTCATTGAACCCCTAGGGTTCGATAGAACCCAGGTTAAGAACCACTGCTCTAGATACTGAGGAAAAGAGACACAGAAGTAGAATAACCCATATGAAAACTGACTTTTCAGAATAAAAATGCATTAGAATCTAAATTTTAGATTCTTAAAGGAGGCTGTAATAATGCTATAGCTTATACTGAGAATAGTCACTTGTTCACAAAATAATGAAAATTTATTATGCTTTGATTTTCTTTTAAATTTGGTCAGTAGTAAGTCATGTGGTTTATGTAACAAATATTTATTTTCCTAACTCAAACATTTTAGTACAATGCATTATGAAATCCAGTTCTAAACTTAAGAGAAATATTTATTATTGTATAAGAAAAATAATTAAATTGAGATGAAAGATCTTTTTTGGAAAAAAAAAAACACTTAGTTACCTCTAAAATCATGTTCCACCTTTGATTTTTAACATAGAAATGACCAGGTAATTCAAATAAATAACTGATTTCATTTTGATAAGGCTGCAGACAAGATGCTTTCTAGTACATCATTTTAGCTTTTAAGTATATTAAACCTCTTGCCTTCTACGAGGGATGTATTCTTAAAATCTGGAGAGCGAATGAATCAATCATCTCACTTACTTGTTCTCGTCCTGATTTATGTGATGTCATGTGGCGTTCCAGCTGGGTTCTATATGCAAAGGTATAACTGCACAGTGAGCAACTAAAGCTGTCTTCATTTCTCTCATGGCGGTACTTAATGTGTTCCTTCAGAGAGGTAAAGCGCTTATAGCCTCTATCACAGTATGGGCAAGTGAGTAACTGGGAAAATGCATCTGGTGTTCCTGTAAAAGAAAGACCACATTAATTTGAATTTAAAAAAATTTTTAAAAAGCTAAATTATAGAGTTCCTCTTTGGAGGATGAGGAGAATCGGGCTGGAGTTGCAATCCGCAGTCTCCAGAAGGTGAGAGCCCAGCAGCAAGGAGTAGCTATGCTGCCGGGAGGAGCAAGATGGCGACGGAGTAGGCGGACGTACCAGCTTCCAACTCCCAGAACCAAAGTGGATTACAACTCAATTTTAAGAACCATCACCGAGATAAACCAACTTTGAACAAAACTAAGTGGACTCTTCAATCAAGGAACACAGAAGAAGCCACATTGAGACTGGTAGGAATAGCGAAAACGCGAAGAGGGCTGCCCAGCTCCCCGGAGCAAACGGCAGCCCGGAGAGACCCGTGTGGCGGGAGGAGAGTTTGGCGGAGAGGGAGGGACCTGGGTCCCAGGAACCAAGCCCCAGCCTGCAGTCCCAGAGCCTAGAAGAGGCATTTGGACAGTATTGAGCTGTGAAACAAGTGAGGGAGCTCCCAGGCCTACAGTGTGGAGTATTAGGTCCCTTCCTACTCTGCTGAGGGCTGCTTAAGATTTTGGGGCAGCAGGACGCTGAAAGGTGGTTCTGTCGGCGTGGGCAGAGGCCAAGCCAGTGGGAGATCGGTCTAGCCCAGAGGGTCAGAGGGGACCGCGAAAGCGGTCTGGAAGATGCGGGCCTGCCTTTAATCCCACTTACAGGGACAAAGCAGGAGGCCAGGAACGGGCAGGCCCTGCGCAAGCCGGCCCTGACCGCGGGGACGGGGCTAGGACCAGGGACGGGCAGGGGCTCGTGGCTGAGCTGACGCTACCAGTCCCCCACCCCACCCCGGGCCGCAGAAACCGCGGCTGGCCAGTATATATGCGCGAGCCGGCTCCGAGTGCGGGAACGGGGTGGACCCCGAGACAGGTGGAGGCTCGCAGCTGAGCCCACACAACTATCCCCGCCCGGCCGGAGAAACCCCGGATAGCATTCATACGTGCACGAGCGGGCTCCGAACTCGGGGGCGGGGTAGAGTCCAGGACGAGCGGAAGAACGCAGCTCGGCGGAAGCCAGCAAACAGCCCGCCCCAATAAACCTTGGTTTCCGACCCTGCGCAGAAGGGCCCTGGCCTCGAGGGCGGGGCTAAAGCTCCGGTCGGGCAAAAGCTTACAGCTGAGAGCACGTCAAAAGCCCCGCCTAGCCCGCGGAACTGTAGCGAGCAGGCTCCGACTGCTGGTTCTGGGCGGAAGTCCGGAAATAGGCTGGGACCGCAACTGAGGAAAGGTGCTCACCTCTACCCTTGGTGCTAATCTTGTGGCTTCAGTCACAGCCCCTCCCACGGAGGAGAGGCAGAAATCATAGCAAAAGCCACAGTGGGCCGGCGCTGGCAACGCTCATACCCAAACACCCTAGGCACCGGCAGAGGGGGTGGGGGGCCTGCAGATAGACCACACCTAGAGAACACAAAGGCAACACCTACTGGACTCCAGTGGCCACAACTTGCTTATACACAGAAAAAATGGGCAGGCAGAGGAATGCAAACCAAATGAATGAAGAGAAATCCCCAGAGAAGGACCTGAATGAACCAGATATAACCAAATTACCAGAAGCAGAATTTAGAATAATGATAGTTAGGATGCTCAAAGAAATTAGAGCAACAATGGATAGTCATTATGAACACCTAAACAAAGAGATAACAAGTATAAAAAATGAAATTGAAATAATAAAAAAGAATCAGACAGAAATGACAAATACAGTATCAGAACTGAAGACCACAATGGAAGGAATTAAAAGCAGGATGGATGACGCTGAGGATCGAATAAGCGAGTTAGAGGACACAATAAACAAAGGCACAGAAGCAGAGAAGAAAATGGAAAAGAGACTTAAAAAATGTGAGGAAACTCTAAGGGAGCTTTGTGAGAACATGAAGAGAAACAACATTCGCATCATAGGGGTGCCTGAAGAAGAGGAGAGAGGACAGGAAATGGAAACTTTGTTCAATCAAATCATAGCAGAAAACTTTCCTAAATTAAGGCTGGGAAACACTCCACACATTCAAGAAGCACACAGAACTCCATTAAGGAGAAACCCAAAAAAATCTACACCAAGACACATCATAGTTAAAATACCAAAGCTAATGGATAAAAAAAAAATTTTAAAAGCTGCTAGAGAAAAAAAGACTATCACCTACAAAGGAGCCCCCATAAGGATGACATCGGACTTCTCAACAGAAACACTTGAGGCCAGAAGGGAATGGCAAGATATAATCAAAGTAATGCAGAACAAGAACCTACAACCAAGACTACTTTATCCAGCAAGGCTAATGTTTAAAATTGAAGAAATAAAGAGCTTCCCAGAAAAAGAAAGCCTCAAGGAATTCATAAAAACCAAACTAATTCTGCAAGAGATACTAAGGGGCCTCTTGTGAACAGTTTAAAGGGAGGAATGAATAGAGCAAAAGAAGAATACAGCTTTAAAGAATAAAATGGCAATAAACAACTACATATCAATAATAACCTTAAATGTAAATGGATTAAATGATCCAATCAAAAGACATAGGGTAGCTGCATGGATAAAGAAACAGGACCCATACATATGCTGTCTACAAGAGACACACCTTAAAACAAAAGATGCTCATAGACTGAAGGTAAAAGAATGGAAAAAGATATTTCATGCAAATGGAAATGAAAAAAAAGCAGGGGTAGCAATACTTATATCAGACAAAATGGACTTTAAAACAAAGGCTGTAGTAAGAGATAAGGAGGACACTACATAATGATAAAGGGAACAATTCAACAGGAAGATATAACTATTGTAAATATCTATGCACCAAATATTGGAGCCCCAACATACATAAAGCAGACTTTGATGGATATAAAGGGCGAGATTAACAGCAATACTATCATAGTAGGGGATTTCAATACCCCCCTAACAACACTGGATAAATCCTCAAGAAAGAAAATTAATAAAGAAACAGCAGACTTAAAGGATACACTAGATCAACTTGATTTAATAGATATCTTTAGAACTTTTCACCCTAAAGCAGTAGAATATACATTCTTCTCACGCGCTCATGGTATGTTTTCTAGGATAGACCACATGTTAGGACACAAAAATGGTCTCAATAAATTTAAGAAGATTGAAATCATATCAAGCATTTTCTCTGATCACAATGCCATGAAACTAGAAATTAACCAGAAACAAAAAACTGAAAAATACTCAAACACTTGGAAACTAAATAGCATGTTATTAAATAATGAATGGATTAACAATGAGATCAAAGAAGAAATAAAAAAGTTTCTAGAAACAAAATTATAATGAGCATACATCAGCTCAAAATTTATGGGACACAGCAAAAGCAGTACTGAGAGGGAAGTTCATTGCACTACAGGCATATCATAGGAAGCTAGAAAAAGCTCAAATAAGCAACCTGACCCTGCATCTAAAAGAACTAGAAAAACAACAACAAATAAAACCCCAGACAAGTAGAAGGAAGGAAATAATAAAGGTCAGAGCAGAAATAAATGACATAGAGGCTAAGGAAAAAACACAGAGGATCAATGAAACAAGAAGCTGGTTCTTTGAAAAGGTAAACAAGATTGATGAACCTTTAACTAGACTCATCAAGAAAAAAAGAGAGAGGACTCAAATAAATAAAATTAGAAAGGACAGTGGAGAATAACAACTGACACAACAGAAATACAAAGCATTGTAAGAAAATACTATGAAGAACTATATGCCAAAAAATTAGACAATCTTGGTGAAATGGACAAATTTCTTGAATCATATAACCTTCCAAAAATCAATCTGGAAGAATCAGAACACCTAAACAGACCAATTACAGCAAATGAGATCGAAACAGTTATCAAAAAACTCCCCAAAAAGAAAAGTCCTGGGCCTGATGGCTTCACAAGTGAATTCTATCAAAAATTCAAAGAAGAACTAACTCCTATTCTCCTCAAGCTATTTCAAAAAATTCAAGAGGAAGGAATTCTTCCAAACTCCTTTTATGAGGCGAGCATAATTCTGATCCCAAAACCGGGCAAAGACAACACAAAGAAAGAAAATTATAGGCCTATATCCCTGATGAATTTAGACGCTAAAATTCTCAACAAAATATTAGCCAACCGGATCCAGCAATATATGAAAAAAATCATACACCACGATCAAGTGGGATTTATTCTGGAGAGGCAAGGCTGGTTCAATATTCGCAATTCAATCAATGTGATACACCACATAAACAAAAGGAAGGACAAAAATCACATGATAATTTCAATAGATGCAGAAAAGGCATTTGATAAAATCCAGCACCCATTCATGCTCAAAACTCTCAGTAAAGTGGGAATACAGGGATCATTCCTTAACATGATAAAGGCCATCTACGATAAATCGACAGCAAACATCATACTAAATGGACAAAGATTAAAAGCAATCCCCTTAAGATCAGGAACCAGGCAGGGTTGCCCACTTTCACCACTCTTATTCAACATAGTTCTGGAAGTCCTAGCTACAGCAATCAGACAAGAAGAAGAAATAAAAGGCATCCAAATTGGAAAAGAAAAAGTAAAACTGTCATTATTTGCAGATGATATGATATTGTATATTGAAAACCCTAAAGTCTCAGTCAAAAAACTACTGGACCTTATAAATGATTTCAGCAAGGTGGCAGGATATAAAATTAATAGAAGGAAATCAGAGGCATTTCTATACACCAACAATGAAATATCAGCAAAAGAAATTAAGGAAACAATCCCCTTCACTATTGCAGCCAAAAAAATAAAACCTAGGAGTAAATTTAACCAAGGAGGTTAAGGACTTGTACTCGGAAAATTATAGAACATTGATAAAAGAAATCAAGGAAGATACAAACAAGTGGAAGCACATACCGTGCTCATGGCTAGGAAGAATAAACATCATTAAAATGTCTATATTACCCAAAGCAATTTATAAATTCAATGCAATACCAATTAAAATACCAATGACATACTTCAAAGATATAGAACACATATTCCAAAAATTTATATGGAACCAAAAAAGAACACGAATAGCCTCAGCAATCTTAAAAAGAAAAAATAAAGCAGGAGGTATCACTCTTCCTGATATCAAGGTTTACTACAAGGCCATTATACTCAAGACAGCCTGGTACTGGCATAAGAACAGGCACATAGATCAATGGAACAGAACAGAGGACCCAGAAATAAACCCACAGCTTTATGGACAACTGATATTTGACAAAGGAGGAAAGAACATACAATGGAGTAAAGACAGCCTCTTTAACAAATGGTGTTGGGAAAATTGGACATCTACCTGCAAAAAAATGAAACTAGACCATCAACTTACACCATTCACAAAAACAAACTCAAAATGGATAAAAGACTTAAATGTAAGCCGTGAAACCATAAGCATCTTAGAAGAAAACATAGGCAGCAAGCTCTCCGACATCTGTAGCAGCGGTATATTTGCCGATTTATCTTCATGGGCAACTGAAATAAAAGGCAAGATAAACAAATGGGACTATATCAAACTAAAAAGTTTTTGCACAGCTAAAGACAATAGGAACAGAATAAAAAGACAAACCACACAATGGGAGAACATATTCGACAGCACATCTGATAAGGGGTTAATAACTAAAATTTATAAAGAACTTATAAAACGCAACACCAGGAAGACAAACAACCCAATCAAAAAATGGGCAAAAGAAATGAATAGAAATTTCTCCAAAGAGGACATACAGATGGCCAATAGGCATATGAAAAAATGCTCAACATCACTAATCATTAGAGAAATGCAAATTAAAACCACAATGAGATATCACCTCACACCAGTCAGAATGGCACTTATCAGCAAAACAACACAGAATAAGTGCTGGCGAGGATGTGGAGAAAAGGGAACCCTTCTGCACTGCTGGTGGGAATGCAGACTGGTGCAGCCACTGTGGAAAACAGTTTGGAGATTCCTCAGAAAATTAAAAATCGAACTGCCTTTTGACCCAGCTATCCCACTTTTAGGAATATACCCTAAGAACACCATAACACTGTTCGAAAAGAAGAAATGCGCCCCCATGTTCATGGCAGCATTGTTCACAATAGCGAAGATCTGGAACCAGCCCAAGTGTCCGTCAGAAGACGAGTGGATTAAAAAGCTATGGTACATATATACTATGGAATACTACTCAGCCATAAGAAACGATGACATCGGATCTTTTATAACAAAATGGATGTACCTTGATAACATTATACGGAGTGAAATAAGTAAATCAGAAAAAAAGAAAAACTGAGAACAGCACGATTACATACATAGGTGGGACATGAAAGTGAGACTATGAGACATGGACAAGAGAGTGGTGGTTATGGGATGGGGGAGGGAGGGAAGAGTGGGATAGGGAGGAGGGGAGGGACGCAGGGAAGGCCAGATTGAAGGTGACAGAGGACAATTTGACTTTTGGTGGTGGGTATGCAACACAATTGAATGATAGGATAACCTGGAGATGTTTTCATTTTGCATATGTACCCTGATTTATTGATGTCACCCCATTAGATTTAATAATAATAAAATATATATATTTATAAAAAAAGCTAAATTATATATATGCCGTATACCTGAAACTCATATAAAATAATATTGAATGTCAACTTTAATTGACTAGTAAAAATTTAAAAATTCAAAAATATTACCAAAGCTACTTTTGAGTCCTTCCATATGCTATGTGACAGGTATTATGTTGCCCAGTCATATTATATACAATATTTGATACATTGTACTGTATCAAAACAATACAATGATACTCATCTTTACATTATAAAAACAAAAATGTGAGGCTCAGAAAGATTAAGTAACTTAAAAGTCACATAGCCAGTAAATGATAAAGTCAGGATTCAGATGTGTGCTGTCTGATTTTAAGGTCTCATATTTTTTTTCACTAAACCCCAATTCTTTTCTTCTTTTATATGGTCAATTAGACAAGAAAACAAAAATAAAATTAGAATGTAGGTTATATTGGTATATGTATATATATTAACGGACTTATATACCACAATAAACTCTTTCTGCAGGCAACAATATCATCATGATTTATTTAGTGTTCATTCTTTCAAATTTGAAGATGACATTAGTTACTGTCATCTCAGAGTAAGTAGTACATACATAGTTAGAATATCTTTCTAAGACTTGTCCCATGTAGGTGACCACATGACCAACTTCAGACCAAAAGAAGGCACATATTTGGGGGGAGTGGCACAGGAATGGGAGCCAGATTCAAACTTGGACATACAGACCATTCATGCATCATTATTTTTGTTCTTTTCCCTACTGAAATACACTGACACATTTTCTGTATTTTTATATGGAAGAATAAATACAGGACAGCTTTCAGAAAATGAAGGCATTCTGGATAAATTGGGGTTCACTGAATGAACTGTATGTGATTTTGGAACCATGTAGCCCCACAATCCTAAAGTGTAATAATACTACTCTGGTCAATTAGTATTATTTAACTAAGGGTGATTTTTCATATTTGATTAATTCTTCAAAGAAATACATTCCTAAGAATATCTGTTGTAAATGTAATCTCTACCTTCATTTTGAAGAAGTCAAAATGTATTACATAAAGTTATTGAACTCAAGTTTTATTCATCATAAAATTCATACAACTCCTCATCACTGTCAAAACTCCCATCCATTAGCTTGTCCTCATCTGTGTCTGATGGTGAATCACTGTCTTCAACAATGAGCACAAAAGCAAGCCCGAAAAAGCGGGAAATACAAACAAGTAAAAGAAATCTACAACCACTGTATAAGACTCACCCAGTTTGTAGACTACAAATTTTTTGAAAAAGGGTGAGGCTTATACATGGGAAATGTGGTATATAAATTTCATATCTTGCTCAAGGACCAGCCTGCAAATAATGAACTGAGCAACTAACTCTACATAGCTAGGTAAATATGCTAAAATATGTGTCAAAATATGAATGTGAATATTTTATTCATTTTATTTAAATACTAAAAATCAAACAACCAAAACCCCTGAAGATTAGGATGGCATCCTTTGTTAACAAGGCAACTGGAACTAGAGAGTTTTCTGTAGGTGATGACTCTAACATGACTCACTTCTTTGGAGACTAGATTTGCTGCATGAGGAAATTTTTTTGGAAATCATGTTTTGTCTAGTATTAATTTCCTGTTTGTACAGGCAAGTGGGAAGTCAACATTTGACACACTCTCCTTGCCAGAGTTCCTTTTTCATCCTATTAGTTTAGCTGCTTACAATAGCAAAAGTCAGAGTTCACCAGTGCAAGTGTTCACTATTGGCCCCACAATCACAATATGATTTCCTTCACTCAGCCTGCTTGTACCCCACAGTGTTATAGAGCTGTCTGCTCTCTTTATTTTCTATTTTCATTTTTGTCTTCATAATTAATCCCACCAATTAATAAACAAAATACCAATAATTTTGTAAAAATGATAGTTGCTTATATTTTAACAGCAAGTTATTACTTTCATAAATCAGTATCTATTGAATTGTCTCACACATAAGATCTGATTTTATTCTTTTAGGTCACTAGCATAAAACAATGAAAAGTAAGTCTGAATCTCTGACATTATAAACAAGTTATAGAATGCAGTTTTAAAAGTTAAGTGAGCCTGACCTGTGGTGGCGCAGTGGATAAAGCGTCGACCTGGGAATACTGAGGTCGCCAGTTCAAAACCCTGCACTGGTCTGGTCAAGGCACATATGGGAGTTGAGCTTCCAGCTCCTCCCCTCTTTCTCTCTTTCTCTCTCTCTCTCTCTCACTCTGTGTCTCCTCTCTAAAATGAATAAATAAATAAATAAATAAAAGTTAAGTGAACCTTTTTCTTTCCATTTTTAAAAATATACTTATTTTTGCCTGACCTCTGGTGGTGCAGTAGATAAAGCATAGACCTGGAGTGCTGAGGTCTGGTTTGAAACCCTGGGTTTGCCCTGTCAAGGCTCACACAGGAAGCAACTACTATGAGTTGATGCTTCCTGCTCCTTCCTGCCCTCCCTTTCTCTCTTTCCTCTCTCTAAAATCAATAAATAAACTCTTAGAATTATATAATTCTTCTAAAGATTAATTTTTAGCAATAAAGGCTTTTAACATAAGGAAAAAATATTTCTTAGAATTCCTTTAACAAACTTAAGGCAGCAATTCAATAAAGCCAAAAATACAACCTATCTGATCACTTTTAAAACTTCCTATACTTTATGTATCTGTGTCCATTAATATGCTTATTCAAAACCTTAAAAATGTTTTGTATTCTCCTCTTTTTTTGATAGGTAGCATAACACTTCAAACTGAGAGCATTACTTGATGTAAAACTTTTGAAAAATCTTGTTTGTTTCCCACTAATCCAGAATTTGTGCTAATTCAACCTACTGGACTAAAGTTGGCTGGTTCACAATTTAGGAAGTGCAGGGAGGGCACATTTAATCTACTAAAGCTTAAATAATTTAGGAGTTTCTAAAGATAATAACTTTTTTACATTTAAACAGATGCTACTGGTGTGATAGAATATCTACTGTGAAATACTTTATTAGCAGTATATAAATTACATTATATACCTAAAAGTAAGGAATACCTGAATTAAATACATATTCTATAATTAAAACGTTTTATAAGATCAGAATGGTGAAGGCACCAATTTTCTGGGATTTTACTATGTTGATTTATAACAATGAACTTGACAAAGATTAACCTTATTTGACCTAGGCAATGGAACATTTCTTTAGTTTTCATTGTTTCTTTTCACTGAAGCCTTCTGAAAACATTTTTGTTACATAAAAATTTTACATATATATATATATATATATATATATATATATATATATATATATATATACATACATACATATATATATTGTATTTAAAATTTTCTATTTCCACTTCATATTTATTTTAACCATGTGCTTCTATAGCTCAACTACTAATACATATTATTTAAGAAAAAATAACAACAACCAAGAAATGAAAGTAGAAAGAGTAGAGCTTTATAGGATTACAGTGTTAATAACTATTGACTTTCCAAATATGCAGCAAAGTCATCGGAACACTAATCAGTAAGCTGAAATGCAGTGTCCCTAGGGGCACTAATCTACAGTGTCCATAACTGTGACCTTTTGGCACACTGGAAGAAACATTTTTGGAGTACCCTAATCTTATTTCCTCTGTCACTAATTTAGTTACAGAAAATCTATTTATTCTGGCATAAAATTTCTGTTTCTTCTCTTTTTCATAGCTGATGCCTGATTTAAGGAAGATACAACTGGATCTTTAATGGGATCTATTTTGTTTTCTCTACCATTTTTCTCAATTCCTTTCAAAAATTTAAGTTTATTGATACAATACCATTAACATCAGCACCAAAATGTTGAAATACTTAGGTATAAAATCTAACAAAATATGTATGAGGTTTCTATAAGGAAAATTAAAAAACTGATGAACAAAATCAATGAACTAAATAAATAAAGAGATACTCTATCTTCATGGATAAGGAGACTTATATTGTCAAGATGTGAGTTCTTCCTAACTTGATCTACAGACTCAGTGCAA
The DNA here is from genome assembly GCA_037038555.1 of Rhynchonycteris naso. Lineage (NCBI taxonomy): Eukaryota > Metazoa > Chordata > Mammalia > Chiroptera > Emballonuridae > Rhynchonycteris > Rhynchonycteris naso. Next base: position 186,536,633 of record CM072996.1, on the reverse strand, counting down.
TCACAATAAATATCTTAGAGTGTTGTTTTATGGCTATTTACAAACATTCTGAAGTTTATATGGTAAGTCAAAAGACCCAGAATAGCAATCACAATATTGAAGAAGAACAAAGCCAAAGGACTGACACTACCCAACTTCAAGACTTACTATAAAGTTATAGTAATCAAGACAGTATGGTCTAGACAAAGGGACCAGTGAAACAGAACAGGGAGCCCAGAAATAGATCCCTGTAAATACTGTCAACTGATCTTTGATAAAGGGGCAAAGGCAATACAATACAGCAAAACAGTCTTTTCAACAATGGTAATAGAACTGAACATCCTCATGTAGAATAAAAGAATCTAGACACAGACTTTGACACCATTCATAAGACTGACCTCAAAATGGATCACAGACCTAATTATAAAATATAAAACTATGAGACACCTAAAAAATAACAGAAGAAAACCTATGTGGCCTTGGGTATGGTTGATATCTTTTTGGATACAACACCAAAGGCACAATTAATAAAAGTAACTGATAAGCTACTTCTCATTTAAATGGAATTCTTCTGCTCTAAGATAGTATCAAGAGAATTTGAAGATAAGCCACAGATTGGGAAAAATATTTGCAAAACGCACATCTGAAAAAGGATTGTTATCAAAAATATACAAAGAACTCTTAAAACTCAACAATAAAAAATCAAATAACTCAATTAAAAGTGGGCCAAAGACCTTAAGAGACAGTTTACCAAAGAAGATATACAGATGGCAAGTAGGTATGAAAAGATATTCCATATCATATGTCATTAGGGAAATGCAAATTAAAACAAGAAACCACTATAAACCTATTAAAACAGCCAAATTCTGGAACACTGACAACACTCGACACTGGTGAGAATGGGAAGCAACAACAGAGCTCTCATTCTTTGCTGGTAGGAATGCAAATTGGTGCAGCCACTTTGGAAGACAGATTGGCAGTTTCTTATAAAACTGAGCATAGACTTACCATACAAATCCAGCCATTGTGCTCTTTGGTATTCACCAAAAGAAAATGAAAACTCATGTCTACATAAAAATCTGTACACAGATATTTATAGCATGTTTATTCATAGTTGCCAAAATTTGGAAGGTATCTTTCAGTAGGTGAATAGATTAATAAATGTGGTGCATCCAGACAATGAAATATTATTCTACACACACAAAAAGAAGCTATCAAGCCATGAAAAGACATGGAAGAACCTTAAATGCAGATTTCTAAGTGAAAAAGTCAACCTGAAAAGGCTACATACTGTATGACTCTGCAAAGAACAAGGCTAAGGAGACAAAAACACCAGTGGTTGCCTTGGGTCAGGGTGAGAAGAGAAGGTGAGTGAACAGAGCACAGAGGATTTCTAGGTCAGTAAAACCACTCTATCATATTGTAATGACAGATACCCATATACATTTGTCCAAACTCGTGGAATATACAACACCAAGAGTGAGCCCTAAGGTAAACTATAAACTTTGAATGATTATGATGTGTCAATATAGGGTTATCCTTGGTTAAAAAGAGAAAAGAAGGTACTATTCTGGTGAGTTATGTTGATAAGGAGAAAGGCCTAGGCATGTGTGTGCAGGGTGTTAAGGGGTATATGGGACATCTCTGTACCTCTGTCTCAATTTTGTTGTAAACATACAATTACTCAACTACTCTAAGAAATGTCTGAAGAAAAGTTGATTATTTGAATATTAAGCTAAATATATCCATTAAACTGGGATCCTGGAAAAATCAAACTAGTCTTAGGATCTTAAAACTTGAAGTAGTCTTAAACATCACAAGTACCTTCCTACTCTTTGGTACAGATATTGCATAAAATATCTGAGAGGAGTATCTGCAAGCTATTTCATCTGTTTCTGGTACATAGAAGGGCAGAGAAGCAGCCTATTTCTTTGGGGGAGATTACAAACACTTTATTACTGCATTTTGTTACACTCTATACAGTGGCTGTTCATATCAGAGTGGACTAAATCAGATAGAGAAAAACCATTCATCTGCAAATTTGTATGTTTTGAGCCAGACAAACATGTTTTACTTGCTAGAACAGTGGGAAAGAATCAGTGGGCAGCAAAGGTCATCGTAGCTTCCCTATCTACTTGCTGCCATATGTGTTAGTGAATAAAAATCAATGTCCACACACTGTTTTAAGCATTTCACATGCAGTGGCAGACATTACCACTATATACATTAGATGCCACTAATAGAAACTATACTGTTATCACAAACAGTGTTCCTTCCATTAATTAAAGAGATTAGTCTCTACAGCCACCTGCAATTAATTTTGGTTTTCAAAAATGATCTGTATAGTAGGATAGTAGGTTCCCACAGCAGAGTAATAGGAATATCCAGTAAAGGTGAAAACCAAAACACCATGACACTCCACTTACCATTTTCATCATGACCGCTGGCTTCCGGTGTGCCCTGCCTCTGGTCCTCTTCAGGTGCCTCAGGGTAAATGACAGCGGTATCTTGTTGCTGCAGGAACTCTTCCACATCAGGGTCATGGTTTTGTTCATTTTCTACATCCGAGTTGCATTCATCAACTTTTACTAAAAGAAATGCATACTTTATTAATAGCAACTTCACCAGTTTTTCTAAATGAGAAGCTGTTTATCCTGAGAGATTAGACTGTTCTTAAATCTGTAGGAAATATTTACTGAATGTCAAAAACAAAATTCACTTAACCTGTTAGAATCGATTAAGAAATGATTCTAAAAGATTTAAAAAATAAATTTAAAGTGTCATAAAAGTGTTAAAATTTCACAATATTCCTTTTACGCTTCATAGCTGTACTTGTGCTCCATTTTAACAGACAAGACACAGAGAAGCCCTAAACTTCTCAATGTTAAAGCAAGAAAAAAAACAAATGAAGACAAAACCTTAGTTCTCAAACCTTGGTTTTTCCTAGCAACCTACTGTATCATATACTTAAGAGTTGTACCTTGAATCTGAATCATTCT